>CM066316.1:86091922-87291922 GCA_033807775.1 Saussurea involucrata
TTGACTTTTGGTTCCCTATTTTAGAGAAATTATGGGAAAGCTGTTGGAGATGCTCTAATGCGTGTTGGATTGATTCAATAAGTGTTAGCAGTGTTGGATAGTTAAATGCAATTCTCAAATCCAATACTAAGAAATAACATGTACATTGTTTTCGGGTTCAATTAGTTAGCTTTGAGTTAAATTGAGCATCTTATCTAAGTGACATAAATCACTAGCTTAACCATCAATTTTTGAGATAAATGATGTATTACTTACGTTCTTGATTGGTATAAGTCGATAATTACAAATTTCAAACCTTGATGTCCATTTGACAACGCATGCAACAATCAAAAAATTAAGATAATTTTATTTGAATAAAAATCTAAAATAATACATGGTACACGAATTACATCAAACACTTCATATATATACATCAATGAAATCATCTATCTCTGTCCCAAAATATCCGTCTACATTACTATTTTTGTTTGTCCCAAAATAAATGTTCACTTTCAAAAGTAAAATATATACTTTCTCATTTTATCCTTAATTGTGTGATGGAGAAAATTTCTCTTTTTATAATCAAGGGTAAAATTGTACTTTAGTTAACTAAGAAGTGTAATAATTACATACTCCTAAAATTGTGTGCATTTTTCATTGTGCACATTTATTTTGCGACGGAGGGAGTAGGGGTGCTCAAAAACCCGACCAACCCAACCCAACCCGACGTGAAATAACCCAACCCGAAGCAACCCGATGTCCAATCGAGTTGTAAAATCTTCAAACCGAATGTATTGGGTTGATATCGGGTTACGGAAATTTGAACCCAACCCAACCCGATGAACCCGACATATATATATATATATATATATATATATATATATATATATATATATATATATGCGAATTGAGAAAAACAGTTGATGGCGATATGTTTAAGATTTAAGAAATATGCAAATTGGAGACGTCAAACTATTTGATCATATTTGATTTAGACATTTTTATATATAGTATCTAATTATTGTCTGAATTATCGGTTGTATTTTAAAGACATGTTTTCTTTGTTTTTATGTTTCTAGTTTTGATTATACCTTGTTTAAACATAACCCGATCAACCCGACCAACCCGAACGGGTTGGGTTGGGTTGGGTTGTACCTTTGTTTGGGTTGGGTTGGGTTGAATTTTTTCAAACCGCCAACATCGGGTTGATGTGTCGAAATGCCTTCAACCCGATCAACCCAACCCGTGAGCACCCCTAGGAGGGAGTAGTATACAAAATATTTTTTATATTCGGTTTGGTTTGGTTTGAATTAGAGGTGGCCAAAAGGGCGGGCCAGACCGGGCCTCATGATGAACCGGGCCGGAACACTATTACAAAGCTCGGGCTTTGGTTGGGCCCGGGCCGGACTTAAGCACAAATATCCGGGCCCGCTTAGACTTTTATAAAACCGGGCTTTCGGTCGGGCCTTAAACCGGGCCTTCACAAAAAAATTTAGTTTATAAATGTTATTCTAATTATCTCGCTCAAATACATTTAAAAAAAATACGTTTTATTATAGTTTCGATTGAACAATACATTAAAAAAATACATTTATAAAGAACATACATTAAAAAATACATTGAATTATAAAGGAAATACTCTAATTTGTTCGTTTGATGCATCACCGCCAGCCTTGAGCGAAAGATGAAAGAATTGAGAGATTGAGAAGTTGCGAAAAACGAACACGAGGTAGCGAGAAATCGAGAATTTTGAGCAAGAATTGCGTTTTTTGTGTTTTGTGTAACAACCCAGTCTAAAGTAAGGCATTGAAATTCATATAAATTGAAATATCCCAAAACGGGTTCCAAAATTTCTTACATCATATCAAAATCTGGTTGGCGGAATCAACCTACACAACTGAGAAATAAAGTCTAAACTGAACTATAGTGTCGCTACACTATTGAGTTTCCTTGCTAATTGCTCCGCTCACTTGCCAGAGCCTTTCTTTACCTGTTTCCCTGAAAATGTTTTAGTTTGAAAATGCGAGGGTTAGACCATGAGGTCTAGTGAGTCCCTCCCGACAGTTCTCAAAAGCATTTAAAACAGCTTATCACTTTCAGAAATAATACTTCCACGTTAATTTTCGCAAGACAAACACGGATGAATCCGCACTCGTAAACGGCACCCTGAAGTCACCCGAAGGTGCCAACGAGTCAGTCTCATGCTGCCTTACGTGGGGCCACACTACCCCTGGCATAAAGGGTCTACTCTCCCGCATGAGCACTGGCGGGTCTACTCTCCCGTCTTGGCCAGTTTACGTCTAAAACAATGTATGCATACATCTCACATAAACTTTGAACAAACTTTCATGCAGTCAAAAACATATAAATAAAGCATGGCATTTCTCATCATGTACTTACTTTGGAAAACACGTTGTAAAGTCACGTATTTTAGTTAGAAAACTCACCTGGTATGCTTACTTCCTTTCCTACTCTGTTCTGTACTTCCAAACGATCTACCTGAGTTAAAGGATAAAACATATAAGCTGACTAACCAAACTGTCCGGATACGACTTACCGGACTCTACTACTTTCCGGACGTTTCTACTTACCGGACACCACAACTGTCCGAACACCTCTACTTTTCGGACGACGAAACATTCCGGATACACTACTTTCCGGGTAACACTAATGTCCGGATGACTACTTTCCGGGTCATGAAGCTTTCCGGACGCTCACCCGGACACCTTCCTAAACTGAAGGTTTCCGGACGAAACGCTGGACGAGTTTTGAGACTAGAATCTTGCTAAACGCTCCACAAACGGAAAGATAATGCGATAAATAACTGTCTAAACATCCTATAATCATTTCCCACAAGCTTTACTAATGAAACACGATTTTAAGGCCTTTAAATCTTACCTTAGAGTCTCAAGTAACTTTATTAAGCAAAAACTCTCAAACATCCTAACAATCATCAAATCAATCCTAATTAGAGTTATAGATTCGAAATTACCTGGTAGTTTCCTTGCAGAAATCGAATCCCCAACACACCCTTTCTTCTGATTTCCAAAACTTGGTGTTTCTCTTCTTCAAATGCACAAAAGCCTCAAAACTCTTTTCTCCCCTTTCTCTCAGCATTCAGCCGCCAACAAGAAACAAAATGCCCTTCTAGGGCATTGTGTCCCAATCATTAGGTCATTAGTCCAAAAATCCATATTTACAAAGTGGCCCCTCAACTTTCAGCATTAAAAAGATTTCTCCCCAAGACTAGGAACTCCCACAATTTGGTCACGGTTACTACATTTTGTAACTTGGTATGTAACCCCATACACCAACTATTCTATTTTTTGCATTTTGTAACTTGGTATGTAACCCCATACACCTAAACCGAAACCCTAAAGCCAACATAGGTTTTCAATACAAAATGATCCAAAAGCCAAAAGCCCAACACAAATTGAAAATTTGCTTTTGGCTTAGTCTAATAATCGATTTCAACCCACACTAGCTGAGTACCCGCGCAATGCGGCGGGATGTCAACATTTTTGTAAATGGGAATTAAGATGAACGGATGTCAACATTTTTGTAAATGGGAATTAAGATGAACGGATGTCAAACCTTTTTTTTAATCGAAAATAGAATGATCTGATTTTGACCAGGGTTGTATAAAACCGCCAACCCCAAACAACCCAAAAAACGCACCCTACCAACACGTTAAACCAATAACCCGTCAGATAGTTAATCCGTTGATTAATAGGGTTAAAATTGGATTAGGTCTAACTAAATCTAACCGAACGCACTAATTTGCTGCTAATATATAATTTTGATAAAATTTTATTCATAGTTATATAATGTAAAATTTTATCTAGATTTAGATTTAGCTCGCCTGAGCCTCATTTTTTGTTTTTATGTCATCTTTGGGTCATCTTTTTCTCCATTTTTTTTGTTTAATCCTCGTTCTTCATTTACGTGTTATTGCTATCACTAAAACAAAATTGGATTAAATAAAACTCCAATAATTTCTATGTGTTTTGGTTATCTTATGAACACATTTTTATAAGACATTTATTTTCATAAGAGTCTTTCAAATATTGTTTTATAAAATAGCTAATACAATGTCTTTTTAAGTTGGACATAGAACACAATGAATGAGAAAAGATTTGTTCCTCAAATCCACTTTCTTCAACAACTAATATAAAGAGATAATGCAAAAAAAATAAAAATAAGACTATACTACATTGAACTCTCACCCGCCAGAAGAAAAATGAACTATAAATACTAACACCTCTTAAATTGAAGTTATAAGATCAACTACAAAATTGTACATTTCCTTCTTGTGATTATGGGTCATAATCATAGAATTTGATGTTATGAGCAAATCATACAATAAAGGAAGGATTACAGTTGGTTAAAAAAAACTTGGTTCCTTCATCGGCTACGACAACTTGCAGATGGTAATAAACAGAATGAGATTGGATAATGAAGAAATTTAAATTGGGTTAAATTAGCAATAAATCAGATAAGATGGGAGAGTTGAGGTTGAGAAATCGTGGTTAGAACCACATCAAGCAATCGTGCTTAGAGAGCTCATCGAGCAATGATGAACCATCCAATATGGTTTAAGCTTTACATCGCTCTCCCACAAAATGATGATATGATTTGACGTCAGAGTTTAACGGGTTAACAACTCTCTCACAGCATGGAACCATGAATCTGTCCCATAAATAAAACAAAACCATGGTAATCGAGAATGAAGGAATCAAGGTTAAATTAGATATAACGAAACACAAAGTTACAAAATTCTTATGTAACAATTACAAAATTTTCAATGTGAAAGCAGAACACGAAATGTAATTGAACATTTGAACTCAAAGTTTTCAGATCCCAGTGAAGATAAGCCAAATCCATTGAGCTTATCCATGTCACATATGTGAAAGGAAGTTGATAGTAACTCACTTATTTATTCAACAACAAAAGCATGAGAATTAAATAGCAGCAGCAGCATGAGAATTAAATAGCAGCAGAAAAAAAACGTCAAGCAACATTTGATACATGCAAAAAACAATATTTTATCCACATAATAGCAGCATAAAAAACACACAGTAAAGCAATAAAATACAGTAGGAAAGCACAAGTAATCAATCATCAAAAGCTATAAAAAAACACTAAGTATAAACAAACTTGAAATCCAGGACATGATAAAAACCATTATAAGGCCCATTTGTAACACAAAAGCACATTTGTTGAGGTTGATTGAAAGGTAAAGTTTGCATTGAAGTAGGTATGGACTTATAGTGAGAGGACAATTTTGTTAAACACACAAAAGTAGATAATCTGTGAATATAATGAACCTCATCTAACATTCTAACATGTGATACCATTCGTATATAATATCATGCATTACTATAAGAAATCAAGAAATATGTAGAAGATTATGGGTTTACGAAGGAGAGTTACCAATCATCACCTTCTCTTACCTACTACTCAATATCATCAATACCTACTAACCATCAAAATGTAAAATTAGGTTACTTTTGCTTGAAAAAAAATCAACAAAATAAAATATCACACCACCAAAAAAGGAATTGTTGCAATTATTATAAAAATGGTGAGTAAAGCATAAAAGCAAACACATGGTATGCAATCAAATATCTATTCAAGAGATTGACCTTTGTAGATGCATGAGTTGTCAAAACAACAGCACAACCATCATCAACGGTTAGTTCAAACGAAATACAATCGCCCTAAATCACAACCATATACAGTGTAAGAATAATCAATTTCCTTAAACCCAAATAATCAACTAATTGGAATGCTTACAGAAACAATTCCACCACCATAAGTGAGGGTGTAGATCCAAACAACATCAGCTTCGGATCTCCCTGCCTACAAATTCAAATCAAATCAAATTAAATATGTATGAAGGGTGAAAAGAAGAAGAAGAATTTGATACTGAAATGAATTGGGGTTTTACTGGTTTATACCTTGGTGGGAACGATGAACTTGAGAGGATACTGAGAGAAGCATCGAGTTTTATTGTTAAGTATATTCATAACAATAAAGTTAATACTCCTCCAGAAAACAAAATAAGATTATTCAAACCCAAAATAAATTCGAAGAACGCAGTAATCGATTATTCATAACAATAACTTTCTAATGCCTTTTAATTATAGCTTACATATTGCAATTAGTTTCAAATAATGTGTTGTTGTCAGGCTATCATTTCAAGATATGATGCATATATTAAAATAATGCTTCACCCCGATAGGGAGAAAAAAAGAGTCTCATCATATAATACCATCCTAAGTGTTTCAGTCCAGAATATTTTCTAACTCTCTATTAATTTAACATAAGATTAATAAACATTATTTGGAAGGTAGTAAATAGCAAAACATTAGCATTAACATCAGACCTTGATTTGTCGTATTATGTGCTTTGTCATTTTCTTAGTGTTGCCACATTCACTATCATAGTAGGTAGAAATCAAATTCACAACTTCAGAGTGATCTCATAAAAAGATTCATAGAAAATGTAAGAAGCTGCTAACCATCAATCATCATCATTTAGTGCATCCCCATACTTATTCAACTCCTAAGCATAAGGATTGCCTTTAGATTTAAACACCTAAGCATAAGGTTTGCCTTTAGAATCCCCAATATATTCAACCCACCTTTAAAACCATTATACCCATAAAAACCATTGAAGAAACATAAAAACATAAATCGGAGATATGGGCAGGGGCAAACATAATAAACCACTGAAGAAAAATATGTTGCAAACCTTCACTGGGATATATTAACAAACACTTTGTAGTTATAAAAACATAAATTAAAAAGTACCTTGATGTTTGAGCAGCGAAAAAAAAGAGAAAAAACATAATTTGCAGGTTTGATTCAACCACGACTCACATTAGATTTAAACAGGGGTGCAGAAATTGTAAATCTTGTTCCAATCGTTTCAAAAAGATCACTCAACTCCAATGCACAATGATGACTCAGTTAAAAACATTTAGTACATGAATTATTGTTCAATCACCTCTCAAGATTCTTGTTCTTATGGGTAAGCAAACTGTAAATTGGGCAATAGAGTGTAGCTTTAACATTATCAGACATTTGAACGAATGATTCAAAGAATCACAAAGCCTAGCGGCTTCTTTGTAATTCTACAAATGTATAACTTTAACATTATAAGATACTTTTAGTTCAAACAATCCCAGCTATCAGTAACCCCCAAAACCCAAGTCTTTTGAGCAAAAACACATCACCCATCACCATTCACATCAAAAACATATTTTTAACAAAAATATTCACATGTAAACATCTACAGTTGTCTTTTTGATCTTTTAGAAAAATCAAAATTGGGAAAACTTACCGGTAAATGTATATGCTCTAGGATCTGAAATCGAATAAGTGGGATGAGTGATTAATATGGGATGTGGGATCGATTAGATGGAGGTGAGCGATTGATCGATCTGGGATCGATAGTGCCCGGAAGAGTTGATATATACACTTCTTTCTGTAAAAAAAGAAATGGGAAATATCAAATGAAATTGAGTGATTGTATGAAAAAAACAGAAAGTGAAATACGAACCTGTTTGAGAGATGGCATGGGAAAACAATGGGTACACATAGAAGCACGAACCTGTTAATTGAAATCAATTGTGAAACTACTCTGTTACAAACATGTTTCTCGATTGGAATCAAGAGTGAGTAAATAGCGATCGATCAAGAGTGCTCCGGAAAATCGAAATAAATATTAATCAAACAGCTTTTAATCGAAATGAATGAAAAAACAAAGCTCTGTTAATCAAAACAAACCTGTTTTTCGATTAGAATCGAGAGTAAGTAATCGGACCCTAACACATAAATGAACAAACAAAGCTAAAAACAATGAACATACATAGCTAAAAAAAGTAATATGTTTCAAAGTCCCAACTTAGCAAAAGGACTAAGCTAAGACCACAAATCACCCTTGAAATCCTTCCAATTAAACTCACGATTGGGTGTAAGTCCTTGAGAATCCAATCATGTTTTCCTTCACTATGACACCAAGTTTCAATTTCAACCATATATTCACTACATTTTAATAGCCTAATGCAATAATATATACCAAACAATGTAAAAAACGTAAAAAAAATATTACCAAGCCTAATCGAATTGCAGCCAATCGGTTGAAAATCCTCACTCTGAGCATCATTCTCTCCAACTTCCTACAACATGTAGACAAATTGCAAAAAATACGATTGAAAATAACACTCAATGTGAGCAGGTATGCAACATCAAGATCAAAGAAAATGTCGAATTATACTTGGGGATATTCAAGTCTCAGATGGGACAAAGATTAATCCATAAAATCAAGAATCAACTATCCATAAATTCAATAGATTTTCAATAGATTTTAAGGCTTAACCCTAGAAACAACAAATAACACTGCAGTGAAAGTGTCATTGCAAAAAACGTATTAATGAGGAACATAATAAAAAAGTGGAGTTTGAATCGACAATACCTCTGAGATGGAGCAATGGAGAAATGAAGATGAAAGAACCCTAACCGTATAATGGATTTGAACCACGAATGACATTTAGAGTTGGAATCGACAATACCTCTGAGATGGAGCAATGGAGAAATGAAGATGAAAGAACCCTAACCGTATAATGGATTTGAACCACGAATGACATTTAGAGTTTGAATCGTCATCTGGGGACTGGTAATTAGGGTCAAATAGTAAAAAAGTAGCAGACCTGAACGATAATTGAGCGATAATCAGGGTCTAGAGCTCCAACCGATTTCTTGGGGAAGGAAAGTATGAACCAGGAACGATAATCAGATTGAGCCATAATCAGGGTCGAGGGCTCCAACCGATTTCTTGGGGAAGGAAAGTATGAACCAGATAATCAGATTGAGCGATAATCATGGAGCTGATGTAGGGGATAACTCAATGTTCAGTTTTTTAAATTAAAATTAAATTTTTAAGACTTTAAGACTTTGTGTATAAAGAAGTAGTACCTTGTGCATTTTAAGTTGTATTTAAGACTTTAAGACTTTCATCCAATATGCTTTATAAGATAGTATAGATATTGAACAATTTTTTTAACACTGTTTTAAAATATATTAAAAATATTTGTCTTATGATCATCAATTAATAGCAAATAATTTAATTATTCTTATAAAACTAATATATATATATATATAGAGGAAGGTTCAAACGAGGAGCGCACCAAAACGTGAGAACGTGAGGAGCAATTGACAGTTATGAATCACATGTGATTGCCAGTTGTGGATCACATGTGATTCACAACTGATCTGGAGGAGCAATTGACAGTTATGAATCACATATGATTAACAGTTGTGAATCATTAATGATCCGCGACTTGCCACCTCGCGCCACGCCTCGCGCCACATCTTGCGCGAATTTTCAATTTGTTCCGATTTTTTAGCAGTTGTTGATCACATGTGATCAGAAGCATGGGAGTGCTCCTCACGTTCTCTTAAATTGATGCGCTCCTCGTTTGAACCCGCCTTTATATATATATATATATTCTAGTCTTGCAAAAGATCCAAATCTCTCGTAATCATATCATCCAATCAAAATAAACAGCCCCAAAAATAAACAACATTGGGCCGGCCCAATATCATATTGGGTTTCCAAAGAAAAGTGTTTCTTATGTCCTTTTGCTCCATAAATGAATTCATTATTATTATAAAAAAAAAGTAAACTCTAATTTTGGTCATCTTGTTTTTTGAGACCTGAACTTTGAAACTCTAGAAATCGTTCTTGTAGTTTTCATTTTGCTCTGAAAGTGATCCTCCGTCATTAACTCCTTTAGTTTTCTCTGCTAGTGATAAAGGCATTTTTGTCCATTTAGTTTAATATCCTAATTCTCTTTAGAAACTTAAAGAGTAAACTACAAATTCCGTCCCTGGTGTTTACCAAAATCTTTGAAAGTGGTCCCTAAACTTCAAAAACTGCAAGTATAGTCATTGGTCTTTTAAAATCGCTTTGAAAGTGGTCCCTCGTCGTTAAATCCGTTAAAAAACTCAGTTAAGTTGAGGGGTATTTTCGTCTTTTTACATTTTTTTGTCTTTTTCTTTAAACCTTTTTCTGACCCACTTCCAACCAACTACCTCACCATCTCTAGACCAACTCTCGACCTCACCTCCGGTCACCATCTCCGACGATGGTCCGGCCATAGGGGGAGATGAGACGACGTACAACAGATCCCCACCCACCACTATGACCCTCTCCTCCTTCCTCCTTTTGCACGCCAGAACCGATTTTGCACCACACCGACCCTCTCTTCTCCTTCTCCTCTTTGCTGCTGCAATCTTCTTCTAAACTCTCTGATTCCTTGAATACCCATCCCGGTTTGGTTTCAATTGTTTTTCTTTTTAAGTTCTTGATGTTTATTGGTTAAAAATAGGATTTGGGGTTTTGTTTTACTAGATTCTAAAGAACCCCAATTTTCTTGTATTATTGGAATATTTATCAGAAGGAATCATCAGATTAGGGTTTAGAGTTCTTATTATAATTGTTAGAAAAAGTGGGTTTAGATGGAAGAGATGCCTCCCGCTGTTTCCTCCAAACAAATCACAGAGATGGTGGTGGTGGTGGCAGGTGATTGTGGAGGTTGTTATGGTGGTGATGGTGGTGGAGAAGAACACCGGAGAAGACAAAAAGACATAAAATATAAAATATTTTATTTTTATTTTATTTTATTTTAACAGAAAAAGACAAAAAGAAGTGTAAAAAGACAAAAATACCCTTCACTTAACTGAGTTTTTTAACGGAGTTAGTGAGCAAGGACCACTTTCAAAGCGATTTTAAAAGACCAATGACTATACTTGCAGTTTTTGAAGTTTAGGGACCACTTTCAAATGTTTTGGTAAACACCAGGAATGAAATTTGTAGTTTACTCAAACTTAAATATATTATGTTTTGTGTATGTATATATATTTTTGTATATATAAATTAAATTGTAATTTATAAAATATGTGTTACTCCTTACAAAAAAGAAACGAAAACAATGTTAAAAAAACCATGACCTTTGAGCATCTCCAAGAGCCACTTATTTTCCTTCCTAATATAAAACATATCTTAAAATATCGAATAGACGATTATAATGGTGTAACTTGTTAAAATTAAAACGTATTTTTTTAATGTATTTTAGTTGATAAACGATTGTATGTGTTAAATGTAAAATTAAAATTATGAAAGTAAAAGGTATAAAGTAAATTAAGTAAATAAGTATAGGGGTTGAAAGTGTAAATTTCAAATCAAAACATTCAAAAAGTACCAAAATTGGTCCATCCCGGTACACTCCCTCGCGTTTGCGGGATGACAAGTTTGAAAAATGGCAAAAATGGTCCCTGTCCGCGATCGCGGGCTCTGTTCGTGGAAAAAATGAGTATTTTGGTAAAAATGGGAGAGAAATGGGTATTTTGGTAAAGGAAAGTCAAACTTTGGGTATTTTAATTAAATTCCCTTTTCAAAAGATATAAATTATTAATATACATATATACATATACATAATATATATATATGGTCTGATTTTAGGGAATTCTTTAGAAAAATTAAAAAATTGAGGAACACCTCGATAACCGTTCATTTAAGCGTTGTAATATGCACATATGCATAATACAAATGCATAAAAATCAAAAAACAACTCCAATTACTTATATACCATTTTGTGTCTTTAATACATGATAAAAAACGATAGATCTTTTGAGGGGCACGAACTTTCATGGTAGATTGTTTAGCCTCACGTAAGAATAATGAAAAAGACTTACACCGAAGTGTATTGGTTATATTGCAAGATGTATGTAAAAAAATTGCATTTAAAGAGAAGAGATGGCCGCAATTTAATAGAAGATGAAGCTATAAAGGTTATTAGCATATGAGAAGTTGAGGGTTAACATAATACATTTAAGAGAAGGAAGTTAGAAAGTTTACTATGAGCATATGAAGAGTTAGAGATGAAGATGAATGTAAAATTACCGAAAAAACTCATTTATTATGAACATATAATTTGTCTATAGCGGCATAAAAGACTTTAACTTAATTTGCATTTTAATAAGTTGAAAAAGGAGAAAAAAGATAGAAATGTTCATATCCTTTAGAAGATGTCACGTTATGCATAGTGGTTTCTTCTTTAATATATATTGTAACGACCCAGACCATTTTGAAAAGGTTTTATGTTATACGTTAAGCTTTGTTAATAAGTGGAAGTTGAGGAGCTAGTTGGTATTTTTGGATGGAGTACTTAAGGGCACAAAACCCTAGGTAACATTCCATTTTTCCTTGATTTGTGTGTGTGGCGGCTGTTCTTCTTGAGAGAAAAGAGAAGAGAGCTTTTGAAGGTTTTGGGTAGTTGAAGAGAAGGATCATCAAGACTTGGAATCAGAAGAAGGAATAAGATTGGATTTCGTTCTCTGCAAGAATCGTAGCAGGTAACCTCTCCTCCTTATCTCTAATCCTCAATTCTTGCTGATGATTTAGTCGTTTTAGGGGTTTTGTTGAAAAGTTGAGTTTGAGCTAAAAGGGAGAAATTAGGCATCATATAGTGTTTTCGCAGCTAGGATTTCAATATTTGTTGAGCATAGTGATCCTAATATTTTGCTTATCTGTAATCTGTAAGATTCGAGCGTATCTGTGATTTCTCGGACCGAATAAGAGTCAGATCGACGTCCGGAAAGTCCTCTGGACGTCCGAACACTTCGAACAGTTTGAAGGTTTCCGGATGCGGAAACTGTCCGGATGAGCGGAGTATCCGGTAAGGGTTGTCCGGTAAGTTTAAGTGTCCGGGATGTATGAGGTCCGGTAAGTAGGAAGTACCCGGACAGTAGGTCCACCCGAAATGCAGAGTTATCCGGGAAGTAGTGTTGTCCGGAAAGCAGAGGTGTTCGGACAGTTGTGGTGTCCGGTAAGTAGAAACGTCCGGAAAGTAAGGGTGTCCGGTAAGTCGTATCCGGACAGTTTGGTTAGTCAGCTTATGTGTTTATCCTTTAACTCAGGTAGATCGTTTGGAAGTACAGAGCGGAGTAGGAAGGAAGTAAGCAAACCATGTGAGTTTTCTAAACTAAAATGTGTGGCTTTTGATATGTTTTCTAAAGCAAGGATGTAATGAGAAAATGCCATGTTTTATATGTATGCTTTAATCGCATGAATGATGTTTGAATTTACGTGAAATGTATGCATACATTGTTTTGGATGTAAATTGGCTAAGTCGGGGAGTGTGACCCGTTTATGCCAGGGGTAGTGTGGCCCCAAGGGGTATGTAACACCCTCGAATTGGGAAAGAGCAACTAATAAAATTTTCAATATCACATCCGAAATAATAGGTAAATTACCTCAAATTACAAACTATGATTGCCTCCAAACATTACATATAAAAAAAAGTCTTATAACCAAGACTAAACTTACTTCGGATATCACTAAATCCAAACACAAGTGCTACTCCCAAGGGTAAATGCGGAAACATAACTTAGGCTATTCACCTCTCGAGCACTTTACTAGCACACGACCCTTCACACGTGTCACTAGAACTACTCCCAACCTGAGACCTGTTGCACATGCCGACAAATAAAAAGGTTAGGCTAACGCCTAGTGAGTTCAAGAGTTTATAGCATGAATAAATAGTTCTTTGAAAGAAAGTTGGCAATAAAGATTTAGATTTCCAAAAGAGTTTACCTAGGATATAAATGACTCATTTTCAACGCACCCAAAATCCATGAGAAATATTTCCCAAAAGGTATAAAGCGTTTTCCCAAAATGAATATAATCCAAAACTCATTCAATACGTGAATAAACCTCTAATAGGCAAATCTTTCAAATACGGTTGACAACAATTACTCAACCCATAAATCATGGAAAACCATCCATTTAATAGAATACATTATTGAAAACATATACGAGCAATACTCACGCAAACGTAAAATGTAATGAAGTTTCAAACACCATACTTGTGGAGATAACCTGCTTTATTTAGACTATAATATACATGGAAGAGAATCCAATATTAAAGTCATCCAACCGCAGTCAAACGTATAAGACCAATAATAATAATAGAATCGGGACAATATAAAATCCCAAATAGGTTGACCAACGACGGGGGAGACCCATATCCATTGAGAGTGGAGATCCTTAGTGCCTTCAGCATAAATGCGACACTCTGAGATACCTTAGTGCCTTCAGCATAAATGCGACACTTTGAGATACCTTAGTGCCTTCAGCATAAATGCGACACCTTGAGATACCTCAGTGTCTTCAGCATAAATGCGACACCTAGAGATACTCAATCGACCATTACCAACGACTGACTAACATGCCTATGGATCCAATGTAATACAGTCTACAGACAACAGGCCTATCCCGGAATGACTCACTCACCCAGGCATGTAAATATCCAAACGTGCAATAACATGCAAAATGGTGCAATAAAAGCAACCCATAAACAAGACCCTACATCGAGCCATCAAACTCGGACAATTGTCCCCAAGACCATCTCAAGGTCAAAACCGAGCAAAAAGCTCAAAACGCATTGGACCTATAAATAACGGCCATCAAATAGCACAAAATGCATTTAATATCAATAAGGTAAACAAGTACCATAAAATCGTTATTAACCCAAAACCCAACGCATGTTAAACAAAAGGGTTTTCCCAAAGGGACTCACACCCTTATAATTCTCAAAATGGTTATTGACACTAAAACGTGCATTCTCCCAAATGGTTTACAAAATCGTTTATACACATATGATTAAACCATCAAATATACTCCATTTTGAGTAATAAATCTTTTAAGAGTAAAATTATGATTTCTACATATCAAATACTCCAAAATCCCAAATATGGGTGTTTTACACAATTATGAAGATAAATACTTCAAAAAGGTTAAATTAACCAAATACCTCAACAATTGATATTTTCAAGTAAAACACACAAACATTTGGAAAATACTATTTTTGGCATGTACAAAGTTTTCACAAATCAACTTGAACTCACCTTAGCTAGATTAAGCTAAATCTAGAGTTTTCTCCAACGTAAGCTACTTTGATGAAGTTTGCATCCTCAAGCCAAAACTTCCAAAACCTAGACCCATATATTTCCAACCATAAATACCAAAGTATAACCACAAGGAATCATCATCCATCCACAATACACCAAAATAACAAAACCCTAGCTTCTTAGATGAAGAAACGTGAGATGCTTACCTCAACCACCACCAAATACTCTTGGATCATTCATGATACTTCAAAACTCTTTCTAGATCCTTGAAGAGCTCCCAAAAACGAAACCATAGCAACTTGAATCACTCAAATCGGAGTTGGGATGCAAAAGTTATGAAGAAATGAAGTTTAAGGGTTTGAGATTCGCGATATAAAGCTCCAGGTCGTTCCCGCGGTTTATCCCGCGGTTTATAAGTCGCGGGGAATGTCGCGCGCTTCCCTCCAGAGGCTTACGTGGCTTGGGCCGCGGTCTAACAGGCCGCGCGGCCCCCTGTTGGGTCGGATACTGTTTCGGCCGTAACTTCTTCGTTATAGCTCCGTTTTTGCTCCGGAAAGAACCGTTGGACTCGTATTCGAATTCCCCATCCAACAAGACCATAAAATCTAGGATTTAACCCAAAATTCTATTTTTCATATTTTTCTTAAAAGATCGATTCCACACTGATTCGAAGTTGTACTTATCCGAAAATTACGGGTGTTACAATCCTCCCAACCTTTGGATGATTTCGTCCTCGAAATCTACATCCTTTACAACCCAAGGCTAACCGACTCAACGTCGACTATAATTTATCAGTCCCTAACTGGAATCTAAATTCTCTCCACACAGTCTATAAAGACAATTCCTCGAACAATTGCTTATCAACAAAGCCCCTTCACGTACACTGTACTTATGTCTGGGAGAACACCCCGACAACTGGAATAATTTCTAGTCAGACGACTTCGGTTGTCTCCCAACCTTAAATGTTCCATACCTCCCAATTTCATTTTCAGACTCTAAGTCAATCCAAGGCCTAATTAATATCGAGACCGACCGAATCTCTAATTCCAATTGTCCCCATCATTAACTGTCGATCAATTCCAACGAGTTCTAATAAACTCCAAAATCCATTTCAACATTAATCATCAAACCGACATGTTCTTTAATCACACAAGGAAATTATTCCTACAAAATCTACTCATCACACTTGAGTATCTTAGGATTGCTACAACCGTTACCATTATTTCATTTCAAATCGGACTACACTTCCCCGATTACACTAAAGGTGTTTGGCCTCAAGCCCAAAAGTTGACACCTAGTCATACCATTAAGTCGAATCACCACAGACTCTACACACGAGCTTCACTCGTCGAGCCTTCTTACAAAACCAAGGTTATCGATATGGTGTCTAAAGGGTCCCACATACGAAAGCGACCAAGACCCCAAAATAAGATTCCCAACAAGAAAGGTTACCACCAACCTCAATATAAGATACGGCGAATCAGATTTCTTAGTTACAAAAGTGCATCATCCCCGCACCCAACACCATTCGGCCTACGGCGCTATCACGCTTGGAATGTTCAAACCTTCCACCAACAAGGTGCTACACGCATTTACTCCTAACTGGGTCACTTACCCCTTTCCAAGGTCCTAACGAGTTCAAGGTTTTCAAGCGAATTATTTAACAAATATGTCAATTAACAAAGTCTTTAACAAAGTTTTCAACACAAAGACTTTCATATCAAATAAATCGTACGCGCGGAAAACTACTGTCATTAATTCGGTAGTTACGTAAAAATGGACACACTCGTCCCACATATGAAAATCGTGTTGAAAATTATTTCATTGCAGTTCAGTTTACCCACAAAACGCAAAAACATAATTAAACAACTTATAATAACCCAAATAAGTAATATGTTTTAATTGAAAGTTAGGGGCTGTAAGTGTATATTGCGAAAAGTTTGAGGTTAAAGGTGGAAAATGGGAAATCAATTCCCTTCTTATTTTCCTGTGCGCCGTTTTGGGAAGAAAAGAGGAAAACAATTAGGTTTAGGTGCTGCACTTGAAGAAATAAAAGAGAGTAAAAGAAAAGAATTTGAAACAATGGTGTTTGGTGTGTGCACAAAGAGAGCAGCGAGAGGGAGAGAGAGAGAGAGTAGAGAGAGAGAGAGCAGCGAGAGAGGGAGAGAGTTGCGAGAGAGAGACGACAAGGGTCGCCAGCGGTGGTCGCCGGTGGTGGCGGCTAAGGTAAACAGGGAAGAAGAAGAAGAACCGTTGGGCAACGGTTCCCGTTTCGTGAGGTATTATTCGGGTAAGAAACCATTTCCTTGTGTTTTCTCTTTTGCAAGTAATGTTAAAATTGTTAGGTTTCTAGTTGTGTAAGCTGAGAAATCAAATAAGGGTATTAATAGAGTTTTAATTTTGATTCATATTGTCAAAGTTAAATCAAATGTTTATGTGGGTTCTTGATAAGGGTAGTATTGGATTATAACACTAAAATTAGTATGTTGCCATGGTCTAATTAGATGTCTTGATTAATTAATTTTAGATATGAAATGGAAGGTATGAGGTTGGGTTTAATGGTTGCTCTTGATGGTAGATTAAAGTTCATGTTCAAAACAGTTGACTTTTTACAAAAAGTCAAACTGTTTTGGGTATCGTTAAATTAAGTCGTTTTGTGCAAAATCTAAGGATTTAAATGTTGTGGATATAGTTATGAAAGGTATATAAAGGGTTACAATGATCAAATCAGTATTTTCTTATGGGTTTTAATGAATTTACAAAGTTAAGAAATGTTTAAGTTTGGTTCGAACTAAAATATGAAATATATATATATATATATATATATATATATATATATATATATATATATATATATTTGCTTGGGATCATGTGAGAAACTGTTCGAGACCGCTTGGTTGCGGGACTCGGCTACCTAAGTGTGAGTCGAATGGTGGTTGGGCCGAATAGCTTGATGGACCGAAAGTTTTGTTGGGTCGAGAGACTCTTAACTTTCCCTTTTGGGCTTAGTTATTTTAATTTGGGCCCTAGTTATTATTAAAGTCTACAATCATATATTAAGGGCTAGTACGTAATTGATAATCTATTTATTTAATTTGAGTTATATTATTAGTAACATAATCCAGTTTTGATATTTAGGATCCAGTGTTATATTATTAAGATGAGAATCTAGAGTTGGCTAAATTAATGGATCCGGTGTAGCATTTCAAATGATTGGGTAAGCAAAGACCATTAATTATGATTTTGGACTAGAAGTGTAATCTACCAACTTAGATAAGTTTGGGTTGAGTTCGGGATCTAACTCGAGTAATAAAGGAACGAATTATGACGTACATTATTAATATAATAGGTGTTCCACCTAGAGATCAGAAGTGTAAAGTGAGGAGCTTTGGAGCAAGCAAGCTAGGTGAGTTTTCTAACTAAAAAATGTGTTATTTTAACATGTTTTCTAAAGCGTGTACATGATGAGAAATGCCATGTTTTATTTTTATGCTTTGACTGCATGAAAGCTGTTTACAGTTTTAAATGAGATTGGTAAATGATTTATGGGACGGACCTATTCCGTGAAAAATATATGTGGGATGTATGCATACATAGATTGTGGTGTAAATTGGCTAAGTCGGGAAGTGTGACCTGCCAGATCATGTCGGGGGGTGTGTCCCGTTTATGCCAGGGGAGTACTACCCTATACGGCAGCATGAGACTGACTCGTTGTCATCCACGGGTGACTTCAGGATGCCGATTTACGAAGGGCGGATTTTATTCTGGGAATGATTTTGGATGAACAGTGTTATGAATGATTTATGCTGAAAATGGTAAACTGGTTTTAAATGCTTCAATAACTGTTAGGAGGGACTCACTAGACCTCATGGTGTAACCCTCGCATTTTTTCAAATAAAACCTTTTTCAGGTAAGCAGGTACTGAAAGGCTCTAGCAAGTAAGCAGGGCGTTAGCACGAGAAAGATGGATAGTGTAGCGACACTATAGCTTATCTTAGTTTACTTCTCAGTTGTGTAGGTTGTTTCCGCCAACCGTTTTTGGATATTATGTAAGAAATTTTAGAGATGCGATTTTGGGATATTTAATTTAGATGAAACGAATTGTTTAAAAATGTTGGGTTGTTACAGTTGGTATAAGAGCCATAGTTTAAGGGATTTAGGTGACCGGACGGGCCTAAACTTAAACTTTAGAGTAGAGATCACAACTGAGAATCAGGAAATGCGTTAGAAAGACACTATTATTGACATAAGAAATGCGTTAGAAGAACACTATAGTGAAAATAGGACTAATAGGGTACCGAGGACGGTCATGTAAGGTAAGTTTGGAATTGCACCTGGCCAGTGTAATTGTGAATTTACAGGTACATGTATGTGCTTGACCTGCCTTATTATTCCGAAGTTGTAGCCTGAAGCTAGTCAGGTGTCGTGTTCCAGTACTCTGGAATGTTAGCAAGATCCCTGAGGGGTGGATTGAGACCCATTGTTGGGAAAGTTTCATGAGAAGTCACTTATGAGGTGATGTATGTATACATCATAGAGAAGAAATGCTATATAGAGTGTAATGAGTTGTCTAGAGGTAGCTCTGTGTGAATTCGGAGAGGATGAATGTTTAAGTTGAGTAAGACTCCTGTCGCGGGAGAGTCCCAGTTCTAGAAATCATGTGATAGGTCCATTGGGATGGTCAGAAAGGGCGGTGTCAAAATCTTGAAAGTGTCAGTGGAGCTCTAATTTATTAATCGAGCTTTTCAATGGCAGGGTTAATGAAATAAGATACCTATAGTGAAAAGGAAGCATGTAGAAGTAGAAAATGAGATAGCTGGTCAGAACGAAAATAGTAGGAAATGGTTGAGTAAGTGAGGTGTAGAACGTATGTACTACAAGTTGTTGCAAGATCGAGAGGGACGACCTTTAGTCGAACGTACAGTGTCAATGATAAGTTGCAGGAGGAAAGGGGTTGACCTTGTTTGAGTGAGTAGCCTTCATTTACAAGTAGAGTCTCATGCATGACGTTCGTTTTTGTAACACGGAATTTTCACGATTTAAGTCAAATGTGTAAATATAAATTTTGATCGAAAATGAGCTAGAAAGTGCACACGTATGTTTAAAGAAAGAGTAATTTCATTCACATTACACATTGAAACCTCAAGCTTAACGATTTGCAAAATATTTCACTCTTCTCATGATAAGCCAAAATTGTTGTAAAGGGTCAAGAAAATGGTTACCTACAATTCAATTATAACCAAATACTTTTGACCTATTGATATCATACAAATGAGTGTGAGAACCGAATGGTTTACTCTTTGTCGGTAATTCTTTCAGAATTGTGTCATATGAAAAGATTTTCATGCAATGTAATAATGTCGTAATAACATCGTTCGGAGTAAGCAAGATTGAGATGCACGGGCAAATGCATGTGAGCGATTCTCGAATCGTTGTGCAGGGTATTGAAATTATATTAGTAAGGGGGACATGTGTACCCAAGTGGTGCCCAAATGTTGTTTATTTAAAAAGGAGAAAATGTGCGAAATGAGTTATTTACTGCGTCGTCATGCATGAAGGCTATGAACTCACTAGGTCATATAGTATTACATGTTAAGCTAAGGAAGGACTGCAAGAGTGGAGAAGTGTCGGACAAATCAGGAATGAATGTTGTAACCTTAGTATTTGTGTGCAAGAGAAAAGGTGAACAGTGGAAGAGTCAGAAGTGAATTATAGTGTCGATTGTGTGAGGGCCTGTACCCTTGTTCGGTAACTGGAAGTACGGTTGTCGAGAGACGGTTTGGTCCAGGGGAAAGAGTAGAAGTCATCGAGGTGTTAGTATTATAAACTCGTTATGAGTAGTGTTGAGAGGCATAAGCGAAATGCCCACGGTGTTGGGTATGAGTTTGAGGTGAGCTGGTAATATTGATGTTACAAGAGTAAGTCAAGAAAAGAGAGAGACGTATTATGAGGTGATTATGATATGATGGTAGGATTAGGTTCCGTAAGGGAACCCATGTTTAAGAATAAGTTAAGAAAGTAGTTACATGTTGTCTGTTGTTGTAGAAGTCGATAGCTGTGTAAGATGGCCGAGGCCGAAGACGTGAACCAGAAGGTTGAAAAATTGATAGAACACCTTGTAGGGGTGTTAAGAGGATGAGAAGTGATAATTTTGAATGAGCGATCTATTTACGAGGTATGAAGGGATTCGTAGAATGAGGAGTCATGTAGCACAAGCGAAGCGAGGGTGTAGATCTTATCGTTCAGGGAGGAGCTGTGCCCTGTTTTGTAAGGGCACAGATCGTGAAGAGCTAGCTATAATGTTTGCGTGTGAGCTAATGGAGAACTCGTGAGTTATAGTTCAGCAAGTTGGGAAGGGACGGCGTAGCGAGATAGACTCGATTGTAGTATTCGGGAGAATATCAAGGAAAGTGTGAATTGTGTATGAATGACCATGAGAGGTTTGGTCTGCAGTGTGATGTTATGAGTGAGGAATGTACAGTTATGTAATGGCATTAGTTGCCAAGTTAATGTACCAGCTAGTGTTGTAGTAGTGTGATGTAGCGGGAGAGAAAACATCAGATAGAAGCTTTTGGGGTTTTCAGATGAGGTGTACAATTTATTAATCAAGTTGATGGAGCACGTGGCGTATAAGTGGGCGTTGTGATTTGGCTTTTGTCAGATTAAGATGTCGAAGCGGTAATGGGTGACTACCCATATGGGAAACCAAGTGTTTTTGGTTGTGTGAGTCGCTAAGTAAGTATATTTTTGGAATCATTGGAAGTTTAAAGAAGATGAGGGGTGTGTTAGTCAAAATGTGATGTAGTAGATGCGAAATCTTTGAAGAATGTGAGTTGCTTTTCAAGTGTGAAAGAATTGTCCGAGAAAGTATTAATTGGAGATCAAAGAATGTGTAGTAACTTCGAACTGGTGTCGTTTCAAGATGACTTGGTTGAATGCCTTAAGTTAAAATTTTGGTGCAACTGGTTGGTTATGTATATTTTAATGAGAAAATGTTATCAACATGTGGAAAGGTCGGGAGAGAGAGGCAAATAATGTTGGAGGGTGGTGCTTCACGCTAACGTGGGGAGGCAAAGATAGTACGTCGAACTAGTAAGCTTGGCAGTAACACCGAAAAGGTGGATTAGTGTGTGAGCATGATTACTCCTCCTTGGCGAATGAGGGTAACCGAAGTTATGCTACATATGTCTAAACGCTTGTAACAAGCAGTGGGAAATATATGTGTTTTCAGGATGTGTTACAATCCTACCGAGATTCTTACTAAGAAATTGATAGAGGGAAAATCGATATGTTTAAGTGAGAAATAGATAAGTAGTATGATGGATTAAGCCATTTTCAATTTACCTTGAGAATTGTGGATTGTTGGGTTACGCGGTGAGAGTTTTAGTTAAAGAATCAGTTTTGACTGATGGTTGTTGTGCGTAACTAGATGTTGATGCTAAGTTATTAGTATATATGATAATTTATGGTTGATTGAAAGAAATGAACTGCATCTCAATTGGAGTTCATCTTTTGAAACAAGTTGATATTTATAATTGAAATGAGTTGATCAAGTTAAAGTTTCTTGTGATAAAGAGAGGGAATGGTATTGTTTTGTGCGGTAAGGATCGGTGGTTATCTTGCACTAGCCGAGTAAGGCGGTTGAGTTCGGAAACTAATAATGTGGTCGTGAATCGGGTAAGGATAATTAGGGAGTGGTGAGTATTGAGATGTTTTTGACCTTTGCTCACATGTTATGATTTATAAGATGGATTACGAGAGTTCGTGAGAAAGTGTTATTGAGATTTAAAACTCGGATCGTTAAAGTATTATTTAAAGTAAATCTAAATAAGAAAGCTGGGATGACTTATATATAGCTAATTGATTCTATGGGCATTGGGGGTTAATCGAAAGATTTTGGAACCTGAGTTTCGTGGTGTTCCTGAAGTAATAGATCCGTTTGGAAGATGGAAAATAAATTGATTGTATGTTACGATTAGGAACGAAGATTGTGAGTTTAATCAGAGTTACGTAATGAAGGCGTGAGAGTATATTGTTATGGTTTTGTTATTAGAAAGACTTACTCCGAGAGTTGAAATTTAAGCTTTGATAATCAGTTACATCGGTTATTTTAGGAGTGAATTCCGGGACGGAATTCTGTTAAGGAGGAAAGATTATAATAACCCAAATAAGTAATATGTTTTAATTGAAAGTTAGGGGTTGTAAGTGTATATTGCGAAAAGTTTGAGGTTAAAGGTGGAAAATGGGAAATCAATTCCCTTCTTATTTTCCTGTGCGCCGTTTTGGGAAGAAAAGAGGAAAACAATTAGGTTTAGGTGTTGCACTTGAAGAAATAAAAGAGAGTAAAAGAAAAGAATTTGAAACAATGGTGTTTGGTGTGTGCACAGAGAGAGCAGCGAGAGGGGGAGAGAAAGAGCAGAGAGAGAGAGAGAGAGCAGTGAGAGAGAGAGAGAGTTGCGAGAGAGAGACGACAAGGGTCGCCAGCGGTGGTCGCCGGCGGTGGCGGCTAAGGTAAACAGGGAAGAAGAAGAAGAACCGTTGGGCAACGGTTCCCGTTTCGTGAGGTATTATTCGGGTAAGAAACCATTTCCTTGTGTTTTCTCTTTTGCAAGTAATGTTAAAATTGTTAGGTTTCTAGTTGTGTAAGCTGAGAAATCAAATAAGGGTATTAATAGAGTTTTAATTTTGATTCATATTGTCAAAGTTAAATCAAATGTTTATGTGGGTTCTTGATAAGGGTAGTATTGGATTATAACACTAATATTAGTATGTTGCCATGGTCTAATTAGATGTCTTGATTAATTAATTTTAGATATGAAATGGAAGGTATGAGGTTGGGTTTAATGGTTGCTCTTGATGGTAGATTAAAGTTCATGTTCAAAACAGTTGACTTTTTACAAAAAGTCAAACTGTTTTGGGTATCGTTAAATTAAGTCGTTTTGTGCAAAATCTAAGGATTTAAATGTTGTGGATATAGTTATGAAAGGTATATAAAGGGTTACAATGATCAAATCAGTATTTTCTTATGGGTTTTAATGAATTTACAAAGTTAAGAAATGTTTAGGTTTGGTTCGAACTAAAATATGAAATATATATATATATATATATATATATATATATATATATTTGTTTGGGATCATGTGAGAAACTGTTCGAGACCGCTTGGTTGCGGGACTCGGCTACCTAAGTGTGAGTCGAATGGTGGTTGGGCCGAATAGCTTGATGGACCGAAAGTTTTGTTGGGTCGAGAGACTCTTAACTTTCCCTTTTGGGCTTAGTTATTTTAATTTGGGCCCTAGTTATTATTAAAGTCTACAATCATATATTAAGGGCTAGTACGTAATTGATAATCTATTTATTTAATTTGAGTTATATTATTAGTAACCTGATCCAGTTTTGATATTTAGGATCCAGTGTTATATTATTAAGATGAGAATCTAGAGTTGGGTAAATTAATGGATCCGGTGTAGCATTTCAAATGATTGGGTAAGCAAAGACCATTAATTATGATTTTGGACTAGAAGTGTAATCTACCAACTTAGATAAGTTTGGGTTGAGTTCGGGATCTAACTCGAGTAATAAAGGAACGAATTATGACGTACGTTATTAATATAATAGGTGTTCCACCTAGAGATCAGAAGTGTAAAGTGAGGAGCTTTGGAGCAAGCAAGCTAGGTGAGTTTTCTAACTAAAAAATGTGTTATTTTAACATGTTTTCTAAAGCGTGTACATGATGAGAAATGCCATGTTTTATTTTTATGCTTTGACTGCATGAAAGCTGTTTACAGTTTTAAATGAGATTGGTAAATGATTTATGGCACGGACCTATTCCGTGAAAAATATATGTGGGATGTATGCATACATAGATTGTGGTGTAAATTGGCTAAGTTGGGAAGTGTGACCTGCCAGATCATGCCGGGGGGTGTGTCCCGTTTATGCCAGGGGAGTACTACCCTATACGGCAGCATGAGACTGACTCGTTGTCATCCACGGGTGACTTCAGGATGCCGATTTACGAAGGGCGGATTTTATTCTGGGAATGATTTTGGATGAACGGTGTTATGAATGATTTATGCTGAAAATGGTAAACTGGTTTTAAATGCTTCAATAACTGTTAGGAGGGACTCACTAGACCTCATGGTGTAACCCTCGCATTTTTTCAAATAAAACCTTTTTCAGGTAAGCAGGTACTGAAAGGCTCTAGCAAGTAAGCAGGGCGTTAGCACGAGAAAGATGGATAGTGTAGCGACACTATAGCTTATCTTAGTTTACTTCTCAGTTGTGTAGGTTGTTTCCGCCAACCGTTTTTGGATATTATGTAAGAAATTTTAGAGATGCGATTTTGGGATATTTAATTTAGATGAAACGAATTGTTTAAAAATGTTGGGTTGTTACACAACTTCTTTAAAATGAACCGCCACGGTTCTAGTATGGATTGACTCATGACATGCACGTAAAGTAACTGTCCATTTTAAACGGTGTGCAACACATTTTCACACGTACTTCAAAAGTAGCCCAAACGGCCATTGACTCAAAATTCTTTTCCGACCATTAATTTGGTATGGAATAAGGTTCCCCAACAAAATTTGCGCGCGTCAGTTTATTATACGAAACGAGGAAACGATTTTTAATTACACCTCAGTCAAAACACAAAACAACTTGTGTAGGCTCCAAATTTAAAGACAAAAACCAATTCGTTTCCATCCTTTGAGAGTATCGACTTAAAACATCATAAAACTTCAAATAGGGGTAGGCATGCAAGCTTGTAACACTTCCATTAGAAATTTTCTTGAAACGAAAAGACATGCATCAAACGGTTCGCGACCAAATTTCCAAAAGAGGAAACTCTTTAAATCAATTTCTCAAAATTTCTCATCCGGTCCTATAATGACTTGGTGAATAAAACGTCTTTGGCAAACTTGCACACAACAATGAGGTTTTCTAAAACATATGAGGAAATAAGTGTTAATAATTAGTTGACATCAAAAGGGTTCAACTTATTTTCGAATCTCAAATTGCACTGACGGGGCGCGTCAATGTTCAAAACATAAGAAATTACACGCACCATAATTTCATACCAAACAATTTTCTAAAATCTTCATCGCGAAGCATTTTCCTCAAGTTTCGTACTTGGAACATAAAACGTCAAAACTTCTTTACTAAAAATGTATTTGTCAAAATACTCAAAATACATATTTCCTCCAAACCAAAAGGTTTTCAATTTTCCAAAATACTCGGTAAAATCAAAATTGACCAATGTCAATGACTCATACCTTTGTGTTTTCAAAATGTAAAATAATGCGAACTATGCATGATTTCCACAACACCAAAACACCCTTTGACCGAATGATCATCATTTGTACAATGAGTTAATAAAATAATTTCACTCACGATTCGTTCAACAAAGTGACGAGAAACAATGTTTACCAAGCTATTCATACCCCTAAGTCGATACAATGCATTTACATGAAAATGATAATAAACATTTAACTGACCGAAAGCACATTTAAGCAAATTGTTTATGAAACACTATCAAAGTGTTCGTTCGTGCATTACTTATGTCATGTATAAATCAATCCACATACTGAACAGGTTGCAACAAAATGTGCTAGTACAAAACTTTGAAAGAGAAGTTACGCGACACTAAAGTTCCAAAACTTATCCCTTTGGTCGACTTATGGCATAAAATTAATATTTCTCAACAAAGTTTGAGTGTGACAAAACGCCCAACATAACTCATAAATTTCCACATAATTAAATGGAGTATGCACATTGTGAAATTAGACTCACACGACTCAATACGTCGTAAAATAAAACTCCATGAAATTTAATGAGCTTAATGACCTCAAGTCAATAAAATGGCACCAAACATTGTGCTTCCCCAAAAAGTCAAATTGCAATAAGCAAATTCATGACTAAAATGTCAAAATTCCAAAATCCATTCTGGATGTAATACTATACAGACAATATTGATCACAAACTCGTATAAAACAAAGTTCTCAATATAGCTTTACGTAGACATAATGGAAGATAACTTTCCGTCTAAACTCTAACATATGTGGAGGAGATCCAATGTTAAAGTCGTAAGCCGTAGTTACTTGCCCAACATCTTAAACATCATAAAATATGGATATCACTATACCCGAAAGAAATGTTGAACAATAATGAAGTAAAGCAAAACAAATCTCAGCGGAGTTTGCAACTCCCGCAATAAAATAATTTCATGCTAGTTCAAAAACCCATAAATTCGAAATCTTATGTGTGTGCTAAACATTTTCCAAAATTGGTAACACAATCCATATAAGGATTTGAAACACAAGAAATAATTGATGCAACTTATTTTTAAAATAATTTTGTGCATAACTTAGTCGGCATTCAACGTCTCAACCCATGCTCCTCCAAATCTCTCTGGTCCACTATTATCATCCGGATAATCATACCTCTTAAGGCCAATTGGGAAATACATCAACAATCCTTACGGTTTCTTTCTCGAATCAAGGTCGATTCAATAATTCTATGGTTCTAATCCAACCATCAAATTTGACCCGAAACGGTCCACTTAAAGCAATTATCATGCTTATCGTCACCCTAAGTGACTAATACTAGAATCGTCAATCTTTTCCAACGACTAATAGCTTAGAACTCTATCACTACCCCACGATCATCACGTTAAAGTAGTTCAAGTACGCACGTGTAACTAGTAGATTCACCATGACACTGGCCAGGTGTCATTATGAACGTACCATACATGATTATCCTTGCTACTCTAGTCGGGAATTCTCGTTTCTAGCAACTCCATTGACCTCGAAACATCCTATCTTAAAGTGCCTAATGGTGAATTTCACTCTCATTTACTTAAACAAACGCTAGTTTGAGTCTAGGTATCCAAAATCAACACCTAAATCTCTCAAACTTATGCTCTGATACCAACTTGTAACACCCTCGAATTGGGAAAAAGCAACTAATAAAATTTTCAATATCACATCCGAAATAATAGGTAAATTACCTCAAATTACAAACTATGATTGCCTCCAAACATTACATATAAAAAAAAGTCTTATAACCAAGACTAAACTTACTTCGGATATCACTAAATCCAAACACAAGCGCTACTCCCAAGGGTAAATGCGGAAACATAACTTAGGCTATTCACCTCTCGAGCACTTTACTAGCACACGACCCTTCACATGTGTCACTAGAACTACTCCCAACCTGAGACCTGTTGCACATGTCGGCAAATAAAAAGGTTAGGCTAACGCCTAGTGAGTTCAAGAGTTTATAGCATGAATAAATAGTTCTTTGAAAGAAAGTTGGCAATAAAGATTTAGATTTCCAAAAGAGTTTACCAAGGATATAAATGACTCATTTTCAACGCACCCAAAATCCATGAGAAATATTTCCCAAAAGGTATAAAGCGTTTTCCCAAAATGAATATAATCCAAAACTCATTCAATACGTGAATAAACCTCTAATAGGCAAATCTTTCAAATACGGTTGACAACAATTACTCAACCCATAAATCATGGAAAACCATCCATTTAATAGAATACTTTATTGAAAACATATACGAGCAATACTCACGCAAACGTAAAATGTAATGAAGTTTCAAACACCATACTTGTGGAGATAACCTGCTTTATTTAGACTATAATATACATGGAAGAGAATCCAATATTAAAGTCATCCAACCGCAGTCAAACGTATAAGACCAATAATAATAATAGAATCGGGACAATATAAAATCCCAAATAGGTTGACCAACGACGGGGGAGACCCATATCCATTGAGAGTGGAGATCCTTAGTGCCTTCAGCATAAATGCGACACTCTGAGATACCTTAGTGCCTTCAGCATAAATGCGACACTTTGAGATACCTTAGTGCCTTCAGCATAAATGCCACACCTTGAGATACCTTAGTGTCTTCAGCATAAATGCGACACCTAGAGATACTCAATCGACCATTACCAACGACTGACTAACATGCCTATGGATCCAATGTAAAACAGTCTACAGACAACAGGCCTATCCCGGAATGACTCACTCACCCAGGCATGTAAATATCCAAACATGCAATAACATGCAAAATGGTGCAATAAAAGCAACCCATAAACAAGACCCTACATCGAGCCATCAAACTCGGACAATTGTCCCCAAGACCATCTCAAGGTCAAAATCGAGCAAAAAGCTCAAAACGCATTGGACCTATAAATAACGGCCATCAAATAGCACAAAATGCATTTAATATCAATAAGGTAAACAAGTACCATAAAATTGTTATTAACCCAAAACCCAACGCATGTTAAACAAAAGGGTTTTCCCAAAGGGACTCACACCCTTATAATTCTCAAAATGGTTATTGACACTAAAACGTGCATTCTCCCAAATGGTTTACAAAATCGTTTATACACATATGATTAAACCATCAAATAGACTCCATTTTGAGTAATAAATCTTTTAAGAGTAAAATTATGATTTCTACATATCAAATACTCCAAAATCCCAAATATGGGTGTTTTACACAATTATGAAGATAAATACTTCAAAAAGGTTAAATTAACCAAATACCTCAACAATTGATATTTTCAAGTAAAACACACAAACATTTGAAAAATACTATTTTTGGCATGTACAAAGTTTTCACAAATCAACTTGAACTCACCTTAGCTAGATTAAGCTAAATCTAGAGTTTTCTCCAACGTAAGCTCCTTTGATGAAGTTTGCATCCTCAAGACAAAACTTCCAAAACCTAGACCCATATATTTCCAACCATAAATACCAAAGTATAACCACAAGGAATCATCATCCATCCACAATACACCAAAATAACAAAACCCTAGCTTCTTAGATGAAGAAAAGTGAGATGCTTACCTCAACCACCACCAAATACTCTTGGATCATTCATGATACTTCAAAACTCTTTCTAGATCCTTGAAGATCTCCCAAAAACGAAACCATAGCAACTTGAATCACTCAAATCGGAGTTGGGATGCAAAAGTTATGAAGAAATGAAGTTTAAGGGTTTGAGATTCGCGATATAAAGCTCCAGGTCGTTCCCGCGGTTTATCCCGCGGTTTATAAGTCGCGGGGAATGTCGCGCGCTTCCCTCCAGAGGCTTACGCGGCTTGGGCCGCGGTCTAACAGGCCGCGCGGCCCCCTGTTGGGTCGGATACTGTTTCGGCCGTAACTTCTTCGTTATAGCTCCGTTTTTGCTCCGGAAAGAACCGTTGGACTCGTATTCGAATTCCCCATCCAACAAGACCATAAAATCTAGGATTTAACCCAAAATTCTATTTTTCATATTTTTCTTAAAAGATCGATTCCACACTGATTCGAAGTTGTACTTATCCGAAAATTACGGGTGTTACAGGGTAGTGTGGCCCCAATGTAAGGCAGCATGAGACTGACTCGTTGTCACCTTAGGGTGGCTTCAGGGTGCAAATTTATGAGGGACGGACCTTATTCTGTGAATGATTTTAAATGAACAGATTTATGAATGTTTTATGCTGAAAATGATAAACTGTTTTAAATGCTTTGACAACTGCTGGGAGGGACTCACTATACCTTATGGTCTAACCCTTGCATTTTCAAACTAAAACCTTTTCAGGAAAGCAGGTGATGAAAGGCTCTAGCAAGTGAGCAAGGAGTTAGCAAGGAGGCTTGATAGTATAGCGGCACTATAGTACTATTTAGTCTATTTCTCAGTTGTGTAGGTTGTTTCCGCCAACCAATTTTGCTATGATGTAAGGAAATTTTGAGACTCGATCTTGGGATATTCTATGATATATAACCTTGCTTGTTCTATTTGTAAGAAATGAAATGTTAAAAAAAGTTGGGTCGTTATATATATTGATTGATTTTATGGTTTCTCAAACGAGGAACACACAAATAATTGGATAGCGCAAGGAATAAAAATACCATGTTAAGTACAATAAAATATTAACATATATTAAAATAAATTAACATACCTTTACATGATGAATGTTAACATCATAACATGCTAATTTATGTGAGCATCTACTAACAAAATGTTTGCTACATATTTCTTAGGAAATTTTGATTTTTAATTTGAACCCAACTCTCTCTCTCTCTCTCTCTCTATATATATATATATATATATATATATATATAGAGAGAGAGAGAGAGAGAGATGAAACGGAGATGAAACGGAAACACGCTTGTTTGTTTCTATGAAAACGAAGATTATCGGAGTTGAAACGAAAATGAACCGGAGATGAATCTGTTTGATGAAACTAGAGATTAAACGGAAACACACGTTCATCACCTTCTTGTTGAGTTTGTTTCATTATTCCACTTCCGTAAAACACCAAACCACGAAAAGACAACCCGCCAAATGATATAAGATGCAAGATCGTGGTGGAAGAGTGGGGCGATCTGGTGGAGGTTGGTGAAGGTGGTAGGTTTTTCCGGCAACTGCATTCCATATGATCTCACAACGGAGGGGATAAGAAAATTGGGTCAGAGATACATGGTGATGGCGGACGTGTGGAACATGGGGTTTAGGATTTAAATTGGAGATAACCATAAATAAATCTAATCAATAAATACCTAAAATAAAACCACGAAATACAAATTGACAAATATGCCCTTAAAATTAAAAAATAATAACAAATTACTATAAATTTTGTGATTGGTCCAATCGAGTTTGCAAAGTTTTCAAAATTATGGTGGTTTTCATAATATCCCTCCCCTATATATATATATATATATATATAGGTAATGGTTCAATAGAGAAGTCCAAATATTTAGAGAAATAGAGAAGTGATCTTGGCCATTTATTCGGTCAAGATCGGCGGCTTTGACCGAGAAGCAGCGGATAATTACTCGCGTGGTCTGCACAAGATAGAGGGGTAGTTTCGTAAAAAATACACGGGCTGAGTTCATATATGAATCTGTGTGATTCACATATGAACTATACGTTCATATATGAACCTTTGTAATTCACATATAAACTCTTTTTTAACTAATTCATATATGAATCTTTGTGATTCATATATGAACCTTTGTGATTCATATATGAATCAGTTAATTTATTCATATGAGAAGTAGTTAAAAAAATCCATATATGAATCACAAAGATTCATATATGAACACAAAGGTTCATATATGAATTAGTTAAAAAATTCATATATGAATCATAAAGGTTCATATATGAATCAATTAATTGGTTTAAGTGATTCATATATGAACCTACAGTTAATTAGTTTTATATATGAAACACAAATGTTCATATATGAATCTTGTGATTCATATATGAATTAGTTATAAAGAGTTCATATGTGAATTACAAAGGTTCATATATGAACGTATAGTTCATATGTGAATCACACAGATTCATATATGAACTCAGCCCGTGTTTTTTGTAAAAGTTACGAAATTGCCCTTCTATTTTTGGAACAACCGCAACTTTTGACCAGTCAAAGCCACAATTTTTGACCAGTCAAAGCCGCAACTTTTGACCAATTATAACCGATCTTGACCGAATAAATGACCAAGATCACTTCTCTATTTCTCTAAATATTTGGACTTCTCTATTGAACCTAAGGCTATATATATATATATATATTTAAGAGTTAAATCAACATAAAAAACCTATACATTTGGATAAATGATCTTTGGGATATTATTATCTAAATAACAAGTCAATTACGGATTGATAATTACCACTCATATATAGGGATGGACCAAGAAAAATTTTCATACGGTGGCACCATATTTTTTAATACGGTTTTTATCGAAGTGTTTTTCATCTTTTTACCAACGTTCAATATCGTTCGATGTGTTTTGAGCCAAATTCCGGCGTTTCGAGAGATTTTTAACGTTTTTTGCTTGATTTCTGGGGATTTTTAAGTTTTTTTTTATCGATTTTGAGAGAATTTTTTCGGTATTTTTTGTTGATTTCAAAAGATTTTTTCGGTTTTTTTGGTTGAATGGGTATAAGATTTGGGTTTTTTTTCAGTTTAGGTGCACCCACTGTAGTTTCCAAAATAATACGGTAGCACCTCCTAAATCGATACCCTAAGATAACCAAGCTACTACCACAAGCATCAAAAGGGACAAGCTACATAGGCATCATCTTAAGCCGACCAAAAACCCAACTCGAAGCAAAAGTTGCATCTACGTTGATGATGTGCTTATGTTAATACATTGGTTGGATTATAACTTTTCATACAAAAAATCATCAAAATGTTAACGGATCAAAATTTAATTTCAAAGGATTTGATCTTTTATCTTTTCGGTTTTCTCCATTGTCAAATAGGTCTATGCAAGCACCTTTTAGGTCGACACATAATCGAATACCAAATGCTTTTGACTATGTGTTAAATAAGCTAATTATTAAAGATTAAACTTTTGGTTGAATTTTGATTTTCATCTTGAATTCATGATAACCTTTTTGAAAAGTAGGGAATTGAGCCCTTTTGGTTCATTGAAAATGACCACACCAAAACCTACATTTCTATCTTTGGTTCTAACTTTTTAAACACAATTTTAAAGATTTTAAACCGGTAAATATATGTAGATATTTTCTCTATCCATTAAGGTAGATAGATAAACTATTTTCAAGAAAACCCACATCTTATAAAAAAACAAGCGCACAAATTATACGTATGAACACTACAACAAAATTGGGTTTACAGGACGTCAAAAGTGTGATCAAATACTTGAGTGTCCTGTATTAAAGACTCGATTTTGGGTGTTTTAACAAACTTTTTGAGACACATATGAAATAAACCGTCTCATTAACCATTTTATACGACCTTTTTATGAGAAACTTTCTGTAGACACATATTTTTACATGACACTTTTTTTATAGAACATTTTTTCATATAAAATCCCATAAAAAGACTAACAGGACCATTTATTTCATAATTGTTCTAAAACCTTATTCAAACGACCAAAAACGTCATATAAATTTATTACAACACTTTTAGATAAAAACACACGAATTTTGATTCTATAAACTTAAATTCTATAAAATTGTCTATTACAGCCTTTGAACATTTTAATGATTTATACACCCGGTTTTATTGCAACGAAAATACATTCATATGAGCAATGTAAACAGTAATAAAGTGACCAAGTACCTGTATTGAAGAATTCAAGTCTTTACTTTATATTTAAATCTTAGTAAAATAAAATTTCAAGAATATTAAAAAGAGAGATAAATAAAGATCTAAAACCATACAATTGTTTATAAATAATTTTAAATTTTAATCCAAAAATATATCATAATTTTTCAGCTAGCAGCCCTCTTCTCTAGGTTATATTATACACATAGGTAACACATATTATATATATATATATATGGGCAGTATGGGACAAAGTGGATACTCACCAACTCCTAATGCTACAAGACCGGAAATTGACTCAAATAGCCAAACCTAACATCAGTATTGAGAAAATAACCATTTTTTCTCCGACTTTACCAAAATAGCCATGGGTCCGCACTCTGAAAACGGGTTGTCTGCACTCGTACCCGGCCTAACCCGGTGCACACCGCACTTGGTTAAACGCATCTAGGTCGTTCATCTGACCGCTCTGCATCCGCAATTGCGAGTGCGGACCAGGTCCACAATTGCGAGTGAGAACCCATGGTTATTTTGGTAAAGTCGGAGAGAAAATGACTATTTTCTCAATACTGATGTTGGGTTTGGCTATTTGAGTCAATTTCCCCTACAAGAGTCTTCAATCCAAAATTGGGGCATAAAATATGATCTCATTTGCTTTACTACTAACTAAAAACCATCTTACATTTATTAAAAAAAACCCAGAAGAAATAGACCCTGAATCCCTCCCTATTAAATTCATCATCTTTTTTATTCCATTTGTTTCATTTATTAAAATCCCTTCTCGGTAGAGCATTCACACAAGTCTTGTAAGACCTTTTGCAAGATGACATGACATGTCATGTGGCTTGCAAGACCTTGCAAGACCCACCTAATCTTTCTAAATTAGAAAACTCTTTCATAAAATAAATATATTAAACAATAACATTTTTTAATTTAATTAATTTGTTTGTTTGTTTAAGTAAACATTAATTATTAATATGTTTATTAAATTTAATTCATTTACTAGATTATTTGAACATTTTTTTAATATTTTTATTAAATTTAATATTTTTTTAATTCATCTATATTTTATAATTACTTTATTAGTTATATTATAATTATCTATATTATTTATATTATAAGTATCTATATTATTTATATTGTAATTTATTAGTTTAGAAAGGAGTTTGGTCTTGCATGTTGTAACAACCCAGTCTAAAAATAAAGCATGCAATTCATATAAATGAAACATCCCAAAAACGGGTCCCAAAATTTTATTACATCTGTCTAAATAACTTAGGTTGGCGGAAACAACCTATTACACAACTGAGAATTGCTAGGACTAAAAGATAATAGTGTCACTGGTTCTACTGCTTCTATCTTCTAACTGCTCTGTTCACCTGCTAGAGCCTTTCGCTACCTGCTTTCCTGAAAAGAGGTTTTAATTTGAAAAGAGCGAGGGTTAGACCATGAGGTCTAGTGAGTCCCTCCTGACAGTTCTCAAAATCATTTAAAAACTTTTCATAACTTTCAAATGTATACAAGACATTCAATAATAAACTTTCACATAGCTGAACAGCAAAATCTTTCACGGATAAATCCGCTCCCGTAAATGGCACCCTGAAGTCACCCGAGGGTGACAACGAGTCAGTATCACGCTGCCTTACTGGGACTCATTCTCATGGCATAAACGGAACCTCCCCCCGACGTGAGTACTGGCGGAACCTCCCCTCGACATAGCCAATTTACGTCTACACAATGTATGCATACATCTCACATAAAACTTTAAACAACTTTCATGCAATAAAAGCATAAGAACAAAACATGGCATTTCTCATCATGTATTCACTTTAGAAAGACACTTTAAAATCACGTATTTTAGTTAGATAACTCACCTGGTACGTTTGCTTGCTTTTCCCTACTCTGATCTTTACTTCCAAATTGTCTACCTGAACAAAGGGACAGATTTATAAGCTGGTTAGAACTATCTGGACACTTCTCACTAGCCACCCTACTTTTCCGGACAGGTTACCGGGTAATCCCCGCTTTTCCGGACAGGTTACCGGGTAACCCCGCTTTTCCGGATACCGCATAGTACCCGGACAACAACTCTTATCCGGACAACACAGGTTCTCCGGATGACTAAACTTATCCGGACACCTTCTACAACACGACCAAGAACCTTCCCGGACACTCACCCGGACACCTTCATGCTTGAAGGTTTCCGGACGACTGCTGGGTGAACTTAATGGTTCGAAAACTTGCTAAACACTCCGAAATCAGTAAGATAATGCGACAAATCACTTACTTAAGCATCTTTAATCATTTATCCATAAACTTTACTGATTAAACTCGATTTAAAGGTGTTTAAATCTTCTTTAAGGGTCTTAAAATGACTCTAGTAAGAAACTCACAAATTCCCAACAATCATCAAACACTTAGATGAGATTTCAGATTAGGAATTACCTGGAGGATTCCTTGTAGAAAACGAATCCTAACACACCCTTTCTTTCTGATTCCTTACTGATTGGTGGTCTTCCTCTTTACTTGCACAAGAACTCCAAAACCCCCTTTTTTCTTCTTTTCTCTCAAATACCTCAACCGACATCCACCAATTGATTGACCAAAACTAGGGTTTTGTGCCAATCATTTGGGTTTTTATACCTTGACCCATCTTACAAACTAGCCCCTCAACTTCAGTTCTTTATTAAGAACTCCACACCAAACGCAAAGCACTTCGAAAAAGGTCGGGGTCGTTACAACATTCCGCCCTCAAAAGAATTTCGTCCCCGGAATTCCGTTTTCGAAAAGGTGTGGTATCTGGACATCATATCTGATTCTACTTCCCACGTTGTCTCTCTTCCCCTATGATATCTCCACTGAATTTTTACTAGTCAAACTTCTATGTTCCTCGTTTAGCAAACCTTACCGCTCACGATTTCTATCGGTTTTTCTACGTAAGTCAACCTCTCATCTATACTGATGTCTCCTCAAAGGAACAGCCACAACGACCTCTGACAAACACTTCTTTAAATCTGAGACATGACATGTCGGATGAACACTCTTTAATTCTTCTGACCAGTCTAACTTGTATGCTGCTGCTCTAACTTGCTTACTAATGACAAGGTCAACTTCTTATCGCCTGCATCTCTTGCAAGGTCACCATCATCTCACTTCTCACATCGGCTCTCCACAAAAGAGACGTGCATCACACTATGAATTTCTTCTCAAATTCACATCGAGTACCTCAAGATCGCGCACTATCTATTCAACTTTCATGCTTCGACGAAATCCGCAGACTTAGTCTACCTTACCTCTCTCTCAAACTTCAAAGCTCAAAGCCTTATGTTTTTCAATTGCAACCACTCAGTTCTACTCGGTTGCCTCAGACCGTTCAGATGGGAAACATAACCACACCCCATACTTTGAAGCCGCCCTCGGCGAGACACCACTTGCTAAATCGTGCCATCTTGCACTACTTACTTGTACCCTCTTCGATCGCTATACTCGCTTAAAACTACCTAATAAAACCAAGGCCAACCGCGCCTCCATTTGCTCGCCTCCGTCCACACATCGGGACTCACGGTTTTAATCACGTCTAAATAAGGTCTCTCATACATTTCTACTTCCTTAAGAGAAAGAACTTGGCGAGAATTCCCGCCACAACAACGAGAATATTCCACCAGGAAAACTCCCTCACTGACAACTTGGCATAAGGCCAACCTTGTTTATCCTGTCAAGCTCACCCCCAGGAGTCCCCTCCTCGGTATACCTGAAATTTCTAGGTTACTTCTTCCAACCGACATTCGTCTATGTAGATCATACTCCCTTCCCGATTCACATCGGCTACAACTCGACAACTAATTCGTACATTCTCACCACTTCATCATTTCACACTTAACGTGTCTAATAGTAGGAAACCTCTATAATTCCTTATTAGAGTGCTCACCTATCCGAATTGCACTTATCCTGAAGGCTCATAAATTCTCGCTGCTTGCCACAAGCGTCCAGTCATATAACATAACTTCGGTTACTCTCACTCAACTAGAAGGGGTAACCACGATCACGCCCTACTATTCTCAATAGCTTACACTGAACGATCAGTTCGTTTGAACGTTTCTCACAAAGTCACTAACTTAACTCATTCAGTTGTCTTATCCACTTCTTTCCTGCACAAAATCATACACAATTTCCTTCCTCAATACTCTTTCCAAAAGTTCGCACACTTATCAAGGACAAACTACACAACACTGCGCCTATCGGCATTACTGTCAAGTTTACTACTTCCGATTTACTTACTTATTCCAGCATACTGTCTTCACCTCTCCACGTTAGCGTGGAGCACTGCCCACCAACATTACTCGCCCCTCTCTTCCGACAATTCTCAAGCTGCAAATGCTGTCTCATTACTATACATAACCAAACGGTTGCACTAAAATTCTAACTTAAGGATTTCGACTAAATCGCCTCGAACTGACACCAGAGTTCGACGTCACTATACATTCTTTAAACTCCAACTTTTACTTTCTCAGACAATTCGTTCACACATAAGCAACAACTCACATTCTTTAAGGATTTCACATCTATTCCACCACATTTTGACTAATACATCCATCATCTTCTTTAAACTTCCAATGATTCCAAAATATACTTACTTAGCGACTCTTACAACTAAAAACACTTGGTTTCTCCTTTGGGTAACTACCCACCACCACTCCGTGATGCTATCCCGAACATAATCATATCACCACGTCAACTTACACCCTACGTGCTCCAGCAACCTGGTTAACACTCGAACACCTCATCCGAAACCCCCAAAAGGCTTCTATCGGATGCTCCCTCTTTCTCTAACATCACGTCACTACGACGCTAGCTGACACATTTAACATGGCAATTATTTCCACTACATAACTGTACATTCCTCACTCATAACATCACACTGCAGACCAAAACTCTCATGGCCATTCATACACAACTCAAACTTATCTTCAAGACCTCACGCATAAATAACCGAGTCTATCTCACTACATTGTCTCTCCCCAGCTCTAGTTGAACCACAACACCCGAGTTTCTGATTAATTCTAACATACTCGCTTCTTGCTAGCTCTTTGCAATACCAAACCATTCTCACCGATCGACATAATCTATACCCTCACTTCGTTTGTGCTAAATACTTCATTCTTTACGAACCATCCATTTCGTAGGTAAAACGCTTATCTAAAACAGCAGTCTTTCACTATCTTAACACCCCTACAAAGTGGTCCTTCAACTTTCAACCTTCTGATTCAAGTCTTCGGTCTCATACACCTTACACAACTGCCGACTTTAACGTCAATAGTTGACCTGTTGATACTTCCTTAACCTATTCTTCAACAAGGGTCCCTTACTGAACCTAATCCTTCTAACATATCATAATCAAATTCATACCCCGTCGTCCTCATTTCAAACTCACTCGTGAAACGTCAATATTACAAGATCACTTTAAAACTCTTATTCGGCGTCGAGGATATTTCATTCCTACTTCACCACACTACTCATAACGAGTTGCTAATACCAACACCTTGATGACTTCTAGTCCTTCCTCTGAACACAACCGTCCCTCGGCAACTGTATTTCCAGTCACCGCACGAGGGTACAAACCATCATACAACCGACATTAAAGTCCACTTCCGACTCTTCCACTGCTCACCTCTCCTCTAGAACGCAATTACCAAAGCTACAAACATTCTCCCCTGATTTGTTCAACACCTCTCCACTCTAGGAGTTCTTACGTAGCCTAAAATGTAATACTCCACGACCTATTGAGTTCATAGCCTTCATGCCTGACAACGCGATAAATGAATCATTTCACACTTTTGATCATTTTAAAGAAACAACACTTGAAAACAACTTGGGTACACACGACCCCAACATTCTCATAACTCCAATGCCCTGCGCAACGATCTTGAGGATCGTTTGCATGCAATCTTTTCGTAAAACTTAATCTTACTCAACCAAAAATATGTTGTTACGACAGAAATAAATATTGGGTGAAAATCTTCCCATACGACAAAATTTTGAAAGAAATTTACCGACACGAAGTAAACTAGTCGGTCCTCACACTCACTTATATAACTTCGACATGTCAAAACTCATTTTGGTTATAAAAGTTGTGCATTCAAACGTTTTCTTGGCTTATCATGAAAAGAGTGAAATATTTTGCAAATCGTAAACCTCAAGACTTCATTGTACGATGTAAATGGATTTGTATTTTTTTTTCTTTAAACATACGCTTGCACACGCCGACTCATATCCGATCAAATTTGATACTTACACGTTTATACTTTTCTTATAAAAAATCTCATGTACACATATACGAACTCAATGCATGAAACTCTACTTGCAATTGAAGGCTACTCACTCAAACAAGGTCAATCGCTTTACTCACGCAACTTATCATTGACACTCTACTTAGACCAGTGGTCGCCCACTCGGCCTTGCAACGATTTGCTATTCATACATTCAACGGTCCACTTACTCAACCATTTCATACTATTTCGTTTTGACCAACTATCTCACCTTCCACTTCTACATGGTTTCATTTCACTTATTTCATTTATCCTGCAAATGGAAAGCTCGATCGAGAACCCAGGGCTCCATTGATACATTCAAGGTTTTGACACTCTCTTTCCCTACCATCCTGACTGATCTATCCCATGATTTCTAGAATTGGGACTCTCCCGAAACAGGAGTCTTACTCAAACTCAAGCATTCTTCCACTCCGAATCCACGAAAAGCTACCTTTAGACGACTCGTAATACTCTATACAACATTTCTTCTCTACGATGTATACGTACATCACATCACCATGACTTCTCATGAAACTTCCCCAACAAGGGGTCTCAGTCTACCCCTCAGGGATCTTGCTGACATTCTAAAGTACTGGAACACGGCATAAACACTAGCTTTTGACTACCACTTCGGAATAATAAGGCAGGTTAAGCACATACATGTACCTGTAAGTCCGCAATTACACTGGCCAGGTGGAATCTCAAACTTACCTTACATGACAGTCCTCAGTGCCCTATTAGTCATATCTCTATAATAGTGTCCTCCTAACGCATTTCCTGATTCTCAGTTGTGATTTCTACTCCCAAGTTTAAGTTTAGGCCCGTCCGGTCACCTAAATCCCTTAAACTATGGCTCTGATACCAATTGTAACAACCCAGTCTAAAAATAAAGCATGCAATTCATATAAATGAAACATCCCAAAAACGGGTCCCAAAATTTCATTACATCTGTCTAAATAACTTAGGTTGGCGGAAACAACCTATTACACAACTGAGAATTGCTAGGACTAAAAGATAATAGTGTCACTGGTTCTACGGCTTCTATCTTCTAACTGCTCTGTTCACCTGCTAGAGCCTTTCGCTACCTGCTTTCCTGAAAAGGAGTTTTAATTTGAAAGAGAAAGGGTTAGACCATGAGGTCTAGTGAGTCCCTCCTGACAGTTCTCAAAATCATTTAAAAACTTTTCATAACTTTCAAATGTATACAAGACTTTCAATAATAAACTTTCACATAGCTGAACAGCAAAATCTTTCACGGATAAATCCGCTCCCGTAAATGGCACCCTGAAGTCACCCGAGGGTGACAACGAGTCAGTATCACGCTGCCTTACTGGGACTCATTCCCATGGCATAAACGGAACCTCCCCCCGACGTGAGTACTGGCGGAACCTCCCCCCGACTTAGCCAATTTACGTCTACACAATGTATGCATACATCTCACATAAAACTTTAAACAACTTTCATGCAATAAAAGCATAAGAACAAAACATGGCATTTCTCATCATGTATTCACTTTAGAAAGACACTTTAAAATCACGTATTTTAGTTAGAAAACTCACCTGGTACGTTTGCTTGCTTTTCCCTACTCTGCTCTTTACTTCCAAATTGTCTACCTGAACGAAGGGACAGATTTATAAGCTGACTATAACTATCCGGACACTTCTCACTAGCCACCCTACTTTTCCGGACAGGTTACCGGGTAATCCCCGCTTTTCCGGACAGGTTACCGGGTAACCCCGCTTTTCCGGATACCGCATAGTACCCGGACAACAACTCTTATCCGGACAACACAGGTTCTCCGGACGACTAAACTTATCCGGACACCTTCTACAACACGACCAAGAACCTTCTCGGACACTCACCCGGACACCTTCATGCTTGAAGGTTTCCGGACGACTGCTGGGTGAACTTAATGGTTCGAAAACTTGCTAAACACTTCGAAATCAGTAAGATAATGCGACAAATCACTTACTTAAGCATCTTTAATCATGTCTCCATAAAGTTTACTGATTAAACTCGATTTAAAGGTGTTTAAATCTCCTTTAAGGGTCTTAAAATGACTCTAGTAAGAAACTCACAAATTCCCAACAATCATCAAACACTTAGATGAGATTTCAGATTAGGAATTACCTGGAGGATTCCTTGTAGAAAACGAATCCTAACACACCCTTTCTTTCTGATTCCTTACTGATTGGTGGTCTTCCTCTTTACTTGCACAAGAACTCCAAAACCCCCTTTTTCTTCTTTTCTCTCAAATACCTCAGCCGACATCCACCAATTGATTGACCAAAACTAGGGTTTTGTGCCAATCATTTGGGTTTTTATACCTTGACCCATCTTACAAACTAGCCCCTCAACTTCAGTTCTTTATTAAGAACTCCACACCAAACGCAAAGCACTTCGAAAAAGGTCGGGGTCGTTACACATGTGTGTAGAAGGTGTTATTGCAAAGCTGATGTGACACTTTATAAATAAGTATGGTCTTGCAGAAATGTAAATGGTCTTATTAGATTGAAACAATTAAAATATTTGTTATTATCTCAATACACGTAAAATACATTTTAAAGAAATTAATAATACGGTTAGATTGAAACAATTAAAATAATTTTTATCTCTTCTCAATATTGACTTTAAACATTTCTCAGATTTAGAGATATTTATCTTGTTTTCTTTATTTATGTTTGATCCGATTCTTAAAATCAACTTGCACAAATCAATATTAACATTTGGTTTTTACATTTTTTTTTATGTATGACTTGACTTGTTCTAATAGATGGTAGGGTTGACTTCCGGTAAAAAAATGAAATTATGTTGAGACACGTAAGTAAGGATCTGTACTCTTGGATCATTTCTTAATTAAAGATCAATGCTTAATAAGATACATCAAATTGTGAATAATATAATTTACATATTTCATTTTTTTATCATAGATATAGATAATGATAATTACTAAAAAGAATTTGGTCCTTTTTACAAACTTGATGTCGATAAATCCACAAGTCTAGAAATTCATTTCGGACAATTGAACCGGAGCTGCTCCCAGCTCTGAACATTGACAAAAGACATCTTGTCTTGAGTCGGCCTTTTAATAGAATGACTTTTGTTTCGTTTAAAGGTCAACCTCAAAAAGACATTACTACTATTTAGGGTCTTTTTGGTTGGTTTTCATTAAGCTCTGTATGAATAAAGTTGTGTGTGTGGGTTAATCTGTCTGTATATATTGAAAAGTTTTTGTTTGGGAGGGTGTTTTCATAGATGGAAGGACCATGTTTTTTACTAGTAATATTATTAATTAAAATTTAATTTAAAAAATTGTCTTATCTATTAACAAGACAAGAGATTTGGTGACGCGGAAAACCCCAAAACGAGGGGAAAAACCGCGGTCGACTTGTGAGAGTCGACGGTGCACTATAGTCGCCAAACAGGGGCGAATGTCCTTTTGTAACAGGTGTTTTGTGTACAACAAATTACAGATGAATGTATAAATAAACTTAGTCGTGTGTAAATGTCGTGTGTCGTGTGTAAATCGTGTGAAATAAACTGCTGTCGTGCAGTTCGAACTGTTTCGTGTGGAACTGCTTTAGCGATATTTGTTCGAATGCTCTGTAGATTGCTGGGTTTTCGATGTGAAATAGCTTAGAACGTTGACAATTGAACCGGAGCTGCTCCCAGCTCTAAACGTTGACAAAAGACATCTTGTCTTGAATCAACCTTTTAATAGAATGACTTTTGCTTCGTTTAAAGGTCAACCTCAAAAAGACATTACTACCATTTACTCTCTCTCTCTCTCTCTCATACAAATAAATATAAGATTAATAGTGATTAAAAATCAGAAATTTTTTGTTAAATTTCTCACATAAACTTTACCTTGATTTAATGTGAAGTAGAGGTGGCCAAAAGTCGGGTTCGGGCCGGGCCGGGCCGGGCCGGGGGACAACCCGGTTCTGCACAGTAACCGTGCGAACCGGGTCAGGTGAGAACCGGGTCGGGTCGGGCCGGGTTTAAACCGAAATTCCCTGACCCGTTTACTTGTATTTAGAACCGGTTTCGGGAAAACCGGGCCGGGCCGGGCCAAGAACCGGGTCGGAGTAGGGTCGGGGATTTTTTTGTTTTTTAACTGCTTTCTTTGTATAATAATTAATTACTAAACTTTAACAAAGAAAAATTGGATTGGAATCATTGGATAAGTAAAATACACTTTAAAATACGTTTTATTTATAATATATATCACTAAAATACACTTTTACGTTTTATAATTTATATATAATTTTAAGTTACAAACTTACAAGTTACAAGTTACAATACATAAATTCTAAACATTCGAAGGTCCCGCTCCCGAACTTCCACTCCCATCACCCGGATAGTAATTGAATGGATTATAATTGAATGGATTGTATGGAGCGTAGTATGGATTTTGATTTGGATTGTAGCCTTCAAGAGTATTGTACTGCATCAGTCGTGTAATAGCCGTCTGATCGTCAAGGCGGTCGGTGTCTACATCTTCGTCATCTACGACACTACTAACATCAGAACTATCGGTTACGGACGGCGTACTTAGTAGTTCATCCGTGTCGTTTTCGAATAAGTTTTCTTCCACGCCTTCTATATCATCCTCCAGGTTCGTTCGATTTTGAATGCGGTCTTCTCCATCCAAGTAATCCTTCAGACATACGCAGCACTCCACCGATTTTGGGGTTAATTTTGTCCGACGCTCCGATATGATCCTGCCACTAAGAGAAAAGGCCGACTCCGAAGCTACAGTACTAGCTTGGATTGTTAGTACATCAAGTGCAATAGTGGCCATAATTGGGAAACTTGATTGTTTACTTTTCCACCATTCTAATAAATCTAGGGATTCAACATCTACGACGTTTGTGAAGGATGTTGTTATAAAATTAGTACGTACGTATTGATTGAATTCACCCAAATTATCCCCATCATATCTAGCTTTTTTAGAAGATTCCATGACAACCGATTGCATTAAAGTTTGCATTAAGTTTTCTCGGTTTCGGCCACGACTGCTACTAGAACCCGGTGAAAACATTTGAGGTGTAGGGGTTTGTTGGCTTCCTCCCCCATAATTAACTCTATAAATTTCATATAATTGATGAAAATCAGTATTAAATTGTTGTATGCGTTTCCTTGAAAAGCTAGAATTTGTAAGAGAATCCAAACCAAACGATAAACATATTGCTTGTATTAAAACTTCGACACCCGTAACATTTAAAAACGGGTTTAATGCCGCGGCACAAAGAAAAGTGAAGGGGATCTTTTTAAAATATTTTACCAATTTTTCTTTCATTGGTTTCACCACGTCGTGAAAGTGCAAATCCTGTTCGTATTGAGCAATTTTACTTGCCAAAATATAAAGTTGATTTAAAAGTAAAGGGCTCGTTGGATAATAAACACCGGATAACATAGTTGTTGCAGTTTTAAAATCGCCCAAAATATCGTGAAAGCCATGAATCCTTGTCCAATCATCCTGAGTTATCGTGTTATCCGGGTAATGAATGTTATAAAATGCTTGAATATATTGTTGTTGTCTTAATAAATTATCCATCATTTTCCAAGTCGAATTCCATCGAACCGGCATATCGTGCGCCGGTCCCAAAGCTTTAAAACCGACTTGTTTGCAATAATCTCTATATAAGTTTTGCATTTTTTTTATTTCTTGTGAAAATTCGGCGTAACATAAGCCTAAACTTAGTTAAAGGCTCATTAAGTTTACTTAAGCCGTCTTAAACGGCTAAGTTTATTATGTGTGCGCAACAACGTGTATGAAATAATTTTCCCTCTAAAATAGGGGATAAAGCCAAACGTAATCGGTCTACGCATGTCGTATTATTACTAGCATTATCAAACGAAATACTAATAACTTTATTTTTTAAATTATAATATTGAAGACATCTCATAATTATAGAAAACTGACGTTCACCCGAATGTGGCGAACCAAAGAGCTCAAACGTGATTACACGTTTGCATAATTGCCACGATCCCGGCACAATCCAATGTGCCGTTATGCATATATAAGAATCTGGCAATCCGCATGGTGCGCTCCATACATCACAAGTTAAAGAAACTTTGTTGGGTAAGTTTAAAAACATTTCTCGCATAATTTTTTGAACCTTATTCCAATATTTTAAAGCATCACGCTTAAGAGTTTGACGACTTACCGAACCATTGTAGCGTGGTTGGAACCCATTTTTGATCATGTTTGTAATGTGAGGATTGTCGAAATGTCCGAACGGCAACGCCATTTGAATGACACATTTCATTTGCATTTCTCGGGCGAGATCATTATCATACGACCATACTTGACCGGAATTGTCAAGTATGGGTTGAGTTGGATCGGGACCCGATTTCAACCTCTTGCATCTTTCCTCGAAGTGGCGCTTTAACGTGCTATTTGATTCGGGTTTTAGGAAATCTCCACACCGTTTGCATTGCGCCTTTTTTGTATCGTCGGGAAATTTTACCAAGTTGAAATTATCCCAAACCGGTGATTTTCGTGAATGATCGACAATAATGGTGTAATTTTGTTCGGCCATTTTTTTGATAGTAGAGACTAGAGTAGAGAGTAGAGAGTAGAGACTAGAGAATTGTATGCGCTTTTTGCGAGAAACGAATATAGCGAGAGCCGAGAAATGAGAATTGTATGTGTTTTTTGCGAGAAACGAATATAACGAGAGCCGAGAAATGAGAATTGTATGTGTTTTTTGCGAGAAACGAATATAACGAGAGCCGAGAAATTAGAATTGTAAGCGTTTTTTGCGTTTTGTAAACAATTGTAAGGTGGTGATCACTCCATAACACCCCTAGTATTTATATGGGGTTTGGAGGGTGTTTTTTGAGGCAAAAACGGTCAAAAGAGGCTTCCCAACGGTCATAAACGGTCACATAACGGCTATATTTTTTTTTGAAAAAAATCGGGTCGGGTCGGGTCGGGTCACGAACCGGTCCCGGGTCGGGCCGAGGAAAATCCTAAATACGCGAACCGGTCCCGGCTCTCGGGCTTGAAACCGGTTCTTGACCGGGTCGGGCCAGAACCGGTTCTTGGCCGGTTTCGGTTCGGGTCAGCCCGTCGGGTCGGGTTGGGTCGGGTCGATTTGGCCACCTCTAATGTGAAGGAAGGATAAGCATGAAAGAGAAGGGATAATGATTAGATTTGCAGCGGACCGTCGCTGCTTTTTAAGACCCCATCTCTTTGTCATTTATTCATCAAATCCCAAACATCCTACAATCTTTCTTGTTTCATTGCTGTAATAGATAAGACAATTTTTTAAATTAAATTTTAATTAATAATATTAATAGTAAAAAAAAGAATTTAATATTGTTTTATGCGAGTATAGAATTGATAAAAGGTGCTTAATTAGCACATAAAAAGGGATTTAACGTATTGAAAAAAAAAGATATTGGGGCTGAACAGTAGCAGCTGCCCTGTTAAGCTGCTGCTGTTTCGTGCGGCTGTGTGGCAGGGACGGACCCCACCGTAAGAATTTTCTGACGAAGGGTAAAAAAAAATTGTTTTTGTGAAGGTGCCACCGTATCGATTTCGGAGGTGCTACCGTATTCATTTGGAAACTACAAGGGGTGCACCTAAACTGGAAAAAAAGCCCAAATCTTATACCCATTAAACAAAAAAAACGAAAAAATCTCTTGAAATCAACAACAAATGCCCAAAAAACTCTCGAAATTGATTAAAAAAAACTTAAAAACCCCCTGAAATCAAGCAAAAAACGTTAAAAATCTCTCAAAACGCCGAAATTTGGCTAAAAACACATCAAACGATATTGAACGTTGTTAAAAAGATGAAAGACACTTCGATACAACCGTATGAAAAAATATGGTGCCATCGTATGAAAAATTGTCTAGGTCCGTCCCTGCTGTGTGGAGGGGCTGAACAGTAACAGCTGCCCCTGTTAAGCTACTGTTGTCTCGTGCGACTGTGTCGGTTTGCTCCTTGCAAACGCGTGCAGTCATTTTCCTTTCCCTGTTATTCATGATTCTGGGTTGTTTGGTGTAGTCGTTAGTCGTCTTTGTGTTTGGTGTCGGGTTGTTTCGTTGTGTTGAGGCTGTTGTTTGCTTCTTGTTCGAGACGTTGATGTACCTTCTCGTTTGGTTGGTAATATTAAATGTTTTTTCTGCTGTTAAAAAAAAACGTTCATTTTCATTTTAAAGCATCTTCAATAGATTTTTTATGAAAGAGAAAATAAAGATTTTAATAAATTTTTTATATCGTTCTATAAAAGGATAAGATAAGAGAAAGAATCAAGTTTATAAAATTTTCTAAAACTTAATGTGAGAGAAATAATTTTTTCAATTCATTTCCATTAATGAGATTGAGTTGTTTTAATTTTATATAATTCTCTTACTAACATAATAAATCTTAAAATATCTATAATAGATAATATGTTAGGATTAAATGTTATCTTTTTTGAGATTTAACTTTTGATTATTTAATTTCAAATTTTTTGTAAACAATATGTTGTATATGATCTTAACAGATTCTTCAAAAAAAATTTGAAATGAAGAAATAAAATTCAAATATTCCAAATAATAACTACATCTAACTTCGACATATTCTCAATTTTAGATAATACAATATTAATTATGATACTAAAATATTCAATAACTTTAATAAAATATTAATTTTCTCTCGTAAACATTTAATTGTAAAGTTTCTTATTGGCGTGTAGCTCTGTTGGCAAAAGGATGAGGTGATTTTGCGCAAATATATAATAGGTCATCGGTTCGATCTCAGGCCCCTCCACTAGGCTCAGTCGCTGAGTGAGCCAAAAAATGTCCTGTCACATTGGTGTCTTTGGAGGCATGTTCCGTGTGGGGCCGGTTAAGGTTGCCAGTAATCAACTCTATTGTAAAGAATTTATTGAAGCAAAAAATTTGTCCAAAGTTTATCTATCGGAAATGCTCTTATCCCATTAATTATTTTAAATCAGTTTTATAAAAAAAATAAGAAAGAAAATGTTAAAAATGTAAAGGAGAATTACTACTAATTAAATGATGTCTTTTAAAATAATTTATGGGCCGAAGAGAGGACTTTTAACTAAAAAGTGGTGATTTTTATTCCTGAAAAATATAGTTGATCGAAATTAAATTAAAATCAAATTGTGGTAAAAAAAAAGAGAATTTAATTAAAATACCCAAAGTTTGAATTTGACTTACCAAAATACCCAAAAAAAAATCCGTTTTTACCAAAATACCCATTTTTTCCGCGATGGGATCCGTGATCGCGGACAGGGACTGAAAGTGTAAATATAATTTTCAAAATTGGTCCCCATCGCGGACACCACCGCGGGACACCTACGCGGGCAGGGACTGAAAGTGTAAATATAATTTTCAAAATTGGTCCCCATCGCGGGACACCACCGCTGGACACCTTCGCGGGCAGGAACTGAAAGTGTAAATATAATTTTCAAAATTGGCAAAATTGGTCCCTATCCACGATCGTGGACCCCATCGCGAAAAAAATGGGTATTTTGGTAAAAACGAAAAAAATGGGTATTTTGGTAATTCAAATTCAAACTTTGGATATTTCAATTAAATTCCCTAAAAAAATTAGTTTTATTAAAATATCAAATTTGTATTTGGTTATAAAAATATTAAAAAAAGAAAAAAAAATTGAAATATCAATGATGAAGTGATGGCGGTCGGCGGATAGAAACAGAGCGGATAGCCGCGTAAAGCCCTGCCCTATGCCACGTGAGCCGTAACGCGGCGTATGTTTGCCGCCTCTCAACCTCCTACGTGGCAATCGCTTGGTTTCTAAGACCATGAGCACCGCATACCCACGAATCCGCTGAACCTTGATGTCACCTCAGCGGCAAATCATATTTTTTTTCCTACCCTCCTTACCCTAAAGTGGAGTACCGTCAACTCACGAACCCACTGAACCCGAATACCAAATCAGCTTTTTTAATTTTTTTATTTATGCATTTAATTATTTAACAAAATAAAAATATTCATATATTTTTTAATAAATAAAAATAAGATAAGTAATAAAAATAAAAATTCATATCATTCATTAAAAAATTAAAAATTACAAAATACAAAACACTAAAAACTAATATTAAAAATTATGTAATTTTCTAATTCTCTCTTTCTTCGCTAAAGTAGCCCTCAAAATATCTCCCGTAAGGTGATCATGTGGGGCTATGAAAAACTCGAAGTCTTTATCAAATCGTTTTTCTAACTAGAGTTGCAACTGTCTTTCTTCGAGTTGCAAATGTTTTTCTTCGAGTTCAAGTTTTTTCAGTTTGTAATCCATTGTAGTGTCAATCTGCTCGTTGAACGAGCTTATGTGAGTCAACAACTGAGTAACGCTTTCGTCCGGATTCGACCCGGTCGTATTACTCGTTGATGCTTTTTTTTTGCCTTGTTTCTCTGGATGGGTCGTTGAAGTTGCTCTATCTCGTCGACCCGAACATCTTCATCGTCATCATCAGAAGTTTTGGTGTTCAGTTGATGAAATATTCTATAATCTTGGCGACCCACAATTTTTTAAAACACCATCTCGATTCGCTTCCAAAAACTCTCTACATTTATATAAATTAAAGTATAAGAATAATAATAATAAAATTAAATTTTCAACGGGTTTGAGCGGGTTCTCGAAACCAACCCTACCCGATACCCCCTACCCGCCCCCTACCCGATTACCCCGTACCGTCCTACCCGCCTACCCGATGAACCCGCCTCTCGAATCCGGCCGTGGTACCCGATGGCGGTACGCACGGCCTAATATGATTACTATTTTTTTTAAGAAAAATTGAGAAAAAAACTCAAACAACTTTCGTGTTTTTCTTTTAAGTATATGAACTTTTTAATAAAAAGGATATTGAATTTTTTAATTTTTAATGGTCAAGTATATGACCATTTTTTAAATATACGAAATTGATTATTTTCATCATTTTGATTAAAAAAATGATACACAGGTAGCAGACAGCTAGAAAATATTTAAAAAAAACTACATCAGTTTTATCGTTTTTAAATTCTATGTCATATGGATTCTTTTCATCCAACGTCATCGCTCCTGCTTGCCATAGGCAAGGGGTTTTGTGGTGGTACGTGCCACTATTTCGTTCATCCGTCGTAGTCAGTGGCGGATCCAATATTTGTTTTTTTAATGGGGCCACCTTTAAGGTAGTATAAATGTCCGTAAAGTTGTCTGATGTATTTTTAGCATAAATCCGATGTTTTAAGTGTTTTTTAAAGTTTTTTTGGTTGACTTTAAAAATATTTAAGTTTTTTTTCAATTTTGAGGGTTTTCCTTGGTTTTTTGGTCAATTTCAAGAGTTATTTTTGGTGTTTTGGTTGATTTTGGGACACTTTTTTGGTTGATGGGGTCCCGAACGTAAAATTACGGGGGGGACAACAAGCTAGAATGTAAAAAAAACCATGTTTTTACCCTAACAAAATTCATTGTTTTCCTTTTAATGGGGTCCCATCCCCCCACTAAACATACATTGGATCTGCCCATGATCGTAGTGTAAAAGATTATATGGTCGTGAAAAGTGTCGTTGTATCAATTTTTTGTGTGTCACTATATACATTTTAAACTACATTAAGAATACAAGTTTGTCCTGGTAGAGTTGGTTTGCGAGACTTTTCTTCCACCCCAGACCACAGTTCGAATCCCAGTAGTGTCATTTTCTTAGTTTTTGTCTTTTAATTTCAGATTTATTATGTTTCTGGTTTTTTCCTAATTTTTTTGCAATAAAAGACTTTAACACGTGTCCTCACATATGAAATGCAATGAACTAACCAACAACCCAATGTTGATTTTGTAAAAAACAAATATCCCTATATTTGTTTCTTAAAGTAAAATGGTGCAACCGCTTGAAAAAATTTACTCTGGCTTGCCATCCCTCGTCGTTCATCCTCTATCACCATTCATCGTTATTGTTGCCCCTACTACCGATCTCCCTCTTTTTAATTGTTTTTTTGTTTATTTTTCAATTTTCATCCTTTTTTATTTCCCTAAATCACTCTATTGTATTGTTGTAAAAGAGGAAGAATCAAAAGACTAAAAAAAACAAATCAAAAAGAGCGAGACCAATGGGAGAAGCCAACAGTGGAGATAAACGGAACGGAAAACGAACGTGACGCAGCGTAGATTTGCGGAAGGATCGACAAGCGTCTAAACCCTTTAACGGGTGAGAATTACGAACGTAAAACTCGAAGAACTATAGAATCGTCTCTAAAAAGATGAACTTTTATTAATCAATAAACTGATTAACAAAGAAAAACCCTAATACCCTATTTATAATCTAAATTACTAAAAAAGATAAAACTAAACTATTAAGAGGATAATTACGAAACCTTAAACTAAACCTAATCTTATTAGAACTATAATTAATTAAAGGAAACTAATTAATAATTAATGAATAAATAAAGAAACATGAAATGGAAAAAAGCCACGTGAGACTTAATTGGAATTGGGATGAAAGGTATGGACACGTGAGGTTGAATTCCAAACAGTACCAACAGCGCTGGGAGTGACTTTTGAAGTGAGTTGGCAAGCATGCAACTAACTTGTAACCCGCTTCGGACCGTTGTTTGTGATTCTTAACTTGTTTCTTTTCCAATGCCAAACTCTGAGTCTATTTCGGGCTTGTTTTCCTTTTCGAGCTTGTTTATTATTATTTGTAAAACCCTTAATTATCTCTCGAGTTCTTCGAATTCTCCCTGTATCAGTCACCCTCACTTGAAAATAACTCGTCCTCGAGTTCACTTGAAAAACAGCTGTACTCGGCTCGTAGAACATGTGTTTCTTCAAACCACTTGGATGCACAACTCGGTCTTCAAAATTTAAAATTTTCGACAGGTCTTCAAATTCCAACGACGGTCGTTGCAATTCCTTCCAAACGAGTAATAATTTATTAAACTCGAAAGGGTAAGAAACGTGAGTAACTTTACCGGAAACTGTATCGGTTTGAGCCGAAGCCTTTGGTGCTTGAATCTTCAAATGTTTAAACTAATGTTATTCAAGAACAAAACAATTACAATCAGAACCTCACTACAGATTTCACTCTAGCACTCATCATCTTCAATAGATTTGAAGATGTTAAACTGAAACCCTAAAATATCTAATACTTTCTGGAAGAAAACGAGAGAGAAAGAAATTGAGATAAAAAAGAATTAATTTCACAAAACCCTAAATCGCTAACTATATATATATATATAGTCTTTATTGCAGATCAGTCCTTTGCAGAAAAGTCCCTTTTGCAATCCTTATTGCTCCGCTACCCTTTTGTGTCTTTAGCCTATCAGCGTCAACCTTAGACTTCCAGCAAAAGTCACAACTAGTCCCTTATATTATCAAAACAATAACAAACACAATAAGTTAATTTCTAATAATGACAAGATTGATTATGATTTTATATTTTAACACCCACCTTCAATCTTGACATTGAAAAAGATCAAACATATTTGTAATAACCAGGTATTTTATCTAATTTAAATTTGAATTTTTTTATAAGTTTTATGTTAGTGTTTTATGGAGTAAGAAGTTAAGGGGTAAGTTTTAATTTTTATTTGAAAGTTTAGGGGTATTTATTGCCAAGTGAGATAAGTTTAAGGTTTGTTTGGTCTTTTATCCAAACCTCTTTAGCCAAAACTGACTTCCTATTTTAGTAAGGATAGGTGTCCATTTTTTTCAATTAAGAGAAAATATCCTAAGTGTTAGTGTGTAGTGTGTTCGGTTTAGAGAGAGAGAGAAGGAAATCGAGAGAGAGATTAAGGGAAAGAAGAAGGAAGAAATCCAGAGTATGCTGCTGTGATTTAAGGACCAAACTGATGTAAGCAAGGTAACAAATCCATCCTTGTATGTGTTTTAATTTCTTAAAAGTGTTCTTGAGTTTGCTAGTTAAGTTTTTAGGTGGGTTTTGTTAAAAATGGATGTTTTGGGAAGTCTAAGCTTAAAAGTACGATTTCTGGGTAAATATTGGAATGAAAGTCGTTTTTGACTGAGCTTAATTAAGAAGACGATGAACAGTAATTTTATAGGTTTTCGCAACAGTAGGTTGCGAGAAGTGGGGTTTTCGCAACAGTAGGTTGCGAGAAGTGAGGCTTTCGCAACAGTAGGTTGCGAGAAGTGAGGTTTTCGCAACAGTGGGTTGCGAGTTCTGAGGTTTTCGCAATAGTGGGTTGCGAGTTCTTTGGTTTTCGCAACAGTGGGTTGCGAAAAGTGAGGAATTCGCAAGCTGTGGGTTGCGAAAAGTGAGGAATTCGCAAGCTGTGGGTTGCGAAAAGTGTTAAAATTCAGATTTATTAATGAGGTGTATTCTTGTTAATTAACTATTTCAGATAGTAAAATTCAAAGATAAAAGTGAGACTTGTTGAAGAGATTTTTGGAGAACTTGGAAAAGCATTCAGGTGAGTTTTATTTTAAAAACATTTTTCAACTGGAATACATATATATGTGATTTATATATCTATATGAAATGGATATGTATGGATTGAGAATGTGATACATAATGTGATTATGTGTTTTTATTGAAATGTTTATATACATGATGGTATACTGTAATTATATGAGTATTCTGCGAGAATACGGGGTCGGGATCCGAGGTGCGGACCGGTGTGTTGCCGGGTTCCGGTAAGCGGACAGGCGTGTTTACTGTAGATGTTGTACAGCAGAGTAAATTGACTAGTTGGCTTGCAACCACTAGTTTGGCCAATTGTGGAGGAATAAGGGGGAATGAATGGATACGAATCGCAAGTCTTGGTTGGTATTTAATTACGTGTGATATATGTGTGTTTGTATAAAAAGGTTTTATTTAATTGGATTCTTGGCAAGTTTCAACTGACAGAGATTTTCTCACTGGACCATTAGGTCTAACCCTCATTTTTCTGTTTTAAAAATATGTATTCCAGGTGGTGGATCGGGTAAGGGCAAGTGAAAAGTTTATGCCGTGGATATCTCTTGTGAAGACTTTTGTGTTGATGACATAACTATGTTTTGAACCCATGACTTTGTTATTAATCAACATGTATTGTATTCCGCGAAAAATTTGTACTCGTTTATTTTTATGTTACTTAGACTTTGGGACCGAACGTGTTATATATAATGTATCTTTTGATGATATTATGGCATGAATATATGTTATTTGTATATTTGGAAATCGGGGACGTTACAAATGGTATCAGAGCCTTAGTTTAAGGGATTTAGGTATAAATATTCGTACATAGACTTAAACTGCATGTGAAGTAGGATGTCCCTATTATGATAGAACCTGGGGATTGCTAAGTATGAAAGGTAGAAAGAACATCATGTAAGGTAATTTCGAATTACACTTGGCCAGTGTAATTATGTTTTTACAGGTGCATGTTTGAACTGAAATACCTTGTTATATGGGGTATATGCTTATGTGTATATTAACCTTGTTCGAATCTACAGAATGGCGAGTGGCACTAGACAGAGGATTCGGAGGGGAGGAGGGAATCCGGGTGAAGAAAACCCACCAGTAGGAACAGGGGGAAGAGGAGGAGATCGTGGTAGAGGCAGAACTGGAGGTAGAACTGGGGGTGGAACAGGGGGCCGAACCGGGGGAAGAACTCAAGGTACAGAGTTTATTACGCGAGAAGACCTGACTGCTGAAATGGGAAGGTTACAGGCTAGTATACAAGCAATGATTGAACGAAGTCGAAACAGTGAAGCTGATCCACCAGGTCCGGAACAAGAAGTCGAAATGCCAATCACCCCTACTGTTTTACCAATAACGAAGAAGTGTGATTATAAGATGTTTCTTGGTTGCAAACCCCCTACGTATTCAGGAGACCGGGATCCAGTGAAAGCAATGAGGTGGCTGAAGGAAATGGAAGCTATATTCAAGACAAGTAAGTGTGCTGAGGAGGATAGAGTACTGTATGGAACAGCAATGTTGAAGGGTGATGCCTTGTATTGGTGGGAGGCTCATATGGAATCTGAAGGAGCAGACATATATTCTACTTTCCCTTGGAAAGAATTTGTTTTAGTTTTCACACAACACTTCTGTCCACAAGCAGCTGTCAGACAACTGGAAGAGGAATTTATGAGTCTGCAACAAGGGAATTTGTCAGTAAGAGACTATACCGCAAGGTTCTTAGAGAAATCTCGTTTTGCGGGATATTATGTTGCTACAGAGAAATTGAAGATGGACAGATACATCTATGGGCTCAATTCGGAGGTCAGAAGATTGGTTACTGCAACAAGGCCAGATACCTTTACAGCCGCAGTGGACGCTGCTGAAAATGTGGAACGAGATGACAGAAGAGATGCCAGTGATAGGAGTATGGGGAAAAGAAAATGGGAACGACCACCTCACGATCCAAAAAAGCCCAGATTTCAGAAGTTCGATAACCGTGCACCTTTTCGACCAATAGAAAGACCTTGTCCGAAGTGCCACCGTGTTCATCAAGGAAACTGTCAGAGTGAATCGCGGGTTTGCTATAGGTGTGGGAAGACCGGGCATGTTTATAAAGATTGTCGCGTTACGCGGTTTTGCTACACATGTAATTCTCTGGATCATCTTCAGCCACATTGTCCGCAAAGAAAAATACAACAGGGTGGATTATCAGGGAAACCAGCAATTGCCAGCCCCGTAATTCCAAGGATAGAACCGCCGAAAGCAAGGGGTCGTACGTTCCAAATGACCGCTAAAGAAGCGGAGGAAACTCCGGATGTGGTTACAGGTACATTTTTCATAAACTCTACACGTGCTAAGGTGTTATTTGATTCTGGTGCAAACCGATCCTTTGTGTCGCCTTCGTTTGCTGCTCACGTGCATTTAGAGCCTAAAATGTTAAAACATGCTTTGCTGGTAGACACTGCGAAGGATAATCAGGTGTCGGTAAAAGAAGTATTTGATGGTTGTGTGATTGATATAGAGGGTTATGGTGTACTAATACGATTGTTTCCTATAGCCTTGATCGAATTTGATGTGGTGGTAGGAATGGATTGGTTAGCTAAGAATCAGGCTACCATAGTTTGTGATAAGAAGATAATTAATGTTGTTCTACCTGATAAGAGATCAGTGGTGATTTATGGTGATCGTAGCAATCATCAGTCTTGTCTTATTTCTATGATAGAAGCCCGTAAGTGTGTCAGCAAGGGTTGCCCGAGTTACTTAGCCTATGTGATAGATAGTAGGCCTGAAAAGAATAGGTTGGAAGATATTCCTATTGTTAGTGAGTTTCCAGAGGTTTTTCCTGAGGACTTGAATAGTCTCCCTCCTGATAGGCAAGTAGAGTTTGGCATAGACCTGATACCTGGAGCCGCTCCTATTGCTCGTGCACCATACCGACTTGCTCCTCCGGAGATGAAAGAGATGATGACGCAACTGCAAGACCTATCCGATAAAGGCTTCATCAGACCTAGCTCTTCGCCATGGGGTGCACCCGTGTTGTTTGTGAAAAAGAAATACAGCTCAATGAGAATGTGTATCGACTACCGGGAACTGAATAAGCGCACGATCAAGAACAAGTATCCACTTCCTAGAATTGATGATCTCTTCGATCAATTAGTTGGAGCTTGCTATTTCTCCAAGATTGATCTCAGGTCTGGCTACCATCAGTTGAAGGTTAAAGAAGAAGATGTTTTAAAGACTGCTTTTCGTACGAGGTACGGTCACTACGAGTTCTTAGTAATGCCATTTGGATTGACGAACGCTCCGGCCGCTTTTATGGATCTGATGAATCGGGTATGTAGGCCTTATCTCGATAAATTTGTAATTGTATTTATCGATGATATACTTATCTATTCCCGATCCAAGGAGGATCACGCACAACATATTCGTTTGATTTTGGAGTTACTGAAGGAGGAAAAGTTATACGCTATTCTCAAAGTGTGAGTTCTGGTTGCGGGAAGTTCAGTTCTTGGGGCATGTTGTTTCAGAGAAAGGCATTCAAGTAGATCCGACGAAAGTGGAAGCGATTGAAAGATGGGAACCGCCGAAGACGCCGACTGAAGTACGTAGTTTTCTGGATTTAGCTGGGTATTACCGAAAGTTTATAAAGGACTTCTCTCGTATTGCTACACCTCTTACTAAGTTGACTCGAAAGAATCTGAAGTTTGAATGGAAAGCAGAACAGGATGGGGCATTCAGGATACTGAAGGAGAGACTCTGCAGCGCGCCGATTTTAGCATTGCCAGAAGGTTCAGAAGATTTTGTTGTCTACAGTGATGCTTCTAAACTAGGATTAGGATGTGTACTTATGCAGCGTGGGAAGGTGATTGCGTATGCTTCTCGTCAGTTGAAAGATCATGAACGGCAGTACCCTACACACGATATGGAATTAGCAGCAGTGGTGTTCGCGTTGAAGATTTGGAGACATTATCTTTATGGTACCAAATGTCAGATTTTTACTGATCACAAGAGTCTCCAACATCTTTTCGACCAGAAAGAATTGAATATGAGGCAAAGGAGATGGCTGGAATTGGTGAATGATTACGATTGTGAAATTCTCTATCATCCGGGAAAGGCGAATGTGGTGGCCGATGCCTTGAGTCGTCAGGAAAGGAGTGGAACAATAAGAGTTATTTCGTTAAGGGCTGAACTTCTACCGAGTATCTTTAAAGAATTGCAAACGTGTCAAATAGAAGCGTTTCAAGAAGAACATCTGAAGTCAGAACGATTAGTGGGGTTGTCAGAATTACTAGAAAAAGATGATCGCGGGTTGTTGTGTTTGGGGAGCAGAATTTGGGTGCCTCGTTTGGGTGGGTTACGCGATCGTGTACTACAAGAAGCTCATAAATCTCGTTTCTCTATTCATCCAGGTACGAATAAGATGTATAGAGATTTGAAACAATTTTATTGGTGGCCAGGGATTAAGAGAAGTGTTGCTAAGCATGTGGAAGATTGTAATACGTGCAAGAAGGTAAAGATTGAACATCAAAGGCCGTTTGGTCAGTTGCAGCGATTGGAAATACCGATGTGGAAATGGGAGCAGATTACTACAGACTTCATCACTAAGCTACCAAGGACTTCGAAGGGATTTGATTCTATTTGGGTAATTGTTGACAGATTGACGAAGTCTGCTCATTTCTTACCAATAAAGGAAACTGATTCGATGGAACGCTTAGCCAAATTATATATTGATGAAATAGTAACTCGACATGGGGTTCCAATCTCGATTATTTCTGATCGGGATAGTCGTTTTACTTCGAGATTTTGGAGAAGCTTTCAAAGGGAGATGGGGACGCAGATAAAGTTAAGTACAACATACCATCCTCAAACCGACGGTCAGAGTGAAAGAACAATCCAGACTTTAGAAGATATGCTCCGGGCTTGTATAGTTGATTTTGGGGGATCGTGGGATAAACATCTATCGTTGATCGAATTTGCCTACAACAACAGTTATCATTCCAGCATTCAAGCGGCACCGTTTGAAGTATTGTATGGTAGAAAATGTCGAACGCCTCTGTGTTGGAATGAAGTGGGAGAGAAACAATTAGCGGGACCAGAAATAGTCCAGCTAACAGCGGATAAGGTTACTCAGATCCGAGAACGTTTGAAAGTGGCTCAAGATAGACAGAAAAGCTACGCAGATCGACGCCGGAAACCGTTAGAGTTTCAAGTTGGGGATTTCGTGATGTTAAAAGTCTCGCCTTGGAAAGGAGTCATTAGATTTGGAAGACAAGGTAAACTTAGCCCGAGGTATATTGGACCGTTTGCAATTACAGAAAGAATTGGTGAAGTAGCTTACCGATTGGATCTACCGATAGAGTTAAGTCGTATCCACAACGCGTTTCATGTATCGAACTTTCGGAAATGTTTGGTTACGCCAGATCAGGCTGTCTCTCTACCAGATATTCAAGTTGATGAAAGGTTGAACTACGTGGAAGAACCGGAAGCCATAGTTGATCACAAAGTTAAAGTGTTGCGGAACAAAGAGATCAGGCAAGTGAAAGTTCTGTGGAAACATCATAGAGGTCAAGATGCGACATGGGAATCGGAGTCGGAGATGAGAACCAAATACCCTCATCTGTTCGCTTAAATTGAATTCCGGGACGAAATTCTTTTAAGGGGGAGATGTTGTAATAACCAGGTATTTTATCTAATTTAAATTTGAAATTTTTTATAAGTTTTATGTTAGTGTTTTATGGAGTAAGAAGTTAAGGGGTAAGTTTTAATTTTTATTTGAAAGTTTAGGGGTATTTATTGCCAAGTGAGATAAGTTTAAGGTTTGTTTGGTCTTTTATCCAAACCTCTTTAGCCAAAACCGACTTCCTATTTTAGTAAGGATAGGTGTCAATTTTTTTCAATTAAGAGAAAATATCCTAAGTGTTAGTGTGTAGTGTGTTCGGTTTAGAGAGAGAGAGAAGGAAATCGAGAGAGAGATTAAGGGAAAGAAGAAGGAAGAAATCCAGAGTATGCTGCTGTGATTTAAGGACCAAACTGATGTAAGCAAGGTAACAAATCCATCCTTGTATGTGTTTTAATTTCTTAAAAGTGTTCTTGAGTTTGCTAGTTAAGTTTTTAGGTGGGTTTTGTTAAAAATGGATGTTTTGGGAAGTCTAAGCTTAAAAGTACGATTTCTGGGTAAATATTGGAATGAAAGTCGTTTTTGACTGAGCTTAATTAAAAAGACGATGAACAGTAATTTTATAGGTTTTCGCAACAGTAGGTTGCGAGAAGTGGGGTTTTCGCAACAGTAGGTTGCGAGAAGTGAGGCTTTCGCAACAGTAGGTTGCGAGAAGTGAGGCTTTCGCAACAGTAGGTTGCGAGAAGTGAGGTTTTCGCAATAGTGGGTTGCGAGTTCTTTGGTTTTCGCAACAGTGGGTTGCGAAAAGTGAGGAATTCGCAAGCTGTGGGTTGCGAAAAGTGTTAAAATTCAGATTTATTAATGAGGTGTATTCTTGTTAATTAACTATTTCAGATAGTAAAATTCAAAGATAAAAGTGGGACTTGTTGAAGAGATTTTTGGAGAACTTGGAAAAGCATTCAGGTGAGTTTTATTTTAAAAACATTTTTCAACTGGAATACATATATATGTGATTTATATATCTATATGAAATGGATATGTATGGATTGAGAATGTGATACATAATGTGATTATGTGTTTTTATTGAAATGTTTATATACATGATGGTATATACTGTAATTATATGAGTATTCTGCGAGAATACGGGGCCGGGATCCGAGGTGCGGACCAGTGTGTTGCCGGGTTCCGGTAAGCGGACAGGCGTGTTTACTGTAGATGTTGTACAGCAGAGTAAATTGACTAGTTGGCTTGCAACCACTAGTTTGGCCAATTGTGGAGGAATAAGGGGGAATGAGTGGATACGAATCGCAAGTCGTGGTTGGTATTTAATTACATGTGATATATGTGTGTTTGTATAAAAAGGTTTTATTTAATTGGATTCTTGGCAAGTTTCAACTGACAGGGATTTTCTCACTGGACCATTAGGTCTAACCCTCATTTTTCTGTTTTAAAAATATGTATTCCAGGTGGTGGATCGGGTAAGGGCAAGTGAAAAGTTTATGCCGTGGATATCTCTTGTGAAGACTTTTGTGTTGATGACATAACTATGTTTTGAACCCATGACTTTGTTATTAATCAACATGTATTGTATTCCTCGAAAAATTTGTATTCGTTTATTTTTATGTTACCTAGACGTTGGGACCGAACGTGTTATATATAATGTATCTTTTGATGATATTATGGCATGAATATATGTTATTTGTATATTTGGAAATCGGGGACGTTACAATATTTAATTTTGCCATAAGATATTTATGTTGATTTACACCAAGCGATTTTGTAAAGATATCAGCTGGGTTTTCAACAGATGGAACTTTTACAGTTTTAATCATTCCAGTTGAAACCTTATTTCTAACTTGGTGAACATCAATTTCAATATGTTTGGTCCTTTCGTAAAATACTAGATTATTAGCAATTTGAATTGCTGATTTGTTGTCACAATTTAAACTTATTGGAAGTAAATTGTCAATTTTTAAATCAGTCAAAATGCTAACCACCCAGATAATTTCACATAGAGCAGCAGCCATCGCTCTATACTCGGATTCAGCAGAAGAGCGTGAAACAATAGTCTGTTTGTTGCTCCTCCACGAAACCATACAGTTACCTAGAAATATACAATACCCAGTTACCGACCTTCTGGTTGACAAACACTTCCCCCAATCCGCATCAACATATGCAGAAAGATTAAAATTAGAAGATAAACACTCAGAGAAAATAATACCCTTACCAGGAGAACTCTTTAAATATCTCAAAACTCTAAGTGCTAATTTGAGATGAGACAAACGAGGGGAGTGCATGAATTGGCTCAAGCAGTGCACAACAAACGAAATGTCTGGACGAGTGGCTAAAAGATATATAAGTCTACCAATCAAACGTTGATATCCAGTAAAGTCCTTCAAAGGAGGATCTTTGGAATCTGATCCCACAGAATCAGTTACCACAAGATTCATGTCCATTGGAGTATTTATATGCTTACAACCTAAGTATCCGAAGTCGCTCAACAGCTCTAAACAGTACTTTCTTTGCGACATACATAAACCTTTGTCAGTTTCTAAAATCTCAATTCCTAAAAAAAATTAATAAACCCAAATCTTTTATTTTGAAACTTGTTTGCAAATGTTTTTTAACACACTCGATCTCAGATTCAGAATTACCCGTTATGACTATATCATCAACATATACAAGCAAGATTACAAAAACATTATTAAAAGACTTGGTAAATAATGAATAGTCACATGTACTTTGAACAAAACCATGCTCATACAAACATGAAGAAAGCTTGGCATACCATTGACGAGGAGTCTATTTGAGTCCGTATAAGGACTTCACAAGCTTGCAAACTCCTCTGTCGTTAGGAGTAAAATATCCCGATGGCAAAGACATATAAACTTCTTCTTCTAAGTCTCCATAGAGAAAAGCATTATTTACATCTAATTGGTGCAATGACCAATGGTTTTGAACAGCAAGAACAATTACACACCTTACCATAACCATCTTTACTACGGGTGAAAACGTTTCTTCGTAGTCAAGATGTTCACGTTGGCTGTAGCCTTTGGCTACAAGACGTGCTTTGTATCTTTCTATTTCTCCAGTGTGATTTATATTTAATTTTATAAATCCATCTACACCCTATAGCCTTACGACCAGGTGGTAACTCAGTTAAAACCCATGTTCTATTTCTATAGAGGGCTTCCATTTCAGTGTTCATAGCATCTACCCAGTTCTGGTCTTTACTAGCTTCAAAAAAGCTATCAGGTTCAAACGAATTATTTAAAATAGATACAAAGGAAAAATTATTTGTACTGAGACTAGAATAATTTACTACTCTTTAATGCCATATTTGACTTTACCCTCAACAACATAATCTTGAAATTTTTTAGGTAAAGAAGATGGTCTATTTGACTTACGAACAGACGTAATAATCTGATCAGAATCAGAATCACTACCCTCAGGAGGGGGCTCCAAATGTTCATCATTATTAGACTGAACCCTCAACTGTCGAAACCCCGCCTGTGAACTACTGGTACCACGAGTACAGCTCGGGTCATTGGACCCGACAACTTCAACAGTGTTATCTCTACTATTAATCCCACCAGGGTCATTTGACCCGGCAGTCCTATTTTGGCTTCCAAGTAGTTCACGGCTGTTTCTATGTTCAGATTGATTTAAACTGTTTTCATTTGGAGGACTCACCCTAATTTCATCATCGGGCATTTCAGAAGCAAGGCCATTAGTTTGAAAAAACACAGAATCAAAGAAATTTAATGAACTAATATCATTGTAATCATGTTCATGAAAACTTGAATTCATTTTAAAAGGAAAGATGTTTTCGTAAAACTTGACGTCTCTTGAAACAATAATCTGCTTTGTTTCTAGACTATAAAGTCTATAACCCTTTTTTGAGTTAGAATAACCCAAATGAACACATTTTTCAGATTTTGCAGGAAACTTATCAGAGACATTAGGTTTGACAGCAAAGCACAAACATCCAAAATTTCGAAGATGAGTTAATACAGGAGCAAAGCTAAACACAATCTCATAAGGAGATTTTCCATGTAAAATAGAGGAAGGAGTGCGATTAATAAGATAAGTAGCTGTTAATATGCACTCCGTCCACATATTTAATGGAATATTTCCTTGAAACATTAATGCTCTAGCTACATTAAGCAAATGCCTATGTTTACGTTCAACCACCCCATTTTGCTGGGGTGTGTAAACACATGTAGTCTGATGTATTATTCCATTAGTCCTAAAAAACTCACCTATTTTATTATTTACAAACTCTGTCCCATTATCACTTCTGAACATTTTAACTCGTTTGCCAAACTGGGTAAAAAGCATGCTGTGAAAAGCAACCACATTATCAAATACTTCATCTTTACTTTTCAACAAATATACCCAAACACATCTAGAATAATCATCAACAATAGTTAAAAAGAAACGAAAACCTTCCTTACTTGGTACCCTATAGGGTCCCCAAAGGTCTAAGTGAATTAATTCACCAAGAACAGTAGTAGTGTGATTACTTAGATTGAACTTGTCACGAGCCTGTTTGGCCATATGACAGATATCACAAGGAGGTGATGGTCGATCACTTCCTAAATTAAGTGTTTCTTTTAAAACATTAAGAACAGGACCAGCTAGATGTCCCAGCCGACTGTGCCACAACTGGCGAGTAACACAACACATTATAGACATATTGGACTTTGAGTCAAAGGACTCACCTAAAGGTAGCTTATCCAAGAAGTATAAACCTCCTTGTTCGCTACCAGTCCTCACTATTTTCCTGGGCAGTAAGTCCTGAAGAAGGTAGCACTTGTATTCATCAAACAATGCAAAAATCTTACTATCTCTAGTAATTTTATGAACAGATAAAAGATTCACATGAAAATCAGGAATGACAAGAACATCATACAACATAACACTATTGTTCAATCTATAATTGCCAATTTTGTTTATTTTTGCCTCTTCCCCATTTGGTTGAGTTACTTTAAGATTTAAATCAGAAACATCCATAAGGTTTTCAAGTTGAGAGGAAGAGGTGGCCATATGCTGATTTGCACCTGAATCAATTATCCAACCAGAACTGGACAGTTTATGAGACACATTGGACAAATTCCCCATATTAGAGAAGAAATTACCTGCCATATTAGCAGATATTCCTTCGGACTGTTTGTGATCTATTAATGACAGAAGCTTGTTAATCTGATCTTCCGTCAGCACATTAGGAGTACTTGAATTTTGAACCGGATTCTCAGATAGACAAACATTTCCAGCAGAGGACTTAAAAGATTGACCATTTTTGGGTTTTGTAAATTGAAAGTCCTTTGGAAAACCAATTAACTTGTAGCATCTTTCATTTGTGTGACCATTTAAACCACAATGCTTACAAGTCAGTTGAGTTTTTCCAAAAAATTTCTTGTTTCCATTTGTTTTTCCAAAAAAGGCCGAATGCTGACCCTTGGTATCTGAAGGTCGTGTCCCACTTCTGTGAGACTCTTCCCTAGACACCAAGGAAAATGCAGTTTTGACAGAGGGTAGAGGATCAGTAGTTAAAATGTTGCTTCTAATGTGAGCATAATGATCATCTAGACCCATCAAAAATTGCATCAATTTGATTAATTGGTTGTGTTTTAGAAAATCATGAGATGCATTACACGTGCATGAGGGCAGTTTGACCAAAGCATCAAACTGCTTCCATAGAGCATTTAGCTTATGATAGTAGTCGGAGACAGAAGCTCCACTTTGATTTAAGGAATTGATTTTCTGATATAGATTAAAGGTGACAGATCCGTCAACTTTATCATAAGTTTCCTGTAGTTCAGTCCAAACCTGAGATGCTATTTTTGAAAACACTTGACTGACAAAAAGTTCTTCGAAAATAGAGTTAAGAATCCAGGATAAAACAACTGAGTTACACCTGTCCCATTGCCTACCAAGGACATCATTATCTTTAGGTCGAGCAATAGATCCATCAACAAATCCAAATTTATTTTTAGTTTCCAAGGCAAGGGTCATGGCACATGACCAGACCTTGTAGTTATCATTTCCATTAAGTTTCATGTTCAGGATTGATACACCCGTAGTGTCACTAGGATGGAGATAAAGGGGATCTCCAAAGTCCAGCTTCCCAATCAGAGATTGAGGCTCTGGACTCTTGGGAGATGCAGCTCCAGTCATAGTGAACACTCAACAGAAAGAAATAGCAAGCAAGGATAAAAAACTGAGGGCTCAGACAGGATTCCTTGCCACTCAATGGATGGTAGGTCAAGTCCACCACTCAGTTATCCAAAACAAGAAAGCACACAGAAGAGTGAGAGAAGACTTACAATGATTTGAATGAACAGACAAAGAACAAACTAGATGGTCTTACAGTGAGCAATAAACGAGGCACGGCGGAATGGTGAGCAAACTAGAACCTCAAGTAGAAGTCCAGAGTGATCAAAGATACGAAAGGCCCAGGCCACACATGAACAAACTAAAAAAAAGAAAAAAAACACAGTCTAAAGCCGAGTCTCAAGTCAGATCTAAAATCTGAAAGTAACAGAAGTAGGAGAACTTGGTTGTAACACCCTAAAAATCAGGGCTAATTTAAACTTTAATTATAACCAGCTATGACAAAATAACATCCAAACTTTTATATAAGAGGAGAAATAACTATGAGGTTTCATAATTACAACATGGAATTCTCTCAATAACTTATTAATCTAATCATGTCCACTACAATTAGATTAACTAAGTTATCTAAGCAATTCACCAAAAAGCCTCCAAGCTTTAGCTAACTCCTCCGCTTATCTCTTAATTTGGATACATCAAAAGCTCTCGGCCCACATCCCATTTACTTCCCTGAGCCTGTACCTGGTAAGAAAATTTAATTTGAAAGATTCGGCTTACGCCTAGTGAGAACATTCAATTTCAAATCAAAGACATATAAACAAACTTGTTCTCCACCATTCTTACCATACATATGCTCACCTCAACAACAGGATCACACCCGATCTTATGAATATGACTCACATTCAGTAGGTCATATTATCAAAACCAGAGCCCACTACAAATCTTTACATGTTCTAGATTTAAGCTCTTATCCAAGAAATTACAAGTTACTTTATGCCTATTTCTTGGACCAGAAATAGAGATTACAAGATACTTGTAACGACCCAGACCTTTTTCGAAGTGTTTTGCGTTTGGTGTGGAGTTTTTAATAAAAGCAGAAGTTGAGGGGCTAGTTGGTAAATAAGAGTTGGGGTATAAAAAGGCACAAAACCCTAGACAACTTTGCATTTTCCTGATTTTTATGGTGCTTGTCGGCTTAGTTTTGTTGAGAGAAAGGGGTATTAGAGTTTTGAAGGTTTTTGTGAAGTTGAAGAGAGGAATCATCAAGTCTTGAATCAGAAGAAGGAATAAGATTGGATTTCATTTCTTGCAAGTGATCTATCAGGTAATCCTTAATCCATAACTTCATTTAAGTTTCATTTGGTGATTTTCGAGTTTGAGGGTTTTCTTGGTAAAGTCATTATAAGACCCTTAAAGGAGATTTAAACACCCTTAAATCGAGTTTACTCAGTAAAGTTTATGGGAATTGTTTAAATATGTTTAAGTAAGTGATTTGTTGCATTATCCCACTGTTTTCGAAGTGTTCAGCAAGATTTCAGACCATAAAGCTTTTCCAGCGTTCGTCCGGAAACCTTCAAGTATGAAGGTGTCCGGGTGAGTGTCCGGGAAACTTCTTAGCCGTGTTGTAGAAGGTGTCCGGACATAGTGTTGTCCGGAAAGTTTGTGTCGTCCGAATAAGTTAGTCGTCCGGAAAATCTGTGTTGTCCGGATAAGGGTTGTTGTCCGGGTACTTAGCGGTATCCGGAAAAGTGGGGTTACCCGGTAACCTGTCCGGAAAAGAGTAGGGTGGCAAGTGAGAAGTGTCCGGATAGTTCTAGTCAGCTTATAAATCTGTCCCTTCGTTCAGGTAGACAATTTGGGAGTAAAGAGCAGAGTAGGGAAAATCAAACAAACGTACCAGGTGAGTTTTCTAACTAAAATACGTGTCTTTTAACGTGTTTTTCTAAAGTGAATACATGATGAGAAATACCATGTTTTGTTCTTATGCTTTTATTGCATGAAAGTTGTTTAAAGTTTTTATGTGAGATGTATGCATACATTGTGTAGACGTAAATTGGCTAAGTCGGGGGGAGGTTCCGCCAGTACTCACGTCGGAGGGAGGTTCCGTTTATGCCATGGGAATGAGTCCCAGTAAGGCAGCGTGATACTGACTCGTTGTCATCCTCGGGTGACTTCAGGGTGCCATTTACGGGAGCGGATTTATCCGTGAAAGATTTTACTGTTCAGCTATGTGGAAGTTTATTATTGAAAGTCTTGTATACATTTGAAAGTTATGAAAAGTTTTTAAATGATTTTGAGAACTGTCAGGAGGGACTCAATAGACCTCATGGTCTAACCCTCGCTCTTTTCAAATTAAAACCCTTTTCAGGAAAGCAGGTAGCGAAAGGCTCTAGCAGGTGAACAGAGCAGTTAGAAGATAGAAGTAGTAGAACCAGTGACACTATTATCTTTTAGTCCTAGAAATTCTCAGTTGTGTAATAGGTTGATTCCGCCAACCTGAATTTTGAGACTTATGTAAGAAATTTTGGGACCCGTTTTTGGGATGTTTCATTTATATGAATTGCATGCTTTATGTTAGACTGGGTTGTTACAATTGGTATCAGAGCCATAGTTTAAGGGATTTAGGTGACCGGACGGGCCTAAACTTAAACTTGGGAGTAGAAATCACAACTGAGAATCAGGAAATGCGTTAGGAGGGCACTATTGTAGATACAGGAAATGCGTTAGGAGGACACTATTATAGAGATAGGACTAATAGGGTACTGAGGATTGTCATGTAAGGTAAGTTTGAGATTCCACCTGGCCAGTGTAATTGCGAACTTACAGGTACATGTATGTGCTTAACCTGCCGTATTATTCCGAAGTGGTAGTCAGAAGCTAGTGTTTATGTCGTGTTCCAGTACTTTAGAATGTCAGCAAGATCCCTGAGGGGTAGACTGAGACCCCTTGTTGGGGAAGTTTCGTGAGAAGTCATGGATGTGATGTACGTATACATCGTAGAGAAGAAATGTTGTATAGAGCATTACGAGTCGTCTAGAGGTAGCTCTTCGTGGATTCGGAGAGGAGGAATGCTTGAGTTGAGTAAGACTCCTGTTTCGGGAGAGTCCCAATTCTAGAAATCATGGGATAGATCAGTCAAGATGGTAAGGAAAGACAGTGTCAAAACCTTGAAGTTATCAATGGAGCCCTGGGTTCTTGGTCGAGCTTTCCATTAGCAGGATTAATGAAATAAGATACCTATAGTGAAATGAAACCATGTAGAAGTGGAAAGTGAGATAGTTGATCAAAACGAAATAGTATGAAATGGTTGAGTAAGTGGACCGTTGAATGTATGTATAGCAAATCGTTGCAAGGCCGAGAGGGCGACCACTGGTCGAAAGTAGAGTGTCAATGATAAGTTGTGTGAGTAAAGTGATTGACCTTGATTGAGTGAGTAGTCTTCAAATGCAAGTAGAGTTTCATGCGTTGAGTTCGTATATGTGTACATGAGATTTTTCATAAGAAAAGTATAATTGTGTAAATATCAAATTTGATCGATGATATGCATTATTTATTAATGCATATTATATCTTTTTCTTCTCCTTTTTAGTTAGAATTTGCTATTTTATCCCAACATTTGAGTCATTTTTATTACTTATTTTCAATCTTTGTTTAATGGAGCTAAGACTATGATTTACATGTCATTTACTGTTTTAAGAAGGCTTATTGTGTTTATTTATATAGTGCAGCCCTGCCCAATGCTACAGCATTGAAGACTGGACGATTGGAAGAAAGAATCAACTTCTAGAAGGCTTTTTGTTGCTTAATTTTGGGACTATGACTCACCATCTTCTAGAAGAATTAATTCAATGCCTGATGAAGTTTTGTTCAACTCTAAAAAGACCATCATGGGAGGCATTGGTGCTATAGTATTTTGTACCTTAATGAATAGTGCTTAAATAGTAAAGTTAGTATGACATCCTCTTTTGTATTAGTATAAATAGAAGTAGTATGTTTTAGTTTTTGTTAGACAACTTTGGAGTTCAGTTCTCACAGCTGAATTCCAGAATCTCTTTAATTTTATGCAATCTTCATCTTGTTCTTCATCTTGTTATTCATGTTCTTATTATTAGCTATGAGTTGCTGCAGCATTGGTACAGCATTGCTGCACTAACTTATAGTCTTTTAATACTTACATTTTACTTTATTGTCATTTACATATCTGTCTTTAATTTCAGCAATTTATATTTCTTGTCATTTACATTTCAGTATGAGTAGCTAAATTTAAATAGCTTGGGTGTGTGATTAAAGGGTGAGGTTTTAAACACAATAAAAAGTGGACATCATTTCTCAATAATGATGTTCACCATTTCATGTTAAGATTTATAAAATATCAAGTTACTTCAGGACGGTTGATCACTTTGAAAGTGTAAAGTGCCATGGTGTCAGAGATGATCCATTGATATGCACGTCAATCTGAATGACAAAGAAAGTAAGCTTGAGAGAGCTACTGACAAAGAGATTTGTCACCTCTGTTCTTTCTGGTTGATTTTGCCCGATAAGTTGATCATCTGTTTTGATGGTAATAATGTAGAGTGCGAGTCAGAGATGACCCACTTAGAACATGTCAACTTAACTGATATGGGAATCGGCTCGAGAGAGTGATTTTTAACAAAGAGATTTGTTTATCCGTATACTTGGAAGGACTCCTTTTGCTATCGATAGTTCTGACACATGACACCAGAGATGGGTCGAGTGGCTGCTAGATCAGTAGTGAATGGCAGAAAACCCGAGAGGGCAACCTGAAAAGTAGATGGTGAACGGAAGTGTTGAAAGACACAATGCTGTAGCATTACCATAACATTGGTCCGCTGGAAGTTTTGTTTAAATCTCACCCCAACATCTTACACCCTTGCTATCCTTTATTATCTGTTTTATATAGCCTGTGATAATCCAACTCCAAACAAAAAAAATTAATCTCCAAATTGATCCTTGGAAACCATTTCTTTTATTAGACTTTTATTACGCTTTTACTCCAATCTCTGTGGGAACGATATCTGGTATTTTACCACTTTATTACTTGAAAGACGATATTAGATCTCGATGTATACTTGCGTTGAGGTTTAATTAGCACACTTCTATAGGTGTATTCAAAGCACTGTCAAGTTTTTGGCGCCGTTGCCGGGGATTGGCACGCTAAAAGTCTATAAAAGTATTTTAAAATATTTGATTTTTCTACCACCTTTGTTACTTTTCATACGTCTTAATCCTCTTTTGTATTAGTATAAATAGAAGTAGTATGTTTTAGTTTTTGTTAGACAACTTTGGAGTTCAGTTCTCACAGCTGAATTCCAGAATCTCTTTAATTTTATGCAATCTTCATCTTGTTCTTCATCTTGTTATTCATGTTTTTATTATTAGCTATGAGTTGCTGCAGCATTGGTACAGCATTGCTGCACTAACTTATAGTCTTTTAATACTTACATTTTACTTTATTGTCATTTACATATCTGTCTTTAATTTCAGCAATTTATATTTCTTGTCATTTACATTTCAGTATGAGTAGCTAAATTTAAATAGCTTGGATGTGTGATTAAAGGGTGAGGTTTTAAACACAATGAAAAGTGGACATCATTTCTCAATAATGATGTTCACCATTTCATGTTAAGTTTTATAAAATATCAAGTTACTTCAGGACGGTTGATCACTTTGAAAGTGTAAAGTGCCATGGTGTCAGAGATGATCCATTGATATGCACGTCAATCTGAATGACAAAGAAAGTAAGCTTGAGAGAGCTACTGACAAAGAGATTTGTCACCTCTGTTCTTTCTGGTTGATTTTGCCCGATAAGTTGATCATCTGTTTTGATGGTAATAATGTAGAGTGCGAGTTAGAGATGACCCACTTAGAACATGTCAACTTAACTGATATGGGAATCGGCTCGAGAGAGTGATTTTTAACAAATTGTTTATCCGTATACTTGGAAGGACTCCTTTTGCTATCGATAGTTCTGACACATGACACCAGAGATGGGTCGAGTGGCTGCTAGATCAGTAGTGAATGGCAGAAAACCCGAGAGGGCAACCTGAAAAGTAGATGGTGAACGGAAGTGTTGAAAGACACAATGTTGTAGCATTACCATAGCATTGGTCCGCTAGAAGTTTTGTTTAAATCTCACCCCAACATCTTACACCCTTGCTATCCTTTATTATCTGTTTTATATAGCCTGTGATAATCCAACTCCAAACAAAAAATATTAATCTCCGAATTGATCCTTGGAAACCATTTCTTTTATTAGACTTTTATTACGCTTTTACTCTAATCTCTGTGGGAACGATATCTAGTATTTTACCACTTTATTACTTGAAAGACGATATTAGATCTCGATGTATACTTGCGTTGAGGTTTAATTAGCACACGTCTATAGGTGTATTCAAAGCACTGTCAAGTTTTTGGCGCCGTTGCCGGGGATTGGCACGCTAAAAGTCTATAAAAGTATTTTAAAAGATTTGATTTTTCTACCACCTTTGTTGCTTTTCATAAAGTATATTGACATCTGTTGCCAACATTTCAACTAATCTTGAAGAGATCAACAGACAAAACCAAATTCCTATACCAAGTGATATTGAAAATTTTGAATGTATTGGTAAGGATGAGGATGAGGTCGATACTTTGGAAAATAGTCAAGAGATGGAAAGTTATGAGGAAAACCCTGAGCATTTAAGCAATCCCTCTTCACTTCAAAATAGTGAAGAGGTGCAACACAATGCCAAGATTATCATTAACCCCTACTTTGAACATGTGCAGAAAAAACATATTGTTGCGGATGCTGCAAAATTCGTGCAGCAAAGCTGCGCATAAAACTTTCAAGTTGTTTTTAAAAAGGGACATGATGATCAATCCATGGACTCGAGAAACTTCATAAAATCAAAGTCGATTGTTGGTGAGGTGGTGTGGAAAAATCTTTGGGGGATGACCTGTTCCCCCATTTGTTCCATTAAAATCTTGTGCCATGATCAAAGAGAGAAACACGTAATGAGAAACGTGTATAAACATAAGTGGAAAGAGAAACACCCATTTAAGTTGGTGAGTACCGTTTGGGCTGAGGAGCATACTGATGTGCTCCAGCAAATTCCACCACTCTTTAATAAGTTGTTAACAAGAGATCCGGTTGTTGAAAAAGAAGAACACCTTGTTAAAAGAAGAAAATGCGGATTCTTGTGCCGAAACATTCACTCCAACCACTTGGTTCATACATGTTTGTAAATATTTTGTAGTTCTAATTTCCTAGTTTAAATTTACTGCTTTCTAGGAAGTCATCTCTTTAGGCACAAAAGATAAGCATTGGATGCTGTAGCATCATTTCAGCATCCAGCCCCTGGCTTTGTGAAAGGAAAAAAAATATCTAACAAGTGGGCCCTGCTACTTTTGCTGGAAAGGTGTAAATATGGAGGATTTTGATTTTAAAAACAATCCAAGCAAAGACCCATCTCTTTTTGGACAACTTACTAGTTTTTCTAAAAGAGAGTACATGAATAGTGAGAGTTGTTGAAACCCTTTTTCAACAAAAGACAACATGATGGTACCTTTGCCCACCAAATACTCCAGCCCTTACCCCAAATATTTCCATTTTTCAGCAAAAGAATAGCAAGAGTACAAGAGGTATGGCATTTAAATATCTTTTTCACCCATGCTTGTACTATGGGCAAACTAAAAGTGTGCTTTTCTTTCCATATCCAACTAAAGTGGTTCATTTTTTTAGGATAAAAACAAAAGATTAGTTCCATTTTCCAACCCAATAAATCAACCTTTTAACTTCTATTTCTCCTAAAAAACCATCTTTGTCTCTTTCTCTCTCCTAAAAAAATGATTTCTTCCACCTCTTTCTTCTTCCCTCTGTTTTTCAAACCATCTTGCCATTGTTCATCAAGAAAATCGATCACCATTTCGAGGGTGAAAATACCTGCGGTTTGAGATGATGTGTTGAGAAAAAAAAAGTTGGAAGAGATGAAGAAAGATCTGAAAGCCGAGTTCAAAACAGGGAGAACAGGTCAAGAATGTGTTGATCAGGTTGAGCAAGGTGAAGGTTGAAAAATGGAGGCTGACCACAGAAAATGAGAAGCTGAAAGCTGAAAGGGACAGCCTGCTGAAGGAAAAGAAGCAGCAGATGGATGCTACAGCATTGGCAGGAGCATCCAAGGATTCACAGCCTACTCTTAAGGAGTAGGGCAGGTTCAAATCATCTTCCTTAGCCTCCATTTTTATTTTTATTTTGAGTCTGGGATAATGTTATCATTTTTTTAGGTTTATTTTCTCTTGCAAGGTGACAAATTAGTTATATAATGCTTTTTGATTTTATAGCCCTAATAATTTTTGAAACCATGCATTTGCCTAAAAGTTGTGTGTTTTTGTTAGAACTAGCCACTCTCTTCTTGGGACGCAATTTGACTCACACACCTTATACACATTTAGAAGATGATCTAGGCCTTCTCTTCATATTTCACAAGCCAATTGTAGCCTTTATACACCAATGAACTTCACTGTTACAATGAGGACATTGTAAATCACAAATTTGAGGATGGGAAGGTTACACCTTAAAAAGCATGAAAAGATCAATCAAAAAGAGCAAAGCTCTAACTTGATATGCATGAGGCAAGGACACCAAAAATGTCCCATAGGGGCAAGGTACAAAAATTCAACAAGAAAACAGCACAAAGTGCCAAATTTTTAAAATTTTTGTTGAGAGAAAAGGCTTGGTGAGAAACGATATGCCAAAGAGAAACCCTAAAAAGCCCTATTGACTTTAAATGTAGGGTGTGTTTGAGTCTAACAAAGGGAAGATTGGTGCTAGCCTATGACACACACACTTTGGGTTAAAATGAGTGATAAAGGATTTATAAAAGGCTATCTAGTTCATGGGATATGATGTACATGATGTGGGCACTTAATGCCATATTCTTGCAAGAAATTTCAAAATTGAGCCATTTTCTTTTTAGGTCTTATAGTTGTTTGGGGACAAACAACACTTTAAATTTGAGGGTGTGATATGCATTATTTATTAATGCATATTATATCTTTTTCTTCTCCTTTTTAGTTAGAATTTGCTATTTTATCCCAACATTTGAGTCCTTTTTATTACTTATTTTCAATCTTTGTTTAATGGAGCTAAGACTATGATTTACCTGTCATTTACTGTTTTAAGAAGGCTTATTGTGTTTATTTATATAGTGCAGCCCTGCCCAATGCTACAGCATTGAAGACTGGACGATTGGAAGAAAGAATCAACTTCTAGAAGGGTTTTTGTTGCTTAATTTTGGGACTATGACTCACCATCTTCTAGAAGAATTAATTCAATGCCTGATGAAGTTTTGTTCAACTCTAAAAAGACCATCATGGGAGGCATTGGTGCTATGGTATTTTGTACCTTAATGAATAGTGCTTAAATAGTAAAGTTAGTATGACATCCTCTTTTGTATTAGTATAAATAGAAGTAGTATGTTTTAGTTTTTGTTAGACAACTTTGGAGTTCAGTTCTCACAGCTGAATTTCAGAATCTCTTTAATTTTATGCAATCTTTATCTTGTTCTTCATCTTGTTCTTCATGTTCTTATTATTAGCTATGAGTTGTTGCAGCATTGGTACAACATTGCTGCACTAACTTATAGTCTTTTAATACTTACATTTTACTTTATTGTCATTTACATATCTGTCTTTAATTTCAGCAATTTATATTTCTTGTCATTTACATTTCAGTATGAGTAGCTAAATTTAAATAGCTTGGGTGTGTGATTAAAGGGTGAGGTTTTAAACACAATGAAAAGTGGACATCGTTTCTCAATAATGATGTTCACCATTTCATGTTAAGTTTTATAAAATATCAAGTTACTTCAGGACGGTTGATCACTTTGAAAGTGTAAAGTGCCATGGTGTCAGAGATGATCCATTGATATGCACGTCAATCTGAATGACAAAGAAAGTAAGCTTGAGAGAGCTACTGACAAAGAGATTTGTCACCTCTGTTCTTTCTGGTTGATTTTGCCCGATAAGTTGATCATCTATTTTGATGGTAATAATGTAGAGTGCGAGTCAGAGATGACCCACTTAGAACTTGTCAACTTAACTGATATGGGAATCGGCTCGAGAGAGTGATTTTTAACAAAGAGATTTGTTTATCCGTATACTTGGAAGGACTCCTTTTGCTATCGATAGTTCTGACACATGACACCAGAGATGGGTCGAGTGGCTGCTAGATCAGTAGTGAATGGCAGAAAACCCGAGAGGGCAACCTGAAAAGTAGATGGTGAACGGAAGTGTTGAAAGACACAATGCTGTAGCATTACCATAGCATTGGTCCGCTGGAAGTTTTGTTTAAATCTCACCCCAACATCTTACACCCTTGCTATCCTTTATTATCTGTTTTATATAGCCTGTGATAATCCAACTCCAAACAAAAAATATTAATCTCCGAATTGATCCTTGGAAACCATTTCTTTTATTAGACTTTTATTACGCTTTTACTCCAATCTCTGTGGGAACGATATCTGGTATTTTACCACTTTATTACTTGAAAGACGATATTAGATCTCGATGTATACTTGCGTTGAGGTTTAATTAGCACACGTCTATAGGTGTATTCAATGCACTGTCAATCGAATATAAGTCGGCGTGTGCAAGCGTATGTTTAAAGAAAAATACAAATCCATTTACATCGTACAATGAAGTCTTGAGGTTTACGATTTGCAAAATATTCCACTCTTTTCATGATAAGCCAAGAAAACGTTTGAATGCACAACTGTTATAACCAAAATGAGTATTGACATGTCGAGGTTATATAAATGAGTGTGAGGACCGACTAGTTTACTTCGTGTCGGTAAATTTTCTTTCAAAATTTTGTCGTATGGGAAGATTTTCATCCAATATTTATTTCTGTCGTAACAACATATTTTTGGTTGAGTAAGATTAAGTTTTACGGAAAGATTGCATGCAAACGATCCTCAAGATCGTTGTGCAGGGCATTGGAGTTATGAGAATGTTGGGGTCGTGTGTACCCAAGTTGTTTTCAAGTGTTGTTTCTTTAAAATGATCAAAAGGGTGAAATGATTCATTTATCGCGTTGTCAGGCATGAAGGCTATGAACTCAATAGGTCGTAGAGTATTACATTTTAAGCTAAGAAAGAACTCCTAGAGTGGAGAGGTGTTGGACAAATCAGGGGAGAATGGTTGTAGCTTTGGTAATTGCGTTCTAGAGGAGAGGGGAGCAGTGGAAGAGTTAGAAGTGGACGTTAATGTCGGTTGCATGAGGGTTTGTACCCTCGTGCGGTGACTGGAAATACAGTTGCCGAGGGACGGTTGCGTTCAGGGGAAGGACTAGAAGTCATCAAGGTATTGGTATTAGCAACTCGTTATGAGTAGTGTGGAGAAGTAGGAATGAAATATCCTCGACGCCGAATAAGAGTTTTAAAGTGATCTTGTTATATTGACGTTTCACGAGTGAGTTTGAAATGAGGACGCGGGATGTGAATTTGATTATGATATGTTGGAAGGATTAGGTTCAGTAAGGGACTCTTGTTGAAGAATAGGTTAAGGAAGTATCAACAGGTCAACTATTGACGTTAAAGTCGGCAGTTGTGTAAGCTGTATGAGACCAAAGACTAGAATCAGAAGGTTGAAAGTTGAAGGACCACTTTGTAGGGGTGTTAAGATAGTGAAAGGTTGTTGTTTTAGATAAGCGTTTTACTTACGAGATGGATTGTTTCGTAAAGAATGAAGTATTTAGCACAAACGAAGTGAGGGTATAGATTATGTCGATCTGTGAGGAATGGTTTGGTATTGCAAAGAGCTAGCAAGAAACGAGTATGTTAGAATTAATCGAAAACTCGGGTGTTATGGTTCAACTAGAGCTGGGGAGAGACAATGTGGTGAGATAGACTCGGTTATTTATGCGTGAGGTCTTGAAGATAAATTTGGGTTGTGTATGAATGGCCATGAGAGTTTTGGTCTGCAGTGTGATGTTATGAGTGAGGAATGTACAGTTATGTAGTGGAAATAATTGCCAAGTTAAATGTGCCAGCTAGCGTCATAGTGATGTGATGTTAGAGAAAGAGGAAGCATCAGATAGAAGCCTTTTGGGGGTTTTGGATGAGGTGTTCGAGTGTTAACCAGGTTGTTGGAGCACGTAGGGTGTAAGTTGACGTAGTGATATGATTATGTTCGGAATAGCATCACGAAGTGGTGGTGGGTAGTTACCCAAAGGAGAAACCAAGTGTTTTTAGTTGTAAGAGTCGTTAAGTAAGCATATTTTGGGATCATTGGAAGTTTAAAGAAGATGATGGATATATTAGTCAAAATGTGGTGGAATAGATGTGAAATCCTTAAAGAATGTGAGCTGTTGCTTATGTGTGAACGAATTGCCTGAGAAAGTAAAAGTTGGAGTTTAAGGAATGTATAGTGACGTCGAACTCCGGTGTCAGTTCGAGGTGATTTAGTCGAAAGCCTTAAGTTAGAATTTTAGTGCAACCGTTTGGTTATGTATAGTAATGAGACAGCTTTTGCAGCTTGAGAATTGTCGGAAGAGAGGGGCGAGTAAATGTTGGTGGGCAGTGCTCCACGCGAACGTGGGGAGGTGAAGACAGTATGTTGGAATAAGTAAGTAAATCGGAAGTAGTAAGCTTGACAGTAATGCCGATAGGCGCAGTGTTGTGTAGATTGTCCTTGATAAGTGTGCGAACTTTTGGAAGGAGTATTGAGGAAGGAAATTGTGTATGATTTTGTGCAGGAAAGAAGCGGATAAGACAACTGAGTGAGTTAAGTTAGTGACTTGGTGAGAAACGTTCAAACGAACTGATCGTTCTGTGTAAGCTATTGAGAATAGTAGGGTGTGATCGTGGTTACCCATCCTAGTTGAGTGGGAGTAACCGAAGTTATGTTATATGACTGGACGCTTATGGCAAGCAGCGAGAAATTTATGAGCCTTCAGGATAAGTGCAATTCGGATAGGTGAGTACTCCAATAAGGAATTATAGAGGTTTCCTACTATTAGACACGTTAAGTGTGAAATGATGAAGTGGTGAGAACGTACGAATTAGTTGTCGAGTTGTAGCCGATGTGATTCGGGAAAGGAGTATGATCTGCAAAGACGAATGTCGGTTGGAAGAAGTAACCTAGAAATTTCAGGTATACCGAGGAGGGGACTCCTGGGGGTGAGCTTGTCGGAATATACAAGGTTGGCCTTGTGCCAAGTTGTCAGTGAGGGAGTTTTCCTGGTGGAAGATTCTCGTTGTTGTGGCGGGAATTCCCGCCAAGTTCTATCTCTTAAGGAAGTATAAACGTATGAGAGACCTTATTTAGACGTGTTTAAAACCGTGAGTCCCGATGTGTGGACGGAGGCGAGCAAATGGAGGCACGGTTGGCCTTGGTTTTATCAGGTAGTTTTAAGCGAGTATAGTGATCGAAGAGGGTACAAGTAAGTAGTGCAAGATGGCACGGTATATCAAGTGGTGTCTCGCCGAGGGCGGTTTCAAAGTATGGGGTGCGGTTATGTTTCCCATCTGAACGGTCTGAGGCAACCGAGTAGAACTGAGTGATTGGATTGAAAAACATAAGGCTTTGAGCCTTGAAGTTTGAGAGAGAGGTAAGGTGGACTAAGTCTGCGGATTCGTCGAAGCATGAAAGTTGAATAGATAGTGCGCGATCTTGAAGTACTCGATGTGAATTTGAGAAGAAATTCATAGGGTGATGCACGTCTCTTTGTGGAGAGCCGATGTGAGAAGTGAGATTATGGCGACCTTGCAAGAGATGCAGGCGATAAGAAGTTGACCTTGTCATTAAGGAGCGAGTTAGAGCAGTAGCATACAAGTTAGACTGGTTAGAAAAACTAAAGAGTGTTCATCCGACATTTCATGTCTCAGACTTAAAGAAGTGTTTGTCAGAGGTCTTTGTGGCTGTTCCTTTGAGGGGATATCAGTATAGATGAGAGGTTGACTTACGGAGGAGAACCGATTGAAATCGTGAGCAGTAAGGTTTGCAAAGCGAGAAGCATAGAAGTTTGACTAGTAAAAGTTCAGTGGAGATATCATAAGGGACGAGAGACAACGTGGGAAGTAGAATCAGATATGATGTCCAGATACCCACACCTTTTCGAAAACGGAATTCCGGGGACGGAATTCTTTTGAGGGGGGAGTGTTGTAACGACCCAGACCTTTTTCGAAGTGTTTTGCGTTTGGTGTGGAGTTTTTAATAAAAGCAGAAGTTGAGGGGCTAGTTGGTAAATAAGAGTTGGGGTATAAAAAGGCACAAAACCCTAGACAACTTTGCATTTTCCTGATTTTTATGGTGCTTGTCGGCTGAGTTTTGTTGAGAGAAAGGGGTATTAGAGTTTTGAAGGTTTTTGTGAAGTTGAAGAGAGGAATCATCAAGTCTTGAATCAGAAGAAGGAATAAGATTGGATTTCGTTTCTTGCAAGTGATCTATCAGGTAATCCTTAATCCATAACTTCATTTAAGATTCATTTGGTGATTTTCGAGTTTGAGGGTTTTCTTGATAAAGTCATTATAAGACCCTTAAAGGAGATTTAAACACCCTTAAATCGAGTTTACTCGGTAAAGTTTATGGGAATTGTTTAAAGATGTTTAAGTAAGTGATTTGTTGCATTACCCCACTGTTTTCGAAGTGTTCAGCAAGATTTCAGACCATAAAGCTTTTCCAGCGTTCGTCCGGAAACCTTCAAGTATGAAGGTGTCCGGGTGGGTGTCCGGGAAACTTCTTAGCCGTGTTGTAGAAGGTGTCCGGACATAGTGTTGTCCGGAAAGTTTGTGCCGTCCGGATAAGTTAGTCGTCCGGAAAATCTGTGTTGTCCGGATAAGGGTTGTTGTCCGGGTACTTAGCGGTATCCGGAAAAGTGGGGTTACCCGGTAACCTGTCCGGAAAGAGTAGGATGGCAAGTGAGAAGTGTCCGGATAGTTCTAGTCAACTTATAAATCTGTCCCTTCGTTCAGGTAGACAATTTGGGAGTAAAGAGCAGAGTAGGGAAAAGCAAACAAACGTACCAGGTGAGTTTTCTAACTAAAATACGTGTCTTTTAACGTGTTTTTCTAAAGTGAATACATGATGAGAAATACCATGTTTTGTTCTTATGCTTTTATTGCATGAAAGTTGTTTAAAGTTTTTATGTGAGATGTATGCATACATTGTGTAGACGTAAATTGGCTAAGTCGGGGGGAGGTTCCGCCAGTACTCACGTCGGGGGGAGGTTCCGTTTATGCCATGGGAATGAGTCCCAGTAAGGCAGCGTGATACTGACTCGTTGTCACCCTCGGGTGACTTCAGGGTGCCATTTACGGGAGCGGATTTATCCGTGAAAGATTTTACTGTTCAACTATGTGGAAGTTTATTATTGAAAGTCTTGTATACATTTGAAAGTTATGAAAAGGTTTTAAATGATTTTGAGAACTGTCAGGAGGGACTCACTAGACCTCATGGTCTAACCCTCGCTCTTTTCAAATTAAAACCCTTTTCAGGAAAGCAGGTAGCGAAAGGCTCTAGCAGGTGAACAGAGCAGTTAGAAGATAGAAGTAGTAGAACCAGTGACACTATTATCTTTTAGTCCTAGAAATTCTCAGTTGTGTAATAGGTTGATTCCGCCAACCTGAATTTTGAGACTTATGTAAGAAATTTTGGGACCCGTTTTTGGGATGTTTCATTTATATGAATTGCATGCTTTATGTTAGACTGGGTTGTTACAATACTTTATGCCTATCTTTCTTTCCCACGTGAAAGGGAATTACAAGTTACTTTATGCCTATTCCTCATTTCACCTCACACTATGAAATAGAAATTACAAGTTCCTTTATGCCTATTTCTTATTTCATAACACCTTTACGAAATGGGAATTACAAGTTCCTTTATGCCTATTTCTTATTTCATAACACCTTTACGAAATGGGAATTACAAATTACTTTATGCCTTTTCCACATTTCAGGTCAACGGGAATTACAAGTTACTTTATGCCTATTCTTCGTTACAAACAGTGCCTATGGATCCCTTACATTTTACTAACGTGTATGCATAACAACATATCACGCCACATCTCGTATCATATTCTTAACTCTAAGAATACTCGATAACCTATCGTATCCTCATTCTCAATTGTTTCCTCATTCTCATTCTCAATTGTTTCCAGTAATACATCCGGAAACTATATCTGGACATCAAAAGTTACTGGGTACTCAAAAGTTTCCGGATACAATTCTTACCGGATACACCTACTTTCCGGCTACACATACTTTCCGGATATACAAACTTTCCGGATGCATCAACTTTTCGGATACATCATCTTACCGGGTACTTCACTAATCCGGATGACATCCGGAAACCAAGGTAATCCGGATACCATCCGGTAACTCAATTCATCCGAAAACTATAAGAAACTTAAGACTTACCGGATACTTTGTCTTGTCCGGGAACATTCATATCAGAGGTTTCCGGATAATATCATTTTATCCGAAAACTACGACCTGCAGCCTAAAAATTCATCCCAAAGCCATGTCTGTTCCATTCAGCTTGTTTTAAACACAACCATACAGTCCCAAAACAGTTTATACATGTATCTTAACATTTAATTTGACAGAAAGCATGTATTTCATCAAAAGTGAATGAACTCACCTTTGTTTGCAAAACCCACTTCTCTGCACAATTTGATTCCAAATCCAAACAGCACCTAGACGAATTCAGCTTATGTTATGGATATCATCTTGCTACTGGAAATCAAACTTACAAAATCCTTAGTACTCTTACCAATTTTCAGCTTGATTTCTTCTTCTTTCTCCCTTCTTTCTCTCCTTCTTTCTCTCTTCCTTTCTCTCTTCTTTCTCTCTTCACTCTTGACCGACTCAGCCCAAAATAAGATATTTCTCATCCATCAGATTCTATCTAACACCATTTTTCAAATATGACCCAACACCCCCTTCAAGTTTCAATTTTCAATAATAACCAAGCACACCTTTTTGTTTCAATTTTCCAATAAAGCATTTAAACTTTGATCACTTGTATTTTTAACCCCATTGAATTATATAAACACAAAATAATCCAAAGCTTAAATCAAAATACAAATAACCCCCTATTCATAGTAGAATAATATTATAGAGAAATTCGAGGTGTTACATTGGTGAAGACTGAAAGAGATAGCATCAAGTATAGACTAAGAAGTTCAGATCCTCGTCAAAACAAGGATCTATTTAGATAGATCTTGAGTCATAGGACAAGAACAACTCCTCTATATTTGAAAATCAGTGAATAGAAAAAGAAGAACAACAAGGCCTCTTCGAGTCACTAGATCGTTAAGGATCTTCCTCGAATCTTGGGCATATAACAGCAAACAAAGAGATCTGATGATTGAAAATGAGATGTCAGACGAGAAACCTCTTCGATCCTCAGATATAACAGAAAACCAAATGTGTGAATGTTGGAATAACAGTAATAGAAAAAGAAATTAAGATCTTAACAGATATTAACAGATATCACCAGTAACAGAAATAGATCTACACGATACTTGGAACAGATCTATGATAAGATACCAGAAACAGATCTACACGTTACTTGTAACAGATCTACACGTTACTTGGAACAGGTCTATGATAAGATACCAGAAACAGATCTACACGTTACTTGGAACAGATCTACACGTTAAGATATTAACAGTAATTTTGAACATAAATTAAGATCTTAACAGATATTAACAGATATCAAACAATCTAAACAAATGATGTAAAATATTAATAGTACATGTTTTCAACCACAGAACCAGCAACAAGAGTCTGAAGTAGAAACGTAGAAGATATTGACAGATCCTCACGTTACTGTTCAGATTCTTGAGATAAAATGTGAATCAAATTAGATGATGTGATGGTCAGTTCCAGACGCAAGATCATGACCAAAAAATGAACGAACGTAAGACAAAAGGTCAACAAGTGGATACAAGACAAGATCTGAAACAGATCTATAGAGATAAGTTCAGATCTATATAGAGATCCAACAAGTGATAAAAGAACACCTCATATTCGAAGGAAACAAGCGACTCTGTCTAATATTTATTAGAAACAGATTAACAAAAAAAACACTAATTATTTTGTTTTAAAAAACGGATGAACAGTTAGTGAAACAAAAATCGTTTTGTTTGAAGAACAGATGAACAAAACATATGGACAGAAGATAGGAAGAGAAACCTCAACCAGATCTTAAGATGAGATGACAACAAAACGATAACAAACAAAAAAACAAAATATACAGTTTTGAAAAATGATTTTAAGCAGCAATGAACAACTAACAGATTACCATAAGTCGATGAGAAGGAAATCACAGAAACGACTACAACTCTGATACCATCTTCAAACGTTTAAACTAATCTTATTCAAGAACAAAACAATTACAATCAGAACCTCACTACAGATTTCACTCTAGCACTCATCATCTTCAATAGATTTGAAGATGTTAAACTGAAACCCTAAAATATCTAATACTTTCTGGAAGAAAACGAGAGAGAAAGAAACTGAGATAAAAATGAATTAATTTCACAAAATCCTAAATCGCTAACTATATATATATATAGTCTTTATTGCAGATCAGTCCTTTGCAGAAAAGTCCCTTTTGCAATCCTTATTGCTCCGCTACCCTTTTGTGTCTTTAGCCTATCAGCGTCAACCTTAGACTTCCAGCAAAAGTCACAACTAGTCCCTCATATTATCAAAACAATAACAAACACAGTAAGTTAATTTCTAATAATGACAAGATTGATTATGATTTTATATTTTAACACTGAATAACGAAAACATCATCCTCGGGATCATCGTTCTTGACCTCTTGTGAAAACCGTTTCGTCGGCTCGATAATATCTTCCATTAGCTTGTCTTCGGCTTCTTTGACGGTTAGTCCGAAATCTGTTGTCAACTTTTTATGATCCATACCGGTCTCGTGTTGTGTTTCAACGGTAGCGATTTCTTCTTCCATTTTGTTCGGCAAGACTTCCTCTTTTTCTGGTGGGTTTTTCGGAATCGGCGGTTGATTGGATAGGGAAGAAATTGAACTCATAATACGATTATTATCGTTGCCCTTCTTGTTGGTGTTTTCGTCGAAGCTGTCAACTGGTCTCATGGCAATTTTGAGTTCGCCCCAACGAAATAGTACAATGTCGTGTCGACGCTTGTAAGTGGCGTTGGTATCGAGTTGCCACGGTTGACCCAATAGAATGTGGCAAGCGTCCATATCAAGGACATCACATAGTACCTCTTCTCGATAGTGTTTTCCAATTGAGATAGGTACCCGAAAAGTTTGTGTGACTCTCACTTGAAAACCATACTTGATCCACCCAAGCGAATATGAAGCTTCATGGGGTTGAGTGGGTAGATTAAAGTAGTCGACCAATTTCTGGGATACGAGGTTCACACAACTTCCATTGTCGATAACTAAGTTACATACCCTTTTGTGTACCGAACAATGCGATCGAAAAAAATCTTCGTGCTGAGATTCTTCCTTTGATGAAAGCAATATTCGTTGGAGTACGATATCGATTTTCTCTTGCGGATCTTCTTCCTCCTCCTCCTCGGATTCGGAATTCGATAGATTAACCCGGTTATGGTTGTTATCGTGCGAAACCCTAACCGGTCCTTCAAACCTGTCTCTTCTCCGACGGTTGTCGTTGACGATGTTGGGTTGAAGCCTATTAACAACTGTTGTCAGGTTCGCGAGCGTTGTGGATAAGGCCACATCCGACTCAGCCAAATCTGCTTTGGTAGCGAGTTGTTGATATGCCATTGATGGTGAAAAGACAGGCGGATCCTGCTCTGATACCACTTGACGCAACGTAGATTTGCGGAAGGATCGACAAGCGTCTAAACCCTTTAACAGGTGAGAATTACGAACGTAAAACTCGAAGAAACTAGAGACTCCTCTCTAAAAAGATGAACTTTTATTGATCAATAAACTGATTAACAAAGAAACCCTAATACCCTATTTATAATCTAAATTACTAAAAAAGATAAAACTAAACTATTAAGAGGATAATTACGAAACCTTATACTAAACCTAATCTTATTAGAACTATAATTAATTAAAGGAAACTAATTAATAATTAATGAATAAATAAAGAAACATGAAATGGAAAAAAGCCGCTTGAGTCTTAATTGGAATTGGGATGAAAGGTATGGACACGTGAGGTTGAATTCCAAACAGTACCAACCGCGCTGGGAGTGACTTTTGAAGTGAGTTGGTAAGTATGCAACTAACTTGTAACCCGTTTCGGGCGCTGTTTGTGATTCTTAACTTGTTTCTTTTTCGATGCCAAACTCCGAGTCTATTTCGGGCTTGTTTTCCTTTTCGAGCTCGTTTATTATTATTTGTAAAACCCTTAATTATCTCTCGAATTCTTCGAATTCTCCCTGTATCAGAACGTCAACGGTGTGGCGGGAGGTAACGAGAGGGACCGAAGTTGTTGGATGCGAGGAGTTTGAATGAGATAGGTTTACGTTTTTTTACTTCAAATTATTCCTAGCCCATTATATGTAGTTTTTGTTTAATTAGAAAAAAATTAAATACTTAAATCATTTAATGAAAATTTCCAATAATTTTTTATTTTTAAAAAATCCAGATACTTACTAATTAATAGAAACAAAAATGTACGTTAAATTTTTCTAATTTTTTTCTTAAACTCCATTTTTGTTTCTAGCGTCTTCATGTAAAATCTAAAAAGCCTCTCTTTGGCCATCCGTACCCGGCTCGGGATGGGGCTCGGGATGCCTTCGGGCTCAGCGGGAATGGGCTACGGCCCTTGCGGGATGCGGGGTGCGGGATGGATTCCGGGTTCGGGATCCCGATTCATCCCGAAGGTTTATTAAAAAAATTATTTAATTTTTAAAAATAATGTTGTTGAACGGCTCTTTTTAAACAAAAATAAATAAATTTTTTTCTCAATTTAATCCCACTATATATTTAACTCTCAACCTCTTATTTCTCACACCTCTCAAACTCTCTAAAATTCTCTCAACCTCTTATTTTTCACACCTCTCAAACTCTCTCAAATTCTCTCAACCTCTTATTTTTCACATCTCTCAAACTCTCTCAAATTCTCTCAACCTCTTATTTTTCACACCTCTCTCATCATGAATCCAAACAGAACACCTACATCCCGTCGTAACCGACCGAATAAACCACAATCGCAAGAAGATCAAGAGCTTGGTTTCCGAGCGTTTACACAACAACAAGGTTATCGTCCGCATTTTTCGCAACAAATTCCGCCACAAATTTCGCCACAATGGTCGCAACAAAATCCGCCACAATATTTTTACAACTCATTAGGCCATACGCAACAAATTCCTTACCAACTTACACGTTCCGGTATGATTGAACAAGGTTGTATTCCGACCAACTTCAATCCTTCTTCACCCTTCATCAATCTCGCCGAAGACTACGTTCCGGAAACCCAACCTTCTACCCCGAACACACCACAATCTATCCCGACACAACAATCTAACCCGGAACCATCAAATCCGAGACCAACGAAAGCCGCCAAACAAACGTGGAGTAAAGACGAGGAACTCGCGTTAGTGTCGGCGTGGGTTGACGTTTCGGAGGACCCCGTTATCGGTAACGCACAAAGCGGTGGTAATTATTTTTATTGTTATTATTATTATTATTATTATTATTATTATTATTATTATTATTATTATTCTTATACTTAATTTTACATAAATGTAGGAAGTTTTTGGGCCCGAATCGGGTATGTGTTCTTTACTCGCTTGGATCGTGAACCAGGTTATAGATCAACCCATCAACTCAATAGCAAGTTCAACGACCTCAATAAAAGAATTAATTGATTTGGCGGCATCTACAACAACTTGTTCAATAATAGATCAAGCGGGATGAGTGAGGCCGATATATCCCGAACGGCACACGAACGGTATCTAGCACGCCATAAAGTTGCTTTCACTCACGAACAAGCTTGGGACGTCCTAAAAAATGTCCAAAATGGGGAGCCGTTCCAACGATGACGGCAACTTCATCGCGGGGTTCAAAACGTACCCAACCTTCCGATGATGACGATGACGAGCAAATTCAACGACCCATCGGGAGAAACAAGGCAAAAAAAAACATCAACGAGTAATACGTCCGGGGCGAATACAGACGAAAGTGTTACTCAGTTGTTGACGACGTTCAACGACAAGATTGATGATACAATGGAATACAAAATGAAAAAACTCGATCTCGAAATCGAACGCTCAAAGCTCGAACGACATAGGTTGGAACAAGAACTCGAAATCGAACGCTCAAAACGATTTGAGAAAGACTTCGAGTTTTTCATGACCCCGCATGATCACCTTACGGGAAACGCTTTGAGGGTTACTTTAGCGAGAAAAGAGCAAATTCAAAAATTTCATAATTGGTAGTGTTTTGTATTTTGTAATTTTTATTTTTAATGAATGGTATGAATTTTTATTTTTATTATTTATCTTATTATTTATTTATTAAAAAATATATAAATATTTTTATTTTGTTAAATAATTAAATGTATAAATAAAAGAATTAAAATAAATGAGGTGGCAAAAGGGTTTGAGGGAATGGGGTAAGGGTGTTTAGGGATTAAGTAAGGGTTAAAAGAAAAGCTGATGTGGCGCTGATGTGAAGCTGGAATATTTGAAAGATGGGGTCATGGAGTACTAATGGCCTAATAAGGATAAAAATACTTTCTAAAAAGTAATGTGTTTACTTTAAATGAATTATTTGTGCTGCCGTTATTAATAGATATTCCGTTATGTACACGATATCCCCTTCGGGGTATTTTGGTCACTCTCTTTCATAATAATGATGTGGCGTTAACATAATTTTTTTTAAATAAAAAACCCATAATTCCTTGTAGAGGTGTGTAAAACCCGAATAATCCGAAATCTGAACCCAAACCCGAACCGAAAATAAGGTTTTTTGCAATACCCGAATATCCTGAAATCCGAAAATCCAAAACCCGACTTTTGGAGAAATATTTAGGTTCGGGTTGGTTTTGATTTTTGGCCACCCGACCCGTCCGAAAACCCGAAATAATATACATATATATTTTAAATATTATATAAATATATTTATTTATCTAATTATATTTAGAAAATCGTAACTTATAGTCCGTGGAAATGTTTTTTTAATTTTTAAACATATTTTTTATTTGATCAATCTCTCGTTTGATTGAATCCATCCTCAAAATCGATTGAATTTATATACTTTTTGTATTATAATAACACCCGAACCCGACCGACATTAACCCGAAACCCGACCAAGCCGAACCCAAAGCAATCTGAAATCCGAAAGTTAAAGTTCGGGTCTCGAGTTTCATATCCGAAATCCAATCGAATTTTCAGTTTGTCCACCCGAACCCGCCCAACCCGCCCGATGCACACCCCTAATCCCTTGGTGCCCAAAGAATTCCAAGAATTCTTGTTATATATTTGTTTTCATATATGACAATAAGTTTTTTTAAAATTAAGGTATGAAACATCTTATGAGTGTGAAAATAAATTAACAAGAAATAATATAAATAATGATTAGAGAAAATTGAGAAAATCAACGTCTTCTTTAAAATAGAGAAAATTAGATTTTTTTTCTCTAAATTGCTCCAACAGATTATGTATATTGTTCCTTAAAATAGACAAAACCAGAGAAATCTTCAAATTTAGAGAATTCTTTAAAACTTGATATATCGAGAGCAATGTTCAAAAAAGCTCGTCGCAACAGTACGATATTTCATTGCTTGTATCTCACGCCACGTTAAGCCCATAACACGTCATGACCTTATGTGCGGTATTTTGTAACGCGATATTTCATTTTTCTTTACGTTTTTAATGTCTTATTTACTAGTTTTTAATATATAATCTAATTTAATTTGTTTATTAGCATTAACTCGTTAATGTTATATAATATATTGAGATTTGCCGCCATAAGTCACGCCTTGAAAAACGTCATGGCGCGCCATTGCTTCTAAGGCTTGACATCATATTTTAATAATACAATGGATGTTGAAATCTCTAAAATAAAGAATCTATTGGAGTTAAATGTAATTATTTTTTAATTTTGGCTCTCTATTTCAGAAAAATTGTAGAGAATCCTAAACGCAACGTTGATATTTTCCAGGTTTGTCTACACAAACTTGTTTCATGTTGCAATGGCATTTCATATGGTAAGAACGTCTCAAGTGGAATGACCTAATTATTTTAGAGTTTATTCGCGTTTTCCTTGTCACGTTAATATTATCTCAACAAATTAAAATAAGATTTTCAAAAAGATGAACTATAACAAAAGTCTCCTAGGACTTGTTTGTCCTTTCATTGATCATGGTCAAGCATACATACAAGAGAGATATAGACATTGTTAAGGGATTCAATTGCCTATTATATGATACCTCTTTTATCTAAATTGAGCTGTGTAGGGTGTCGATTAAGACGCAACCGCCACATGAACACGTTGACCTTGATGGGAACAAGTCTGTTCCATCTACTTAGAAGAGACTCCACCTCCAAAAGACGAGAATCAATACAACGCCTAGCCGAGGCCACCGAATAATCGCCCAACCCGTCTAACAACCACACTCATCTATCTTTTTGAACCGAGAGTACAAAGGAAGACAAAATTTGTTGAAGTTTGAAGAATTGGACAACCTTTACCCCACCTCTCGACGCCCTTCGAAGACACAAATCCCAACACCCTAACTCCAAACGAGGCTTGACATTCGCCGATTTATTCAATTCTAAAGCATAAACTCTAGGAAATTGAATTTTAAAAGAAGACTCCCCAAGCCAAACATCATCCCAAAACGCGGTTTAACCACCATCACCCACCTTTTTCCCTTTTTCTTACAAAAAGAAAAAAAGATCAATGTCTTTATCCTTTAGAGAGTTGGACGATTTTAAAATAGAGACCCATGTGGAGTTCGAAATTTACCTAGACAAATTTGACCCAATTAGACCCTTCGTGCCATAAATGGATTTAATAATTTTAACCCAAAGTGTCTCATCTTCCGACCAAAACCCCCAAATCCACTTGAAAAGCAAAGCACGGTTGAACGCCATAATGCTACCAATACCAAGTCCTCAGAATTTAAGACTAACCATAACTTTTTTCCACTTGATCCAAGACATTTTATTTTCCTCTACATCACCGCCAATAAAGAATCTATTTTGAAAAGATTCAAGCCTTTATCCACCGACCTTGGAACTTTGTAAATAGACAGGAAGTAAGTAGGAAGGCTCCCCAATACAGACTTTAGAAGAGTAACCCAACCACCAATTGAAAGAGTTTTAACTTTCCAATTAGAAAGTTTGGCCAAAAGTTTATCGAACACCACCTTCCAACCTTCCATTTTAGACATATTACCCCCAACGGTTAATCCTAAGCATGAAAAAGGAAGCTTCGATCCACCACACCCAACACAAGAGGCCAAACGCTCGATATCATCCGATTTTACTCCCACACCAAAAAGTTTGCTTTTATGAAGATTAGTTTTGAGACCCAAGATAAGATAAAAACATCTAAGAATACGAATAATATTCTTAGCATTCGATAAAGACCATTCACCAAAAAAATTGCATCATCCGCATAAAAAAGGTGAGAAAGAGGGTACCAATCGTTACCGATAGAAGCGCCCCAGAAGAAATTTTTCGAAACTGCATCTTGAATGATGACATGTAATCCTTCCATGGCTAAGATGAAAAGGAAAGAAGAAAGAGGATCTCCTTGCCTTAAGCCTCTATGAATCCACCCACACCAAGCTAAGCCAAATCCCATTTTCGCTAGGATTAAATCCAAGTAATCCCACCTTAAACAGTCGTAAGCTTTCTCGAAATCAACTTTAAAAATCAAAAGCTTTGACCGTATTTTTATATACCAATCCATAGCCTCATTCAAAATTAGAGGTCCAGTAAGAATCTGGCGCCCTTTTATGAAAGTTGACTGCTCACTACTAACAATGTCCTCAATGACTAGAGAAAACCGATTAGCAAGAAGTTTACCAATTATTTTATATTGGCAGCCTATATGACTAATCGGCCTATAGTCTTTAACAAAATTAGCGTCTTGGACTTTCGGAATAAGAGCAATGAAAGAAGGGTTACAACCTTTCGGGAATCTACTAGACTCCAAGAAATCACCCACTAGTCTCACCACGTCATCTTCAATGAGGGACCAAAATTTCTTAAAAAACGAAAAGTAAAACCATCCGGTCCTGGGGCTTTGTCCCCTCCACACACCCAAATAGGGGTGAGCATCGGAACTAGGTACTTGCCTTTGGATCCGGAACCGCTCTGGAACTGCCGGTTCTAGAACCGGAACCGATGTGAATGGTTCTGGTTCCTAAAATACGGAACCGATTAAGACTGGTTTCGATTCTGGTTCTCATTTTTTTGGAACCGTTACCCGCTGGGTACCCGGTCTCGTTATTTTTTAATAAAAACTATGTATATATTTATTATATTTAAATATTGAATGATGTGATATTAGTTTTGTGTCTTTATTAGGTGTTTTATTCGTTTTTATCCAAGTATTTTATTTGAGGTGTTGACGACTTGACGTAAAGACATGAATTGTTATGGATATCGTTTTATTGATGTCAAGAGTCAATACTCGAGAGTTTCTAATTTATTTATGTAATAATTAGTTTTTATCGGATTATTTTTCACCATTTGTTGTATTTATTACTTTATGTTAGTACTTTATAGTTTGCAATAGACATAAAATTACATTTTTTGTATGAATTGTAAAAAAAATTAAAAAAGTTGACATTGGGTACCCGGAACCGGTCCCGGAACCGTCGGTTCCGGTTCCAAAATACAAAGAACCGATGTAAGCGGTTCCGGTTCCTTCATTCTAGGAACCGCCGGTTCCGGTTCCATTAATTTTAGTCGGATACCCGGTTATGCTCACCCCTACTCCCAAACGCGTTTTTTAATCTCATCCCGTGAAAATGGCTCCTAAAAAAAGAAAGCTTGATCGAGAGACAAGACGTTCGGAAACTCTACCTCTAAAGATGGTCGAACCCTATTAATTCATATTATTCAAATAAATAATAAAACGAAAGAATATAAATGATAGTGTATATGGACAAACATATAAGTTTACGTATGAATAATATATAATTTAGTTTATAAAATAAAGTATAAAAACAAAATGCAAATAAATTTGTGAAAAGAAACTGAATAAACAAACTAAATGAAACAAAAAGTTAATAACGTAAATAGTGGTAAAAAACCGGTTAAAAACCGTTAAGTTGGCGTTCCAAAAGGTTGTCGTGACAATCATCGTGACTAGTTAGGACTCAAGGCTCATGTTTGATATCATGTATAATATGTGGCACATCATGGCCTAATACGTGATTTTTGTAATGTAATATTTGATTTTTTTTTACCTTTTTAGCGTCTTACGTTTTAGGGCCGTTTACAAAACGCTTATCCAGATAAGTGTTTACCAAGTCACATTAACTTACCGGATGAATATGACAAGGACTAAGAATCTTATCCGGCTAGAGTGGAAGCAAGGACCGAGAGTCGAAAGCAATGACCGAGAGTCTTACCCGGTAAGTGAGTGCGACGGCTCTTACCACGGTTAGCGCTTACCGGCTAAATTGTTGCATACGATGCCATTTTGGTGGTCTAAAATCTTACCCTGGAAGTAAGTGATAATGTTGAATTTTACCGGTAAGCACTTACCCGGGTAATTGGTTAGGTAAACGGTCCCTTAGTTTCAAATATATATAACCTAATTTAAATTGTTTAACACTAAATCATTGATCAATAGTAGAAACTATACGTATATTTATATAATTACATATATGATATACATATTTATCGTCAAAGTCATATACTTTAAAAAACGTTATAAACTCGCTATGAGTCTGTGATCCTAATCCTTAAGGTTTGACCTTGCCGTCTTTTCAATTGTCATGCATTAAAACCGTGATTAGGTTTTGAGTTTTTCTTTAATACAAATTCAATATTTTTTTAAGAAAACATTTTGTCATGTAAAAAAACCGACAATTTATATCCGGATATGTGAAAAAATATTCTTTAAACTGGAAGGAATATTACCGGGTAGATTCCTTGCACTTTCAAGTACAAACACATGCTTCTCAGTGACCACAACAATCCCCTATTTTATTAACCAGAAGGGTTGTGGCGTATTGGTTAAAACCCTGGGATGTGGTGGAATATCCCATATGTTCAGGGTTCGAATCCAGACGTACACAACTTATGGCCAGAGGTTTAATCAGGGCTGATGTCTTACAGTCATAATTTGCCAAGGAATTTGTCTAGGCATAGCCTAAAACATCCTTCTAAAAAACCCTATTTTATTTCTAAACAATTATTTTTTACTTATATAAGTCATTAAATTAAAAAATATTTTGTTATGAGAATTTTTTATATTTTTGTCACATTTTATTATTTGTCACACCCCATTTTTAAAAAATGAAACAGCTAACAAACATCAGGAACATTAGTATGCTAAATATAATATTCTATAAACCGGTTGTAACAGATTACTAACAAAAACTGAAAATACTTGAACATGTTAAACATTTGAAACGGAATAAAATTCAAACTAAACACAACATTAAAGTTCTAGAACATTTTATGCCTGTCTAACCTCAACCAAAGGGGATGTGTCCGAGGTCCGTATTAACTAGAGTAGCACCATATATTCTCAGTATATGTTAAAACCTTCATTCTTTTCTCAAGAGCTCTTCTGTAAAGTAAAAATCAAATGACGTTCAACATATTTTTAAAATATCAAATTACACGTACCTTCGATCTGGTTAAAATTTAAAGTTACATGTCTTTATCAGATTAATACCATAGTAAAAATAGAAAGTTTTGCTTTTAACACCATATTGTGCAAGTTCTCCATCCAATTTTACTAATGGTTCATTTTCATACCAGTAATAGATGGTAACTATTACAAAAATTTATTTGAATATTACCTATATGTGGTTGAAGGTTACATCAGAACAAATATGTGGTCCACCAAAAAAAAGTTCGTTTAGGGTCCAAAATTTTAAATAGTTAAATATCACCTCTTATGGAAAATAGATGTCTCGTTTGGCCTAGTTTGGTAAATAAGTGAGTTAAAAAATATGAATAATAAAAAAAGAAAAAAAATAGTCAATTTTAGCATTTTATAAATATTTAAACTAAATAATAATATAATATTAACCAAATAAAAAATTAGATCAATTAATTATCCTACACAACAATAAAATCTTGTTTATAGGATTTAAGTTTATATCATATCTAAAAGTGTTCTAATAAATTTATATGATTTTTTGGGTTTATTAAAGAACTTTTCTGGACACTTTTGAAACAAAGTGTTATATTAAGCATTTTTTTATGAAGTTACTTGAAAAACAATCTTGTTTTTTTTTTATAAAATAAGTGTCTATAAAAAGATATATTCATAGAACATTTTTTAAAAAGATTATATAAAAGGATTAATACGACACTTTGTACTAAAAAGTTTCTAAAAAACTTGTGACGACGTCATAAGCGTCCTAATAAATTTATTACAAACACTTGTAGATAGAACAAACAAGTGTTTGGTCCTATAAACTTAGTTTTATAGAGTACTCTATTATGGTAATGAGTTGAGTAGTAAGAAAAATATGAAGTGATCTCCATCTTTGAATGTACATTAGGATGAGATGTGTAATGATGAGATGCACCGAGATGCACCATATCGTTTCTTACCTTCACACCTTAACTTTTTTTCTCACATAATCTATGATACATAATAAACTGTTATCATTTTATAAATCTAATTTTATTATATCAAGTCAGCTTGAGAATAAAAAGTTTAAAAGAATTAATTTATAATCTAAAATTGGGAAAAAGTTAAAACAAATCAAAATCAATAACTAAAAAAACATAAGAGATATGACATCTTGAATCATTCCCAATTAAAAATCAAAAATTATACATCGAATCAATTCCTATGAAAAATATAAGGAAATTTAATTAAAATACCCAAAGTTTGACTTTGACTTACCAAAATATCCATTTTCTCTCTGATTTTATCAAAATACCCATTTTTCTGCGAAGGGGTCCGCGATCGCGGGCAGGGACCATTTTTGAAAAATTTCATCCCGCGATCGCGGGGGAGTGTCCCTCGGTGGTGTGATTTTTGTTGCAATTTACACTTTCAACCTCTATACTTATTTACTTACTTTACTTTATACATTTTACTTTCATAATTTTAATTTTACATTTAACACATATAATCGTTTATTAACTAAAATACGTTAAAAAATACGTTTTAATTTTAACAAATTACACCATTATAATCGTCCCTTCGATACGTTCGAAATGAGCCCAATATTGAATATTTTTGGATTTATTTATTTTATTATATTTAATATTTACTACATAAAAATATTTTTAATATTTACAATTCATACACTTATAGTTAATTATTTAATTTATGGTACATCTCTTATTTTTTTCAATTTTGTTTTACACTCCTATCGCATTAACATAATAATCATATATTAACTAATTCATTAAATCGTTTTAAATTATTATTATTTGTATGTGTTTATAGATATCGTGAATAGCAATAAGACAAGGTTTCACGAGAAAAATATGAAATGGGGTTTTGACAAGTTGGTATCATTGGACTCATTTAAGAATTGTGAAAATGGGTATTTGGCGAATGATGATTCATGTGCATGGACGGACCTAGACAGATTTTCATACGGTTTTATCAAATTGTCTTTCATCTTTTTATCAACGTTCAATATCGTCTGATGTGTTTTTAGCCAAATTTTGGCGTTTTGAGAGATTATTAACGTTTTTGCTTGATTTTGAAGGAATTTTAAGTTTTTTTTATCAATTTTGAGAGATTTTTCGGTATTTTTTGTTGATTTCAAGAGATTTTTTTCGGTTTTTTTTTGTTGAATGGGTATAAGATTTTGGTCTTTTTTCAGTTTAGGTGCACCCATTGTAGTTTCCAAATGAATACGGTAGCACCTCCTAAATCGTTACGGTAGCACCTTCACAACAACAACAAAAATTACACTTCGTCGGAAAATTCTAACGGTGGCACGTGCCACCACGTGCCCCAAGTGAGGTTCGTCCATGTTCATGTGTGTTTGGAGCTGAAATATTTGCAGTTACAGAGTATGCACAAAAGGATCGATGTTTGTCCATCACAAAGCCCCCGCCAATTTTTAATACTTACACTTGGACTATCGATAATAAAATAAATAAAACGTATTTTAACTATAAGAGTACCATAAATTAAATAATTAACTATAAGGGTATGAATTGTAAATATTAAAAATATTTTTATGTAGTATATATGATATATAATAAAATAAATAAATCCAAAAATATTCAATGTTGGGCTCATGTCGAACGTATCGAAGAGACGATTATAATAGTGTAACTTGTTAAAATTAAAACGTATTTTTTTAACATATTTTAGTTAATAAGCGATTATATGTGTTAAATGTAAAATTAAAATTATGAAAGTAAAATGTATAAAGTAAAGTAAGTAAATAAGTATAAGGGTTGAAAGTGTAAATTGCAAATCTAAACAATCAAAATCACATGTGCCGCGGGACTTTTCTTCGCGACCGCGGGACAAATTTTTTCAAAAATGGTCCCTGCCCGCGATCGCGGACCTCTTTCGCGGAAAAAATGGGTATTTTGGCAAATTCAGGAGAGAAATGGGTATTTTGGTAAGTCAAAGTCAAACTTTGGGTATTTTAATTAAATTCCCAAAATATAATTTATGAATAAATATAAAATTAAAAGACTAAAAATCCAATTGTTTTATTAAGTTTCTTAGGTTAACTTTTTTTTCTGTTTCGTTTTTTGCTTATAGCATCTCCAACAGCTTATCCATTTTGGAGAATATGAGGATTTTGGATTGTTTTTTTGTTCCAAAATCTTTTCCAAAACTATCTCTAAAATGAAGAAAGTAGGAGAGAGAAGAAGTTTTTCTTCAAATATGGAGTTAACCCCAAAAATGATTATTTAGTGAGAGCACCAATAGAAATCTTTGAAAAATAATATTTAGAGAGAGAAATAATATTTTAATAAATAAATACAATATTTTAATATTATAATCATTGTTTTTTTCTTTAAAATGAGAAATCTGTTGGAGATAAATTTAATTTTTTTAAAATTTTTTAATTTTAGTTCTCTATTTTAATTTTTTTTTAGGAAACAGTTAGAGATGCTTTTGGACATTCTTTTAAGAGGTGATATACGTGCACCAGAAGGATAAGCATGAAAGAGAAGGGATAATGATTAGATTTGCAGCGGACCGTCGCTGCTTTTTTTTAGACCCCATCTCTTTGTCATTTAATTCATCAAATATCCTACCATCTTTCTTGTTTATTTGCTGTAACTGAGGAGACAATTTTTTATATTAAATGTTATTATTAATAATAAAATAAGAATTTGATATTGTTAGAGCATCTTCAATTTTTCAACAGCTTTCTTATAATTTTTTCTAAAATTGATAACTACATATTTTTCATTTTACACTTTTATTATATTAACACGTATAATTATCGTATATTAACTAAAATACGTTAAAAAATACTTTTTAATTTTAACAAGTTACACCATTATAATCGTCTCGTCGATATCTTCGAAATGAGCCCAATATAAAATATTTTTTGATTTAATTGATTAAATCGTCAAATTATTTGGATTATACGTCTCGCTGCATTGCAGCGGGTAAATAACTAGTATATATATATATATATATATATATATATATATATATATCGAACTCCTTAACATATTTTAACGTAACTATATATGTTAATGTGATATATTAAAACGTATTTTTTAACATATTCTAGTTCACAGTCAAGTTGTCCGTGCACCCTTGCCTTAACCTTGTTGCATAATCACATATTCACATGTGATTTTACATCGAATAAAAGAATAAAACGAAAGAATATAAATGATAGTGTATATGGACATGTTCTCGTTCAAATTCACCCTCATCCTGATTCCTGATATGCTTGAAAACTTATTTATCTTTTAATTTTTATTATTTGATATATTTTAAAGAATAAAACGAAAGAATATAAATGATAGTGTATATGGACAAACATATAAGTTTACGTATTGATAATATATATAATTTACTTATAAAATAAAGTATAAAAAAATACAAATAAATTTGTAAAAATAAACAACATAAACAAACCAAATGAAACATGTAGTTAATAACGTAATTATCCCCATTATGTTGTAAGAAACCGGTTAAAAACCTCTAAATTGGCGTTCCAAAAGGTTCGTCGTGACAATCATCGTGACGTGTTAGGACTCCAGGCTCGTGTTTGATATCATGTTAAATCTATGGCACGTCATGACCTAGTACGTGATTTTTGTAATGCAATATTTGATTATTTTTTTTAACTTTTTAGTGTTACTTTTTTGTTTTGAATATATACAACCTAATTTAAATTGTTTGTGATCACTAAATCATTGATCAGTAGTAGAAAACATACGTAAATTTATATAATTACACATATAATATACATATTTGTCGTCAAAGGTAACACCAAATTTATTACCTCATCGTGACTCCTAATCCTTAAGGTTTGACCTCGTTGTTAAAACCTTGGTTATAATTGATCAGGGTTTTGAGTTTTTTTTAATGCAAATTCAATATTTTTAAGAACACATTTTGTTATGTAAAAAAACCGAAAATTTATATCCGGATATGTGAGAAAATATTCTTTAAATTGGAAGGAATATTACCAGGTAGATTCCTTCTATCTACCATTGCTCCTCCTACACATGCTTCTCAGTGACCACAACAACCCCCTATTTTATTTCAGAACAATTATTTTTTACTTATTTAAGTCATTAAATTAAAAATATCTTGTTACGAGAAACTTTTTATATTTTTGTCACATTTTATTATTTGTGTCACACCAGGCGAGGCGTGGCGTGGCGTGGCGGCGAGGCCAAGCCTCGAGTCGTAGAAGCCATGGCGAAGCCATGTCGTTTATCAAGGCGTGACTTATGGCTGCAAATCTCTATATCACATATAATATTATATATAAAAACGGGAAATTAATTAAAATACCCCAAGTTTGACTTTGCTTTACCAAAATACCCTAAATCTCTTTCACTTTACCAAAATGCCACAACTGCCCGCGATGGAGCCCGCGATCGCGGGCTAGGGCGTACGTGGCACCCCGTGTTTGGCCAAAGTGTCCCGCGGAGCCCCTCAACTATGGCCGCGGTGACACTTTTGGTCCCTCCCCGCGGTGGAAGCCCGCGATAGGCCAAAAATTTACAATTTTAGCCCCTGTACTTGAACGAATCTTGCATGTTTTTACTGTTTTTTTCCACAATTATTGTACTTTGAAGACCAATTTGTGGTTAAAATTCACTGGTTTGTTTGAGATTTCATCCATATCACCAACAATATCATTTACATACAATATTTATCGTCTCAATCAAGGGAAATCAGCGTTCAGATCAACAGTATCATGTGATATAGTTCCATGTGGTTCAAGCTCCAACGGGCCCGCGGTGTTACTTAGTTGAGTGCTTGTGCGTCTACTCCTTGGCACGGTTGAAGGGGCGAGATTTGGACACTCTCCACGAGTATGCCCTACGCATTGGCACCGAGTACATCTTCGATGTATCGAACATTCACCACGTGATGGACGTCGGTCGTTCTTTCTCGGTCTCCCGGCTCTGTTCTTATCGATTAAAGGTGGATAGCATGGCGGAAGCGGGTCGGGTGGATACACCCATGCTTCAGGGGGTCCAGCTGGGTTTATTACCTCCACATATGTTCTCCGGTAATATTCGGACCTGAAGAAAGGTACAGCCAAGTCGCTGCAATCTCTACGACCCATATATCTTGTCGTGGCGATGGTATGGCCGCACGGTAACCCAGATTTTTCCCATTCGCGACACGAACAAGTGTGGTCGGTCATATGCACAATCGCGTGAATATGGTCATCCTGAACCTCGTACCTCCCATACCCGATTTCTCTCACCGTCCATGTCGCCGCGCGACGCGCCCTGTTCTGAACTATCTCCTCCGCCGTTGGTGTGAGTGTATTTTGCATCTCAGCTCCTTTTCGGCGTCGAAGTTGGTACCACTCTTGTTGAAAGCTCCGAAAGTAGTCCATAAGATTAACAATCGGACATCTACGCGCAAAACGGGAGAGTGCATTCACCGACTCTGCACTATTGGAGGTCAGAATGTCATACCGTTGTCCAGGAAAATGGGTCGCGGACCACCTCTCCGGTCCAACTTCGTCCATGACTTTGGCTGCTTCCTTGGCACTAAATCGTAGCAGATTCATGTACCGGTTAAACTCCCGATCCGTATATGCTCTGCATGTCGCCCAGTAGACATCCTTGTAGGTGGTAATACGTTTGTCCCTAGTTTTGGCGTTCATCTCCAAATGTCGACAACATATGGCGTGAGGGGCGTTTGGGTACATGGCAGAGATTGTGGCGCTTATGGAAGGAGCCCTGTCGGACATAAACACCAACCCTTGCGGGTCTCCGATAGCTTGTCTCAACATGGATAGAAACCAAGTCCACTCGTCCCCAGTTTCGGACTTGCCTACGCCGAAAGCTACTGGAACGATGGAGTTATCCCCGTCCATGGCAACCGCCAGGAACATCATACCTATGTACCGACCCTTTAAATGGGCTGCGTCTATTACCAGGACACGACGTAGATTTGCCAGAAATGTGCGGATCTGCAAAAACATAGGTGGTTTTCCTTTGTAAGTGTTATAGTTTATAATGTGTAAACATACGACGTGTTAAAATACGTATCGCGGGTCCAAGGGCCACGAAGCACATCTCAAACCGTCCATGTGAATCGGTCCGTAGCTGCGTGACAGTACCAGGGTTCTGCAGCTGCAAATTATATAAATATGTTGGGAGTCGTTCATACGACTCCTCGAACGTGCCTCTCACCAATAGCAGTGTCTTGCATCGCGCACGCCAAGCTTGGTGGTAACCAATCGTGACGCCGAACTGCTGGTGAACATCGTGGACGATGTCCTTTGGACGCAATGACCTGCTAACATCAAGAAATTTGTTTTTCAGTTTCGCACCCAAAGTCCTTTTGGTGGCTTGTTTGTGGTGGGGATTCAGTTGCGTCCTCGTACAAGTGTGTACGTCGTGCAAATTTCTAATAACTAACGCCCCTCCTTTGGGACCCGCGGAAATCGCGTACATCCTCCACTCACAGTTTTCTCTCGCACATTCAACTATGTATCTGCTTTTGTCAGATTTCGGCATGTGACTTTCGAAACCCTCTTCCAAGAACTTAAGTCCGACCTGACTTGCCAAGTGATCATTCGAATCAAATATCTGACCTACTCTTAACCTTTCACTGCGATTATAAGGTGTAGGTTCGTAGGTTTGTGTCTGGGTATTCTGGTTTGGAAGAATAGGGGGCATATCAAAAAAGTCATTTATCTGACTACATGATTTTCTACTAGGGGTATATTCTTCGTGATCATCACTATCGGTATCTGATCTGTCTATATCAGCATTACCCGTTTTGAAAACATAGGTTTCGTCATCAGCAACTCCAGCACAACGTCCTTCTTGTGGTTGTTGTTGTTGCGTCTCCGGAACATAATTAGGAATACAGTCGTTAAGACCATATGCATGATCCAAATGAACTATTGGGACGTGGGACGGCTGAAATTGAGAATCAGGCTGCTCTATTTGAAGGTCTTCGTCATCAGCGTCGTCGTCACCGTCGTCGTCGTCTTCGTCGGATTCGGCATACACAAAATGTAATGGCGGTCTTTCTGAATCGGCTGCAAAGTGCAGAAAACCAGAGATATCCCCATCGTTGGATAACTCCACAAATGACCCATCACCATTCTTAAACACTAACTTGCAAACAGCAGAAGGGTTGATTCCACATTTTTGCATGGCGTATGCAACAAACTTCTAATGAGAAAAGTTTACTGGCAATTTTACACCATGCTTAGATTTATAAGCAAATTTCCACTCATTGTTATCTTGAACCCATTCACCATCGAAACAGAAATATAGCTTAGCTTTTGCAACAGATGAACTCATTTTTTCAGTAGTATCTCAAAAACAAAATATTGAAGAAAGAAAGCAAGAAAGAAGTATGGAATCGGTGTGGATTATGGATTGCATTTTACATCTATTTATGGATGAAACAATCAACATTGATGACAACCAATCTCTCATTTCATCCACAAATTGGTATTCCAAATACACTGATTCAACATTGATGAAAACATGCCAGTGAATTTTAACCACAAATTGGTCTTCAAAGTACAATAATTGTGGAAAAAAACAGTAAAAGCATGCAAGATTGGTTCAAGTACAGGGGCTGAAATTGTAATTTTTTGGCCCATCGCGGGGAACCTCTGCGGGGAGGGACCAAAGGTGTCACCGCGGCCATAGTTGAGGGGCTCCGCGAGACACTTTGGCCAAACACGGGGTGCCACGTAGGCCTAGCCCGCGATCGCGGGGCCCATCGCGGATTTTTGTGGCATTTTGGTAAAGTGAAAGAGATTTAGGGTATTTTGGTAAAGCAAAGTCAAACTTAGGGTATGTTAATTAATTTCCCAAAAAACATATGTTTTGTAGTATTAACTGATGAGTCAATGACAATAAACATGTTAAATTATGTTATATATTAAAAACTAGCAAATACGACATTAAAAACGTAAAGAAAAATCAAATATCATGTTATTAAAGACCGCGCATTAGGCCATGGCGTGCCACATGCATAACGTGGCGTGAGACACAAGCCTTGGCCCTTGAGCCACGGCGCGCCATGATGGCTGTCGCGGCGAGCCTTTTAGAACAGTGGTCACACCTCATTTTTCAAAACTGTAACAACTAACAAACATCATAAATAATAGACACAACATTAAAATGAAATACTATACGAAAACAACTGTAACAGGCGACTAACAAAAACTGAAAACACTTCAACATATTGAACATTTGAATCGGAATATAATTCAAACTAGACACAACATTAAACCTTAAATCTACATTTCTGTTGATCCAAACCCTCAGTGATTTGATAATGACTCTCTCCTAAAACACTTAGTGAAAATTGTAAGTAAACAATATGTACCAGAGTTTCACTATCGCTGATAAGTACTAGGACTTTACAGTACCAGTGATAGGAACTCTTGCTATTTAGATTAGATAATCAGCGAACACTGTTCATCTAGTAGCTCTGAGCCTGTTCAGTCTCTGTGATGATCGCTGATAAGTTTTAGTTGTTTACTTATGATCCCTGAAGACAAGTCTCACGTCAACAAAGGTTCTACGCTGAAGTCGAAGATCAAGCCCAAGAACCAGCGACAAGTCTACTAATGAACTGATACGGATATCCGCGAAGCAAGACCTGTCCATTCAACGTGAAGTATCAAGTAGAAGACTTCAGCAATCGCTGAGCTTTATCACTCGCTGATAAAGTACTGTTCAACGAACGCTGATCATGAAGTCTTCCTCTACAAGTTACTTTTGTCTTACCCCCTTGCACGTCTCCGTACGAAATGTCAGAACGGACCTCCCTTCTGTCTAGAATCTTACAACAAACTCTGATTCTACACTGTGCACCATGCGGCTACTAAGGTTGTCTACAAAGGTCAAAACATGCAACCACTCAGCTGCTGCCACGTGTAAAGTAACACTGCCATGCATTAAATGCATGCAGTATATAAAGAAGAACCCTACTTCAGAATTGAAGTGCTCGACCATCTTCTTCTTTCTCTCTTAGTGTTAGAATATTATTCGTAATATTCTTATCTCCTTTCTATCTTATTTCTAGTGCAAGAAACTTAGTGTTCTTAACTTGTTTAGATTAGGTTTATCCTTAATCTTGTTCCGCAACAAGTTGTAAAGTGTTTGATTATATCAATAAACAATTTAGAAAGTAAAAATCATGTGTTTGTATTCAACGGGACCAACAAGTGGTATCAGAGCAGATTTGTTTAATCTCATAAACAAGATCTTATCTATACTAATCTTCTCTTCCTTGCTATTTCTTAAAATGGCTACCAACACAAACACTAACTATATTGACAATGGTTCTCTTGCAAAACCCCCTAGATTCTCCAGAGATAACTTTAATCTATGAAAAAATAGGATGATACTCTTCTTAGAAGGTGTAGACCCAACTATACCTTATTACATCGAAAATGGTCCATACATCCCTGTGAGAATTGATCCTGAGGTTCCAGCAGCTGAGAATAGAGATGCTATTCCAGAAAGACTGGTTCCAAAGGAAAATCATATGTGGACTGATGAAGATAAGAATAAAGTGGCTCTCGACACTAAAGCCAGATCCATTCTTTCCATGGCTCTTCCTGACGAAGTCTACCATTCCGTCATGAACCTGAAAACTTCCAAAGCCATGTGGGACACAATCTGTGTTCAGTATGAAGGTACGTCTGAAGTCCAGGACTCACGTAAGATCAACCTGGTAAGACAGTACGAAAGCTTCATTTGTGGTAAGAATGAATCTCTCTATGAAGTACATCAACGTTTTAACTGCTTAATAATAGATCTGAAAACCGTTGGTAAGGAATATTCTAACTTTGAACTTCTGACAAAGTTCTTAGAATGTCTACCTGAAAGCTGGGACAGTTATTCAATATGTCTCAAGCTGTCAAAGGATCTTAAATCTATTACTCTTTCTACCTTATATGGCACGATGCTTAATCATGAGCAATCGAGTCATCTTAAGAAGAATCTTGTAAAAGATTCCAAAAGCACCCATGTTGCTTTAATCTCAGAGTCACCTACCACTCAGCGATCTACTATTATTATCACTGAGTTGGAGACTAACTCTGAATGCTCATCAGATCCTGACTCTTCAGATCTTGATGAATCTATGGCTCTCCTTTCTAATAAATTCAGGAGATTCGCCAAAAAGAAAATTTTCAGAAAGAACAAACCTCTTGCTATTACTGACAAGCCTAGATCATCAGCTCCTGTTAATAAGGCTACAACTACTTGCTATAACTGTGAAAAGATAGAACATTTTGCTAGCGAGTGCAGGTCAAAGAAAGTTTTTAGAAACTCAGCTTTCTCCAAGAAATCCTCTAACCCCAGGTCTAGAGATGAAAAGTACACCAAGCTGAAAGAAAGGTACGCAAAACTGAAAGGCTTTAAGAAGAAAGGCAAAGGGCTTGATGGCTGACTATAATTGGGCTACCTCTGACGAAGAAGAATCATCTGACTCTGAAGATGATGATGAAGTCAATCTCTGTCTCATGGCCAAACTTGAAGATGAGGAAGAAAATTCTGACATTCCCTCTGCTTCAACCTCTGCTACTAAGGTATCACCTTCCTTCTTTACCAATGTTTTAAATATTGATAAAGCTGATAGTCTTCGAAAGATCGATCTCCTGACCATAAGTTTATATGAAGCCATGAATGGCAAAACTGTTGTTGAAAATCAAAATATTGATCTTGCTGAACAACTTAAAAACTGTCACCTTCAAATAGAAAAGCTTTCTAAAATTGAAGAAGACTTGAAAGATCAAGTTCATATAAATCAGCTAGTCAAAATCGAACGAGAAGAAGCTATCGCTGCATAAAAGCTGAAAAAGCTAATGTTGATGGATGGTATAAATCCTCAACAACGATCACTGAGATAATTAAGTCTCAAATTCCTCTGAGTGACAAAAGTGGTCTTAGTTACAAAGCTAACGCTGAAGAACCAACCACTGACCATTCCATGCTTAAATTCGGAATGTTTGTCTCCTCTATCCCTGACACTTCATCTTCTCAGTGTTCCTCTTCAAAACCTCCTATTCCTGAGGAAATCTCTACCTTAACTTCTAAAGGTAAAGAAAAAATTGTTTATCCAAAACCTCAGATGGGTACCTATGTACCAAAGCTGAATGCTTCTAAAGCATCTGTGACTTATCCCTCTACTTCTAAGAATAAGATCCCTGGATTTATTCAGCGATCTACTCCTAGACTAAGAGTGGATATTATTGGTAAGAAATCTGAAGAACTGATTGTTCATCCCATTTCCAATGCCAAAGGTATACTTTGTGCTGGCCCTGCTCAATTAAAACTAACGGCTAAGCATGCAAATGGTCCTAAAGCTACTTTTAGTTATAGGAAATGTTATCACTGTGGACTTACAAATCATATTGCTAGTAAGTGCCCTACATCCACCAAAGCTGAAAAGATAGCTAAGGTGAAGATCAATGCCCCCAAGGCAAAGAAGACCACTGAGGTTAAGAAATTAACCAAAGTGAAGACTGACAAAGTTGAATCTTCAAAAGCTGCGAAGACTGCTGAACCTTCCATTCCATCTACCTCCACTGACAAGTGTGTACACATGATGAAATGGGTGCCCAAGTCAAACTAATCTTCCTTTGTAATGTAGGTTAAGAAGGGTATTTGGTATCTCGATAGCGGATGCTCTAGACACATGACTAGTAAGAAGAACCTGCTCACTGAGTATAAGGAAGAGAAGGGTCCCTCTGTGACTTTCGGTGGAAATGGAAAAGGCTATACCCGAGGTTTCGGTGTACTCTCTAATGGTACGACAACCTTTGGAAGAGTTGCATATGTTGAAGGACTGAAACATAATCTTCTAAGTATTAGTCAGCTATGTGACAAGGATAACAAAGTGATTTTCACTAAAGAATCCTGCTTTGTCACTGACAAAAAGGAGAAGATAGCTCTCAGCGGTTATCGTTTGGAAAATGTTTACGTTATAAACATGGACTCAACTACCACTGAGAACTCCTGTTTCTTCTCAAGAGCCTCATCTGACGCCAACTGGTTATGGCATAAGAGGCTCTCCCATCTCAATTTAAAGACACTGAATACTCTTTCTTCTAAAGAGTTAGTCACTGGTCTACCTCAACACTCATACGCCAAGGAGTCCTTATGTTCAGCGTGTGAGAAAGGCAAGCAGACCAAAGCAAGCTTTAAGTCAAAGCAAGTCTTCTCAGTGTCATCTCCTCTACAACTTCTCCATATGGATTTGTTTGGCCCTGTCAACAAACAATCCATCGCTGGAAAGAAATATACACTGGTCATAGTTGATGAACTCTCTCGCTATACCTGGGTAATGTTTCTCCGTTCTAAGAGTGACACCCCTGAAGAACTCATCACCTTTGTCAGGAAAATGGAAGTCCTGAACAACATGACCGTTCGCTCAATAAGGAGTGATCATGGGACTGAATTCAAAAACAGTTCTCTTGATTCCTTCTTTGAGAGTAAGGGTATTTCTCACAACTTCTCTTCAGTGAGAACACCGCAACAAAATGGAGTCGCTGAAAGAAGAAATAGAACTATCATTGAAGCTGCGCGTTCAATGCTCAACGGTTCTCACTTGCCTACTCAGTTTTGGGCAGAAGCTGTCAACACTGCTTGTTTTACGCAAAACAAGTCGCTGATCGTCAAAAGATTCAAAAAGACAGCCTATGAACTTTTTCATGGAAGAAAGCCTTCAATTAGCTTTCTTCACATCTTTGTATGTCAGTGTTTCAAACCGTACCTCCACCACCATTTCCCTAAAAGCCCCCAATTTATGGATTGCAAGCTACCCACATTGAGACCACCCCACTTAAAGTCTCTCAAAGTCCTCTCCCATTTTACCCAAACCACTCATTTTTTTCTTGTGTACCTTTCCCCACCCCTCCCCAAAAAAAGTGGCTCCTCACACTCTCCAACTCACGTATCACACCTCTCAGAGCTCGGAAAAGCGAGAATAGTACAATGAGAGACTACCTAATACCGACTTCACCAACGTTAGTCTACCTCCGAACGACATCAATTTTGATTTCCACATTGACAATTTGTTTTGCACCTTTTTTATCCCATCCTTCCAACTATCGATTTTGCTCATGCATTTTCCTACCGGAAGTCCGAGATAAACGAATGGGAGTTCTCCGCACCCGCACCCCAATCCTCTAGCCCATGTTTGTGCCTCTTCTATCTCGATCCCCACTCCATAGAGTTTGCTCTTTCCCATATTAATCTTTAGTCCCGACGCCACGTGAATGCATTCAAGAATTTTCGTGAGATTTTTAATGTTGTAGTTGCTCCATTTGCCGAAGAAGATTACATCGTCGTCATATTGTAGATGTGTCACCTCAATTTCGTCTTTGCCGACTTTCAATCCTTCAAAGACCCCATTTTCTTTCGCCTCCATCATCATGACATTAAGACCCTCCGCCGCCACTAGGATTAGGAAAGGTGCTAGGGGGTCACTGATATGCATTAATTATTTAATGCATATTAAGTCTTTTTCTTTCCATTTTGAGTCATTTTATCTTTAATATCCCTAAATTTGAGTCATTTTATTTACTTATTTTCCACTTTATTATTTATTGGAGCTAAAGTTGTGGATGACTTGTTTTACAACTTAGAATGGCTAATATGTAGTGTTTTTGGCAGATTTAATAGTGCAGACTTATGCTGCAGCATGGCAGCAACATAGAGCAACAGACAGCTTAATCCAGTAAGGCAGTGGGGCTTATTTTGGGCAGATGACGGACTCCCTTTTATGCTGATTGTGAAGCTTCTAGAAGATAGAAAAATCTGGCCATATCTCACCTTTTTGTATTATTGTATTAGGTAGTTTTTTAAGCAACTAGTGTACCTCTTTTGTACCCCTTGATGGGAAATTACTTTTTTATCCTTCCTTTTCTCTAGTATATAAGGAAGGGTTTGGGTTGCTTTGTAGAGATAACTTGTGACAAATCGTGATCTGAGAATTCAAGGGAGTGACAACTCTTGAATTTGATATTTGCAATCTAATTAGTAGTTACATTTTACAATTCTTGCCTTTTACATTTCTTGTTTTTACATTTCTTGTCTTTATATTTCTTGTCTTTCATTTATTGCAATTTACATTCCGTCATTTATTATTCTTGCAATTTACATTTAGTCATTTACATTTATGCTATTTAATTTATGTCATTTACTGCTTTCTTTAATTTCCGTTATGAGTAGCTAATTTTAATTGTTCGGGTGTGAAACGGAAAGGTGGGATTTTAAACCAAAGGAAAGTGGACATTGTTTTGCAATAACAATGTTCCACCATTTCATTCAAGTTTTATTAAATCCAATGACACTTCTTGACGAACTGATCACTTGCTAAAGTGTTAAAGTGCCGTGGACTTAGAGATAAGCCACTGAATGCACGTCAGTTTGAATGATATAGGAAGTAGACTTGAGAGAGTTACTGATAAAGTGACAGTTATCATCCATGTTTTTCTAAACTGATTTATTCTCGACAAGTGGTCACTAATCTAAAGTGTTAAAGTGTAATGGATTTAGAGATAAACCACTTGGAACACACCAACTTGAATGATAGGGGAATCGGCTCGAGAGAGCGATTTTTGATACAAAGAGATTTGGTCATCCATATATTTTGAGAACTTTATCCCCCACTATAAATAGCTGGAGACTACACAGAGATGTGTCTAGTTGAATCTAAACAATAGTGGGAATACTGAAGTCCGAGAGGAATACTCTCAAAATAGATGGTGGATCTAGTTATGACAAAACTACATGCTGCAGCATTCCTGCAGCATGGCCCGCTGGAATTTGTGTTTAAGTCCCACCTTAAAGTTTTACACCCGTGCTTGCTTTATTCTCTGTTAACAACGTCAAAGTGATAATCCAAACAAAACAAATCAATCTCTTCAAAATCGCCATCTGAAATCATTTCCTTCTTCTACTTTTTATTTAACTTTTTACTCCAATCTCTGTGGGAACGATATATGGTATTTTACCAATTTATTATTTGAAAGACGATATTAGATTTCATCGTATACTTGCGTTGAGGTTTAAGTAGCACACGTCTATAGGTGTATTCTAAGCACTGTCAGTCACCTTGCCTTAGGCCTCTTTGCATTTTAAATTCTTTGGTCGAAGATCCGTTAACCAACACCGAAACCGAGGATGATTCCAAACATGCCTTTACCCACTTACACCACTTTTTCCCGAAACCCATCGAGGCCATCGTATCTAACAAGTATGCCCATTCCACGCTATCATAAGCCTTCTCAAAATCCACCTTGAAGATTAAGCCTTGCTTTTTTGATTTCCTCATAAACTCCACCACCTCGTTCGCGATCAACACCCCGTCAAGAATGTATCTGTTGGAAATTTTAGTAAAAATTATGGTTTTTACTAAACTTTGGACACATTTAAATATATATATATATATATATATATATATATATGTGTGTGTTATATATAATTAACTCTTAGTGGGTTTATGTTCTCCTATATGTGAGCTTCGAAACGATATATAATGCGTCCAAAACGGAGTATGTGTGAATGAGATATCGATACTCAAAGTTGAGTAATTGGATGAAATTAGCAAAAAACAAGTTGGGTGTGGGAAGGTGTCCCACATAGGAAGAGAGAGTAAACTTTCTTTGGTTTATAACCAAAGAAGTGTGATGAGTTGACAAGCTCCTTGATTGGTTTTACTCTAACTCCTACCCGCGAACGCAGGGGGGTGCCGATTGACGATTTCGTAAGCTAAAATCGTCGAACTTGTGTGTGAGCGCGACCTGCGGACACGAACGCATCTCCAAAATCTCGTGCTCACGCAGCTCGGTTTTGCTAAATATTCTTTTGACCAGTTTGTATTTTTTTGAAACTGAAACTGTATTTCGGTTACAGTATTAATTTCGTAATTAATATTTTCGGTTTCAGTAATCAATTTCTTAATTACGAATTTATGGTTGTCGGTTTCAAATTCGAATATAAATATGTGGACTCGTTTTCATCCAAAGACACACCGAACTGTACATACGAAAATTAGTGAACTGTACCTACTCGATTTCTCTCTAAAATGCTCCATATGAAACAGTGGCATACGGTTTTATTTCCGGCGAACTTTTTCAGGCAAGTGGTCATCTCCGGCAGTTCCAAAAACTACTTACGTTGTTGTACCCTGGGAACAAACGGCAAACCTGTTTAAGGGAATCGTGTGTAACACGAGCCTCAACGGTTCTCGTCTTTTATAGGAATTCGTTTCCTTTATATTTCTGCTTCATCTTGTTTCTTCTATTTTCGTGGTTTAATCAAAAGTATGATTAAAATTAATTAAAAATACCAACAATCTTAAACAGATTTATTAAACAGATTTTGTAAACGAAGTTAATCGAGTTTGTTTCGATTTTCTGTCGTGTCTTAAACGAATTTGGTAAACGAAGTTAATCGAGTTTTGTTTCGATTTTTTGTCGTGTCTTAAACAAACTTATTAACGAAATTAATCGAGTTTGTTTCGATATAATTCGTTTTGTGAAAATGGTTTATTAATCGAGTTTTGTTTCGATATAATTGGCTTTGTGAAAACCGTTTTTAATCGAGTTTTGTTTCGATATAATTCGTTTTGTGAAAACGGTTAGTAATCGTGTCTGTTTCGATTTAATTATTTTCTGTTGTGTGTAAACAAATTCTTAATCGACTTGCTTTCGATTTAATTCTTTGATGTTGTGTGTAAAAATTTTAATCGATTATGTTTCGATTTTTGTCGTTTATAAACAGATTATAAATCGAGTGTGTTTTGATTTAAATTCTTTTCTGTTGTATATAAACATATTGATATTGCGATTTTGTTCATGTGAAATTTGTTTTCCAAAATGGTGAACGAAAACTTGGTGGCAATGATCATGGATGATTCGGCCATAGAGGTGAATGTGATTGGTGCAAACTCTAGAGATTGGTGGATTGATACCGGAGCTACCCGTCATGTGTGTTATGACAAGAGCAAATTCAACACTTTTAAGGATGTTGATGATGTACAAAAGCTCTTCATGGGGAATGCCGCCACCGCCGATATCAAGGGTGTCGGGGATGTCATTTTGAAGATGACTTCCGGGAAAGAGCTCAAGCTTAAGGATGTTTTGTATGTCCTGGAGCTTCGTAAGAACCTCGTTTCGGGGTGTTTGTTAAACAAGTTTGGTTTTAAACTAGTGTTTGAGTCAGACAAGTTCGTTTTGTCCAAAAAGTGATATGTATGTCGGTAAAGGATATGCCTTGAATGACATGTTTAAATTAAATATAATGGAATAATGTAATGGTTATTAATAATATGAATAAAAGCAAGTTATAATTTTGTTTATATACTTGAGTTTTCAATTGTTTGGACTTTGGCATGACCGTTTAGAACATGTATATATGTTTAATTCCATTCGACATTTAATTTAATTTGCATACCAAAAGTTTTGTTTTTGACTCAAATCACAAGTGCCCCACATGTGTAAAAACCAAAACTTATTAGATTATCTTTCCAATCGGTTGAAAGGAAAAAACCGAACCCTTGATTTAATTCATACTAATGTGTGTGATTTAAAATCGGTTCCTACTAGAGGTGGGAACAAATATGTGATCACGTTCATCGATATTGCTACATATATTTATTTAAAAAATAAAGATGAAGCAATAGACAAGTTTATCTTGTATTAGCACGAAATATTGCTACATATATTTATAAAGATGAAGCAATAGACAAGTTTGTCTTGTTTAAAAATAAAGTTGAAACTCAACTTAATATAGACAAAAGGAAGGTCTATATTAATTTTACACAAGTTTGTCTTGTTTAAAAATGAAGTTGAAAATCAACTTAATATCGAGAAAATGAAGGTCTAGATTATTCTTACACAAGTTTGTCTTGTTTAAAAATGAAGTTGAAAATCAACTTAATATAGACGAAAGAAAAGATGTGAAAACTGTTTTTCTAAATGGAGATTTAGAAGAAGAAATCTATATGGAGCAGCCTGAGGGATTCGTTGCCCCAAGACAAGAGAACAAGGTTTGTAAGCCTGTTAAGTCTTTGTATGGCCTAAAACAAGCTCCAAAGCAATGTCATCAAAAGTTTGATCAAGCCATGTTAGAAAGCAGTTATAGTGAGTGTGACAAATGTGTTTATATGAAAAACACCACTCATGGTTATGTCATCTTGTGTTTATATGTTGATAATATGCTAGTGATGACAAAAATGATAAGGTCCACGAAGTATATGTTGAAATCCAAGTTTGACATGAAAGACATGGGTTTAAGGGAAGTGATTCTTGGGGTCAAGATCACAAGAACCCATTATGGTCTGATGTTAAGTCAAACACATTACGTGGACAAGATTCTTGAGAAAATTAATAAAAGGAGATACTAGTATAGCTAGAACTCCGATTGACTCTAATAGATCCACGATGGAATCTGAATTTATCGCCTTGGATAAATGTGGTTTTTATTCAAATGGCTACGTTAGTTTGTGGAAAATATTCCCGGATGGCCTAAGCCGGTAACGGTCATTTGGTATACATTGTGATAACCGATCGGAAATTGGTAGAGCTCAAAGTACAATGTATAATGGGAAGTCTAGACACATTAGACGTAGACATAATATGATACGACAATTACTCTCTACTGGAGTTATCACGATTGACTATGTGAAGTCAAAGGATAACATTGCGGATCCGCTTACGAAAGGCCTAAGTAGAGATTTAGTCCAAAAGTCGTCAATAGGAATGAGACTAAAGCCCTTGAATAAACAATTCATGCAAATGAAACCTTACCCAGAAGACTGGAGATCCCAAGATCTGGGTTCAAAAGGACAACCTAGTTGTATGAATGAGAAGGTCACTGTGGGGGAGTTAATAAACTTCCTAATCAGTGATAGTAAGGCTAAGCGTATAGCTTTTAATGATTATTGAAAATCACCTATGTGAGAGAGAAGTGGGGTCGATTTGAAGGGAATTGTGGGGGCGTAATTCCTAATTGCTCTCGCTGAACCAGGCTAGTGTTCATGACCATAACGAACACGACTATGAGGATATGGCCTTGTTAGGAAGAGTCTTGTGTGAAATATATTGTCGTCTACATAAATGGTAGTTCAGTTCAAAGACATCGAGTCTACTGACAACTAGGAGACCAAGTATGTTTCACAAAGGAAGGTTCAAAGGGTAACACCTACCTATCCTATGCAGGATTCGACTATTGGAAATTTCGTAGGGAAATTTTCGTATGCATAGATCGATCTCCATTCATGTGGGGGATTGTTGGAAATTTTAGTAAAAATTATGGTTTTTACTAAACTTTGGACACATTTAAATATATATATATATATAGAGAGAGGCGGGTTCATACGAGGAGCGTACCTATTTAAGAAAACGTGAGGAGCACCGTCCATGTACAAAATCATATGTGATTCACAACACAAACCGCGGGACAAGCCGCGCGCTTTCGCAAGCCGCGTAACAAACTGCGTGTGTAATCACATATGATTTTAGTCCTTGTGTTGTGAATCACATGTGATTTTGTACATGGGAGGTGCGACTCACGTTTTCTTAAATTGTTACGCTCCTCGTTTGAACCATTCTATATATATATATATGTGTGTGTGTGTGTGTGTGTGTGTGTGTGTTATATATAATTAACTCTTAGTGGGTTTATGTTCTCCTATATGAGAGCTTCGAAACGATATATAATGCGTCCAAAACGGAGTATGTGTGAATGAGATATCGATACTCAAAGTTGAGTAATTGGATGAAATTAGCAAAAAACAAGTTGGGTGTGGGAAGGTGTCCCACATAGGAAGAGAGAGTAAACTTTCTTTGGTTTATAACCAAAGAAGTGTGATGAGTTGACAAGCTCCTTGATTGGTTTTACTCTAACTCCTACCCGCGAACGCAGGGGGGGTGCCGATTGACGATTTCGTAAGCTAAAATCGTCGAACTTGTGTGTGAGCGCGACCTGCGGACACGAATGCAGCTCCAAAATCTCGTGCTCACGCAGCTCGGTTTTGCTAAATATTCTTTTGACCAGTTTGTATTTTTTTTGAAACTGAAACTGTATTTTGGTTACAGTATTAATTTCGTAATTAATATTTTCGGTTTCAGTAATCAATTTCTTAATTACGAATTTATGGTTGTCGGTTTCAAATTCGAATATAAATATGTGGACTCGTTTTCATCCAAAGACACACCGAACTGTACATACGAAAATTAGTGAACTGTACCTACTCGATTTCTCTCTAAAATGCTCCATACGAAACAATAGCATACGATTTTATTTCCGGCGAACTGTTTCAGGCAATTGGTCATCTCCGGCAGTTCCAAAAACTGCTTACGCTGTTGTACACTGGGAACAGACGGCAAATCTGTTTAAGGGAATCGTGTGTAACACGAGCCTCAGCGGTTCTCGTCTTTTATAGGAATTCGTTTCCTTTATATTTCTGTTTCATCTTGTTTCTTTTATTTTTGTGGTTTAATCAAAAGTATGATTAAAATTAATTAAAAATACCAACAGTATCTCCCTTTAATAAATGCCGTTTGAGTTTCTCCTATTAATTTCCCCATGATCTTCTTCATCCTTTCCGCCATTACCTTTGATATGATTTTGTAGTATACCCCAATCAATCTTATCGGCCTATACTCGTTAAGGCTCGTTGGATTTGAGTTCTTTGGGATCAAGGTTAAGAAGGAAGCGTTACATCCTCCACTTATCTTTTCCATATCCCAAAATATCTCGAGAGCTTTCATGAGACCGTGCTTTATAATCTCCCAAAACTTTTTCACAAAGGTGAAAGTCATACCATCCGGCCAAAGTGATTTTTTACTCCCACAGATTTTGATCGCTTCCCATACTTCTTCCTCCAAAAAAGGTTTCTCCAAGCTAGTCGCCTCTTCCACCGACAATCTTGTGAGTTTTTCACTTTTTATTTTCGGTCATGTTTCTTTTGTGAGGCAAACTTCTTCTTGAAAAATTCCCACGTGAATTCCTTTATTAGTCCTGGCTCTTCCGTCCAAACATTGTTAATATTCAACCCTCGGATTCCATTTTTTCTCTCCCTACTTCTTATCGCGGCGTGAAACAATCGTGAATTTTCGTCCCCCTCTTCTACCCACTTTATCCTTGTCTTTTTGATAACTCTATTTTTAGAGTTATTATTTCCTTTTATTTTTATTTTATTTTGTCAAATTTTAGCCATTTCACTTCTAAAAATCTCCATTCTTGGTAACATTCACGAAAATGAGCAAAAAGAGTGAACCATAGTTTTTAATAAATTATTTGGTGGAGTTTTGTTGCTTTTTCACGAAATATCCGCAGTGGCTTGCGCATCCCACTCCAGACCCCACTTTCGAGCAAAGAAGAATACAAAAGAAAATTAACTCTTAGTTGGGAAGTAAAGATTTGGAGAATGGAAGGTTCAGTGGCAGAAGGCATGGGATTGAGGATTACAAGATGTTCCTAAAAGCATGGCAAGATGAATAAAATAATAACACCCATGGTACTTTAAAGTTGACTTATTGAAAAGGTGAAGGGTCCTATGGGTAAAAGAGCTATGGTACGTGCGAAATATGTGTTTTAATCGGAGTGGGTTGCAAACTGTCCACAGTGGGAAGTGCAAGTGTACAATGTCCACTATGATCGTCACAACAAGTAATAATTGGTAAAATACCAGAATCGAATCCACAGAGACTGGGCAATCAAGACAATACGGTTCTCATGAGCTCCTTTTACAGGTTTCAATAACAGAAGAAGAATATTTTGGTTTGTTCGGTGAAATAGCTATTTTAACGACTTTACTAAAGATTTAAAATGAGGAATGTAGGTTAGATTTTCCCTAGATTTTATATTAAATACCTGATCCTAAAAAGTGACCCTTGTACTCGAGGTAGGCATTTTCGCTAGAAAAGCCCGGTTACAAAATACTCACACCCTTAAGCAAAAATCCCATACTCTTAGTATTTATTGTTTTGTCAATGGTAATCTCAAAATGGACCTTTTCAGGTCTCGATGGAATGTGTAGAGACAAATACTCTAAATGTTTTAAATACACCAACTAGCTTGCCTACTACCCCAGTGGGTTGAGATTAGCTCACTGTGCCGACCTCACTTTCGCAAGTGTCATAAGAATTCTTTCGAATCCCCTAACATCATTCAAGCTCGTGTCACTGCGTTCTACTTATTTCTAAGTTAAGAACTAGACTTTAGATCCTTGCAAGTTATCGGCTTGTTCGCATCCTTGGGTAAAAATCGAGAGTGAATGACCAAAACAAGAAATATTCCAAGTATCAAGATTACTCAAGCATTTTTAATAAAATCCAGGTACTTCTCTTTCCTACATCCCAATGGATGTTTAGCCTAACATTTCCGAAGTAAATAAAACAAAAGAGTAGAAATTGCACATAATTAAACTGAAAGTGACTTGAATTGAACTCATAGTGGGGAACGAGAATTCGTCCCTGTCACTGTGTACTTCGAACTACAAATTATATTAAGAATGTAAAATACATAAATTTAAAGTTAACTACTGCAGTAAATGAGAGAACTAAAGCTAATACTAATGTAGTAGTTGAGAGATTCTAAAAATTAAGCATGGAATTAATGGCACCCAACACCTCCTTTATATACTAGGAGAAAGGGTTGGGTATTACACAAAAATTAGGTTTGTCTATTGTGTAAGGACTGGAGAATCAAGCTGAAAATCAGCTCTTTGAACAATCCTATTATCCACCATGTTGTAGCTCTTTTACCCAATGGACCCTTCACCAAGTCAAATTCAAAGTACAAAAGGTGTACTTGATGCCATCTAAAAGAAAGATGCCTTGTACTTCTCCAGCCTTTATCTCAGCCAAAAGAACCTTCCATTCTCTAGAATAATTACATCCCAACTAGGAGTTTCTTTGTCTTTTGTCTTTTTGTTCAGTTCGATAGTGGGATCCGGAGTGGGGAACGCAAGTCCCTGCGGATAAAACGTGAAAAACACCCAAATTCCACCAAATAATTTATTAAAGACTATGGTTCACTCTTTTTGCTCTTTTTCGTGAAATGTACCAAGAATGGGGGTTTTGAGAAGTGAAATGGCTAAAATTGACGAAATAAAATAGAAAATAAAAGGAAATAATAACTCTAAAAATAGAGTTATCACAACCTCAAACTTAAACCATTACTTGTCCCTAAGTAATAAAAAATAAAGAAAAAATGATGCACTTGAGCTTTCAGGGACTTACCGACTTCTCACTCTGAATGGCCGTTGATCTCCTTCCACAGATACTTCTTTTGGTTCCCAAATTAAAATTTCACTTTTGTACTTGACGAAATTTTTCCCTTGTTCACCTTTGATCAATAGGAGTTTCTTGGGTTTGAAAGGTTTATGGCTTTGAATATTTTCCCAAGGGTTTTGGCAAATAATTCCAAATACGGACCGAAAATCTCGCTTTGAGATTTTTATTTCAAGAAGTGAGTGGTTTGTGTTTTGTATGGGTAAGTTCGTACACTTCAGGCTTTTTATTTGGGTATGGCTATTTTTTGTGAGAGTGGGTATTCTGATGGTCCAGAATAGGCACACCATCTTTTTCTGGGAGTGAGCACTTTGATGGTCCAGAAAAGGCACACCATCAATCCTTTGTAGTGACACTCCGTTTTTCTTCTGTTTTTGTATTTTTTTTTTGGAGGGGGGTATGGCTTACCCACCTCAAACTTATGACTTCACAGTGTCCCCACTGTGGAAAGACTGGAAGTCACTCTGGAAGTCCCCACCTCAAACTTAAGATTGCACAGTGTCCTCACTGTGACTTGAATTTTGGTGCAAAAGAGGTGGTTGGGGGTACAAAAAGGGTCGTGTTTGGATGCAAAAAATGGCCTATATCATTTCATGGTGATAAGTTGAGATTCGTACTTACAAAAGGGACCTTTTAAGTCGGAATCCGAAAGTTGTACCTTGAAATGAAAACGAGATCAAACAATCATTCAAACAAGAAGTGAGTTAGTACCCAAAAGCACCTACTAAAGCAGTAGGATTTCATGCATCATTAAACAAAATAAAAAGAGTAGCAAATAGTGTCAAATGCCTAGCCATAGGCAGAATATCAAACAGACATAAAATAGAAATTATTTTTGGGAGCATCAAAAGTGGGAACCATAATCCCAACAAACCATTCAGCGGTTCAGAGTTCCTTGTGGTGAGCTTGCGGCGGAGTCTTCCTCGAAACCATCCTCACTTTCATTTGAGGGGCAAATACCTTCGGGAAATTCAGGTAGTTGTGCGAGCAACTCGGGATCAGCACCGTGTAACATTTGGTTGACAACCGCATCCCGATCCCTTGTATACATCCAGAACGACTCGGTGGCTCGGTTCATATGCTTCTGCTGAGCTTCCATGAGATCGACTTTATAAGTGTGAGGTGTTATTGCTTGCAGAACGGCGGTCATGGGGTTGCTTGAGCTTACTGCAGTGGGCTGTCGTAGTGGGGTACTAGTGGTTCTCACAGTGGGATCGTCCTGAGCAGGTTCTTCAGAAGGGCCGGCAAGTGCCCTCCCCATTTTCTTGATGGTTAGGACGCTAATGTTTCTCATTGAAACGAGCCACTGATCATCTGCAACTGAGGGTACTCCATCTTCGATTAGTAATGAAGTGATAAGACAAGGGAGGGGTAGGATTACCTTCTTTCGTGTGCGTGCAGTGTGAATGGCGGAAAACATGAGGGACCCAAGGTTGATCGGCTTATCCGTAAGGATGCAGTACAGCAGGGCGCACTTGTGCATCGATAGGGTCGTATCATGAGAAGTAGGGGATAAAGTGGCTCGGACAAACGCAAACCACACAGCGGCCTCGGTAGTGAGGGACCTAGCGTGTAGACATTTGCGTGTGCCATCCATATCCCAGGGCTTTCCCTCCACTGCCAATTCCCTTAAAATCACATCTTCATCGGCGGGGCTCATTTTTCTCAAGAACTGTGTGAATGCGCATGTAGTTGGGGTCCTTATTCCAAGGACCTGATTAATGGCGGTGGCATGATAGTACACGGTCCGACCCCGAACTTTTACAAAGGGGTCTTTGGTCTGCGAAGCCTCGACATAAAACTCCCGAACTAGAGAGGCATTTGCTCGACGATTGGCAGATGCCAACGTCGCCCAATCTTGTGCTAAAACCCGATTTTTGATAAACGGGTTTGCCTCTACAAACTCAGGGTCGAAGCCCCTCTCCAAGTTCAATCGCTGCTTAAAAATACAGTCATAATAGGCGGCCACTGCTGGAGTTGTGAACTGCCTAGGCACCCCATTGGGGGCATGCTCAGTCCCCACAGTGGAATGGTGTGGGTTTTCAGATGGCACTTGCTCATTCCCAGCATCAGTTTCAACAGATGATGAACTTAAAGAGGGTTCAAGACCCTTACCTTTCCCAGACGATTTTCTTCTCGGCTTGTTCTTTTCTTTTTCGGATAACAGATATCCTTTGGTTATACTCTTCTACCAACCTCCTTTCTTCCTCTTCGGCCTGCAATGCTTCGTCGTCGAGATAGCTTTGACTGGTGTCCGAAACCTTTGATGAAGACACAACCCTCGGACTCTCTTTCTTGGATGAACCCGTGTCTGGAATATCTGGTATGATCGGTGGTTCACCGGAGACCGGCGACGATTCGTTTAAATCGCCGATGATGGTTTCTGGTGGGTGGCCCTCGGTGGTTATGCGGCGGACCGCCGCACGGTTGGGTTCCTCCGGGTGGGTGTTTAGTCTTTTGCTCCTGGCCATTTTTAGGGTTTAGGAAGGTTTTTTTTCGGTTTTGGTTCGTGAGAGAGAAAGGAGAAGGAGAGAGGGTATTCTCGATTTTTAGAAGTAAGTGTGGTTTTTAGGTTTAGGATGGGAAAGGTTTTTGTTTTCAAATTGGAGGGAACCTTTTGTTTAGGAGAGAGAGAAAGGACAATGATGGTTTTTCTTGGAAAATGGCAAACTTATGACAAGTGGCAGCAAAAGTTGACTGATTTGTAAGAGAAGTTGATGTGTGTCAGCATCTTGGGCCCCCAAAAACCGTCCCATCTTATGTCATTTCGGGAGTGGGAAGCGCAGGGACGTGCTCCATCCCACTGCGAAGCACTTTCTTGGCTTTTTCTTCAAAAGTTGGGAATCTCTCCTACACACATGCAAAATAAACTACAATGCAGAATTAAAAGTACCAAAAAATAATAAAAAGGAAGCAAATACTTGAAATAAAATATTTACAAGTGGTTTTGACTTTTCTTAACCATAGTGAGGTGGAGAGTGGGATGGAATGTGAGCACTCTCATTCAGAAAATGTTTCACTCTCTGCCTATTGACTTTAAAGATTTGACCAGACTGTGGGGACTTCAACTCCACTGTTCCAAAGGGACTTACCTTGACAATGGTGTATGGTCCCGTCCATCGCGATTTTAGTTTACCTGGAAAGAGTTTAAGACGGGAATTGAACAATAGTACCTGTTGTCCTTCCATGAACTCCCTATGGTTGATTCTTCGATCATGCCACATCTTGGTCTTTTCTTTGTACAACTTTGCGTTCTCGTAGGAGTGATATCGCAACTCCTCTGGTTCATGCATTTGCAAACTCCTCTTAATTCCCGCAGCATCCTCACTCATGTTAAGCTCTTTAAGGGCCCAAAACGCCTTGTGCTCCAATTCAATCGGTAAATGGCAAGCTTTGCCAAAAACTAATTTAAATGGAGACATTCCCAAGGGAGTTTTATAGGCCGTTCGATAGGCCCAAAGAGCATCATCAAGTTTGGTTGACCAATCTTTGCGATGTGGTTTAACGACTTTCTCCAAAATACCTTTGATCTCACGACTTGAAAGTTCGGCTAAACCGTTGGTTTGCGGGTGGTATGCGGTGGCCACTCTATGATGTATATCATATTTAGCAAGGACCGAGCTCATGACTTTGTTTACAAAATGGGTGCCCTCGTCACTAATCAATGCCCGTGGTGTTCCAAATCGAGTGAAAATATTTTTATGCAAAAATTTCACCACGGTGTTGGCATCATTAGAGTGACAAGCAATGGCTTCCACCCATTTCGAAACATAGTCCATCACAACCAAGATATAAAAATTATTGTCGGAATTTGGAAAGGGTCCCATGAAATCGATCCCCCAAACATCAAAAAGTTCCACCTCTAGAATGTTGTTAAGAGGCATTTCGTTCCTTTGCGAAATGTTCCCGGTGCGTTGACATTGCTCACAACTTTTCACAAATTCATAAGAGTCTTTAAACACAGTGGGCCAAAAGAACCCACTTTGCAAGATTTTTGCAGCGGTACGGTTTCCACCGAAGTGGCCACCGTAGTGGGATGTGTGACAACCATGGAGTATTTGATGTTGCTCACTCCCATGGACACAATGCCTCAATATTTGGTCTGTCCCTATCTTATATAAGAAAGGGTCGTCCCAAACATATTGTCGTGTATCATGTAAAAACTTTTTGAATGGTTGTCCACTCATCCCGTGGGGCTTAAGTCCACTTGCTAAAAAGTTTGCATTGTCAGCATACCAAGGAATATTATTTTCGAGATGTTGGGATGATAACAATTGTTCATCGGGAAAATTCTCTTTGACCGGAGTGGGATCAACAGTGCCCACTATCTTCTCGAGCCTGGACAAATGGTCAGCTACCTGATTGCTTGTTCTGTTAGGATCCAAGCGCTTACCACTACGCCAAAAGCAATTGCTGGTGGAGAAGGCGCAACTTATTTCCATATAGCGTAGCAGTCAGCGCCACGTTTCGATTTAGGAAGATGCTGGTCAATGAACCAATAATCCCCCCCCCCCAGCATCTGCCAGCACTAACGAGAGCTTCGCTAGAAGTCAATGGCTGCACAGCATGCCTTTGGCATTTTAAATGCACTCCATGGGATTCGAACCCATGACCTGCTTTGATACCACATGTTAGGATCCAAGCGCTTACCACTACGCCAAAAGCAATTGCTGGTGGAGAAGGCGCAACTTATTTCCATATAGCGTAGCAGTCAGCGCCACGTTTCGATTTAGGAAGATGTTGGTCAATGACCCAACATGTTCCTTTTCTATCAACGATCTCAAGGTCAAATTCTTGTAGCAATTAAACCCATCTGATCAAACGTGGTTTGGAATCAGCCTTGTTGATCAAATATTTTATCGCTGCATGATCCGTGTGCACTATGACCTTCGCCCCTATCAAGTACGACCTGAAACGATCAAAAGCAAACACCACCGCAAGTAATTCTTTTTCAGTAACAGTATAATTAATCTGAGCTTCAATCAGTGTTTTACCTGCATAATAAATGGGGTGAAAAACTTTGTTCTTTCTTTGTCCGAGAACAGCCCCCACAGCCCACTCGCTGGCGTCACACATCACTTCGAATGGGAGTGACCAGTCAGGAGTGGTCACTATGGGTGTTGTGACTAAGGCTTCCTTGATTGTTTCAAAAGCATGTCGGCATTCTTGGGTAAAAATGAAGTCTTTTTCATGTTGCAACAGGTTACACAGGAGTTTTGTTATTTTCGAAAAATCCTTGATGAACCTCCTATAAAAACCTGCGTGACTCAAAAAACTTCGAATACCTTTCACTGTTGTGGGTTCGGGAAGTTGTGCCACTACCTCAAGCTTGGCTTTGTCAACTTCCAACCCTCTTTTTGAGACAAGATGGCCTAGGACAATACTATCTTCTACCATAAAATGGCATTTTCCCAATTCAAAATAAGGTCGTGGGTCTCACATCTCACTAGGCTTTTCTCTAAATTTCCCAGGCAGTTGTCAAATGACGTCCCTATCACAGAAAAGTCATCCATAAAAACTTCTATGGTGTCTTCTATCATGTCGGTGAAAATGGCCATCATACAACGTTGGAAAGTGGCTGGGGCATTACACAATCCAAATGGCATCCTTCGGAATGCAAAAGTACCGTAGGGACAAGTAAAGGTGGTTTTTCTTGGTCCTCGGGGGCGATATGGATTTGGTTGTATCCGGAGTATCCATCTAGAAAACAATAGAATTCTTTTCCCGCTAACCTATCGAGCATTTGGTCGATGAAAGGTAGGGGAAAATGGTCTTTCTTAGTGTCTAGGTTGAGTTGTCTATAGTCCATGCATATTCTCCACCCCGTGACAGTCCTAGTGGGAATGAGCTCGTTCTTTTCGTTCTTCACTACGGTCGTCCCTCCCTTTTTAGGGACACATTGGACGGGGCTCACCCAACTACTACTAGCAATGGGATAGATAATACCGGCGTCTAACCACTTCAAAACTTCTTTCTTAACTACCTCCTTCATGATGGGGTTCAACCTTCTTTGAGGTTGGACTTTTCCAGGGTGGTCACTCTCCAAGTTAATCTTATGTTGACATAAGGAGGGGCTAATACCTCTTATGTCCGCTATGGTCCAACCAATTGCCTTCTTATGCTTCATCTACAAATCGATCAGAAGTTGTTCTTGTTTCTCACTAAGTTTGGAAGAGATAATAACGGGAAGTTTATTATCCTTAGCGAGATAAGCATATTTTAAGTGGGAAGGCAATGGGTTAAGCTCTAACTCGGGAGGTTGTTCTATTGAAGGGGGTTGAACATCTTTATCCTTAAAGTCCAGAGGTTCAAAGGCTGCTACCATTTCGTTACACTCATCCTCAAAAGTATCGTCACTCTCAGAGTCAGAGTGCTCACTCTCACTCCCCACTGTGGGCACTGTGTCAAGACTGTGGGTTCTGGTAATCAAACTCAAAGCAAAACAGTCTTCGGTTTCTATGTACTTAAGGGACTTGAAAACATTGAAAGTTACCTCTTGGTCATTGACTCTCATAGTGAGTTCCCCTTTGTGAACATCAATCAAAGTACGTCCGGTTGCAAGAAACGGACGCCCTAAGATGATTGGGATTTCTTTATCGGCCTCATAATCTAGAACTAGAAAATCGGCGGGGAAGATAAATTTATCCACTTGGACCAAAACGCCTTCTATTCTTCCCTTGGGGTAGGCAATGGACCGATCGGCTAGTTGTAATGTCACGGTTGTGGGTCTAGCCTCTCCAATACCTAACTTGTTAAAAATGGACAATGGCATCAAGTTGATACTAGCTCCTAAATCACAAAGTGCTTGACCTACTTCTTGTCCTCCTATTGTGCATGGAATGGTGAAACTACCCGGGTCTTTCAACTTATGTGGAATCTTGCTAGTAAGGAGGGCACTACATTCTTCGGTCAAAGCCACAGTTTTGAACTCACCCAACTTTCTTTTTTTTGTTCAAAATATCCTTTAAAAATTTAACATAGCTTGGCATTTGCTCGAGAGCCTCTACCAAGGGTATGTTAATGTGAAGTTGCTTAAAAATGTCTAAGAATTTTTTAAACTGAACATCGACATTTTTAGTCTTCATCCTTTCAGGAAAAGGTACATTTCGTGGGTCAATTTGAATTTGTTGTGGTGTTGGCTTTAGAACAATAGGTTTTGGTATAGGTCCAAAAGTGGGAAGCTCAGCGACATCAGTCCTCACTGTGGGAATGATAGTGACTTGAGGAGTGGCCACTGTGGGAATCACAGTGGGTATTTGAGGCGAATCATCAGACTCGAAAACGATATCTTTCAGATCCTTCCAACTCCTAAGTGTTATGGACTTTACGTGCTCTTTTCCTATCACCTTAGCGTGTTCGGTATCACTAGGTAACGTCCCTGGTGGTCTATTCTTAACTTCGACGGCTAGTTGTCCTACTTGAGTCTCTATGTTCCTAATGGCTGCTTGAGTTTGATTCATGAAACCTTTGAGAATAGATTCAAGTGATGGTTGAACCTCAGCGGCTTGAGTTCCTCGCGGTTGGAACTGTTGTGAGGATTGTCCTTGGTGAAAGTTCTGTGAGTTCTGCCCACTGTGATGTTGCTGAAATCCAGGGGGGTTGTGTGGTCTTTGCTGGACATGAATCGCCCCGTGGGGTTGGAGTCCTGGATTACCAGCCTAAGAGAAATTTTGGTGATTCCTCCACCCTGGATTATAAGTCTGCGAATATGGATTGTTCCTCGGGTTGGTCCCTATAACATTAACGGACTCGGGATTTGCTGGACAATAGTAAAAAACGTGCTCTTCTCCACAGAGGGAGCAGTTTTCGGCGAGATGAGTTGCGGAATTGACTTGGCCTCTATTTTGATTCAAAACTAATTTAGTTAAGGCCACGAGCTGCGCATTCATGGTTTTGAGTGCTTCGGAATCGATGGTGTTGGTCTTTGGTACTATTTCTCTAGGATTGGACCACTCGGTATTGTTGTTAGACACTTTTTCCAAGATTTGATATCCTTCATTGTAGGTTTTACTCGTGAATGTTCCACCGGCTGTTGCATCTAAGATGATTTTGGCTGCATTGGGAAGACCATTGTAAAAGGTTTCCAATTGGATGCAATGTGGGATGCCGTGATGTGGGCACTTTCGAAGTAAATCTTTAAATCGTTCCCATGCATCCGAAACAGCCTCATCTTCTTCTTGTCTAAACAAAATAATATCATTTCGAAACCTTACATTCCTCGTAGGAGGAAAATATTTTTGCAAAAATTTATCAGCAAGTTCTTGCCAAGTGGTTATCGAGTGAGGTGCATGTGAGTTCAACCAAGTCTTTACCTTATCCCTTAGTGAAAAAGGGAAAAACCTTAACCTTAATGCTTCATCACTCACACCTTGCAATTGAAAGGAATCAGTCATTTCTAAAAAAAAATTTAAGTGCGAGTGCAGATCCTCAGATGGTGATCCTCCAAACTGACCCATGGCTTGGATCATTTGAAACATCACCGGTTTGAGTTCAAAATGAGTTGCAACAATATTGGGCCTCAAAATCCCGGAGCTTAAATCACTAGCTCCTGAAGTAGCATAGTCCCGTATTTTTCGATCTTTGCTATCGGCAATCGTCATTGTGGTCTCCACTATAGGTGGTGGTATTGCTGCCATGTTTACAGTGGGGATCACACGGGGTTGTCGATTTGTGTTCTTGTTTTTACGTATTCTTCGAAAAGTTTTCTCTATTTCAAGATCGATTGGTACCAAAGGTTCGTGTTGTCGCCGTGGCATGCAACACGAACAGCTTAGAAAAATGAGTTACTCGGGCTCGAACAAAAACTAATGTCTTGAGATTAAAAATCACGCCAGTCCCCGACAACGGCGCCAAAAACTTGGTACGTGCGAAATATGTGTTTTAATCGCAGTGGGTTGCAAACTGTCCACAGTGGGAAGTGCAAGTGTACAATGTCCACTATGATCGTCACAACAAGTAATAGTTGGTAAAATACCAGAATCGAATCCACAGAGACTGGGCAATCAAGACAATACGGTTCTCATGAACTCCTTTTACAGGTTTCAATAACAGAAGAAAAATATTTTGGTTTGTTCGGTGAAATAGCTATTTTAACGACTTTACTAAAGATTTAAAATGAGGAATGTAGGTTAGATTTTCCCTAGATTTTATATTAAATACCTGATCCTAAAAAGTGATCCTTGTACTTGAGGTAGGCATTTTCGCTAGAAAAGCCCGGTTACAAAATACCCACACCCTTAAGCAAAAATCTCATACTCTTAGTATTTATTGTTTTGTCAATGGTAATCTCAAAATGGACCTTTTCAGGTCTCGATGGAATGTGTAGAGACAAATACTCTAAGTGTTTTAAATACACCAACTAGCTTGCCTACTACTCCAGTGGGTTGAGATTAGCTCACTGTGCCGACCTCACTTTCGCAAGTGTCATAAGAATTCTTTCGAATCCCCTAGCATCATTCAAGCTCGTGTCACTGCATTCTACTTATTTCTAAGTTAAGAACTAGACTTTAGATCCTTGCAAGTGATCGGCTTGTTCGCATCCTTGGGTAATAATCGAGAGTGAATGACCAAAACAAGAAATACTCCAAGTATCAAGATTACTCAAGCATTTTTAATAAAATCCAGGTACTTCTCTTTCCTACATCCCAAGGGATGTTTAGCCTAACATTTCCGAAGTAAAGAAAACAAAAGAGTAGAAATTGCACATAATTAAACTGAAAGTGACTTGAATTGAACCCACAGTGGGGAACGAGAATTCGTCCCTGTCACTGTGTACTTCGAACTACAAATTATATTAAGAATGTAAAATACAGAAATTTAAAGTTAACTACTGCAGTAAATGAGAGAACTAAAGCTAATACTAATGTAGTAGTTGAGAGATTCTAAAAATTAAGCATGGAACCAACGGGTACCCGCTATTTTATAATAAAAATTATTTATATATTTATTTTATTTAAATATTTAATGATGTGTTATTGGTTTTATTAGGTGTTTTATTCGTTTTGATCAAAACGTTTTATTTGTTAGGTCTTGACGTAAGGATACTATATGTTATGTAAGTCGTTTTGTTGATGTCAAGACTCAATACTGCGGAATTTCTAATGTATTTATGTAATAATTAGTTTTTATCTGATTAATTTTCATCATTTGTTGTGTTTATTTCTCTAAGTTGGTACTTTGTAGTTTGCAATGGACTTAAAATTACATTTTTATTCTATGAAATGTTAAAATAAAAATAAAAACAATTGATAGCGGATACCCGGAACCGGAACCGGAACCGCCGGTTCTGGGACCGGTTCCAAAATATAGAGAACCGATGTAAGCGGTTCCGGTTCCTTCATTCTAGGAACCGCCGGTTCCGGTTCCATGAAATTTAGCCGGGTACCCGGTTATGCTCACCCCTAATCAATAGTAAAATGATGCCTTTCGAATATATGGATAAACAAATTACTTTGTTAAAAATCACTCTTCCAAGTTGATCCCATATCTGCTAAGTTGACGTGTTCTGAGTGGTTCATTCCTGATACGCACTCTACACTTTTACCATCATAACGATGACCAACTTATCAGGCAAAATCAACCCAGAGAAGACAGAGACGACAAATTCCTTTGTCAATAGCTCTTCCAAGTCTTACTTCCTTTGTCATTCGGATTGACGTGCATATCAATGGCTCATTCCTGATGCCATGGCACTTTAACACTTTCAAAGTGATCAAAACGTCATGAAGTAAACTTATCTTTATAAAACTTAACATGAAATGGTGAACATCATTATTGAGAAATAATGTCCACTATTCTTTATAATTAAAACTTCACCCTTTAATCTCACACCCGAGCTATAAAACTTAGCTACTCATACTTGTATTTAAATTGCAATAAATGTAAATTACTGAAATTAAATACATAATGTAAATGACGTAAAAGTAAATGACAAGAATTTAAGATGCAATAATTAAAAGCAAGAAAGAAGTGCAGCAATGTTGTCAGCAATGCTGCAGCAACTCATGCATATGAACTATAATAAGAAGAAGATGAAGATGATAACTTGCATAAAATTAAAGAAAGCAATAAAGATGGTTTCAAATCAGTTTGTGAACCGATCGAAGACTCCTAAAACAATGCCAAAACACTCCTATTTATACAAAAGGGGAGTGGCAATCTAGACAATATAACACCATATTTCCTACTATACTATGTTGCAACTATTCATGTACCATGTTAGTACACTATTCATGTACCAAATACTAGGGGTGTGCATCGGTCGGGTTTTTCGGGTTTCGGGTTGTTCGGGTTCGGGTTGTTCGGGTTTCGGGTGGAAGGAGGAGGCCCCGAAACCCGTCCAAAGTGTAGCTCGGGTTTCGGGTTTCGGGCCATTTCGGGTTCGGGTTCCTCGGTTGGGTTGTTCGGGTTGGGCCGATCCCCAAACCCAGTTTTTTCAGCCCAATTTCTTGGTGTTTTTAGCCCAGCTTGGTTTTTTGGTGGTTTTTCAGCCCAGTTTTTTTGGTGTTTTTAAAAAACAATATCGAGAAATTATAAATTATAAACATAAAAATAGAAACAGAAATTATAAATTATAAATATATATAATATATTTACGATTTATTGAAAAAAATAATATTTTTTTAAAAAGTTCGGGTTTCAGTCGGGTTCGGGTTTGGGAAAACCCAAACCGAACCGAAATACCTTGATCGGGTTTCGGGTTTCGGGCAAGTTCGGGTTTCGGTTAATCGGGTGGCTTAAGTTCGAGTTTTTCGGGTTCGGGTCCGGTCGGGTTATGCTCACCCCTACCAAATACTATTCTAAGGAGATGTTACAATGTACTAGTATTATTACAAACCAAGGAGTCTAGTTGACATGTAACTACACCAATCAGATCCAGTTTGCATGTTGCCTTTTCCCAAAAGTTGCATTTCCACGCCATTCCTCCATCTCGCTTTCGTCAGTCTTGGATGTTGCAGCATTGAAATAGCATTGCCTACAGTTTCCTTAGTTTTAGCCACTTTATTTTGTAAAAACAAGCAAAATCATTAACTTAGCTCCATGGTTAAGAAAGATGAGAATAAGAGAATAAAATGACTCAAAAGTTGGGATAAAACAAAATATTATATATAAAAGATAAGAAAAAGACACAATATGCATTAAATAAATAATGCATATCAATAGACGTCGCCTTATCCGATCGTTTTTTACTTCCTTTACTTGCGTTCGCTCTTGCTTTCTGTTTTAGCAGATGAAAGCTAATTCTACCCCTCCCTATGCCCATCTGTTCGTTTTTCCTGATTTTTGATCCATCAGCATTTTTGGTTTTTTTTTCTCCGTACCATTGCTTCTTCGATCACCTGAGAAATATTCAATATTGGGCTCATTTCGAAGGTATCGACGAGACGATTATAATGGTGTAACTTGTTAAAATTAAAAAATCTTTTTTTAACATATTTTAGTTAATATACGATTATATGTGTTAATATAATGAAAATGTAAAATGAAAAATAGAAAACTAAAAGGTATAAACTAAATTAACTAAATAAGTATAGGAGTATGAAATGTAACTTTCAAATATAAAATTTAAAAATAAGTGTGAATTGTGGATTTGGTTCCTATGTTTTGATGATTTCTTTGACTAGGGTCCCTATGGTATGTTTATTGTGGATTTGATCCTTGTGGTATTCAATTGTTTTGGTTATGGTCCTTCTGACTAACGGTACGTTTAGTTCGTTAAATCAAGGGTCATTTTAGCCATTTTACATATTCTTTTGCCTTTTTCTTATTAAAAAAAACAATATTTTAATGCACCATTTTATATATATATATATATATATATATATATATATATATATAATGATATCAAAATAGATAGAATAAGATATTATTTTATGATTTGATTTGTTTAAATTAAAAAAGTTAATTATATAAATATTGTTTTAGTAATTTTGTCTATTTCGATATGAAAACATGGTTGAAGTCGATATAGGGATTTGTTCACTTATAAGTTACAATAGTATGTATGAATCTTTCATTTGGTTAGGATGATATAATTGGAGTTCATATCTTAGTGGTTTTAATGATTTTGGTATTAAACTATTGATAATAAGTTTGCTTATTGCAATGATAGAAAAAAGAATTATTTAAATTAAATCGTCTTTTAACATATTTAAAATTTTAATTTAAGTAATTAAACCATAAAATCATATCTCTATTTTATTTAATTCACTTTAAACAAAATAAGATATGGTTTGTTGATTTGATTTGTTTAAATTAAAATTTTAATTACATTAAAAAACAGTAAAAGCATATATTTTGCATCATTCCATTAAAATAGTAAAATTAGATCATATTTAATATATTCTATTTTGTTTTTTTAAATTAATCAAATCAAATCATACACTAATATCTTATTTTATTTATTTTGATATTGTTATATATATATTGTGAAACCGTCCAAAATGTTGAAACTTGTGAAACCATCATCTTGACCCATGATCTAATCTTGATCTAACCAAATTATCTTCTAAAATTAAGCTTAGTGGATCGTTAGTTATGTCTCAAGTTGATCTCAACTATTAAATATTTAATCAATGGTCTATAAAAATGTTGTTTTGTTTTTATAAGAAAAAGGCAAAAGAATATACAAAATGGCTAAAATGACCCTTGATTTAACGGACTTAACGGAGCGTTAGTCAGAAAGACCATAGCCAAAACAAATTGAATACCACAAGAATCATATCCATAATATACATACCATAGGGACCATAGTCAAAATAATCAATAAACCACAGGGACCAAATCCACAATTCACTCTAAAAATAAAGTAGGTGAGGGGAGGGTGTGTACAAAATGGCACGGGTATATTTAGAATAAGGGCAATGTTATTCGCACCTCCTTTGATGTCAGAATCGGGTCATATTATGCATTGAAAATATAAAAAGTAAGCTTTGACATTGATGTTTGTGAGGAGAAATTCACTCTGTAGAGCTTTGATGTTGATGTTTCTGATTAAAAGTGATTAAAAATCAGAATTTTTTTGTTACATTTCTCACATAAACTTTACCTTTATTTAGATTAATTAATGTGAAGGAAGGATAAAGCATGAAAGAGAAGGGATAATGATTAGATTTGCAGCGGACCGTCGCTGCTTTTTAAGACCCCATCTCTTTGTCATTTATTCATCAAATCCCAAACATCCTACAATCTTTCTTGTTTCTTTGCTGTAATAGACAAGACAATTTTTTAAATTAAATTTTAATTAATAATATTAATAGTAAAAAAAAAGAATTTAATATTGTTTTATGCGAGTATAGAATTGATAAAAGGTGCTTAATTAGCACATAAAAAGGGATTTAACGTATTGAAAAAAAAAAAGATATTGGGGCTGAACAGTAGCAGCTGCCCTGTTAAGCTGCTGCTGTTTCGTGCGGCTGTGTGGAGGGGCTGAACAGTAACAGCTGCCCCTGTTAAGCTGCTGCTGTCTCGTGCGACTGTGTCGGTTTGCTCCTTGCAAACGCGTGCAGTCATGTTCCTTTCCCTGTTATTCATGATTCTGGGCTGTTTGGTGTAATTTTAGATAATACAATATTAATTATGATACTAAAATATTCAATACCTTTAATAAAATATTATTTTTCTCTCGTAAACATTTAATTGTAAAGTTTCTTATTGGCGTGTAGCTCAATTGGCAAAGGGTTGAGGTGATTTTGCGCAAATATATAACAGATCATCGGTTCGATCTCAGGCCCCTCCACTAGGCTCAGTCGCTGAGTGAGCCAAAAATGTCCCCTCACATTGGTGTCTTTGGAGTCATGTTCCGTGTGGGGCCGGTTAAGGTTGCCGATAATCAACTCTATTGTAAAGAATTTATTGGAGCAAAATTTTGTCCAAAATTTATCTATCGGAAATGCTCTTATCCCATTAATTATTTTAAATCAGTTTTATAGAAAAAAAAATAAGAAAGAAAATGTAAAAAATGTAAAGGAGAATAACTACTAATTAAATGATGTCTTTTAAAATAATTTATGGGCCGAAGAGAGGACTTTTAACTAGAAAGTGGTGATTTTTATTCCTGAAAAATATAGTTGATCGAAATTAAATTAAAATCAAATTGTGGTAAAAAAATATTTAGTTTTATTAAAATATCGAATTTGTATTTGGTTATAAAAATATTAAAAAAAGAAAGAAAAAATTGAAATAACAATGATGAAGTGAATAGTGATGGCGGATAGAATGTAAAAAAAAATTACTGGACGGACAACAAGCTAGAATGTAAAAAAAAACCATGTTTTTACCCTAAAAAATTCATTGTTTTCCTTTTAATGGGGTCCCATCCCCCCACTAAACATACATTGGATCCGCCCATGATCGTAGTGCAAAAGATTATATGGTCGTGAAAAGTGTCGTCGTATCAATTTTTTGTGTGTCACTATATACATTTTTAAACTACACTAAGAATACAAGTTTGCCCTGGTAGAGTTGGTTTGCAAGACTTTTCTTCCACCCCATAACCCAGTTCGAATCCCAATAGTGTCATTTTCTTAGTTTTTGTCTTTTAATTTCAGATTTATTATGTTTCTGATTTTTTATTATTTTTTTGCAATAAAAGACTTTAACACGTGTCCTCACATATGAAATGCAATGAACTAACCAACAACCCAATGTTGATTTTGTGAAGAAAAAATATCCCTATATTTGTTTCTTAAATTAAAATGGTGCAACCGCTTGAAAAAATTTATTGGTCCGTTTCTGGCTTGCCATCCCTCGTCGTTCATCCTCTATCACCATTCATCGTTATTGTTGCCCCTACTATCGATCTCCCTCTATTTAATTGTTTTTTGTTTGTTTTTCAATTTTCATCCTTTTTTATTTCCCTAAATCACTCCATTGTATTGTTGTAAAAGAGGAAGAATCAAAAGTCTAAAAAAACAAATCAAAAAGAGTGAGATCGATGGGAGAAGCCAACAGTGGAGATAAACGGAACGGAAAACGAACGGCAACGATGTGGCGGGAGGTAACGAGAGGGACCGAAGTTGTTGGATGCGAGGAGTTTGAATGAGGTAGGGTTACGTTTTTTTTACTTCAAATTATTCCTAGCCCATTATATGTAGTTTTTGTTTAATTAGAAAAAAATTAAATACTTAATCATTTAATGAAAATTTCCAATAATTTTTTATTTTAAAAAAAATCCAGATACTTAATTAATCAAAACAAAAATGTACGTTAAATTTTTCTAATTTTTTTTCTTAAACTCCATTTTTGTTTCTAGCGTCTTCATGTAAAAACTAAAATCTAAAAAGCCTCTCTTTTAATAAGGATAAAAATACTTTCTAAAAAGTAATGTGTTTACTTTAAATGAATTATTTGTCTTGCCGTTATTAATAGAGATTCCGCTATGTACACGATACCCCCTTCGGGGTATTTTGGTCACTCTCTTTCATAATAATCCGAAATTCGAACCCGAATCCGAACCGAAAATATAAAAAAAAACATATTTCTTTGTAGGGGTGTGCAAATCCGAATAATCCGAAATTCGAACCCGAATCCGAACCGAAAATAAGGTGTTTTTGCAATACCGAATACCCCGAAATTCGAAAATCCAAAACCCGACTTTTAGGGGAATATTTAGGTTCGGGTTGGGTTTGATCTTTAGCCACCCGACCCGTACGAAAACCCGAAATAATATACATATATATTTTAAATATTATATAAATATATTTATTTATCTAATTATCTTTAAAAAATCGTAACTTAGAGCATCCACAATGCATAAGTTATTAAAAGACTTTTTACTTTTGCCACATCAGTTTTTCACTAACATTTTTTAACAAAAACATTTTGTTACAAATCTTCTCCAATGCAAAAAGGTTTTTCAAAAGCTTTTTCATCAATTTCGTTATATTCTACCCTATCTATGTAAAATGTTTATAAATACCCCTAATTTAATTTGTCATTTTAAAGTTCACGTCATATCTTTCAAAAACAAAAATTACTCAACATGAAAATTTAAACATTTAAAAACATTAAGTATATTTAAAATTTACTTGACATTGATAGATAAATATAATGATAAGGACAAAAAAATCAATTCGTTAAAAATTGAAATACGGTGAATGGATTATATTTTATTTTTTTCGTATTTGATATTGGTGTCATTTCGTCTTGAAGAAAATTTTAATAATGTATTTTGTTATAAAATATATTTGGTTTTATTATAGATATTTAATGATATAAATTAATTAATCAAAAGGTATTAAGGTTTAAAATGAAATTATATTGAAAGTGTGGATAAAATGAAAAATTAAGGGGTGTAAAATGATAATAGTTACTATTACAATAACAGGTTGGTGTACAATAAGTCATTCAACAAAAACTTTTTAATAAGTCATTATCTCCGATGGTAATAACCCCGTCTCCAAAGACTTTTTAAATAGTAAAAAGCTATATATAACTTATGCATTGGAGATGCTTTTATAGTCGGTGGAAATGTTTTTTTAATTTTTATACATATTTTTGATTTTCATAAAAGCACGGTTGAGCGCCATAATACTACCAATACCAAGTCCTCCGAATTTAAGACTAACCATAATTTTTTTCCACTTGATCCAAGACATTTTATTATCCTCTACATCACCGCCAATAAAGAATCTATTTCGAAAAGATTCAAGCCTTTACCAACCGGCCTTGGAACTTTGTAAATAGACAGGAAGTAAGTAGGAAGGCTCCTCAATACGGACTTTAGAAGAGTAACCCAACCACCAATTGAAAGAGTTTTAACTTTCCAATTAGAAAGTTTGGCCAAAAGTTTATCGAACACCACCTTTCAACCCTCCATTTTAGACATATTACCCCCAACGGTTAAACCTAAGCATGAAAAAGGAAGCTTCGATCCACCACACCCAACACAAGAGGCCAAACGCTCGATATCATCCGATTTTACTCCCACACCAAAAAGTTTGCTTTTATGAAGATTAATTTTGAGACCCGAGATAAGATAAAAACATCTAAGAATACGAATAATATTCCTAGCATTCGGTAAAGACCATTCACCCAAAAAATTTGCATCATCTGCATAAAAAAGGTGAGAAAGAAGGTACCGATCGTTACCAATAGAAGCGCCCCAGAAGAAATTTTTCGAAATCGCATCTTGAATGATGACATGTAATCCTTCCATGGCTAAGATGAAAATGAGAGAAGAAAGAGGATCTCCTTGCCTTAAGCCTCTACGAATCCACCCACACCAAGCTAAGCCAAATCCCATTTTCACTAGGATTAAATCCAAGTAATCCCACCTTAAACAGTCGTAAGCTTTCTCGAAATCAACTTTAAAAATGAAAAGCTTTAACCGTATTTTTATATACAAATCCATAGCCTCATTCAAAATTAGAGGTCCAACAAGAATCTAGCGCCCTTTTATGAAAGTTGACTGCTCACTACTAACAATGTCCTCAATGACTAGAGAAAACCGATTAGCAAGAAGTTTACCAATTATTTTATATTGGCAGCCTATATGACTAATCGGCCTATAGTCTTTAACAAATTTAGCGTCTTGGACTTTCGGAATAAGAGCAATGAAAGAAGGGTTACAACCTTTCGGGAATCTACTAGACTCCAAGAAATCACCCACCAGTCTCACCACGTCATCTTCAATGAGGGACCAAAATTTCTTGAAAAAGCGAAAAGTAAAACCATCCGGTCTTGGGACTTTGTCCCCTCCACACTCCCAAACGCGTTTTTAATCTCATCCCGTGAAAATGGCTCCTAAAAAAAGAAAGCTTGATCGAGAGACAAGACGTTCGGAAACTCTACCTCTAAAGATGGTCGAACCCTATTAATTCATATTATTCAAATAAATAATAAAACGAAAGAATATAAATGATAGTGTATATGGACAAACATATAAGTTTACGTATGAATAATATATAATTTAGTTTATAAAATAAAGTATAAAAACAAAATGCAAATAAATTTGTGAAAAGAAACTGAATAAACAAACTAAATGAAACAAAAAGTTAATAACGTAAATAGTGGTAAAAAACCGGTTAAAAACCGTTAAGTTGGCGTTCCAAAAGGTTGTCGTGACAATCATCGTGACTAGTTAGGACTCAAGGCTCATGTTTGATATCATGTATAATATGTGGCACATCATGGCCTAATACGTGAATTTTGTAATGTAATATTTGATTTTTTTTACCTTTTTAGCGTTTTACGTTTTAGGGGCCGTTTACAAAACGCTTACTCAGGTAAGTGTTTACCAAGTCACATTAACTTACCGGATGAATATGACAAGGACTAAGAATCTTATCCGGCTAGAGTGGAAGCAAGGACCGAGAGTCGAAAGCAATGACCGAGAGTCTTACCCGGTAAGTGAGTGCGACGGCTCTTACCACGGTTAGCGCTTACCGGCTAAATTGTTGCATACGATGCCATTTTGGTGGTCTAAAATCTTACCCTGGAAGTAAGTGATAATGTTGAATTTTACCGGTAAGCACTTACCCGGGTAATTGGTTAGGTAAACGGTCCCTTAGTTTCAAATATATATAACCTAATTTAAATTGTTTAACACTAAATCATTGATCAATAGTAGAAACTATACGTATATTTATATAATTACATATATGATATACATATTTATCGTCAAAGTTATACTTTAAAAACGTTATAAGCTCGTCATGACTCCTAATACTTAAGGTTTGACCTTGCCGTCTTTTTAATTGCCGTGCATTAAAACCTTGGTTATAATTGATTAGGTTTTGAGTTTTTGTTTAAATCAGGTTGTAGCGCAGTGGTTGATCGTCTTGGGTGATGTGATAGAATATCCCAACCACCCAGGGTTCGATTCCAGGCGTCCTCAACATTGATAAGACATCTTTAAGTTTCAAAATTGCCAGGGATTAGTCCGGGTTGTGCCTGAGATACCCTTTCCAAAAAAAATTCAATATTTTTTTAAGAAAACATTTTGTCATGTAAAAAAACCGAAAATTTATATCCGGATATGTGAAAAAATATTCTTTAAACTGGAAGGAATATTACCAGGTAGATTCCTTCTACCATTGCTCCTCCTACCCTGCACTTTCAAGTACAAACACATGCGTCTAGTGACCACAACAACCCCCTATTTTATTAACTACATGGTTTGTTGCGTACTGGTTAAGGTCCTGAGGATGTGGTGGAATATCCCATCTGTTCAGGGTTCGAATCCAGACGTACACAACTTGTGGCCAGAGGTTTAATCAGGGCTGATGTCTTACAGTCATAATTTGCCAAGGAATTAGTCTAGGCATAGCCTAAAACACCCTTCTAAAAAACCCTATTTTATTTCTGAACAATTATTTTTTTACTTATGTAAGTCATTAAATTAAAAAATATTTTGTTATGAGAATTTTTTATATTTTTGTCACATTTTATTATTTGTGTCACACCGCATTTTTAAAAAATGAAACAGCTAACAAACATCAGGAACATTAGTATGCTAAATATAATATTCTATAAACCGGTTGTAACAGAGTACTAACAAAAACTGAAAATACTTGAACATGTTAAACATTTGAAACGGAATAAAATTCAAACTAAACACAACATTAAAGTTCTAGAACATTTTATGCCTGTCTAACCTCAACCAAAGGGGATGTGTCCGTGGTCCGTATTAACTAGAGTAGCACCATATATTCTCAGTATATGTTAGAACCTTCATTCTTTTCTCAAGAGCTCTTCTGTAAAGTAAAAATCAAATGACGTTCAACATATTTTTAAAATATCAAATTACATGTACCTTCGATCTGGTTAAAATTTAAAGTTACATGTCTTTATCAGATTAATACCATAGTAAAAATAGAAAGTTTTGCTTTAACACCATATTGTGCAGGTTCTCCATCCAATTTTACTAATGGTTCATTTTCATACTAGTAATAGATGGTAACTATTACAAAAATTTATTTGAATATTACCTATATGTGGTTGAAGGTTACATCAGAACAAATATGTGGTCCACCAAAAAAAAAGTTCTTTTAGGGTCCAAAATTTTAAATAGTTAAATATCACCTCTTATGGAAAATAGATGTCTCTTTTGGCCTAGTTTGGTAAATAAGTGAGTTAAAAAATATGAATAATAAAATAAGAAAAAAAGTCAATTTTAGCATCTTAGGGCATCCACAATGGTCTACCCTTTCAAATGACTTGAAACAATATAAAAAAATAAAAAATTCAGTGGGACCCATCAATGACTTGAAGCAATTTTGGGTTGCCTCTCACAAACCCTTCTCCAACCACTTGGTCTGCACCAAGCGATTTGTACCAAGTCTTCCATTTAATTAATAAACAAATGGTGGACCCCACCAACCAATGACTTGATCAAGTCATTCATGGTCACCATTGGAGATGCTCTTATAATATATTTAAACTAAATAATAATATAATATTAACCAAATAAAAAATTAGGTCAATTAATTATCCTACACAACAATAAAATCATGTTTATAGGATTTAAGTTTATATCATATCTAAAAGTGTTGTAATAAATTTATATGATTTTTAGGTATATTAAAGAACTTTCCTGGAAACTTTTGAAACAAAGTGTTATATTAAGCCTTTTTTATGAAGTTACTTGAAAAACTATCTTATAAAACAAGTGTCTATGAAAAGATATATTCATAGAACATTCTTAAAAAGTTTTATAAATGGATTAATAAGACACTTTGTACTAAAAAGTTTCTAAAAAGCTTGTGAAGACGTCCAAAGCGTCCTATTTATTTGTTACAACACTTGTAGATAGAACAAACAAGTGTTTGGTCATATAAACTTAGTTTTATATGGTAATTGATTTAGTCCTAGTGAGAATGAAAGTTACGTTATAGTAAGAAAAGTATGAAGTGATCTCCACATTTGGATGCACATTAGGATAAGATGTGTAGTGATGAGATGCACCAGATTCCTTATTACCTTCTCACCTTAATTTTTTTTCTCACATAATCTATGATACATAAACACTGTTATCGTTTTATAAATCTAATTTTATTATATCATGTTAGCTTGATAAAAAAAGTGTAAAAGAATTAATTTATAATTTAAAATTGGGAAAAAAATTAAAACAAATCAAAATCAAAAACTAAAAAAATAAAATAGTACTATAAAAAAGGGAATTTAATTAAAATACCCAAAGTTTGAATTTAACTTACCAAAGTACCCATTTTTTTTCGTTTTTACCAAAATATCCATTTTTTTCCGCGATAGGGGTTTGCGATCGCAGGCAGGAACCAATTTTGAAAATTATATTTACACTTTCAGTCCCTGCCCGCGAAGGTGTCCCGCGGTGGTATCCCGCGAAGGGACCAATTTTGAAAATTATATTTACACTTTTAGTTCCTGCCCGCGAAGGTGTCCTGCGGTGGTATCCCCTGAAGGGACCAATTTTGAAAATTATATTTACACTTTCAGTCCCTGTCCGCAATCGCGAACCCCATTGCGGAAAAAATGAGTATTTTGGTAAAAACGAAAAAAATGGATATTTTGGTAAGTCAAATTTAAACTTTGGTATTTTAATTAAATTCTCTATAAAAAATGGAAGGGGTTGCATAATTCTAGCAAGAACTCAAGGATCACCACACAGGTGTTCAATTTCTTGACGGTTTCACAAAAACCCATACAAAAGGATATTTTCGTAATTTTACACCATTACGCCACCTCCACGACTTACTACTGCAACTACTATCGGCTACCTTCTTCTTCATTCATTCCAGTTTTTCATATATACATATTATTATTATTATTTACATACACAAAATCCCACACCACATTCTGTTTTCGGATCCGGGTCGAATACGAATAAACCATCGGAGAAATGAAGTTGTTGTTCTTGAATAATAATAACTCAATATCCTACTGTGTAAACCAGAATAAACCATGTATTCGGTGGGTTGATAAGTATTTTAAAGATTGTCTTTGCAATCTTAGAGACGAAATCTCTTTCGGTTTGGGAATTGCGAGTCTTATTTGTTGGGGTGTCGCTGAAATCCCTCAAATCATCACCAACTTTCGCACTAAATCCAGCCATGGCGTTTCGCTTCTTTTCCTCCTTACTTGGATTGCAGGGTAGGTGTTTGTGTTAATGCCTCAACCAAATTTCTTGTTTTTTTCTTCTTTCTATTCTTTGTTTTTCGATATGAAATCGATGAATGTTTTTGGTTTTAATGATGCAGGGATATCTTTAATCTTGTGGGTTGTCTTCTTGAACCTGCAACGGTAAATCTTTGCAATTTCTTACGACTATTAATTTACACCATGTAACATGATAAAAGATTTCGATAAAAAGTTAAAACCTGTTAGTTAAGACCACCTTTGTTTAGATCTATTTTGATCTTTAACGTTATTTTTTCATATGTTTCTTTTGTTTTGGATGCAGTTGCCGACTCAGTACTACACAGCTGCGGTAATAGGATTAATTTCTGCAAATGTTCCTGTTTAATTTTGTTTAATAACAAATTAATCTTCCTTTATTGTTCATGTTTAATCTAACCCATGTTGTTAATTAATCAGCTTTACACAATTAGTACAATAATCCTAGTGTTGCAAAGCTTATACTATGATCATATCTACACATGGCTCAAATCAAGAAAGGCAGATGCTAATGCTAACATAGAGGTATATATACAACTCCATTGCCATATTTCCCTTTTTGTAATCAGAATCAAGAATCAAGATTAAGATTAATCAACACCTTTGGTTAGTTTAATTGATGCTAAATAGACCTCTAATGGGAAAAGTTATGATCTTTTTTAAGGTGGAAGAAGCCAAGAAACCTCTTAGACCATCGAACAACGAAGAACCCCACAATTTGAACTCAAGAAGTCGTGCAATACGAACATCCCCATCGCCCCGCCAGGACTATTTCTTCACGTATATATGTCTTTATGTTCATCCACCATTATAATTTATATAGTTTATTATAATTTGTAGTTTGTAATGATGAAAGAATGGAATATGAAATCTGTTTGCAGATCAGCAAGATCGATGGCCGGAAGTGCGACTCCACCCATTCGATCTTATCTGTGGACAACAAGGAGTGGTCCAGCTTCTGCCATGGCTGGTGAAGATGATTCCTCTTCAGAAGACGAGTCATCTGTTCAGATACCCAAGCCAGCTGCTGGTACCCAACCCAAACCCATCCCACGTTCAGTAAGTTCCAGTTTTTTGAAACTTGGCAAATCTTTTATTGTGCTTCTTTTCATGTTTTTGGCTTATTGGCTAAAAGACAAAAACACTAAGCGTAAAATAGCCTGGGCTGCTTATTAAGTTATAAACCAAGAAAGTAATAATGTCTGAAAGATTCCAGATTTGAAGTGCTATTTAGCTCAATGACCATCTTCAAGAATCTGGTTTTGCAAATGACCTCTAGTTTTTTTTTGAAGTATATAATATTTATACTTTTTTGAAGTATATAATATTTATACTTTTTTGAAGTATATAATATTTATACACGGCAAATGAAACAAATAAACTCACACATCCTCCTCACTTTTGGTGAGGTTTGAACCCATGACCTCCTACAAGGCCAAGGGCTCCGATACCGCTAGGCTAAAGGCCCTTTGGTAAATGACCTCTAGTTTATTTTCAAGTTTTTTTGGGATAGATCGTATAACAGGGTCCTTGGTTGAATGATCTTCTATCAATTTTCCTAAATGCAAGACCTTCTGAGAGCATCTCCAACCCACTAAACACTAAGATGTAGGTCATGTTTGCTTCAACCCACCACTAAAACACTATTTTTTTTGTGTGTAAATTGAACTAGGCTCAATATTTAGAGGTCTACTATTCATGGCCTCTAAAAATGTAGTGGCAATTATAGTTTTGTGTTTTAGTTTGTGGTTGTTAGAGTTTCACCACTAAAACACTATTTCTTTTTGTAAATTGAACTAGGCCTCAATATGTAGAGGTCTACGGTTCATGACCTCTAAAAATGTGGTGGCTTTTATAGTTTTGTGTTTTAGTGTATGATTGGAAGAGTTTTTGTGTTTTAGTGGAGATTAGCCCACGTTTTAGTTTTATTTAGACCATCTCTAAGACCATCTCCAACTCATCACTAAAAACACGAAAATGAAGGTGTTTTTATCTCCAACCCAACACTAAAACACAAAAAAATATGGAGGTCAATAAAGTAGCTCTCTATATTTGAAGGCCAATGAGGTAAGTCTCTATAATGACATATTAATATTTTATTCAACTTTTATAATTACATATAGCGAGAAAGGAGGAAACGGAGTTTCCGCTGTTCAGGAGGAGACACGTCAGCTACGTTTGGTTTTACTTTAATATATATATTGATATATATAAATTAATAGTTTAATACAGTAAGTAATATTTTATATTAACTTTATAATTTAGTTATTATTATTATAATATTAAAAATGTTTTTAGTGTGAGGTTGGAGTTCAATTGTTTTTAGTGTTCAAGGGACCCACCATTTTTAATGTTATTTTTTTAGTGGTTGGGTTGGAGATGCACTAAGTAGGCATGGCAACGGGCAGGTATGGGGCGGGGTTCCCCATCCCCGGCCTCGGTTTTTGAAACCCTCCCCCGGCCCCGGCCCCGGGCGGGTACGGGGATTTCAACCCCGTCCCCGGCGGTTCCCCGACCCGGTTGGTGTTTTTTTTTGGGTTTTTTTAACATCAATATCATATCTCACAAAAAAAAACATTTTTAAAATTTATTATATATTTAATAAATATATAAAATATATAAAAAATTTAATAATATATATATACCGGGTCCGAGGCGGGTCGGGGGATGGTCAACCCGGCCCCGGTTTTCTAAAAGCGGGTTTCCCCGTCCCCGGCCCCGGTACCCGGTTTGGCGGGGAATCCCCGGCCCCGGTCGGGTCGGGTGGACCGGGTTCCCCACCGGGTCGGGCCAAATTGCCATGCCTAGCACTAAGGGGCTGTTTACCAAAATTTTCATTAAGTCCAGTATGGATAAATGTGTTTGTTTGGTTAAATTTTTCTGTTTGGATAAATTGTTGCTGTTGTTTACTTTTTTATCTGAATCAACAGTCTGAATAGCAAAAATGACCGATTTACCCCTGAGTATGAATTATAAGCTGTTTTACAAAGAATGGAGAAATAGCCTACTTGCAACAATAATATACAAAGAAAATATGTTTGCAACAATAAACATACAAACAAAATTAGTTTGCAACAATCAACAAACAAAGTAGATGGAGAAACTGGGGGAAATCAAACCAATAATATACAACCAAATCTGTAAAAAACGAAGCAAAATGAGGGGGGGGGAGGGGAAGAATCGAACCAATAATCACACCAAATCACTTAAAACGAAGCAAATTTTTTGAAAAACCCAAACTTTCTTATTTCAACCTCCCACCAAAAATGTAATCATTTATGTACATCTCTTTATTATCAACTGATATGTTACAAATTTACACAAAATCATGCATAGACAAAGAACTGGAAATCAAGAAACAATAATAGGGTCAATTTTCCACTACTGGAAATCGAACCAATAATCACACCAAATCAGTAAAAACGAAGCAAAAGGGGGTGGGAATCAAACCAATTATATACAAAAAAAAATCAGTAAAAAACGAAGCAAAAAGGGGGGGGGGGAGGAAATCGAACCAAAAAGGGAGAAATATTACCTGTGTCAATGGAGAAACGAGAAAGCAAACTCGCCGGAGAAAATGGCACACAAAGTCGCCGGAAAAGCTGCCGGAATTTCGCTGGATTGGAAGAGACGGCTGGAGGGAGAGAGGCGTGGAAGGAGAGAAAAGCTAGGGTTGCATTTTTATTTGAGGGGTAAAAAAGTCATGTTTTTATCTGAATGGGGACAACAACCCTAAACCAACTGTGCGATTAAGACCATTTCTGTGCGATTAAGTCATAAGTAAATAGGCAATAATGTCTGCGCGAATAAGCCAAAATCCTCATTAAGCCCAATAAGTCACAAGTAAACACACCCTAAGACTCCAAGCCAACACTAAAAACACTAAAATGGTTATCTTTTTCATCTCCAATCCAACACAAAAAAGAATAAAGAATGGAGGTCAATAAAGTAGATCTCTATATAGAGGCCAATAAAGTAAACCTCTAAAAATATATATATTAGTATAATATTAAGTTTTTTTAATTATATATCTATATATTTATTAAAAGTTTAATATATTAAGATGTTTATTAATATTATAATATTAATGATGGTTTTTAGTGTATTTTAGTGTGTTGGAGTTGATTTTTTTAAGTGTTCAATGGATCCACCACTTTTAGCGTTTTTAGTGGTTGGGTTGGAGATGCCCTTAGAGATGGTCTAACAAGTTCTAGAATGTCACGCTTGTATGCAAGAATGTCATTCCATATATAAAAATGACACTAAACTTGTCCGAAGTTTTATGCTCCTAATAAAATTCTTATTTAAGGTTATTGAGCAAAATAATCCCTTAGGTTCAAGTCAGATGAAGGTCATTGAGACATTGAGTTATAAAAAAGATTAGGATTACATGTTCGTAATTGAAAACTCATTTAAGGTATTCAACCAAAAGACCCATATTTGACCCTTTCAAGTTAATCTTTTTATCTTGACGGATGTTAATCTGGTTTCTAATTCACGCGATTGTGCATGACAGGCTGCTGGTTATGCAGCGTTCTTGGCGACTTCGTTGAATTTGCCCTCACACACCAAAGCTTTGATGCAAGTTTATGTTGGCAGGAAGTTGCTACAAGTATATGATCATCTTTGCTAATTGTTTCATTAATTAATTTTATAGCAAAAACAATCAAGATTGTGCATTTGGTTTAGTTGCTTAATTAGATTAGTGTTAATTACAGGAGGGTGGTGGAAGTGGGTCTGTTTATGGGCAATGGTTAGGTTGGATGATGGCGGCTATTTACATGGGCGGTCGAGTTCCTCAAATCGTTTTGAATGTAAGGCCAGATTAATCTGGAAAATTCTAACTTTTATCTGATTAAATTGTAGTCTTTCTGAAACATTTGTTGTGATTCTTGACAGATCAAAAGAGGCAGCGTTGAGGTGAGAATCTCGCATCTTGATTGACTATTTCTTTTGTCATTTGAATCAAAGTTTCGAACTTTTCACAATTTTATGTTCAGGGCTTGAATCCTCTCATGTTCATCTTCGCTCTTGTTGCAAATGCCACTTATGTTGGAAGGTCCTCTCTCCCTTTGTCCCTCTCTCTCTCTATGCGTGTGTGTGTATATTTAGGGTCAGGTTTAGGGGAAAACCACAAAAAGTGAAAAATTGAAGAACAACCTGGTAACATTCATCTGGACGGTTTACACATGTGCATACAAGTAAATTGTAACATGCACATGTGCATAAAAACCAAAAAACAACTTCAATTACTTGTATGCACATGTGCATACTGTCTAGATGAACGGTTATCAGAGTGTTCCTTAGTTTTTCGTTTTTTTGAGGTTTTCCCCTGAACCTCTCTCTCTCTCTCTATATATATATATATATATATATATATATTACTGCCATTGAAGTTTACTGAAGTGTAATGGTTTTGGAGTGCAGCATTCTTGTAAGAAGTACAGAATGGGAGAAAATCAAGGCCAACTTGCCATGGCTACTTGATGCTGCAGCCTGTGTGGCACTTGATACATTTGTATCCTTTGCTGTTTATCTTTTTGTGATCTAAATTAAAAGGCCAACTAACACTACAACAAAATCGGCTTTATAACATGTCAAATATATCTAAATGCCCTAACAAGAGGTTAGGGCAAATTTTTTACATTTTTGCTCAAATAATCATTGTTTGACCTTAACGGAAGTAATTTTTATAGATCATAATGCAGTACGTGTACTACAGATACTTGCAAAGGGGAAATGACGAAGAGGGCCAATATGGCGACTATTTAGAAGCCGACAAAAGTTATGTTTCTTGATTGTATGATAAGGGATGAACTAGTATACTTAAGAACAAAGAGGAGATCTATGCACGATGTTTTCAATCGGCTCTTTGTTGTACCTTGATTTCAGTTGATCAAATATTGGAACGTTTAATGGAAATCGGTAACCAATTTGTTGTAAGGAGGCAGATCGGGCATCTTCCACTTCCGGAAACGTTGGAATTTAGAGATTCGGACCATGGCTCGACCGAAAAGCTTAAGTTTTGTGTTTACGTTAAGCAATATAATAATTTATATACTTATATATATTTGGTTTTGAGTTGTACTATAAACATATGCATGATGAGGTCCACTTTCCTTGCCAACTTTCTAAATGTTTCAAATGATAATATTTTACATATATGAGTTGTAACTATATCCCCTCTTGACATATATGACCATTGGTTGTGTAGCCGAAGTTGAGGTTAACGTGAGAAGTAGTGAATCTGAACTGTTGATCCTTTTAATCAAATGCCTTCCCATAATTTGTGACTTAGAAGGGAATTGATCTGGTGCATCTCATTTTAATGTGCATCTATTTCTCATCCAACGGTTGGTAACTACTTTTCACGTTAACCTCAACTTCTCACCGGAACCAAACTTTGCTTGTGTATGGATTAAATATATTTCTATCAAAGAGATGCGTGACTTAATGAAGAAAAGTGAGGGGTCCTAGCCTATTTCATATTGCTATTTTGACTTAATGGCTTCATGATAAGCCATAGAGAAATACTCTTGTATAGCTGAATGAATAAGCTCGTAAAAAGCATTAAGCTCATCGAGCTGTAAGTAAAATAGTCCCTATAAAAGGTATTAGAGTTGAGTTTATATATGTTTAATTTATTGATTCACTTCGTCGATTCGAAAGGAATATTGAAAGATGAATAGTGAGAAACCTCAAGACTTTATTAATCACATTGTGAACCATTATTCAAGCCATAACATCTCATTTAAACACTAGAAATCCTAGGAAACAAACAAAATAATAAGGAAAAAAAAATTAAAAACATTGAAGAGTAGGTGCAAACTAAAAACCGAAAAATGCTGATTGGACACTCTAAACAATGGAAATCAGCTAAAAACACGGGCACAAGATACCAACTTGCGTTTTGCAAGTGTATGTCTGCTCAAATCAACAATGTTGACCTTTTTCCGGGTCAACCCATGGCTTTGTGGCCCTTCAGGGTCTTCGGATGTTCCAAAGACATCATGAATTCGCATTTTTGTTGTATTGTATCACGAAAGCATAATTAAGAACAAATGAGATGAAGCTACAATATGTGATGAATTTGAAGTTTAATTAAGAAATAAAATATTTAAACATGGTCTCCAGAACAAGACCCAAACTTTTCCAGGCCTGGGTCAGACTTTGGTGTCGAAAAAGGACCCGATCGGGCTTTTCATACCGGGCTTTTTTGGGCTTGACTAAGCTTTTTCATGTTTTTCTAGGACGGGCTTTCTTGGATCGGTCCTTAGCCCGGGTCTACCCCAAAATTTTGGTCTAATTAGGCTTTCAGGTCTGGCTTAGATCAGGTTTTGAGGTTCTGCTTTTTTGTACATCTCTAGTAGTATTGATGAGGTTTTGTTATATATGTATGTTAATCCAATAGTAAGGTGAAATTAAAAGCCCAATTGCCCAAATAGGCTATTGCTTTATGGGTGTATGATTATGAAATAGAGGGTAAGATTTGTCTTTAGATTTTGTTCATGTATTTTACATCAGATAATGATAGTGGTTGTAAATTAAAAAATAAAGATTTTGGTGATATTTGTATTAAAAAATATTTTAATGGTTATAAAAAACAAAGAATAGAAAAGTGAGAAAATAAAACTATTTAAATTTAGATAATTTTCTATAAACTAATATGAGGGAAAGGTAATTATCTTTGAATTCTTGAGAATGAATGTAAAATAATTTGAAATATATTGGAATGATAAATTTACAAATATTTTAATATTAAGATAAGAAATATATAAGATTTAAAAAAAATAAAAATTCAAGAACACCGATATCACACTTAAATCATATGTGATTAAGGACGACCTTGAGACACATGCCAAGTCGCCTGCTTCTTTTATGCTGATCGTATTTTGTAATCAAATACGACTTTACACTGAAATCACATTTGATATAAGTATTTTTGTTTTATTTATTTATTTTGAACATGTTTAAACCCAATTCCAATTTGTTTTATATCATATTATAAATTAAAATGGTAGCATTAATGAGGGGTATTTAATTCCCACCACCCAACAAATAAATAAACAAAAAATTAGAGGTTGCTTGATTGTTAATAAAACATGCATTTATGAAGGATGCGCATTCCATGCCACTTCTAATGCCAATTTTCACCTTAATTACTTCAATTAATTCGTTAAATATTTTTAAAAAAATTAATTTAAAAATAAAATAAAAAGAGTGAAATAATATCAACTTCAATCGTGTGATTATGATACAAGTGTGAGGTGGTGCATGTTAGCAGCAGAAACACATGGATGTATCAATTAATTGTCGGCACCAAACCATCTTCCATCCATATTAATTTTCCCCTCTAAAAAGTGCTTTCTAAAACCCACCTAATACTTTACTTTATGCTTTTTTATTATTACTATTTTACAATTTTAGTCCCTCTACTATGCTTCCTTTCATATATTCATCTTTAACGATTTAAGGGTCGTTTACCGGTACACATTGGATAAACGATAAGCTGGTAAAAACATGGTTTGGGTCAACACAAATCACTGATCGAGTAAGAGCCCCTTTCTTAGGTTATCAAGTTAGCATTTTGGTCAACTTTAAACAACAATATCTCTGATTATGTAAGCTTCTAGCTCTTAACTGGTAAAAGATGATAATCACGTAGTATACAACATATATGTAACTGGGCCTCGTTGTGTTAACTTGGAGCCTACATGTAATATTTTTATATATCTCGATAGTCACCAAAGCACGATCCTCTCTTAAGCATTTTATGGTAATGTTGTCGTTGTCCCTCTTTCTATATTCTAATTTCTAATTTCGATCACTACTTGTTTCTATATTTTCCATGTCTTCTTTTTTATTTTGATTTGAAATTAGGAGTTTGATTTTGTTTGTGATTCAAAATGAATATTGTTGTACCCAGGGGCGGATCTATGTGGGAACTAGTGGGGGAGAGGCCCCCATGAAAGAAAAAAAAAATCTATATTTTCAAGGTTAAAAACATTTTTTTTTAACTTTCTACCCTTCATCCCCCCAGTAATATTTTGTATGTGTCCCCATCAATAAAAAAATATCTGAAAATTAACAAAAAAAGTTTTTCAAAATTAACAAAAAAACCGAAAAAATCTTTCAAAATCGACAAAAAAACTTAAAAATTTCTCAAAATCAACCAATTTTTTCTAAAAATTCATCGGAAAAAGTGGAATTAGGCCAAAAAACACATAGGTTAACTTTGCGGGCCTTTAATATACCTAGAAGATGCCCCCAGGAGACAAAAATTCTGGATCCGCCACTGGTTGTACCAATATGAAAAAATGGAGATGCTCTTTTTAATTTTGATTTAAAAAGATAAAAATCCAAAAAAGAATATGAAAATGATGAATGGACAAAAATACCTCTTATTTGACAACCCTCTAGTTAATACTCTCAACCAAACTGTCAGAAAATCACTATTTTTAACCGACCATGCATGCAAAAAACGTTGACAGACCAAATTTACAAGTTAAGAAATACTTGAGGGACTAAATTTGTAATTTCCAATTTAGCTTTAATATTATAATCTTCAATATTTAATTTATATAATTACATGAGTAAGCAATTAAATGTATTTTATAATATGTATTTTATTATTAGTTTAAATAATATTTATTTTATAATATAACGTGGACCTTTCTTAATTAATTAATTTTGTCTTATGTAGTAACTGTTGAATATACTCTTTTATATACTTTATAACAATTTAAGGGGTTTTCGTAAGCTTAGTTAGAGCATTTTTCTCATTTTGAAGAAAATTAAGAATATGGGGATTTTGGGTAATATTTTTGTTCCAACAGATTCCCCAAAATGAAGAAAGTAGGAGAGAGAAGAAGTTTCTCTCCAAATATGAAGATAACCAAAAAAAATGATTCTTTAAAAAAAATTGAAGGGAGAAATAATATTTTAATAGATGAATGAAATACTTTAATATTATAATCAATGTTTTTTCCTTCAAAATGAGGTATCTGTTGGAGATGCAAGTAATTTCTTTAAAGATTTTAACTTTTGATTCTTTATTTTGAAATCATAAAAGAAGAAACCAAAGATAATGATGTGGTCTCTCCTAAGCATTATAAGACCATTTTTTTTCTAAGACTTTTGATTTTTTTAAATATTTGGTACGGTAAAGACTTTTTCGTCCCTATACTAAAAAGATAAAATTTATTGAGTTAGGGTTGTTTTAGTAATTTTAAAAAGTTTAACCTACCACCATTTTCATCTAGGTGAAACCACCAAATCTTTTTAACTTCATTCTTAAATGTGAAAACTCAAAACCTTCCTTTTTGTATCATGATTTGTTCATCACTATATATCTTCATCTTCCTCTCCATATCACTTGATGTATTATTCATATCACAAACCATGCATTGTTTTTCAACAAGATCGTTTTTTTAGTAAACACTTTTTCTCCCTCTTCGTCGTTCACTTTATTTTTTTTCTTACATTTCGTAAACCGTTACTTTTCAACAAAATTGTATTCTAGGTTTACTTTGAGAATACTAATTCGGGTTCTATTTCTTATTGACTTTTGTTGGGATTTTAGATTTATTCTTACTTTTATTTCTATATTTTCCTTAACTTCTTTTAAATGGAAACAGGGGTTTGTTCATGGAAGTGATTTTAAAGTTTTGATGGCAACGATGGTTCAATGATCGAATCTTGCATGTACGTATTACAATCCATGACACAACCACAACAAACTTCAACATGTTTTTTAATGGTTATTTTTATTTTTTTCAGGTTTATTTCGAGAAGACTAATATGAGTATGCATTTCTTTTCACTTTTGTTGAAATTTTAGAGTTATTTTTTTTCGTTTTCTATATTTTTTTTAAGTTTAAATTTTACTAATAATTTTAACTATGATTAAAATCAAACTTTTTTATTTACAAACACTTAAATATAATAATGTGTATATCTTTATTTATATAACAATTGAATACAATAAGAAATTGATTATAATGGATAAATAAAAATAAGATAGAAGATGATCACTAATCATGTCAATGTAATAACTTTTAATTTACACATAAAAAATTCCTTATTGCCATCAATATACATAAATGAAATACTTATAATAACTTACTACAATATAACTTATCATTTATTATTATTTACATAATATTTCTATCTATATCTATCTATATATCTATATAAAGTAGAATCATGAAGAGATGATGTGGCATGTTGAGAAAACTTGATTCATAATTTTCTATTTTCTCATGTTTTTTAGTTATTTTTTAATAAAAGTGTTATTAAGTGAGCAAACCTTTCATTTTCTCTTTAGGTTTTTTGGATATTTTTATATACTAAATGATAACACTCTTATTCATTAATAATTTTTGTTTATTAATTTTATTTATGAAAACCAAAAAGAAAAAGAGCACACCTCTCATTTTTATATTTATATACATAAAGATTAATTTTATTTATGTAGATATATCTATGTATAAAGTAGAATCATGTTTTTTTTTCAATTTATGGCATTTTCTCTTTCATTTTCTCTTTAGGTTTTGGATACTTTTATATATTAAATGATAACACTTTTATTTATTAATAAATTTTATTTATGAAAACTAAAAAGAAAATGAGCACACCTCTCATTTTTTTATTATATACATAAAGAGATATATCCATGTATAAAGTAGAATAATGTTTTTCTCAATTTATGGTATTTTCTTTTTATTTTCCCTTAGCTATTTGCCAATAGTTATTTATAATCCAACATGTCCTTTCAAATGCCAACTTCCTTTGAGTTTACTTTCTCTTATAATTACTTTGGTAATAATGTAATTATATAAAGAGATTAATTGAAGAAGTTTGTAACGTCCCAAATTCTTAAACATGCAATATCATAAAATAAGCATTCGGATTACATAGCTAAACTTGTCTTTACAATTCATAAAGTGTACTAAACAAGATTTGGACAGTGGAAGTCTCTAAATCCACAGCCGAGCACTATAACTATAGCCGTCAATAACAAAACTTGGAGTCACTCTACGCTCCAAAACCACCATGCCACCGCTGCATTCTTATTTAGAAGAACCCACTACGCGCTTACCTGAAAATGGTTTAGTTTTTGAAAAGCGAGGGTTAGACCAAAAGGTCTAGTGAATTCCCTCCATAAAACATTTAATACTGGATAAAAGCATTCAATGAAAACAGTTCATAAACTTCACATTTACTTCATACAAGGTTAAACACAGGGTTCAGGGATCGCATAAGCTACTTCGATCGGGGCCTAACGGACACCCTCTCGTCTACGCCGGAATCCAAGTGGACCCCCCGTTCCTTCATGTAGGAGGAAACAAATTCCAACCTACAAGCTAACCTCCATATGCCCAAGGGATTACGAATCCCAAGGTACCTTGACCCCACTGTGCAACCGACTACACATAGCATGCACATACATTTAAAACCATATTCATGAAAACCTTAAACATCATTTCATTTGCAAATAAACATGCAAATCATGGAAACATGCATAACTTTTATAAATCAGTTCATACTCGAAAAGGAACCATGTTCAGTAAAACATAGTACGTCATAAAAAGGGTTGAGAGAACTCACCTTACCGTTAGCACCTCGACACATGCTCCGAAACCTACGTTTGTTCTAACCGAACACCTGAATTGGACACCACAAGAATGGTGTTAAACCATCTAACCATACTCTCAAACATCCTTAACAAAACTCCAAAACAACCCTCCAACCGACGCCTCGATCCTAGACCTGAACGACCAACGAAGCGGAAAAGGGACTTGGGGACAGAGTCTGGCGCCGATCCATCGGCGCCGAGACTGGCGCGAAGATCTGTTTGCCCAACACGATTTTCTTTCCAAAACCCAAAGGTTTCTCCTTCCCCAAACTTCTCCAAATCGGTTCTAAGTCTCCCAAATCGATATTTTAGATACCAAAAACGTTAAGAATCAATAACCAACACTTTAAACAACCTAAAACCCATCGATCCCTCTAATGATTCATGAATTTCAAACCTCAAAACCCCAAAAACTCAATTCATAGAAAGTGGAGATTACCAAGCACACAAGATGAAGTTTCCTACTACATTGATCGAAACCCATAGGGAATCAATCCCAAAAATCATCTGCCTTCTATCTTATGGATTTCCAACTCTAACACATACTCTTGACCAAAACCCAATACACACAAGAAGAAGAAGATAAATGAAGGGAATCATACCAAGAAGATGATCTTCCAAAGCCTTTGATGAATCCCTCCCACTCCAATTTCCCAAGAGTTGGTCTTCTCCACAATTCTTCTTCTCCAATTCTAAGCCGCCACCAAAAATGAAGAATGAGGGTTCTTCATCTGATTTATAATTCTAATTTCATACCCTAGAGCACATAAGTTCCCAATTTAACACCTTGGCCACCAAATTCCCATTTATTCTAAAATACCACAAGAGAAAAAAATTCTTAGGAATATGGTCCCTTTGCTAACTTTCATTCTTTTCATTCTAGACCCTAAACCTTCAACTTACTAAAATTTGGGTTGTTACAACACTCCCCCTTTAAAAGAATTCCGTCCCCGGAATTCCTTATTGGGAAAAGATGTGGGTATCCTGCCCACAACAATACTGATACATCCCCAAGGTACGGCCACATTCTGACTCAGTCAACCACTTCACTAAATTCAAAACCTGGAACCATGGGTGCATTCCCTTCAGTTCTTACGGTACCCTAACTCGTAGGCTACTGCTCCTACTCGATCGGTCTTGACAACATTAGATTAACTAAGACTCCTCATGCATCTACACTTTCTTCAAGGAGGAACTTGGTTAAATCCTCCGCCACAACACGAGATTCATCTACCCAGAGACAAACATACACTAGACAGCTTGTGTAATAACCCCAAAATAAGTAATGAGAGTTAAATAGAAATTAGGGGTTGTAATTATTTATTCCTAAAGGTATGAGGGTAAAATATGTAAATTTGGGAAATTAATTCCCCTTCTTTTTCCCTGGGCGCCGTTTTTGCTGAAAGGAGTAGAAAACAATTCCTTTGTTTTTAGGGTTAAGTGGGTGTGTGTGACTGTATACCGAGAGAGAGGAGGTCGACGAGAGAGAGAAGAGAGGAGAAAGAAGATGCCATGGAACCTTGTATATTTTGTGAGGGGAAAACCGAGGGAAAGAAACAATGGTGTTGTGTGTATGTGTGTTTAGGGTGTGCGCAGAGAGAGCTACGAGAGAGAGAGCAGCGAGAGAGAGAGAGAGAGTTGCGGGAGAGAGAGAGAGAGCAGCGAGAGAGAGAGAGCAGCGAGAGAGAGAGAGACGACACGGGATGAGCGCCGACAGTCGGCTGCCGGTGGTGGTCGCCGGCGGTGGCGGCTGAAGTAAACAAGGAAGAAGAAGAAGAACGGTGGTGAGGCTTGGCAGCGGTTTTCCGTTTCGTGAGGTGTTATTCGGGTAAGAAACCTTTCCCTTGCGTATTCTCTTTTGCAAGTAATAGTAGATTTGTAGGTTTTTAGTTGTTCTCAGTTATGTAAGTTGAGAAATCAAATAAGGATATTAATAGGGTATTGATTCTAATCCTTATTGTCAAAGTTAAATTAAATGTTTTAAGGGTTCTTGGTTGGGTTGAATTATTTTATCTGTTGATATGAGGCTAAGAAAATGTTTAGGAATGGTTTTAAGACGAGGTATTATCTATCAGAATCTCGTCATGTTTTGGGAGAATTCCGCAAGTTGTGTTTCGATAAAATAGGAACCAGTATGTTGTATTTTAAAGAATCTATATTTTTACCTTGGGCCTGAGCACGTGGAAGAAAACTGGACATTTCATTCTATAATGGAATTAAAGAGAAGGACCATGTGAATTATATAATTTGGTAACCAAAGTAAATTTTAGTTGTGGAACTTGGTCACGTGATAATCACATTGTGGGTAATGTTAATTAATTAAAGAGTGGATAATGTTAATTAACGGTAGGTTCGGTAGTTATGTCTTGGGTCGGCAGCCGAGTTTAATATTTATGAGTTGAGTCTAGAAGTGAACTTATCCGTTCAGATAAATTTGGGTTAAGTTCGGGAGTAAGCTCGAATATAAATGATTAGATTTTGATACACATTTTCTCTATAATAGGTGTTCCACCTAGAGATCGGAAGAGTAAATGAGGAACTTTGGAGCGAGCAAGCCAGGTGAGTTTTCTAACTAAAATACGTGCTTTTAACGTGTTTTCTGAAGTAAGTAGTTGACGAGAAATGCCATGCTTTTATTTGTACGATTTAATTGCATGAAAGTTTATGAAAGTTATGTGAGATGTATGCATACATTGTGATAGACGTAAACTGGCCAAGACGGGAAAGTAGTCCCGCCAGTGCTCGTGCGGGAGAGGAGACCCTTTATGCCAGGGGAAGTAGCCCCAATATAAGGCAGCATGAGACTGACCCGTTGTCACCTTAGGGTGGCTTCAGGGTGTCAGATTACGAGGAGCGGATTTATCCGTGGAAGTTTTACGTGGAAGTTTTATGAAAGGTTACGTGGAAGTTTTATGTGAAAGATTTTGTTGTTCAACTACGTGAAAGTTTATTATTGAAAGATTTATGCTGAAAAGATAAACTGTTTTATATGTTTTGATAACTGTTAGGAGGGACTCACTAGACCTCATGGTCTAACCCTTGCATTTTCAAACTAAAACCTTTTCAGGTAAGCAGATAGTAGGAGGCTCAGGTAAGTGAGCAAGTGCATGATAGTGGACAGATGCAGATAGAGACAGCGCCACTCAAACTTTTAGTGGTAGATATTCTCAGTTGTGTATAGGTTGTTTCCGCCAACCTAAGTTATGTAGACATATGTAATGAAATTTTATGGACCAGTTTTGTAATTGTTTAATATTATTGATATGTATGCTTTATTTAGACTGGGTCATTACAGTTGGTATCAGAGCCATAGTTTAAGAGATTTAGGTGACCGGACGGGCCTAAACTTAAACTTGGGAGTAGAAATCACAACTGAGAATCAGGAAATGCGTTAGGAGGACACTATTATTGAGATAGGACTAATAAGGTACTGAGGACCATCATGTAAGGTAAGTTTGAAATTCCACCTGGCCAGTGTAATTGCGAACTTACAGGTACATGTATGTGCTTAACCTGCCTTATTATTCCGAAGTTGTGGTCAAAAGCTAGTGTTTGTGTCGCGTGCCAGTACTTTAGAATGTCAGTAAGATCCCTGAGAAGTAGATTGAGACCCATAGTCGGGGAGATATCGTAAAAGATCAGTTATGATGTGATGTATGTATATATCGTAGAGAAGAAAGTTGTTTGGAGAGTGTTGAGTCGTCTAGAGATAGATCTTCGTGGATTCGAAGAGGACGAGCAATTGCTTGTGAGTAAGACTCCTGGTTCAGAAGAGTCCCGATTCTAGGAATCGTAGGGTAGATCAGTTGGGATGATAAGAAAGAACAGTGTCGAGATCTTGAAGGTGTCAATTCAAGAGCGAGTTGAGGATTAGAGTCCCGACTTTTAGTCGAGCTTTTCAGTGTCTGTTTGAAAACGGGTAGAGGTAGAAGGTGAGATTATTGATTAAAACGAAATAGTATGAAAGGGGTTGAATAAGTGAGATAAGGAAAGCGTGTTCGGTAAGTTGTTGCATGACCGAAAGGGAGACCGTGGTCGTAGGTGAGGTGTCAAGGATAAGTTGTGTGAAAAACAAATTGACCTTGGTTGGGTGAGTAGCCTTCAACTGCAAGTAGAGTTTCATGCATTGAGTTGTACATGTGTACAAAAAATTTTTCATAAGTAAAGTGAATGTGTAAAAATTTTAAATTTGAGCAAATATGAGTCGGCGTGTGCAAGCGTATGTTTAAAGAAAAAATGCAAATCCATTTACATCGCACAATAAAGTTTTGAGGTTTACGGTTTGCAAAATCTTCCACTCTTTTCATGACAAGTTAAATTATTGCAAAAGTCAAGAAAACGATTGAATGCAAAACTTTTATGACCAAAATGACTATTGACATGTTGAAGTTATTTGTGAGTATATAAACCGACTGGTTTACTTCGTGTCGGTAATTTCTTACAGGATGTGGTCGCATGAAAAGATTTTCACTCTATATATATTTCTGTCGTAACGACATATTTTGATGGAGTAAAATTAAGTTTATGGAAAGTTGCATGCGACCGATTCTCGGGATCGTGGTGCAGAGCATTGAAATTTTAAGAGTGATGGGGGCATGTGTACCCAATATGTTTTCAAGTGTTGTTTATTGAAAATGATGAAAGGTACGAAATGATTTATCTATGGCATTGTCATGCATGAAGGCTATGAACTCACTAGGTCGTATGATGTTGTATTTTAAAGCTAAGAAGGAACTCAGAGAGTGGAGAGTTGTTGGTCAAATCAGGAGAGGACGTTGTAGTATCGGGATGTGTGTTCCGTCAGTAGTCGATGATAGTATCGGTGGTATGAGGGTTTGCACCCTTGTTCGGTAACTGGAAGTACGATTGTCAAGGGACGGTTGTGTCCAGAGGAAGAACTTGAAGCCTTCAAGGTGATGGTTTTAGTAACTCTTTATGAGTAGTGTGGTGAGGAAGAATGAAATGTCCGTGATGTGGGAATGTAAGTTTCGAGGTGAATTTGTAATGTTATCGTTACATGAGTAGGTTTCGAAAAGATGGGGGACCGATCATGAAAGTGATAGGGATATATTGGAAGGATTAGGTTCCGTAAGGAACCTTTGTTAAAGAATAAGTTAAGAAAGTAGTTACAGGTTGTCTGTTGTTGTAAAAGTCGATAGCTATGTAAGATGGCCGAGGCCGAAGACGTGAACCAGAAGGTTGAAAGTTGATAGAACACCTTGTAGGAGTGTTAAGAGGATGAGAGGTTTTCGTTCTGTATAAGCGTCCATTTACAAGGTATGGAGGGATACGTAGAATGATGAGGTATGTAGCACAAACGAAGTGAGTGTGTAGATTTTATCAGTCGGTAAGAAAAGTGTTGTGTCTATGGAAGGGCTTAGATCGTAAAAAGCTAGCTAGAACGTTTGTGTTTGAATTAATTTAGAACTCGTGAGTTATAGTTCAACAAGTTGGGAAAGGACTACGTAGTGAGATAGACTCGATTGTAGTATGCGAGAAAATGTGAAGGAAAGTATGAATTGTGTAAGAATGGCCATGAGAGATTTGGTTGGCCTGCGGTGTGATGTTATGAGTGAGGAATGTACAGTTATGTAATGGCATTAATTGTCAAGTTAAATGTACCAGTTAGTATCGTAGTGAGGTGATGTTAGCGAGAAAGAAAGCATCACATAGAAGCCTGTTTGGGGTTTCAGATGCGGTGTGCGGTTTGTAACCAGGTCGTTAGAGCACATAGGGTGTAAGTTGACTTTATAGTGTGATTATGTTCGGGATAGAGGACGGAGTAGTGGTGGGAGATTTTCCCAAAGGAGAAACCAAGTGCTTTTGGTTGTAAGAGTCGCTAAGTAGGTATATGTTGAGATCATTAGAAGTTTAAAGAGGATGAAGAGTGTGTTAGTCAAGTGTGTTATAGTAGATGCTAAATCTCTAAAGAGCGTGAATTGTTTCTTATGTGTGAGGGAACGATCCTAGAAGGAGACAGTTGGAAATTTGGTTATAGGTAAAGAAGGTCATGATGATGAGTATGGGTCGGAGTGGCATTATGATCATTATTTGATTTGAAACGTCATGATAGATGTATAAACCTTTGGTTGGTTGATTAAAATTTTATAGATTTGTTAAGTAATGACATTCATTTGTTATTGCAAGATGTGTTATAATCCTACCGAGATTCTTACTAAGATTTGATAGGGGAGAATCGATTTGTTAAAGTGAGAAGTTGATGATAGTACGATGGAATGAGTAATTTTCAAATTATTTCGAAAATTGTAAATTGTTGGGTTACTCGATGGGAGTTGTTAGTTAAAGAATCAGTTTTAACTGATGGGTTTTGTGAATACCAGCATAGCGAGATGTTGATGCTAAGTTGTTATATGATAATTTATGGTGAATAGAAAGAAGTGAATTGCATCTCAATTGGAGTTCATCTTTTGAAACAGGTTGATAATCATAATGGAAACGAGTTGGTCGAGTTAAAGTTGTTTGTGATAAAGGGAAGGAAATTGTACTGTTTTGTGCGGTAAGGATCAGTGGTTATTTGCACTAGCCGAGAAAGGCAGTTGAGTTCGGAAATTGTTAATGTGGTCATGAAGCAGATAAGGATAATTAGGGAGTGGTAAGTATTGAGATGCTTATAAATTTTGTTCACATGTTATGATTTGTAAAATGGATTACGAGAGTTCGTGGGAAAGTGTTATTGAGACTAACACACTGATCGTTAAGGAGTCATTTAAGGTAAATCTAAGTAAGAAAGACGGGATGACTCTATATCTATAGCTGTCTATTTCTATGGTCATGGTTGTTAATCGAAAGAATATTGGACCCGAGGTTCGTAAGGCCCCTGAATTATTAGATTTGTTTGGAAGATAAAATATAAGATGATTGGATTTTCCTGTTATAAGCAAAGATTGTGAATTTAATCAGAATTGCGCAGCTAAGACGTGAAAGTATGTTGGTATTGTTTTGTTATTGGAAAGATTTATCCCGAAAGTTGAGATTTAAGCTTTGATAATTAATTTCGTCGGTTATCTTTGGAGTGAATTCCGTGACGGAATTCCATTAAGGAGGGGAGATTGTAATAACCCCAAAATAAGTAATGAGAGTTAAATAGAAATTAGGGGTTGTAATTATTTATTCATAAAGGTATGAGGGTAAAATATGTAAATTTGGGAACTTAATTCCCCTTCTTTTTCCCTGGGCGCCGTTTTTGCTGAAAGGAGTAGAAAACAATTCCTTTGTTTTTAGGGTTAAGTGGGTGTGTGTGACTGTATACCGAGAGAAAGGAGGTCGACGAGAGAGAGAAGAGAGGAGAAAGAAGATGCCATGGAACCTTGTATATTTTGTGAGGGGAAAACCGAGGGAAAGAAACAATGGTGTTGTGTGTATGTGTGTTTAGGGTGTGCGCAGAGAGAGCTGCGAGAGAGAGAGCAGCGAGAGAGAGAGAGAGTTGCGGGAGAGAGAGAGAGAGCAGCGAGAGAGAGAGAGAGAGACGACATGGGATGAGCGCCGACAGTCGGCTGCCGGTGGTGGTCGCCGGCGGTGGCGGCTGAAGTAAACAAGGAAGAAGAAGAAGAACGGTGGTGAGGCTTGGCAGCGGTTTTCCGTTTCGTGAGGTGTTATTCGGGTAAGAAACCTTTCCCTTGCGTATTCTCTTTTGCAAGTAATAGTAGATTTGTAGGTTTTTAGTTGTTCTCAGTTATGTAAGTTGAGAAATCAAATAAGGATATTAATAGGGTATTGATTCTAATCCTTATTGTCAAAGTTAAATTAAATGTTTTAAGGGTTCTTGGTTGGGTTGAATTATTTTATCTGTTGATATGAGGCTAAGAAAATGTTTAGGAATGGTTTTAAGACGAGGTATTATCTATCAGAATCTCGTCATGTTTTGGGAGAATTCCGCAAGTTGTGTTTCGATAAAATAGGAACCAGTATGTTGTATTTTAAAGAATCTATATTTTTACCTTGGGCCTGAGCACGTGGAAGAAAACTGGACATTTCATTCTATAATGGAATTAAAGAGAAGGACCATGTGAATTATATAATTTGGTAACCAAAGTAAATTTTAGTTGTGGAACTTGGTCACGTGATAATCACATTGTGGGTAATGTTAATTAATTAAAGAGTGGATAATGTTAATTAACGGTAGGTTCGGTAGTTATGTCTTGGGTCGGCAGCCGAGTTTAATATTTATGAGTTGAGTCTAGAAGTGAACTTATCCGTTCAGATAAATTTGGGTTAAGTTCGGGAGTAAGCTCGAATATAAATGATTAGATTTTGATACACATTTTCTCTATAATAGGTGTTCCACCTAGAGATCGGAAGAGTAAATGAGGAACTTTGGAGCGAGCAAGCCAGGTGAGTTTTCTAACTAAAATACGTGCTTTTAACGTGTTTTCTGAAGTAAGTAGTTGACGAGAAATGCCATGCTTTTATTTGTACGATTTAATTGCATGAAAGTTTATGAAAGTTATGTGAGATGTATGCATACATTGTGATAGACGTAAACTGGCCAAGACGGGAAAGTAGTCCCGCCAGTGCTCGTGCGGGAGAGGAGACCCTTTATGCCAGGGGAAGTAGCCCCAATATAAGGCAGCATGAGACTGACCCGTTGTCACCTTAGGGTGGCTTCAGGGTGTCAGATTACGAGGAACGGATTTATCCGTGGAAGTTTTATGAAAGGTTACGTGGAAGATTTATGTGAAAGATTTTGTTGTTCAACTACGTGAAAGTTTATTATTGAAAGATTTATGCTGAAAAGATAAACTGTTTTATATGTTTTGATAACTGTTAGGAGGGACTCACTAGACCTCATGGTCTAACCCTTGCATTTTCAAACTAAAACCTTTTCAGGTAAGCAGATAGTAGGAGGCTCAGGTAAGTGAGCAAGTGCATGATAGTGGACAGATGCAGATAGAGACAGCGCCACTCAAACTTCTAGTGGTAGATATTCTCAGTTGTGTATAAGTTGTTTCCGCCAACCTAAGTTATGTAGACAGATGTAATGAAATTTAATGGACCAGTTTTGTAATTGTTTAATATTATTGATATGTATGCTTTATTTAGACTAGGTCGTTACAGCTTGGCACAAGACTAAACCTGTACCATTTGTAACGTCCCAACAACATACCACCCAGAGTTCCTTCATCGCAATACAAGCAATTCTAGATTACTTCTTCCAACCAAACAATCGTCTAAGCAGAGTGACATTTCCCTTTCTTGGACCACCTCGACCCCAGTCCGTCGACTACTACACCACTCCCGACTTATACGTAACTAAGAGTAGGGACATCCAACCCATTGCTGAAGTGTCCACCTACTCGAATTAAACTTATCCTGAAACACAACCACTCCTCGCTGATTGCTACGTTCGTTCAATCATAAAAACATAACACCGGTTATCCTCGCCCAACTGGGAGGGGTAACCATACTATTCTCACTAGCTTAATCACTACATGATCAGTTCGTTTAAACCTTTCTCACAAAGTTACTAACTTACTCATTCAGTTGATCGTCCACTTCTTTCCTGCACAACATCATACACCATTCCCTTCCTCAATACTCTTTCCAAAAGCTCGCACACTTATCAATGACAAACTACGCAACACTGCACCTTTTGGCATTACCGTCACGTTTACTACTTCCAAATTACTCACTTAATCCAACCTACTATCTTCACCTCCCCACGTTAGCGGGGAGCACTACTCACCAACCATTACTTGCCCCTCTCTCCCGACATTTCTACATGTTGACCTCACTTTCTCATTACTTACATGACTAAACAGTTGCACCAAGGTCCTAACTTAAGGCATTCACCCAAGTCGTCTTGAAACGACATCAGTGTTCGACGTCACTACACATTCTTTAATCTCCAACTTTTTACTTTCTCAGACAATTCTTTCACTCATAAGCAACAAGTCACACTCTTTAAGGATTTCCCATCTATTCCACCACATTTTGACTAACATACCCATCATCTTCTTTAAACTTTCAATGATCTCAAAATATGCTTACTTAGCGTCTCTTACAACTAAAACACTTGGTTACTCCTTTGGGTAACCACTCGCTACCACTCCGTCATCCTACCCCGAACATAATCATCCCACCACGTCACTTACACCCTACGTGCTCCAACAATCTGGTTAACAAATCGCACCCTTCATCCGAACCCCCCCAAAGGCTTCTATTTGATGCTTCCTCTCTCTCTCTAACATCACATCACTATGACACTAGCTGGCACGTTTATCTTGACCATTACTGTTACTACACATTCGTACACCCTTTGCCCAATAACATCATACTGCAAACCAAATTTCTCATGATCAATCACACTATTCGACCTTGCCTTCAAATTCTTCCGAATACATACTCGAGTCTACATCGCTACTTAGTCCCTTCCCAACTTATTGAACTATAACTCACGAGGTCTCAAATTGGCTCAAACACAACCATGTTAGCTAGTTCTTTACGATCTGAGCCCTTTCATGGACACGACACATTTTCTTACTGACTGACATAGTCTACACTCACTCCGCTTGTGTTACACACCTTATCCTCCTACGGACCCTCCTCGCCTCGTAAATAGAACACTTATTCCACAACAGCAGTCTCTACTAACTTAACATCTCTCCAAGATGTTCTATCAGCTTACACTCTTTTGGTTTGAGTCTTCGGCCTCTGTCAACATACCCCGTTGTCGACTTCAACAACAATAGTCAACTTGTAACCACTTTCTCAACCTATTCTTTAACATGGATTCTTTACGGGACCTATTCCTCCCAACACATCATAATTAACTTCATAATCCGTCGCCCCTAATTCAAAACTTACTCAAGTAACCTCAATATTACAAGCTCACCTCAAAACTCCAATCCCACCCCGTAGACCTTTCGTTTCTGCCTCACAACACTACTCATAAAGAGTTGCTAAAACCAATACCTTGATGACTCTTTGTAACACCCGTGATTTTCGGATAAGTACAACTTCGATTCAGTGAGGAATCGATCTTTTAAGAAAAATATGGAAAATAGGATTTGGAGTTAAATCCTAGATTTTATTGTCTTGTTGGATGTGGAACTCGAATACGAGTCCAACGGTTCTTCCCGGAGCGAAAACGGAGCTAGAACGAGGAAGTTATGGCCAAAACGAGTTTCGGTACACGTTGAGCTATTGTGCCCGGCGATAGTGACACTGTCACAATCGCCGTGTCACTATCGCCCATAGTGTACCGAGAGTTGGGAGGACACGGGCGATTGTGCCCTGGCGATAGTGACACTGTCACTATCGCCGTGTCACTATAGCCGACGGGTTCCAAGGTGTTTTAAACCCCTTTTCTTCTTTCTTTTTCCCCATTTCACTTATCTCTCTTAACTCTCTCAACTCTCTCTCTTTCCCTCAGTCGATTTAGCTCAAGAAACATCATCCCCTCCCCTCTCCTTCCTCATTCCTTCACCAAATCAAACCCCTTTCCACCATTGATGATCATTTTTGGAGCTTGGAGCTTTTGGAATTTTAGGAGCTATCTTTTGGAGGATTCAAGTGATTAAGGTAATTGCTAGTTAGATTATTGTTATATTTCACTTTCTTCCCTTATGGTGGTGTTGTGGGTCGATTTTGGTGGTGATTGGTTGGGAGAATCGTTATCCCCTTCATGTATGAAACTAGGGTTTGGTATAGATGGGTATTTTGGTGTATATTGGATGGATGATATTTTCTTATGGTTAGAGTTGGACATTAATGGTTGGATCGTATTATTGATGGTTGGGAATTCATAAATCTAGGTTTTGGAAGTTTTGGCTTGAGGATGCAAACTTCATCAAAGAAGCATACGTTTGGAGAACTCTAGATTTAGCTTAAATCTAGCAAGGTGAGTTCAAGTTACTTTGCGAAAACGTTGTACATGCCAAAATGTATATTTTACAAATATGTGTGTGTTTTAATTGAAAATATATGTGGTTGAGTTATTTGACTGATTTAACTCTTTTGAAGTGTTTATCTTCATAAATGTGTAAAACACCCATATTTGGGGCTTTTGGATGTTTGGATGGTTAGAAACCATGAATTGTCTTTAAAAGATTATTTGCTCAAAATGAGGTTTAATTGATGGTTTAATCATATATGTGTAAATGATTTTGAAAACCAATTGGGAAATACACTTTTAAGTGTTATGTGTCATTTTGAGAATTATAAGGGTGTGAGTCCTTTGGGAAAACCCCTTTTGTTTAACCCGTAAATAGTTTTGGGGTTAATGATGAATTTGTAGTATAGCTTGCCTAAACAATGTTTAAACGCGTTTTGACCGACATTATGGGTCTAGCAAGCTTGGAGCACTTTGCTCGGTTTGACTTTGAGTTAGTCTTGGGACATTTGTCCGGTTTAAATGGCTCGATATGGAGTCTTATTTACGGGTCGCTTTTATTGCACCGTGTTGCATATTATTGCACGTTGTTGATATTTTACATGCTCAGGGTGGAGTCTAGGATGTGTTATATGCTTAATTGCATTTTTATTTGCATGATTTGACGTCAATAAATGATCATTAGATCTTTGAGCAGAGGGCTCGGTTTTGGGCTCAATTGAGTCCTGGGGGCATTCTCCCGGTTTTAATAAGCTCGATGTGGGCTTGGGGTTTGCATTGCATGAGTTGCATCATATTTTAGGTTTAAATGATTTGAATGCATTGGTTATTCTTTTGAGGTCATGTATAAGTTTTTAAGTTAAGTAAGCTTGTTTTGGATGGTGGGTTTGCCAAGGTAAAGACCTAGTATGGTTGAACTTGGTGGTTTAAATGGACTAAAGACCTAGTATGGTTGATGTCTAAGAGGGGCTAAAGACCTAGTATGGTTGATGCCAAAGACGGACTAAAGACCTAGTATGGTTGATGTCTAAGATGGGCTAAAGATCTAGTATGATTGATGCCGAGGATTGACTAAAGACCTAGTATGGTTGATGTCATCCGTTTTCCACATCCAAGAAGCTTACTTGTATTTATTTAATTTATGTGGTTGCCACATTCGATGAGATCGGGTCTCCCCCGTCACCGAAGGGTGTTGATTTCGGGTATTTTATCTATTCACATTGTTGAGGTTATATTACCTGTATATGGATTGTTTTTCCAGGATTGATGGACGGATTTATGTTACATTCTTATTGAATGTTTTAACTGGTATTGGGATTTTAATACATTTTACGTTTGTGTGAGTTTAGCTTCGTATTATGTTTTAATAAAGGTTATATTTGAATGGATGGTTTCCATGTTTTATGGGTTGAGTATGATTTGTCAACCGTATTTGAAAGTTTTGCTTAAACTAGAATTATTCACGTAATTGGGTGAATTAGGATTTGTAACTCATATTGGAAAATGCTTTACACTTTTCGGGAATGGTTTTCCAAGGATTTTGAGTGTGTTGGAAAATGAGTCGTTTATGCCGTTTGAGAAATCTTTTTGGAAATGATCGTCTTTGTCGCAAGCTTTCATTTAAAGATTTATTTAAATCATGACTATAACTACTAACTTCCGATTTATGATTTTATATAGTCATGATAAAATTCTTGAACTCACTAGGCGTAAGCCTAACCCTTTTTATTTGTCGGCATGTGCAACAGGCTCAGGTTGGGGTAGCTCTAGCTATATTGTGAAGTGGCGAGTGCTAGTAATGTGCACGAGAGGTGAATAGCTTAAGTTATGTTTTCCGCATTTACCCTTGGGAAGTAGCACTTGTATTTGGATTAGGTGATGTCCGAAGTGGGTTTAGTCTTGGTAATGAGACTTGTATAGTATGTATTACTTGGCACCATGATAACGCCACTTTTTGGCGTTATTTTCGGTACTCAAACCAATGAGATTCGCTTGTGTTCAAGAAAAAGGCGGGTATTTTATGGTTTATCTAGTGGAATGTGCAGGTTCTTTGACATGTAGTAATATTCGAGAAAAGAAGCTAAAAAGAGCCCAAAAAGAGCCAAAACGAAGCCCAACGGAAGCCCGAAATCCAAGCCCAAGACCCGCGAACGAACCAGGACCCAAACCGCGACCCAGAAACCGACCCACGCACCCTCTGAAAGGCGCGCGGTTTTCCACGTGACTTGCAAGTCGCGTGGAAGGTCGCGGGGCCCTCTGTTTTGCGAATTTTCAGCTCTTAAATCTGATTTTAGGTCACTTTTCGGGATCGAACTTTCGAGAGACGACAGTGGGCAGTTCAGGGGCGATTTTCAGAGACCATTCACGCCGTTTGGAGCCAAGATAGAGGATAGATCGAGGATTAAGTCACGACGCATAGCGGATTAAAGCCGGGAGAGGGGAGTTCTTCATGTTTTTTCGCCATTACATCTTTTACGTTACCATGTTTGCATTTATTGTTTACTTTTCTTCTCATGCGTTTTTGTCCCCCAACATCATGAACTAACTTTAAGATGTTGGGGGTTGGATTGAATTAGGTTTGTAAGCATGTGAACAGATGACGAATGATTTTATCAGTTTTTCCTTAATTAATGAAGTATGCAATTTTGCTCTTAACGCTTATGTGAATTTGGCCAATTTACATTCGAATTGTTTGTTAGTAATTAAGTTCGAGAGAATTGATTGCTACTTAGAATTAGGAATTGCATGCCTAAGACGATAAATCGGTGATAGAGATATACCGAGTAAGTCTTAGTCCTTAATTGAACCGTTAGGTTGAGATTGACAGATAAAACTTAACCGTTTAACATAAATCTGACGCTTAATGTATTTTGAATTCCATAGTGTTGGTGCAAGTGTACCACATCTCTATATATTATATATATTTATTTTGATGATTACAAACACACCGTATTATCGTTTATCTAACAATCCAATCCAAGTGTACAGTTCTTGAAGAACACGAAGATTTTATCTGAAGAGTTCAAGACGGAAGATTTACGTTGTCATTAGTGTTTATAATTTATAATGATAAACACCCTAAAATAATATACCACTTGGATATTTCTAAAAACCATAAATGATTTTAATTAAATAAGGTTTTTGAGAAACTGTCCTTTTCTGACGCAGGTATACCGCGAGGTTCAGCAGGTATACCGCGGCGGCTTACTGTAGATCTCTGATTGATTGGTCGTACTTTTGTCTGGGCGGTATACCGCGGTGTTTAGCAGGTATACCGCGGGTACAGTTGGGCGGTATACCGCGATGTTTAGCCGGTATACCGCGGGTACAAGTTTACGTTTGTTTTGCAGGGTTGACTTTCTCTTCTGCAAAAGTACTTTTATTACTGCACGGTATACCGCGTGCTTTTGGCGGTATACCGCGGATGCATTGTTTCCGTTGGAAGAGTTGCTATATAATGCATGCGATGGTGGAGAAGAATAAACATAACAGATCAACAACACACTGCCATCTATCCATCTGATCTCTCCCAACTAATATTCCATACTACATATTATCACTACATATTTATTTTATAAAACGTTTTTATAAAATATCCAAGTGATAAATATTATACAAGAGTGATTACCATTGTGAGTTATACTCCTCTTGTAAGTGTTTGAATAACGGGTGTGTGATCCTGTATATCTCGATAAGCTAAAGCTTGAGAGCCTATTGCTTTCCTTTGTATTTGGTTTGTGTTCTACCGTAAAGAATACATTTATTGGATCGTGTCGAGAAGTGTCTCGGCTGCTGGTTTATCACAGTTGGTGGTAAATCAGTAAATCTCTGTGTCAAGTATCTCTATCCCTTATCTCTTTATTTATTCCGCTGTGCTTTTAATTATATCTGTTTATATAATTGTTGTATATTTATTATTTGTATACTCTGATTTATTTATACTGTTTCTGTACTGTATTTATTTGTAAAAGAATTTTTGAAAGTAAAAGATTTTAAATACAACCTTCCCCCCCCTAGGTTGTCTAACACATAGGTTGAGGTCGAGAGACAAAACTTATCCTGTTCAAAATAAAACCCGTTGTTGCTCGAAAGAGAACAACAGTGATTTTGAAGATTGGATTCATTAATGGGAATTAACTGGTAATTGTTGTGAATCAGATGTTTGCATGTGAAAACCTAAGGATGTCCAACCCTTAACTATTTTCTCTATCTGAAGTCTCCAAAGCTGTTTACTGTTTCGTTTGCGTTTTCTTTAGTTCTTGCAATTGTTTAGTTTTAAACCAACCATCTTCCAATATTCGACAGTTCAGTTAATAGAGCTTGTAGTAATTGTGATACTTAGTTCCTAGTTCCCGTGGATTCGATACTCGTACTTACCGTACGTTATTACTTGATTTCGACACCGTACACTTGCGGTTAGATTTAGGGGGGTGAAACCCGCACCTATCAAGTTTTTGGCGCCGTTGCCGGGGAACTAGTTGCAACTGATAGCACTACCAGCTATAAGCGCTATTAGATTGAACATTTTTTTTCTTTTGTTAATTTTATTTCATCACTTTAAATTTCTGGACTGCTAAGTTTGTTTATCTTCCTTTCAGGTGCTAGTTGGTTTATGCCAAGGAAAACCCGAGGGAAAGGAATCGAGCTGATCGACCCGGAAATTGAGAGAACTGCACGTCGATTACGCAAGGAAGCAAAAGCGCAAAGACAGTTAAATATGGGTGACGAGAGACCACCTCGCAACAATCCACCACCACCACCTCCGGAAAGGGTACCTATGCGGTCTTTTGCAAATCCAAATGTGGCAGCCGCACGTATAGGGATCCAACCTCCCACTACCGGGGCCAATTACTTCGAGATCAAGCCGAGTACCATAGTCATGGTACAACAGAACCAATTTGGGGGATCACCGACTGAAGATCCCCATGCGCATCTACGAGCATTCGAACGAATCTGCAACACCTTCAAAATCAATGGGGTGAATGAAGATGCGATCAAGCTGCGGTTGTTCAGCTTTTCACTCAAAGGAAGAGCTGAAATATGGATAGAGAGCCTACCGTCGGATCAGATTACTACATGGGTAGACTTGAAAGCCGAATTCCTTCAAAAGTTCTTTCCACCGGGAAGAACCGCCCAGCTAATGGCGGACATCACACACTTTGCCTAATGGGACCAGGAAACACTCTACGAGGCATGGGAGCGATACAAAGACATGTTGAAGAAGTGTCCACATCACGAGTTACATGGCTTGGTGATAATCCAAACGTTCTTTGGAGGCCTTCACCCACAATTCAAGAATGATATCACGACTGCGGCGGGTGGAGCGTTAATGGAAAATACATATGAAGAAGCCGTCGCATTAATCAAGAATCTAGCCGAACATAGCTTCTCTACTCCAAGATCATCTGTTAGAAGAGTCGCTAGTGTCCAAGAGTCTGATGAACTTAAAGAGATAAAAGCCCAACAAGCGGCGATTACGAGCCATCTGAAAGGAGGCAGTCCTCAAGAGCTTGAACAAGTCCAGTTTATGCAAAACCGGAACCATCAACAGAGGAACGATCCTTTCTCGAATACTTATAACGAGGGGTGGAAGAAGCATCCGAATTTGTCATGGGGTCAACCCGGTCAACCATCGCAAGGTAATAATTTTAATTTTTCCAATTCTCCCAATGCTAACAATGTTTACCGCCCTCCAGGCTTTCAGCAAAGGAACGAGGGGCAATCCGGGGAGAAGAAACCGGGGTTAGAGGACATGATGATGAAGTTCATGTCTAAAATGGACAACACAGTCGAGGGATTAGCCAGCACAGTCAACACTGTCAAGGCGGCTACCGAACAGAACACCGCCTCCATCAAGATCTTGGAAAGGCAAGTGGGGCAGATCTCTGAGGTTCTACAAAACCGACCTCCCGGAACCTTTCCGAGTCAAACCGAAAGGACCAACCAGGAAACATGCAATGCCATCTATCTAAGAAGCGGTAAGGAGCTGAATGAAGAGCCGACACGAGAGCTGTCATCAAGAGAGACCGATCCGAAAGAGAAAGAGGTCGAGATAGTAGACATGACTGAGCTAGAGACCGACGAAGAGGTTGTGACTGAAGTGAAGAAGCCAAAGGAAAAAGAAGTGACACCACAGGTCAAGCCGACAACTCCAAGCGTGCCATATCCGAGCCGACTGAAATCACATAAGGATGATGTTAATTATTCTAAATTTCTTGATATCTTTAAAAAGCTGCATATTAACATCCCTTTTGCAGATGCTTTGGCACAGATGCCCTCATATGCGAGATTCATGAAGGAAATTCTATCCAAGAAGAGGGCGATCGATCATCAGTCCACCGTTACACTTACTAAAGAGTGTAGCGCGATTTTTCAGAATAAGCCTCCCCCGAAGCTTAAAGATCCAAGGAGTTTTTCTATCCCTATCCAAATTGGGAAGTTTAATTTTAATAAAGTGTTATGTGATTTAGGAGCGAGTATTAACTTAATGCCTCTCTCTATTTTCAGGAAACTCGGATTGGGTGAAGTGAGCCCAACGTACATGACGCTCAAGCTCGCGGATAGGTCGGTCAGATATCCCTATGGAGTCGTCGAGGACGTATTGATCAAGGTCGGCAAGTTCTATTTTCCGATAGACTTTGTGGTGATCGACATAGACGAAGACGAAGAGGTCCCATTGATATTGGGAAGATCGTTTCTAGCCACAAGCCGAGCATTGATCGACATGGAGGAAGGTGAGATAGCATTCAGAGTTGGTGGTGAAAAGGTCATGTTCAAGATGTTCAAGAAGGTGCGAGATGGAAGAGAAAAGGAATCCGGAGCTGGTCATGGAAGGCAAATTGTGGGAGAATCCGCGAAGAACCGCAAGTGTGGGCGGTTCGAGTCTGCGGATACCGAGCCAAGTTGAAAGCCGCACAGTCGTGCCACGACTTTAAATACGGCGCTAGGTGGGAGGAAACCCACCAAGGTTTGTTTCCTTTTATTATTTTTATTTTGAGTGTGTTTCTATTTCCGAAAAAACCATAAAAATCGAAAAAATCGAAAAAGCGAAAAACAAACAGAGACATACGCGACTTGCCAGGCGGTTTGCATACCGCGCAGCAAGCCGCGGGGCACCCTGTTAGTTTTCTGAAACAGGGACATACGCAGGTTATCCTGCGACTTACATCCCGCGGCCAAAACCACGGGAGTCCCCTGTTGTGTCTCGTTCGTTGTTCGTGCAATTTTTGTTCCTTTCTTGCTTTGTGTGTTTCATTTTCCTGCATTTTTGTCTTTTTCTTTGATTTCCTTTGTTTTGCATGCTCTCTCCATCCCCTCTGAGTGCTCAAAACTTTTCAAGAGAATCTCCTCCGGCCGGGCAAAACAGGTATGCTCTAAATCTTTATGTTAACGAGTGTGTACGATGCTTTTTCCTTAATAGTGAACGAGATGCAACAAACCTAAGTTTCACTTAGGTTTGGGGTGCCTCATTTTTAACATCTACACACTCAACTTGTTATCCCTGTGCAAACCTTGGTTTCACCGAGGTTTGGGGTTGGCTTTGTTTGACAAACCTAGGCCAAGGCCTAGGTTTGGGGTGGCCATGTTTTGAAAATGCTAGAATAGCTCTTTGATGCTTGTGCTTAATGTTATGTCTGCCTGTCTGTTACATGTAATAACCGCACAACGATACTTGTTTTAGTATCGCCTACGTCGACACCTGCACATTGGGGACAATATGTGGGTAAGGTTTGGGGTTGCCCAATCGGGCCCACGTTATGCACGTAGATTTCCTGCACTTCTGAGTACCTAGACCACTTTTGCTAAAAAATTTTTTGAATGATTGAGACCAACCATCGTAGGAAGAATCTTGTGATAGTGACGTGACCATTAGGGAAGGATCGGGAAAGTATATGACTAGGGACATTAGTGGAGACCACCCATTAGTGAGATTTGAGCCTAAAAGACGTTCTTTCATTCCGAGGGATTCATACACGAAAACCGTATACACTTTTTCGAGTTCCTTGTCGTGAATATAGAATGATCTCGCTATATTATTGCAATGAGTAGCAAAGACGACCATCGGGATATTAGGTAAAGGTGTAGTAGACCAAATCGTGCGGACCTTAAGAGATGATTCCAGGCATTGTGTGTGTTTAACCCTGTTTTTAGCTATCGTACCCTTTTCACCCATTTGTGTGTAACCATAGCCCTTTTGTAGCCAAACACTCACCTTGTTCATTTCTAAACCCACCGTTAAACCCGAGCCAAAAACCTTAGCCAACCTTATCCGAAAGTGTGTCAATCTGAGCGGTAATGAACTAACAAAGCTAGAGCGGAAAAGAAGGAAATCAGGCCAGTCAAGAAAATAAATAGAAAAGAGGGCCAATGCAGCCCCAATGCAAATAAAGAGGACCAATGAAGTCCAAAAAAAAAAAACAGTTAGTTAGATTTTATTTACAGCAGAAATAAGAGAGTCAAAGCGACTCCAATAGTGACAAATAGGGCCAAATGATAGAATGTGAAGCAAGAAAGTTCATAACTACTAACAGTTGACACATCGAGGACCTTTGAACCATTTTACCCTTCATTCTTAGCCAATACCTTAGCCCCGTTACAACCCTGTAAAGACCTGGATGATCTTCTGGAAAACGTGATTAAGGTATGCGACCACCTCTTACCAATATTCCCTGTCTTGCTACTTGATTCCTTTCTGAGATCGACTTTTGGACATTTGTGCATCTTCCATTAGAGTTGTCATGTGAACTTTGAATATCCTTGTACATAACCTCTTATACATGACAACATGTGCGATAACCTAGGTTCGAGCGAATTGAGCGAAATCCGTGAGGTAGGGTCGAGGCGAAATGTTTTCCTTAGTATGTCTGGACCTAGAACAACCTTAGTGCAATCGGAGCAGTCACGAGTTCAACTTACAATGGAAGGTCATAGATCAAACGGAATAGGAATGAGGCGAGAGTGAGATAGGCATTCACGGGTAAGGGAAATCACCAGTGCATTACATGGTACCGATCGGGCGTTGTGCAGTTATTACATTTCTCTGATATGTGCTTTTATTCTATTTTTATCGCTAATTTGTTTGGGGACAAGCAACGCTCGGTTTGGGGTTGTTGATGACGCCACTTTTTGGCGTTATTTTCGGTACTCAAACCAATGAGATTGGCTTGTGTTCAAGTAAAAAGGCGGGTATTTTATGGTTTATCTAGTGGAATGTGCAGGTTCTTTGACAGGTAGTAATATTCGAGAAAAGAAGCTAAAAAGAGCCCAAAAAGAGCCAAAACGAAGCCCAACGGAAGCCCGAAATCCAAGCCCAAGGCCCGCGAACGAACCAGGACCCGAACCGCGACCCAAAAACCGACCCACGCACCCTCTGAAAGGCGCGCGGTTTTCCACGCGACTTGCAAGTCGCCCGGAAGGTCGTGGGGCCCTCTGTTTTGCGAATTTCAGCTCTTAAATCAGATGTTTGCATGTGAAAACCTAAGGATGTCCAACCCTCAACTATTTTCTCTATCTGAAGTCTCCAAAGCTGTTTACTGTTTCATTTGCGTTTTCTTTAGTTCTTGCAATTGTTTAGTTTTAAACCAACAATCTTCCAATATTCGACAGTTCAGTTAATAGAGCTTGTAGTAATTGTGATACTTAGTTCCTAGTTCCCGTGGATTCGATACTCGTACTTACCGTACGTTATTACTTGATTTCGACACCGTACACTTGCGGTTAGATTTAGGGGGGTGAAACCCGCACCTATCACACCATCGCCCCTCGGCAACTGTGTTCTCATTAACCTAGCAAGGGTACAGACCCTCATACACCCGACACCATAATCCATTCCCGACTCTTCCAAGGTCCAACTCTCCTCTTAAACACATATATCAAAACTACACACGTTCTCCCCTGACTTGGCCAACGCCTCTCCGCTCTTGGAGTTCTTCCTTAGCTTAAAATGTAATGCTCTACGGCCTAGTGGGTTCATAGCCTTCATGCATGTAACGTCCCAAAAATTACAAGGAATTTAAATTTTTTAAAGTAACATTTCATTAATAAAAACTCATTTAATAATTCAATCATCTCGTTTGCAAACTCATAGTTAATATTCTTACGAACAATAAACAGCGGAATAAATGTCTAAAATTAAAATCATAAAAGTAATCAACTCTTCCCACGCGCCAGTGTGTACTCGTCACGCCTTGGAGCCACTCGCACCTGAAACCACAATTTTATTGGGAAAGGGTAAGCACGAAGCTTAGTGAATTCAGACACCATAAATAACACAGTTACTTCCACACCACCTCTAAACAGATAATTGCACATAAACAGCATACAATTCTACGAACAAATCATAAACATGCATACCTACACCATCCCACCCAAAGGCATAAGCTGGTCCACCCGACCACACAATAACCGTGCAAGCATTACCCGGCTCCCCTGGGTTCCTACGCCACCCGCGTATATAAACCTCGGCCCCGCCGAGTCACTACGCCACCCGCGTATATAAACCTCGGTCCCACCGAACTCCTACGCCACCCGCGTAGTCATAACAATAAAGGTCCGACTAGACGCCCCACTACTTAGTCCCGCATCACAAACAATTAAAACTACCACACACGTACAAATCGTAATGTAAAAAGTAACCGACATTAGTTATAGTGAGAGAACTCACCTCGTAAGCGCGCCTAGCTCACAAACAATAATTCAAGCTCCACAAATCCAAGATCACTTCCCAACACCTAAACAATCGTTAAAATGTATTAACACGAGACACGGACCCTAAAACACGACGCACCCTTAAATCGTCACTAAAACGACTTTTCGGGTCTAACCAAACAGGTCTGTTCGGGACCTGTTCCGACCTCCATAAACCCAGAAAATCCTCAATTAAATTTCATAACCAGAAAGTGCTCAGAGTTAGGGTTCCAAGGACATATTATACACCTCCTAACGATTTTTCTACAATTAATTATGGATTTTACAAAACTGATTAACTGCACAGCGAAAAACAGCACCTTTCGTTATAAAACATCAGTTTGACACTAGCTACGGCCCGAACTGGTTTTTCCGTAAAACATAAGAAACTTACTAGACTCAGAATGGGAACTTTTGGCACTGGTTTCATCCCAATCCGACATTCCTAGCAGAAGTTATGGCTTTCCCAAAACAGTGGCAGAAACTGAGACTATTAAAACGGAACGCGATTTGCCACATCCGGACCTGCTGTATAAATAGCCAATTTACGCCTAGCTAGAGGCCGAACCGGACTTCCGCTAAAACATGAAAAGTGTGCCCGGCACAGAATGTGAACCGTGGGCACCAGATTCGCCTCAAACCGAGCTACGACGGAAAAGTTATGGCCGTCGCAAAACAGTGGCAGACAAACGTTTTCACATAAAATGATAACTAAAGGTTATAATCCCATTAAGTCAATGCTTAACCCAAACAGCCCCGGGAAGCCTAAAACCTACTGGAAACAGATCATACCAAGATGGGCAACAGCCGTGCACCACCCCCCTGCCGCCTCCGGCGGCGGTGGTGGTGGGCGGCGATCACACACACACGTACATAACCCCGATACCCTCTCGCACCACCGTCCTTCTCTCTCTCGATTGCTCTAACGCGAACCCACCCGTACACACAACCACAGCCGTCACAGCGGCGGCGTGCGGTGGTGTCCACACCGCCGGCGGGCATGGTTGCCGCGGCGGTGGTGGTGGTTTGCGATAATCTTGCAACGAACAAAAATCAAAGAAAAACAACAAAACGACACGGTTACCTCGATGCAACGCTTTCTCGCCCTCTAAACCGACCGAACCCGCCGGTGATCGCCTCCTTCCTCTTCCCTCCTCGTCGCCGGCAGCAGCCCTTAACTCGGCTTCTCTCTCTCTCTTCGATCTTTCTCTCTCTCTCGGTACATTTCTTCCGGCCGACAAACACAACAAGGGAAAACAAGAGGAGAGCCGTAGGGTTTTGGTTTTGATAAACTATTCTTTCTTTTCCCTTTGTGAGTCACGGCAACAATCAAAAAAAGGAAAAAGGTTTTGGTTACCAAACCTGTTCTTTCTTTTCTTGCCAACCACGACAACAAGCCAAAACCAAAGAAATAAAAGGAGTTTCAGTTTTGCCAATGCATGGGCCGAAACCCACCCTTTTTGGCCCTTTAACACCTTTAGTCCCTCAACTTAAGCCCTCTCGCAACTAACCCAAAGTTCCGACATATTTAACGATTAGGCCCGATTCGACTAACCCCGTTAACGGAAACCACAATAATTCAAACTTAAAAGGAAAGAAATAATAAAAGAAATTACATACCGGGATACGGGCTTTACAACTCTCCCCCACTTGGATTAGACTTCGTCCTCGAAGTCTATGCCCGTGCATAGCTAAAGATAGTTCTCCCACATCTCAACCTCAGGTTCCCAAGTTCACTTGAGACCCCTTCTAAAACTTCTCGAATACTTTTCTTACTAACGTACTCTTTCTAGGACACTGAATTTATGACCGATAGAACACTTCACCAATTGGAATCATTCCTAGCCGAACGACTTCGGTTGTCTCCCAACCTTAGATATTCCATACCTCCCGATTCCAATCTCAAGCTCTATACATTCTAAAGTTGCTTACCGATATACCCAACTGGATACTCGGATCCGATCATTCCTACTATTAACTGTCGATTAACTTCTACGAGTTCTACTAGACTCCCAAAATTTACCTTACACGAATCGTCAAACCAGTAAACTTATAATCACCCACGAAGGTCATTCCACCATAACCATTCAAAACAATTAAGCATCTCAGGGTTACTACTACCATCACCATAATTATTTTAAAATCGGCTACAAATCTCCGATTACACTAAAAGTGTTTGGCCTTAAGCCCAAAAGTCGACGCCCTAATATACTACTTACTTCAAAAAGGTTACTGCGCATTTATTCTCTTAGTGCCTACTGGAAAGTCAAAGTCATAACACATGGATACCGGGGTCCCACCCCGAAATACTCAACCGACCATTACCAATTACTGACTGACATGACCAAGGATCCAATGCAAAACAATCTACCAACAACATGCCTATCCCAGAATGACTCACTCACCCAACATGTAAATACGCAACGTGCAGTAAGTGCAAGACTGTGCAACAAAACAACCCATCAACAAAACTTCACATCGAGCCATTAAAAATCGTGCAATTGACCCATGACTATCTCAAAGTCAAAACCGAGCAAAATGCTCCACGCTTGCTAGACCCATAAGTCGGTCAAAAACGCGTTTAAATAAAGTTTAAGCAAGCAATAGTCTAAAATCAACATTAGTCCCAACCTCGACACGGGTTAAACCAAAGAGTTTTTCGAAAGGACTCACACCCTAAAAACAATCTCAAAATGACACATACACTTATAAGCGCACTTCCCAAATGGTTTACAGAATCATTTACAAAATATTTTCAACGTCAAGATTTTTCATTTCAAAAAGACCGTAAGCAATAAAACTACTATTACCAGGTCGGTAGTTACGCAAAAATGGACACGCTCGTCCCACAAATGAAAATCATGTCGAAAATCATTTCATTGCAGCTTAGTTTACTCACAAAACGTAAAGCGAAATAAATAATTTCTTTGAAAATGAACCGTCACGGTTCCAGCATGAATTGACTCATGACATGTATTTAAAGTAACCGCTCGACCTTACACCGGGTGCGACAAAAGTGTGCACATAATTTCAAAATCAGTTCCACGACATTCGACCCCAAAATTCCTCTTCTTCCAACATAAACTGTCGTGGCACAGGGTTCACCAACAAACCTTACGCACGTCGGCTAGTCATACAAAACGATGAAACGGTTTACAAATATACTTTTGTTAAAACACAACTGTCTCGTGTAAGTTTCAAACTTGAAAATAAAAACCAATCTGTTTTCATCATTTGAAAAATATCGACTAAAACCTCATAAAATTTCAAAAGGTGGGGTTCTTTAAATTGATTTCCAAGATTTCCCCAAATGGTCACATAAACAAATAAGATATGCACCTCGTGAAATTAAACCCACACGACTCAACACGCCGTAAAACAAAACTTATTCTAATCAAATCGCTCAAATAGCTTTATACAGACATCGTAGAATGTAACTTTCCGTCTCAACTCTAACATATGTGGAGGAGTTCCAATGTTAAAGTCACAAGCCGTAGTCACTTGCCCAACATTTTAAATACCACAAAACACGGATATCATCTTACCCGAAAGAACCGTTGGAAAAATAACGAAATGAGACAAATTCTAACAAAGTTTGCACTCCCATGATAAAACGATTTCATACACTTTCAAAACCATATTTCAAAATCTTGTGTGTGTGCTGAACATTTCCCAAAATTCCAAAACACCATCCAATAAATGATTTGAAACACAAGAATTTGTTAATACAATCTATTTCAAAATCAAACCTTGTGTATGACTCAGTCGGCATTCTACGCCTCGACTCCTACTCCTCCAAATCTCTCCGATCCACTAACGTCATCCGGACATTTAAACCTCTTAGGCAAGTTGGGAAATTACGTCAAATAATCCCTACGATTTTTCCTCAAATCAAAGTCGGCTCTATAAGCCTATGATTCTAGCACAATCATCCATCTTGGCCCAAAACAAACATCATCCTCATCGTCACTCCCAGTGACTAATACCAGAATCGTCCTTTTATTCCGACGACTACTAATTTATAACCTTCGACATTACCCCAACGATCATCCCATCAAGCAAAACAAGTACACACCTGTACTAGTAGGTTTACTATAGTTGTTCCTCCTTGTGATGGCTATTCTGGGTAGATATTACAACGAGTTATTAGCACATAATAACTCACCCTACCACGCTCACGCTCGACTCCTTGGATTCCTCGCGACTTTCCCCGACTCGAACATTGATCCTGTGCTTCCGGTAGTAGGAGCTCTACTACTACCATCTACACCTATCACTGTCCGCTCCGAGTCCCATCCCGAGTATCCAAGTAGTTGCTCGCCCAAACAAAAACCATACACGTATGACCATACTGACGCATATACACACTCTTCCTAGCTCCCTAGGAATAAACATAATACCCCACTACCCTTGCTAGGGCGGAATCCCCACTAACCCTGACGAGTCGCCTCGTGAACGCACAGTCGTATACAGTGGAAACCAGATAGACATTCGAATATAAGATTCTATCCTACAACGGTTGGACTCAAACAAGAGCTGCGCAATAGAACTAAATCCAACATTCTAAGGCTATTCGGTTCCTACCGCATACAACCTATAGTGCATTCGCTTAACAACCTATCAAAGTTAGCATAAGTTCCTAATAGCAAGTAACAACCATACAATATAGTGTATTAAGCACCAAGCAATCTAGCATACATACTCCTATGTTCTAGAAAGCAACTTTGCATACATACTCATATGTAAACGCTATTCCCAGCTCACTAGGATTTCATCTCATCCCACTACCCTTGCTACCACGGAATCCCCATTAGCCATAACGAGTTGCCTCGCGAATACCCAGTCGCATGCAGCGTGAATCAAATAGACATTCGAATACAAGATTCTATCCTAGAACGGTTGGACTCAAACAAGAGCTGCGCAATAGAACTAAATAAAATATTCTAAGGCTATATGATTCTTACTGCATACAACCTATAGGGCCTCCACTTAACAACCTACTATGACTAGCATTGATTCCTACCAGCAAGCAATCATCATACAGTACAGTGTAAACAACATAGGCAATCTAGCATGCATACCCTATGATCTAGAAAGCAATACAACACTAAGCAATGTACCTTTCCCCCTTGGCTCCGGCTCACTGTACACACTGCGCCCTCGATCACCGTTCCTCAAACGGATTTTTCCTTCTTTTTATTTCCCAAAATTTTTAAAGAAAATTTCATAGCCGCAACTTGAGATCAAACACACCGAGATGCGTTTGATTCACTCAAGCTGTGCTCTGATACCAAGTTGTAACGTCCCAAAAATTACAAGGAATTTAAAATTTTTAAAGTAACATTTCATTAATAAAAACTCATTTAATAATTCAATCATCTCGTTTGCAAACTCATAGTTAATATTCTTACGAACAATAAACAGCGGAATAAATGTCTAAAATTAAAATCATAAAAGTAATCAACTCTTCCCACGCGCCAGTGTGTACTCGTCACGCCTTGGAGCCACTCGCACCTGAAACCACAATTTTATTGGGAAAGGGTAAGCACGAAGCTTAGTGAATTCAGACACCATAAATAACACAGTTACTTCCACACCACCTCTAAACAGATAATTGCACATAAACAGCATACAATTCTACGAACAAATCATAAACATGCATACCTACACCATCCCACCCAAAGGCATAAGCTGGTCCACCCGACCACACAATAACCGTGCAAGCATTACCCGGCTCCCCCGGGTTCCTACGCCACTCGCGTATATAAACCTCGGCCCCGCCGAGTCACTACGCCACCCGCGTATATAAACCTCGGTCCCACCGAACTCCTACGCCACCCGCGTAGTCATAACAATAAAGGTCCGACTAGACGCCCCACTACTTAGTCCCGCATCACAAACAATTAAAACTACCATACACGTACAAATCGTAATGTAAAAAGTAACCGACATTAGTTATAGTGAGAGAACTCACCTCGTAAGCGCACCTAGCTCACAAACAATAATTCAAGCTCCACAAATCCAAGATCACTTCCCAACACCTAAACAATCGTTAAAATGTATTAACACGAGACCCGGACCCTAAAACACGACGCACCCTTAAATCGTCACTAAAACGACTTTTCGGGTCTAACCAAACAGGTCTGTTCGGGACCTGTTCCGACCTCCATAAACCCAGAAAATCCTCAATTAAATTTCATAACCAGAAAGTGCTCAGAGTTAGGGTTCCAAGGACATATTATACACCTCCTAACGATTTTTCTACAATTAATTATGGATTTTACAAAACTGATTAACTGCACAGCGAAAAACAGCACCTTTCGTTATAAAACATCAGTTTGACACTAGCTACGGCCCGAACTGGTTTTTCCGCAAAACATAAGAAACTTACTAGACTCAGAATGGGAACTTTTGGCACTGGTGTCATCCCAATCCGACATTCCTAGCAGAAGTTATGGCTTTCCCAAAACAGTGGCAGAAACTGAGACTATTAAAACGGAACGCGATTTGCCACATCCGGACCTGCTGTATAAATAGCCAATTTACGCCTAGCTAGAGGCCGAACCGGACTTCCGCTAAAACATGAAAAGTGTGCCCGGCACAGAATGTGAACCGTGGGCACCAGATTCGCCTCAAACCGAGCTACGACGGAAAAGTTATGGCCGTCGCAAAACAGTGGCAGACAAACGTTTTCACATAAAATGATAACTAAAGGTTATAATCCCATTAAGTCAATGCTTAACCCAAAGCCTAAAACCTACTGGAAACAGATCATACCAAGATGGGCAACAGCCGTGCACCACCCCCCCTGCCGCCTCCGGCGGCGGTGGTGGTCGGCGGCGATCACACACACACGTACATAACCCCGATACCCTCTCGCACCACCGTCCTCCTCTCTCTCGATTGCTCTAACGCGAACCCACCCGTACACACAACCACAGCCGTCACAGCGGCGGCGTGCGGTGGTGTCCACACCGCCGGCGGGCATGGCTGCCGCGGCGGTGGTGGTGGTTTGCGATAATCTTGCAACGAACAAAAATCAAAGAAAAACAACAAAACGACACGGTTACCTCGATGCAACGCTTTCTCGCCCTCTAAACCGACCGAACCCGCCGGTGATCGCCTCCTTCCTCCTCCCTCCTCGTCGCCGGCAGCAGCCCTTAACTCGGCTTCTCTCTCTCTCTTCGATCTTTCTCTCTCTCTCGGTACATTTCTTCCGGCCGACAAACACAACAAGGGAAAACAAGAGGAGAGCCGTAGGGTTTTGGTTTTGATAAACTATTCTTTCTTTTCCCTTTGTGAGTCACGGCAACAATCAAAAAAAGGAAAAAGGTTTTGGTTACCAAACCTGTTCTTTCTTTTCTTGCCAACCACGACAACAAGCCAAAACCAAAGAAATAAAAGGAGTTTCAGTTTTGCCAATGCATGGGCCGAAACCCACCCTTTTTGGCCCTTTAACACCTTTAGTCCCTCAACTTAAGCCCTCTCGCAACTAACCTAAAGTTCCGACATATTTAACGATTAGGCCCGATTCGACTAACCCCGTTAACGGAAACCACAATAATTCAAACTTAAAAGGAAAGAAATAATAAAAGAAATTACATACCGGGATACGGGCTTTACAATGCATGACAATACAGTAAATAAATCTTTTCGCACATTTCATCATTTTAAATAAACACGTTCGGGAAAACATTTGGGTACGCATGACCCCATCTCTCTTATAACTCCAATGCCCTGCACAACGATTCGAGAATCGTTTGCATGCATTTTTCTATGAACCTTAATCTTACTCATTTCTGAGCAATGTTAGTACGACAGTGATACGTTGAATGAAAATCCTTTCATACGACACAATTCCGAAAGAAATTACCGACCCCAAGTAAACCAGTCGGTTCTCACACCCTTTTGTATGATATCAACAGGTTAAACTCATTTTGATTGTAAAAATTTTGCTGACAAATGTTTGCTCGATTTTTTTTAACAATTTAACTTATCATGAAAGTGTGAAATACTTTGCAACTCGCCAGGTTCAAAATTTCAATGTGCAAAGTGAATGAAATCACTTTTTCTTTAAACATACGCGTGCACGTTCTGACTCATTTTCGATCGAAATTTATATTTAAACATTTAACTTAAATCGTGAAAATTTTCATGTTACATAAAAGAACGCCATGCATGAAACTCTACTTGCAATTGAAGGCTACTCACTCTAACAAGGCCAACCGTTGTACTTATGCAACTTATCCTTGACACTCCACCTACGACCAATGGTCGCCCCTTCGGTCATGCAATAACTTGTTGAACACGCTTTCCACATCTCACTTACTCTATCAAGGAATGTGGCTAATCAAACCAATTATGAAACAAATCAAGGAGAAAATCATGTCAATCAATTAGAACGATTATCTCCACAATATTAGTTGTCATTAGTGGTCATATATTTGTAATTAATGTATTCCTTAGATTTAGCATTCTCTCCCTTGTATTTATATGTCATATTGTAATTCATCAAAGGTTGTGTTTTCAATACAAAACATTTTCTATTATACTCAACCATTTCATACTACATCGTTTTGATCAACTATCTCACTTTCTACTTCTACCTGCTTTCAATTCACTATAGGTATCTTAATTTCTTTATCCTGCTATTGAAAAGCTCGACTAAGAAGTCAAGGCTCCATTGATACTTTCAAGGTTTTGACATTGTTCTATCTTACCATCCTGACTGGTCTATCCCATGGTTTCTAGAACTGGGACCCTCCCAAAACAGGAGTCTTACTCAAACTCAAACATCCATCCCCTTCGAATCCTCGAAGAGTTACCTCTGGACGACTCATAACATTCTATACAACATTTCCTCCCTCGGTGTAAACATACATCACATCAAAAATGATCTTACACGACACCTCACAAACAATGGAGCTCGGTCTATCCCGCAGGGATCTTGCTGACCTATTCCTTAACGCTCTCCCAGCCATAGCGCTAAACTGAAAGAAACCCATAATTAATCCTTGCTAGACATGACACCACAAATTTGCTATAAGTAAGGTATTGTAAGCACGCACATGTACCTGTAAGTTCGTAATCACACTGGCCAGGTGTAATCCCAAACCTACCTTACACGTTTGTCCTTGGCACCTTATTCCTAAGCGCATTTCTAGTGATCTTTCCTAGAAAAATCCTATGTCTCGGTTGTGTTCCTCATCTTACAGTTTAAGTTTAGGCCCGATTGGTCACCTAAATCCACCAAGGCTCTGATACCATTTGTAACGTCCCAAATTCTTAAACATGCAATATCATAAAATAAGCATTCGGATTACATAGCTAAACTTGTCTTTACAATTCATAAAGTGTACTAAACAAGATTTGGACAGCGGAAGTCTCTAAATCTACAGCCGAGCACTATAACTATAGCCGTCAATAACAAAACTTGGAGTCACTCTACGCTCCAAAACCACCATGCCACCGCTGCGTTCTTATTTAGAAGAACCCACTACGCGCTTACCTGAAAATGGTTTAGTTTTTGAAAAGCGAGGGTTAGACCAAAAGGTCTAGTGAATTCCCTCCATAAAACATTTAATATTGGATAAAAGCATTCAATGAAAACAGTTCATAAACTTCACATTTACTTCATACAAGGTTAAACACAGGGTTCAGGGATCGCATAAGCTACTTCGATCGGGGCCTAACGGACACCCTCTCGTCTACGCCGGAATCCAAGTGGACCCCCCGTTCCTTCATGTAGGAGGAAACGAATTCCAACCTACAAGCTAACCTCCATATGCCCAAGGGATTAGAAATCCCAAGGTACCCTGACCCCACTATGCAACCGACTACACATAGCATGCACATACATTTGAAACCATATTCATGAAAACCTTAAACATCATTTCATTTGCAAATAAACATGCAAATCATGGAAACATGCATAACTTTTATAAATCAGTTCATACTCGACAAGGAACCATGTTCAGTAAAACATAGTACGTCATAAAAAGGGTTGAGAGAACTCACCTTAGCGTTAGCACCTCGACACACGCTCCGAAACCCACGTTTGTTCTAACCGAACACCTGAATTGGACACCACAAGAATGGTGTTAAACCATCTAACCATACTCTCAAACATCCTTAACAAAACTCCAAAGCAACCCTCCAACCGACGCCTCGATCCTAGACCCGAACGACCAACGAAGCGGAAAAGGGATTTGGGGACAGAGTCTGGCGCCAATGGTGGCGCCGATCCATCGGCGCCGAGCCTGGCGCGAAGATCTGTTTGCCCAGCACGATTTTCTTTCCAAAACCCAAAGGTTTCTCTTTCCCCAAACTTCTCCAAATCGGTTCTAAGTCTCCCAAATCGATATTTTAGATACAAAAAACGTTAAGAATTAATAACCAACACTTTAAACAACCTAAAACCCATCGATCCCTCTAATGATTCATGAATTTCAAACCTCAAAACCCCAAAAACTCAATTCATAGAAAATGGAGATTACCAAGCACACAAGATGAAGTTTCCTACTGCATTGATCGAAACCCATAGGGAATCAATCCCAAAAATCATCTGCCTTCTATCTTATGGATTTCCAACTCTAACACATACTCTTGACCTAAACCCAATACACACAAGAAGAAGAAGATTAATGAAGGGAATCATACCAAGAAGATGATCTTCCAAAGCCTTTGATGAATCCCTCCCACTCCAATTTCCCAAGAGTTGGTCTTCTCCACAATTCTTTTTCTCCAATTCTAAGCCGCCACCAAAAATGAAGAATGAGGGTTCTTCATCTGATTTATAATTCTAATTTCATACCCTAGAGCACATAAGTTCCCAATTTAACACTTTGGCCACCAAATTCCCATTTATTCTAAAATACCACAAGAGAAAACAATTCTTAGGAATATGGTCCATTTGCTAACTTTCATTCTTTTCATTCTAGACCCTAAACTAGGGGTGATCAGCGGAACTGGGTACTCGCCTTTGGAACCGGAACCGAAACCGCTCCGGAACTGTCGGTTCCGGAACCGGAACCGATGTGACTGGTTCCGGTTCCTAAAATACGGAACTGATTAGGACTGGGTCCGGTTCCGGTTCTCATTTTTTTAGAACCGCTACCCGCTGGGTACCCATCGGGACCGGTTCCGGGACCGGGTACCCGGACCCGCTGGGTACCCAGAACCGGAACCGACGGGTACCCGGTATATTTTAATAGAATATGTGTATATATTTAAATATCTAATATTTATTACATATAAATATTTAATCTAAACTCTAAAGTAAAAAAAATAATAAACTAAAAATTAGATTTAGGGTTTGGTTTGCTTCATCACTACATTACGGCATTACCATATTCAGTTATTCAGACTTCATCACTTCACTCTCATCCGCCGCCGCACACACCGCCTGAGTCCTGACCGCCGTCCGCCGCACACAACGACCGAGCGACGTTCACACCACCGCCACCGACGTTCACACCGCACACAACGACGTTCACTCCATTACATTTGATTTGTACACAGCGACGTTCACTCTAAGGAATTCGATTTCTTTTTCTCCAAATCGATTTGTATTCGATTTCTCCGTATTCGATTTGTATTCGATTGTATTCGATTTCTCCAAATCGATTTTCTCCATATTCGATCTGTATTCAATTTATTTTTAGTTACGTGACCTTAATTTCTTTTAACCAGAGAATGGACTGTGAATCTGTGATTCGTAACCAAAATCAGCTTTTTAAATAAGCTGGACTGTGAATCTGTGATTCGTAAAATGAATAAATGCATACACCTTGTCCTTGGCTATGTGCAAAAGGTTGTTTAGTAATTTATTTTTATTCGTAAAATTGAATCTATGATTCGTAAAATGAATAAATGCATACACCTTGGCTTAGTTGCTGTTGGATTGCCTAATGGATTGCTTAATAATTGATTTTTAATTTGCTGTTAGTTGCTGTTGTTTGAATTCTGTTGGATTGCTTAATGGATTGCTTAAAAATTGATTTTTAATTTGCTGTTAGTTGTTGTTGTTTGAATTCAGCGGGTACCCGGAACCGAACCGGTTCCCAGCGGTTCCGGGACCGGTTCCAAAAAAAAGAGAACCGACGGGAACGGTTCCGGTTCCGGTTCCATGAAAATAAGGCGGGTACCCGGTATTGCTCACCCCTACCCTAAACCTTCAACTTACTAAAATTTGGGTTGTTACAAAGTTCAAAGTCTTCACTAAATTTTCAAGTTGCAACATGAATGCTCCCTCTCTCCATCTTGCATATAAAAGGAAATCATGAACGTTGACATCCATTAGAGCATGTTAATAATTTTTGACATACAAGATGCTTTCACTTCTCATCCCACGAAGTTATTGTTCAACTTTATAAGGTTAGTTATCCACAGTAGAAGTATCTTTTGAGTTTATTTACTTGCTTTTTGTGTGTTAACTTAACATGTTTTTCTTTTGCTTATGTAGGGACTTTTTGTGGGTTTGCTCAATTGTTTCATGTTGATTTTATTGTCAACTCAAGTAGTTCGATAGATTCTTTTTTTTTTCAATTGATTTTCTTATATCAATGTAAATTGAAGATTTTGGAGAAGACAATATGAAGTTTATGGAGTATTTTGATTCTTGAGTTATGTCAATACTCAATATTGATGTTTATCGTGTGAAACTTTTGGTTTCCAAATAAGAATTTTAAGATGTGATGTTTTGTAATTCATGTAAGCTAGAAAACTAAATATTAAAAACCTACAATATGTTTGTAATGGTTCTTGAAAAGTTGGTGTATGAAGAATTATAGCACGTAATAAAAGATCAACTAATTGTATTGTGTTGTAATATAGATCCATTTATGTTTTGTTTTCTTATATATTTTTTTGGCAACATATTTTATTGAGATGAAAATAGAATATTCAACCAATAACTTTGAATGAGTATTCAAAGCTAGGTATGCATTACAAAAAAAAGTACTTATGCCATTTAAAAACAAAGAATTGTTTATAAATAATTTTATCTTATTTGTGTTTTGTTTGGAAATTTTATTGGATCCACATTTGAAAACATGATCAATTTTTGGCATATCTTTTGTAATAGGAAATGAATGTGAACAAAAAAGACAACAAAATAAATTTTGAACTTTTCTCAAAGAAGCTTCAAAGTATAATATATTGAGTTTACATGAATGAGGAAAACATCCATCTATCGGATATTTCTAAAAGTTAAGTAACTTTATTAACTTTTATTGGATAGACGAATTTTATTTGATTGGCCGATGGTAGCATTTCTAAAAGGATCAATTAAAAATGACATTTATTTTAATTTGGTTACATATTTTTAACAAGACAAATTCCGTCACCGCACAACGTGCGGTGCCACACACTAGTATCTATATAAAAGCAAGATGAGGAGTTGCTTATGTGGCATCATGAGAAACATGCATTCACATTTCTCTATTTTCTCATAATTTTGATTTTGTAAATAAAAAACTTCTCTCAAATGACCATTTTACCCTTAAATAAAAATTATGTATTTCATTGTATGAAGGTTTCTTTGGTAATATCATTTTCAATTTAATTAGCTTTTGTAACATCTTGAATTTTCGTTATATTATATTTTTAATATAAGGGAAGTTGTTTTGTAAGTATGTTGTAAGTTTGTGCTAAATTTACTAAAATATAAAGCTAGGAGGTTAAAAGCATGAAAAGTCAAAAACTGGAGCTAACTTTGATATTATCCAAAGTGGAAGGTGTGTGGGGTCATTTAGGGATAGCGTGTGGTTAAGAGGCTGAAATTGGTGAAAATATCTGATTTCCTTGTTGTTGGGTCGGTCAAGAAAGAGAGAAAGAGAAGAAAGAAGGAAGAGAGAAAGAAAGGAGAAAGAGGAAGAAACAAGCTGAAATCTTGGTAAGAATATAAAGAAATGTTGTAGTTTGATTCCAGTAGTAAGAAGGTACCTATATCTTAAATCTAATTTCGTTTAGGTGCTGTTTTAATCTAAAATCAAAGTATGCAGTGAAGTGGTTTTCATTCATTAAGGTGAGTTCATTCACTTTTGATGAAATACATGCTTTCTGTCAAATTAAATGTTAAGATACATGTATAAACTGTTTTGGGACTGTATGGTTGTGTTTAAAACAAGCTGAATGGAACAGACATGGCTTTGGGATGAATTTTTAGGCTGCAGGTCGTAGTTTCCGGATAAAATGATATTATCCGGAAACCTCTGATATGAATGTTCCCGGACAAGGCAAAGTATCTGGTAAGTCTTAAGTTTCTTATAGTTTCCGGATTAATTGAGTTACCGGATGGTATCCGGATTACCTTGGTTTCCGGATGTCATCCGGATTAGTGAAATACCCGGTAAGATGATGTATCCGGAAAGATGATGTATCCGGAAAGTTGATGTATCCGGAAAGTTGGTGTATTCGGTAAGTCATGGGTATCCGGAAAACTTGTGTTGTCCGGAAAATTTTGAGGTGTCCGGAAACCAGTGTTGTCCGATCACTTCTGGAGTACTCAGTAACTGTAGGATTTGCTGACTTCTAAACAGGTACGAGTTAGGAATTGAAATGCAATTCTAGTAGCTTGAACATACTTACAATTGAATGGTAGGTTGTTAGGCTTTGTCAGGATCGATTCTTAACAAGAATTAAACTTCTTAGAAACAGAATTTAGAGAATCTTGCGGAATAGAACTCTAAATCAATTAAAGAACAATCAATAGAATTCAACACACTATATATATCAAACTGTATTACTCACAAGTTTTACACCAAACCTCAATCTTGTTGAACAGGCTCAACAAGACGACTTCTACTTCTCTAGAAATAGGATCTATGATCTTGAGGTTAATTCTCTCTGAATGGCTAAACAACTTTTTGAATAATTGTTCTCTATTTCGTGTATCTTCTGTATATCTATTCTAATAGCTATCAATACTATTTATACAAAAGTAATTACAAGATAACTATCAAAAGTAAATTGATCTTCTGAATCTTCGTTAAACATATCTTGATCAATTCCTTCTTTGTCTCCAAAAGTATCGCATACCAAACTTATCAAGTCAGCAGTATTAACAATGATTTGGCTCAGCAGCATTAACGACCTTCAGCAGTATTAACCTTCACAGTCTTCAAGCAGTAGTAACCCAGCTCAGCAGTACTAACCATGTCTAGCAGTAGTAACTTCTTCTAGCAGTAGTAACTTCTTCTAGCAGTAGTAACCTTGACTAGCAGTAGTAACGAAGAACTGGCAGTAGTAAAATTGTCTTGGCAGTACTAACCATACTTAGCATATCTTCAGTTCCCAACAATCTCCCCCTAACTTGACTTTTAGGAAAAGAAGTCAAGTTCTTCAGATGATGCTTCCAAAACCTAATCATACATGCCTAGATTAGGATTCAATCCCAGACTTTGATTGAGAATCCTTTTTACCAAGAATCTACCCATTGCTGAATCCTTGTTGCAGGTCAGCTTAGTATATAACATTCCTTTCAGCCTCTTCATGCTGTGATTGTATATTTCATCCACCAGATAGTATTCTTGAGTTGCAGAGTCAATGGAGATGACATATACTCCACAGTTTTCATAGAGCATCCAGTTGGTAATGGCTTGAAACTGTGTGTTTATCCTATGCTGAACCGCTTCAGGTTTGAACATTTGGCACAAGAATTCAAGTACCATTTTAGAGATTGACATCCCTTGCTCAGTCAGCATGTTTTCATATAGCCTCATCCCAACTTTGAACATCTCTTCTAAGTCTGATCTTGAGCAAGTTCTGACAATTTTTCCCCAAGTTGAAAAGACTTCAAATTTTCCATCTGCTCTTTTTATCCTAATGAACTCCTTTCTACCATCTTTCAAAGTGTCCCAAAAGATGATTTCAGGAGCCTTAGATGATATTGGTTCAGCCTGAATTGGAATTGGGTTAGAGTCAACACCAGTAATATACAAATCACATTGGGCATCAGTTTGTGATTGTACATTGCTAGATTGCCCTGATGGAGTTGCCACTTCTTCTTCAGCAACTTTTGGATCAGATTTTTCTTTCACTGTTTCCTCCTGGGCCTCTTCTGCAGTTGGCTCCACCCTTGGCTTCTTTTCATTTTTCTTCTGTGAAGTTATGGGCTTGGTGCTTGGTCTTTTCTTTGACATCATCTTGGTTCTTTTAAGAGTTTTAACAGCTTCAGTAGTTGGTTCAGCTGTTTTAAGTTTTTCAGCAGCAATAACCATTTCTGCTGCTATGGCTGTTACTGCTTCTCTTAGAACATGTAATGATGCTGCTTCAACACTGTTCTTCACGATCTAGTATACTTCTTCATCAATTTCAGCTTGAGATGTAGTTACTGCTTCCTGCTCAGTTTCTGCTGCTTTTTCTGTTTGGCCTTCAGCAGCATTAACTGTTTCTGCTGCTTGTTCAATCTCAGCAGCAGCTGCTGTGGTTTCTGCTGCTGTGGTTTCTGCTGCTGTGGTTTCTGCTGCTGTTGTAGTTTCTGCTGCTTTAACAAGCTCTTCCACCTTTTCTGTCTCCCCCTTATTCTGTGCACTGGACTCCCCCTTAAACTGTGCATTATCCATTTCCATCTCAGTCTCCATGTGACCTGTCTCCCCCTCAACTTGTGGACCCTTCATATTCAGTTCTGCTTCTGATTCTGACTCTGACTCCCCCTTTTTGGGAGCATCATCAGTTGGAGTTCTTCTTCTCAGCACAAATCTTGCCTTTTTCTTTCTGTGCAACAACTTGGTGACCATCTTTTTGAGCTTCTCAATTTGAGACTGTTGGTAGGTGACCACAGTCTTCAGTTGCTCAATCTCCTTCTTCTGTGCCATAACATCCAAGTTGACATTTCCAATGGTTTCCATCAATTCAGTATAGTTATATCTATCCTCACCTTGTTTAGAAGTGTTTACCTTCTTTACAGGATCACTGGAAGTAGCCATCAATTCCTCTTTGTTATGTCTATCCTCACCCTTTTTAGAAGTTTTTACCTTCTTTAAGGGATCCTTGGAAGTTTTAGCAGAAGCCTTCTGCCTAGCAGAAGCACTAACTGCCCCCTTGGTTTCTTGGCACCTGGGTCCTCCTAATGATTTCTCATTTAGAGTTGCCATGGGGAAGGTCTTATTTATGTTACCACTGTCCTTCTCTGTGCTAGCAGAAGTAGTGGCAGCCTTAGCACCCATATGCTCATCCTTCTCCTTAGAGAGCACCTTCTTGGGGTTGGGAGACACCCCTGTGGTTTCCCTGTTGATATTCTCAATTGGAGAATGCTCCAACTGAGGGCTTAAAGGCTTAGGGCTCTGAGTAGGTACATCAAGGGAAGGAACCTTGTGCACCTTTCTTCTTTGAAACTTGTTGGATAAAACAGGAGTGGGCTTTTGAAGTATGTGCTGAGGGATATTTATAGTGAGTGAAGGTGGGGTTTGGTCATCAGTGGGATGATCTAATGAGGGCCTTGATCCTGATGCCATACCTTCAGAGGGGTAGGACACAACCATCATTGTAGAGAACAATGGTGTGTCAACTCCTTCCGAGTCCCTAGGAAGTCTTTTCATATTTGAAAAAACCTTCCCTTTAGGGGATTTGGGTACATATACCTCAGTAAACTGAGGTAAGTCCATCAATTCCTTGTTAATAACTTCTTGCACAAACCTTGGATACATGTAAAAGCTCTTTTTGGATTCCAAGTTTGATACAAGATCATTAAAGATCATTGCTGAAAAATTGTACTTTCTGGCAGTGGATAAGCAGACCAAGGCATATGCAATGGGACTGCTGAACTCACTCCATCCAGTAGTTTTCTTGGAAATACAGTGCATCAGGGTATGAACAAGAAATCTCCATTGGTTGAAAAATTTTGACTTGTAGAATTTAAAAACACCAATGGGACCTTCATACCCCATTCTTTGTAAAGTCGAATATAAGTCATCAGAAGATAGAGAGGTTATACCTGAGGCATCATCCAAGTGAAGAGAGATGCGAATAACCTCCTCTGTGACTTTCAAGGGTTTATCACAAACCCTTGTTCGAATGGTTTTCTGCCCTTCTTCGAAACTAACAGTGGCATTCTCCCAAAATTGTGTCTGATGTTCGATATAGATGGTTGGGCTCACCGTTAGGGCATAGGAGATGTGCGAGGATTTGAGAAAATCGACGATATCGTGGAATCCCGCAGCTTGTTTCGGCTTCTGAAGCATGGCTATTTCATTGTGCTCATCAACAAACTCCATGATTCCTGAGGATTCTTGAAAGAAAAACACAAAGATTCTGGGGAGACTAGGTTAGAACGAGAGAGAAGAAGTAAATGCGAAGAGTCGTTATGAACTTTGGCGGGCAACCAGGGGTATTTATATGCCCTAGATTATCAAAAGCAGTATTAACGACAAAAGCAGTATTAACTACTGAGCAGTATTAACTGCAAGGCAGTATTAACTACACAGCAGTATTAACTACCAAGCAGTATTAACTACCTAGCAGTATTAACTACCGAGCAGTATTAACTACCAAGCAGTATTAACTACCAAGCAGTATTAACTACCTAGCAGTATTAACTACCTAGCAGTATTAATTGCACTAGCAGTATTAACTGCACTAGCAGTATTAACTACTGAGCAGTATTAACTGTGCACTAGCAGTATTAACTACTGAGCAGTATTAACTGCAAAGCAGTATTAACTACACAAGCAGTATTAACTTCGCACTAGCAGTAGTAACGCTGCACGGGCAGTAGTAACTACACTTGCACTTTTCTGCACTTGGTAACCTGAGGGAAACAGAGAATCCTGAGAAAGAAAGTTAGTAGCACCAAATATATGAAGAAATACAGGTATAAAAACAGAAAGTCATAAATTTATTCTAGGTTGATCATGCCCACACTTATTACCAAAAAGGTGAATCTACCCACATCAAAAGCTTTTGTGAATAGATCAGCAAACTGGTCATTTGTATGAACTTTAGCAACCTGAATTAATTTCTTTTCATTGCAATCTCTTATAAAGTGATACCTTATCTCTATATGCTTTGTTTTTTAGTGTTTGACTGGATTATTAACAATGCTAATAGCACTGTTGTTATCAATGAAGATTGGAGTGTGAAGAAATGTTACCCCATAGTCCAACATCTGATTCTGAATCCATAGAACCTGAGAGCAGCAGCTTGCAGCGGCTATGTACTCAGCCTCTGTGGTAGATAAGGACACTGTGGTTTGTTTCTTACACTGCCAAGATACTAGTCTTGTACCCAAAAACTGACATCCACCTGAAGTAGACTTCCTATCCATGTTGGCTCCACCCAAATCACTATCTGAATATGCAAGCAAGTCAAAAGAGGATTCATGAGGATACCAGAGACCTAATCTAGGTTGCCCTTTTAAGTATCTGAATATTCTCTTGACAGCATGAAGGTGTGATTGCTTAGGAGAAACCTGAAATCTGGCACAAACACAGACTGAAAACATAATATCTGGTCTAGAGGCTGTGAGATACATGAGAGATCCAATCATTGATCTGTAATGATGGACATCCACATCCTCCCCCTCAAGATCTGCAGTGATCTGTTTATGTGTTTCCATTGGAGTGCTTGCTGGCTTTGAGTCTGATAAACCAAACTTGTCCAGGATGTCTTTCACATACTTGGATTGGCTAATAAAAATCCCATCTTTCCTCTGTTTTACCTGAAGCCTAAGAAAGAATGTAAGTTCTCCCATGGAACTCATCTTGAAGCTTTTGTGCATCAATTCTTCAAACTCTTTACACATTTGATCATTGGTGGATCCAAAGATGATGTCATCCACATAGATCTGAACAAGTAATGTACCTCTCTTTCTCCTCTTGATAAACAGGGTCTTGTCAATTACTCCTCTTTCAAAGTCATTTTTCAAGAGATAGGTAGACAAAGTGTCATACCATGCTCATGGAGCTTGATGCAAACCATAAAGAGCCTTCTTCAGCTTGTATACTCTGTCAGGGTGCAATGGATTCTCAAATCCAGGGGGTTGACAGACATATACTTCTTCCTCAATACTTCCATACAGAAATGCACTTTTGACATCCATTTGGTACACTTTGAACTTCATGTATGAGGCATAGGCTAGAAATAACCTGATTGCTTCAATCCTTGCCACAGGAGCAAAGACTTCCTCATAATCTATTCCTTCTTCCTGAGTGTACCCTTGTGCAACCAGTCTAGCTTTGTTTCTGATCACAATCCCTCTGTCATCCTTCTTGTTCCTAAAAATCCACTTGGTGCCAATTGCTCTATGACCTTTTGGAAGGTCTACCAAGTCCCAAACATCCTGTAATTTGAACTGTAGCAGCTCCTCTTGCATTGCCTCTATCCAGCTTGGGTCTTTCATAGCATCATAAGCCTTTTTGGGCTCAATCTGGGACAGAAAGCAAGTAAGAACAGTGTTAACTGTATTTTGCTGCTCTTGCAACTCTTGGAGTCTGCTTTGCTTTCTAGTCATCATGGGAGATGCAATATCTCCAATCACCAACTCAGGAGGATGATTTTTCTGAGTTCTTGTTGGATGACCAGCTTCCTCTTGTATGTTCTCATCCAGATTTGACTCATTTAATTTTGGATTTGTTTCTGCTTCTTCAGTCACCTCAGATTCTCTGGAATTTGGACCTGAAGACTGATTTTCCTCTGCTCTCCTCTCTTCTTCATTCTGAATAGGTTCAGTCTCCTCATGGTGTTCACAGAATTCAACAGGATCAATGGAAGGGATTGGAAATATCACAGATTGAATTCTGTGTTCTGATGTTGGTGTATCCCTTTGTCCTGCATATACATCACTACTGAAACCCAAAGAATTAGTGAGTGAATCAATGTCAAATAGCCAATTAGGACCTGAACCAATAGGATTTGGTGTGTTCTCATTGCATTTGACATTGTCACTTTCTTCAATTATTCTAGAAGAGGTATTAAAAACTCTGTAGGCCTTACTTTGAGATGAATACCCAACAAGAAAACCATCATCGGCTTTGCTATCAAACTTGCCTAAGTGAGATTTGGTATTGAGAATAGTACAAGGACATCCAAATGGTTTGAAAAATCCAATATATGGTTTCCTTTTATGGAAAATCTCATAAGGTGTCTTGTTTTTAGGCTTTACAACTAAAACTCTGTTTTGAACATAGCAGGTAGTATTAACTGCTTCTGCCCAAAAAGTAATTGGTAACTTTGAATCAGCTAACAGAGATCTAGCAGCCTCAATCAATGTCTTATTCCTTCTCTCAGCAACACCATTTTGTTGTGGAGTCCTAGGAGCACTGTATTGTCTCTCAATTCCTTTTTCTTCACAAAAGGTGTTTAGATCAAAATTTTTAAACTCAGTTCCATTATCTGATCTAATGACTTTCACTCTTTGATTTGATTGGTTTTCAATTTTGAGAATAAAAGATTTGATCAGTCCACTTGTCTCATCTTTAGTTCTCAGAAAATATACCCAAGTAAATCTAGAATAATCATCAACAATAACTAAGCAGTATGATTTCTTGCCAATACTCATCACATTGGTAGGACCAAACAGATCCATATGTAACAGTTGAAGAGGATTTGAGATAGTGTTTATCTCTTTGGTCTTATGAGAAGTTTTGTGTTGTTTGCCTTTGAGACAAGCAACACAATGATCATCACATGAATAGACTTTGGATGGCAAACCCCTTACAAGGTTATTCTTAACAAGTTTATTCATTGTTTTAAAGTTCATGTGACACATCCTTCTGTGCCAAAGTGATGATTCATCCAAAGAAGCTTTTGAAACTAAACAATTTAGGGATGAATCAGATGATACACTTTCCAAATCTAAACAATAAACATTATCCTTCCTAGGAGTTCTCAGAAGTATCATGTTTTCATCAACCACTTTGTATCCAGGAGCAAGGATAATACATTCAGAATCAGTAAACAATATGCTATGCTTCTTGTCACAAACCTGTGATACACTTAACAGGTTGTATCTCAATTGTTCAACATAGTACACATCTTCAAAGGTCATCTTACCCTTTGAAACATCACCCTTACCACTTATCTTTCCACCAGCAGGATTATCCCCAAATGCAACATGTCCTCCATCAATCTTTTTGAAATTTTTGAGGCAGGCCATGTTACCTGTCATGTGCCTGGAGCAACCACTATCAACATGCCAAATGCTCTTCCCCTTGAGCTGTTGGTTGCCCTGCACATCAAGATAAATCAGTTAGTTTTATTGGGAACCCAAGCCGAAGTGGTCTTGGGTCTCCCTTGCTCATCAAAGTACTTGCACTTGGTTTTGATGAGATTTTCAAATTTAGGTACTGCAGTACTGGAGTACTTTGTCAAAATTATTGGTGTAGCAGCACTAATACTGGGAGCAGCAGTATTGTTAGCAGCAGTATCAGCAGTACTAACAGAGGTAGCAGTATTAACAGAGTTAACACTGCTAGAAGCAGTATTAACAGAGTTAATACTGCTAGCAGCAGTACTATCTGAAGAAGAAGCACTAAAAGTATTAGCAGCACTAACATTGGACTGATTACTAGCAGTATTAACACTGCTAGCAGCACTAACTTTGGAATGATTACTAGCAGTATTAACACTGCTAGCAGCACTAACTTTTGAAGCAGTACTAACAGTGTTAGCAGTACTAACACTGCTAGCAGCAGTATTGTTTTTAGTGCTTTTTGGAACCCACATAGTACCACATTCCTTTTCAGTCGTTTTCTTTATGTGGCTTTTGGGTTTATCTTGTTTCTTTGCCACATTTTTCTTTGCAGACTTTTTATAGCCACCATTCTTTCTGTAACCACCAGGTTTTTGAAAAGATCTTTGAGCATTAAACCTTTGGTTAACAGGATTGAAATAACAGTGTTTGGCTAAATGATTTAGCTTACCACAGATGAAACAAGGTTTTGGCCTGTTAATTCTGTTCAGATCAACTCCTTGTCTCATAGCCCACTGGTTATTCCAGTTCCTTTGATTTCCCCTCTGATTATCATGTTTTTGGGGCTGGTTCTCTTTAGATTTCCTGCAAGAACACTGTTTACAAGTATTAGAGTTCACAACTTTGGGCTGTGTGGAATGAACTCCCTTTTCCTTTTCAGTCCTTTTGATCTCAGTGTTCTCAACACATGGACTTTCAGATTCCTCATCAGAGTCTACTTTGTCAGTTTCATCCTCAACAACTACTGTTTCTTCACAAGGATCTATATTAATCTTTAATTCAGGATCCTTCCTATCCTTGGTCTCTAACAAATCAGACTTAGGAGGTATGTAGTTGTTATTGTAGGGTGGAGGTGTGGCATTGTACCCTATCCCTACTTTCATCTTGTCATGGATTTGAGCCTTAATGATGGTATCCATGGTTTTAGAAGCACAGGTAAACTTTTCAACATCAAGTTTAACCTTCTTAAGCTCTTCTTTTAATTTCTCATTCTCCTCCCCAGACACTTTCAGCTTAATCTCATACTCATTCTTCTCCCACTTCCAATAGTTAGTATCATAGTGGTGTTGAAGTTCATTAGCTTGAAAAGCTCTAATCTGTTCCTCAAACCTTTCTACAATCCTAACATAATCTTTCACATCTTTCTCTAGCCTCTTAAGGTTATCACACATACCCTGATTGTGATCCCTATATCTTTTAACAGCATCAATGCAAGCTTGAGAACAGAGTTTAGATTGTACCTCAGTGGGAATATCAGATACTTCTGCCATAAGAGCTTGATTCTGACAGGCTTCCTCAGCTTGATCACTCCAATCAAATCCCATTCCTTGTTGAGAAACAAGGGCTTGAGAGGAGCTTCTGTTTTGGTTTCCATTTGGAGCCTGTTGATGTGATCCTCCACTTCTGCATTCTCTGGCAAAGTGTCCCATCTTGTGACATTTATAACACTCAACCTTGGACTTGTCAAAGCCTGCACCATCTTCTCTTCTCTGGGAAAAGTTGTTTCTCCCAGTCCTTTTGATGAATTTCTTCACCCTCATTGATAGCATAGCCATCTGCCACTTGATGTCCATCTCTTCCAGATCATCAGCATTAATCTGCTCTAAATCATCATTGATTAGAGAAGAGTGAACATGACTAGAAAAGAATGCTTCTAGTACAGAATCTGTAGTCTTCTCTTGATTAGTTCCACCAGCAGCATTAACAGAACCTGCAGTATTAACAGAATCAGGATTAGCAGCATTATCAGAGGATGAAGATAATAAAGCAGCATTATAAACAAATCCAGATGGCCTTTTCTTGGCTTCAACTTCAGCCTCAAATACTCTCATATCATTGTAGAGGTCATCTAGCTCTTTGTCCTCCAATTGGTCATTCTGTCTGAATGAGACTGTGTACATGGTCCATTCTTCTCCCAATGATCTAAGGAACTTTCTATTGACATCATCAGCATCCATGTGTACACCCACAGTTGCTAATTCTCCAATCAACTTGTTAAATCTGTCAAAAGTTTGAGTCATAGACCCATTCTTTGCAGACATGAAGTTCTCATATTGTTGCCTGAGAATAGCCTTTTGATTTCTCTTTGTGCTCTTTGTGCCAGTAAATCTTTTCTCCAGAGCATTCCACAGCATCTGTGCATCTGTGCAGTGTTGGAATTGATGTTGGTACTCATTAGGAATAGCCAAAAGCAGAGTGCTTAAGGCCTTCATCTCTGTTTGTCTGACTTTCTTTTCAGCATCTGTCTTGGGAGGAGGTCTCTTTCCATCTGCTCCAATCTTTCCTTCATTACATGGGCCATTTTCTATGATGTCCCATATTGCATAATCAGTAAGAAGAATGTACTGCTTGATTCTCAGTTTCCACATGTCAAATTCATTGGGTTTGAGCATGGGAACCTTTGAAACAAGAGTACTGTGAGAATCCATTGAATTGTCCATAGCTTCTAAGATACCAACGCTCTGATACCACTTGTCAGGATCGATTCTTAACAAGAATTAAACTTCTTAGAAACAGAATTTAGAGAATCTTGCGGAATAGAACTCTAAATCAATTAAAGAACAATCAATAGAATTCAACACACTATATATATCAAACTGTATTACTCACAAGTTTTACACCAAACCTCAATCTTGTTGAACAGGCTCAACAAGACAACTTCTACTTCTCTAGAAATAGGATCTATGATCTTGAGGTTAATTCTCTCTGAATGGCTAAACAACTTTTTGAATAATTGTTCTCTATTTCGTGTATCTTCTGTATATCTATTCTAATAGCTATCAATACTATTTATACAAAAGTAATTACAAGATAACTATCAAAAGTAAATTGATCTTCTGAATCTTCGTTAAACATATCTTGATCAATTCCTTCTTTGTCTCCAAAAGTATCGCATACCAAACTTATCAAGTCAGCAGTATTAACAATGATTTGGCTCAGCAGCATTAACGACCTTCAGCAGTATTAACCTTCACAGTCTTCAAGCAGTAGTAACCCAGCTCAGCAGTACTAACCATGTCTAGCAGTAGTAACTTCTTCTAGCAGTAGTAACTTCTTCTAGCAGTAGTAACCTTGACTAGCAGTAGTAACGAAGAACTGGCAGTAGTAAAATTGTCTTGGCAGTACTAACCATACTTAGCATATCTTCAGTTCCCAACAGGCTTAATGAATGTTCTAGTTTGATACTAGGCAAGTGTGTAGTAAGTGTAATAGATCCATATGCACTGTTTGTAACGTGGAATAGGCATAAAGTAATTTGTAATTCCCATTGACCTGAAATGTGGAATAGGCATAAAGTAACTTGTAATTCCCATTTCGTAAAGGTGTTATGAAATAAGAAATAGGCATAAAGGAACTTGTAATTTTTATTTCATAGTGTGAGGTGAAATGCGGAATAGGCATAAAGCAACTTGTAATTCCCCTTCACATGGGAAACAGAGATAGGCATAAAGTATCTTGTAATCTCTATTTCCTGTTCAAGAAATAGGCATAAAGCAACTTGTAATTTCTTGGATAAGAGCATAAATCTAGAATTTGTAAAGATTCGTAGTGGACTCTGGTTTTGATAATATGACCTACTGAATGTTAGTCATATTCATAGGATCGGGTATGATCCTGTCGTTGAGGTGAACATATGTATGGTAAGAATGGTGGAGAACATGTTTGTTTATATGTATTAGATATTTTCAAACTGTTAATGTATTTAATTTGAAATTGGATGTTCTCACTAGGCGTAAGCCTAATCTTTCAAATTAAATTTTCTTACCAGGTACAGGCTCAGGGAAGTAAATGGGATGTGGGCCGAGAGCTTTTGATGTATCCAAATTAAGAGATAAGCGGAGGAGTTAGCTAAAGTTTGGAGGCTTTTTGGTGAATTGCTTAGATAACTTAGTTAATCTAATTGTAGTGGACATGATTAGATTAATAAGTTGTTGGGAGAATTCTGTGTTGTAATTATGAAACCTCATAGTTATTTATCCTCTTATATAAAAGTTTGGATGTTATTTTGTCATAACTGGTTATAATTAAAGTTTAAATTAGCCCTGATTCTTAGGGTGTTACAACTTTAATTTCCAAACTATCTCACTTATTAGAGACATTAATTTTAGTCTCTTCATCTTTCCATTTATTAATTAGAGAAACTACAACAAACTAATATATAAACTACAACCTAATGCTCCATAACATGAAATTAACAACTCTTATGTTCTATACTATATTTACTAGGTTTGTATGTTTGTTTGTTGTTTATTATTTGTAGAATTTAATTTTTGTCGATATTTTAGCCCATCCTTCATAAAATTTCTAGGTAATGATATATGTGAGTTATATTTCAATTTACTTTCTTCCCAATCAATATCATTATTTTTTTCTATAAGAAAATTGCATATATTTTTTTAATGTTTTGCGTGTTTTACATATTGTTTAATAAGTTTTTGGTTTTGTTGTAAAATTTTCTTCTCATTCTTTTATGTATACATAGTTTCTTAATTTTCAATTTATAATTTTATAAGAAAAACAATATGAGATGCCATTTTCTAAGCATCTCAATCCCAAAATTTCTTCTTTTTTATTTAATTATGCTTGCATATACTCGAAGTGATCACAATACTAACGCCTTTTGTTAATCTTTCGTCCAACCGTATTTTGGGAACTTCATGGAGAAATATTAGTCGAAGTTGCAACGAGTACATTATAACAAATGTAAGCAATTTACCAAAATGCCCCACAATTAAACAAAACTAGGTAGCAATATTTTGTTTGCACCGTGAATATAATTATTATATGATAATATATGTTAGAGATAAATCGATATATTACGAGTAATGACAAAACGATACTAATTATACACCTCATTATTATAATCAATAGTCTCACTCATTTCTTTTATCATTTTGAGTCAATTGCAAAGTGTAACGACCCAGACCCTTTTTCGAAGTGTTTTGTGGTTAGTGGGGAGTTGTAAATGAAAGTAGAAGTTGAGGGGCCTTTTTGGTAATTGTGAGAGGGAGTATAAAAGGGCACAAAACCCTAGGTATCTTTTCATTTCCCTGATTTGGTGTGTGTCGACTGATAATTTAGAGAGAAAAGGAGGCATTTGAGTTTGAGGCTTTTGTGCAAGAAGAGAAGAATCATCAAGTGGTAGAATCAGAAGGAGGATTGGATTTTTGGAGTTTGTTCTCTGCAACAATCAATCAGGTAATCCTTAATCCATAACCTCAGCTAAGATTCGTCTGGTGATTTGTGGTTTTGAGAGTTTTCTTGCAAAAAGTTGTTTAAGACCATTAAGGGAGATTTAAGCATCTTTGGATTGTGTCTAGGCAGTAAAACTTTGTGGGATTTGATTTTGGGCTTGTATGTAGTTAATCGTCGCATTATCTTACTGTTTAATGGGTGTTTGGCATGATTTCGAGCATTAAACTCGAACATCGCCTCGTCCGAAAACCTTCTTGCGAAGCAGGTGTCCGGAAGTTGTCCGGGTAGCTTCTTGTCGCAGGTTACCGGGTATAGTGTCCGAAAAGGGTTAAGTGTCCGGAATGTAGAGTTATCCGGAAAGTGGTGTTATCCGGAAAGTGGTGTTATCCGGAAAGCAGAGGTGTCCGGACATTGTGGTGTCCGGTAAGTAGAAATGTCCGGTAAAGTCTTGTATCCGGTAAGTTCGGTACCCGGAAAGGGGTATCGTCCGGAGAATAGAAGTTATCCGGAAAAGGGGTGTTGTCCGGATTAGTTGTCGTCCGGATTAGTGTGAGTGTCCGGATTCTTTGGGCGTCCGGAAAATCAGGGTTGTCCGGAGAGTTGTTATTATCCAGATACTTTTGCTGAGTAGTTTGTATTATGTCCTTTTATTCAGGAAAGTCGTTTGGAAGTTGGGAACCGATTAGAAACGAGAAGTAAGAGCATCAGGTGAGTTTTCTAAACTAAAATGTGTGGCTTTTAAAGTGTTTTCAAAATGTGTTATGAATGTTGAGAATTGCCATGCTTTATTATTATGCTTTAATTGCATGAAAGTTGTTTAAAGTTTTATGTAGAATGTATGCATACATCAAGGAGACGTAAACTGGCAAAGACGGGAGAGTAGTTCCGCCAGCTCTCGTGCGGGAAGGGAGGTCCCTATATGCCAGGAGCGAGGCTCCGCAAGGCAGCATGAGGCTGACTCGCTGTCACCTTCGGGTGGCTTCAGGGTGTCAGATTACGAGGAGGCGGACTTTAGTCCGTATATGATTTTGACGTGTTGAGTATGAGCGTTTTATGCTGAAAAGATAAACTGTTTTAAATGCTTGATAACTGTTAGGAGGGACTCACTAGACCTCATGGTCTAACCCTCGCATTTTCAAAATTAAAACCTTTTCAGGTAAGCAGGTTTCCAGGAGCTCGGGCAAATAGGCTGAGCTTAGCGTGAAGAGTCAAGAAGTGTAGGAACACTCTAGCATTTAGTTTTTCTCAGTTGTGTAGGTTGTTTCCGCAAACCTTTTTAGTATTTGTAATGAAATTTTGAGACCGTGATTTTGGGATGTTATGAATTTGTCGTTTTGCATGATATTTTTGGTTGGGTCTTTACAGTTGGTATCAGAGCCATAGTTTAAGGGATTTAGGTGACCGGACGGGCCTAAACTTAAACTTGGGAGTAGAAATCACAACTGAGAATCAGGAAAATGCGTTAGGAGGTCACTATTATAGAGATAGGACTGATAGGGTACTGAGGACTGTCATGTAAGGTAAGTTTGAAATTTCACCTGGCCAGTGTAATTGCGAACTTACAGGTACATGTATGTGCTTAACCTGCCTTATTATTCCGAAGTGGTAGTAAGAAACTAGTGTTTATGTCGTGTGCCAGTACTTTAGAATGTCAGCAAGATCCCTGAGGGGTAGACTGAGACCTTTGTTGGGGAAGTTTCTTGAGAAGTCATGAATGATGTGATGTATGTATACATCGTGGAGACGGATTGTCGTTTGTAATGTTATGAGCCGTCTAGAGGTAGACCTTCGTGGTTCGAAGAGGATGAGTGATTACTTTTGAGTAAGTCTTCTGGATCAGGAGAGTCTCGATTCTAGGAATCGTGGGATAGATCTGTTCGGATAGTAAGGCGGGACAGTGTCGAGATCTTGAAGGTGTCAATCCAAGAGCGAGCAGGGGATTAAAGTCCTGACTCTTTAGTCGCGTTGTTCAGTGGCAGGATCATTGAAGAGAGATTTCTGTAGAATACTGAAAGCGTATAGAAGTATAATATGAGGTAAATTGGTCAAGATGAAAGTAATATGAAATAGTTGAGTAAGTGGACCGTTGAACGTATGTATAGCAAGTTGTTGCAAGACCGAGGGGGCGACCGCTGGTCGAAAGTGGAGTGTCAATGATAAGTTGCGTGAGTAAAGCGATTGACCTTGTTTGAGTGAGTAGCCTTCAATTTCAAGTAGAGTTTCATGCAGTAAGATCGTATATGTGCATATGAGATTTTTTCATAAGTAAAGTAAATGTGTAAATATCAAATTTGATCGGATATGAGTCGGCGTGTGCAAGCGTATGTTTAAATAAAAATGCAAATCCATTTACCTCGCACAATGAAGTCTTGAGGACTACGATTTACAAAATATTCCACTCTTTTCATTATAAGTTAAATTGTTGCTAAAGTCAAGAAGACGTTTGAATGCAAAACTTTTATAACCAAGATAAAGTATTGACATGTTGAAGTTATATAAGTAAATGTGAGAACCGACTGGTTTACTTCGTGTCGGTATGTCCTTTCAAAATTTTGTCGTATGAAAAGATTTTCATCCAATATTTATTTCTGTCGTAACAATATATTTTGGTTGAGTAAGATTAAGTTTTACGGAAAGTTGCATGCAAACGATTCTCGAGATCGTAGTGCAGGGTATTGAAGGGGTCGTGTGTACCCAAGTTGTTTCCAAGTGTTGTTTCTTTAAAATAATCAAAAGTGTGATGATTTATTTATCGCGTTGTCATGCACGAAGGCTATAAACTCACTAGGTCGTAGAGTACTACATTTTAAGCTAAGGAAGAACTTTTAGAGTGGAGAGGTGTTAGACAGATCAGGGGAGAATGTTCGTAGTTTTGGTACTTATGTTCAAGAGGAGAGATGAGCAGTGGAGGAGTCAGAAGTGGACTTTAGTGTCGGTTGTATGAGGGTCTGTACCCTCGTGCGGTGACTGGAAATGCAGTTGCCGAGGGACGGTTGTGTTCAGGGGAAGGACTAGAAGTCAGCAAGGTATTGGTATTAGCAACTCGTTATGAGTAGTGTGGTGAAGTAGAGATGAAATATCCGCGACATTGAATAAGAGTTTTAAAGTGATCTTGTAATACTAACGTTTCACGAGTGAGTTTGAAATGAGGACGACGGGATGTGAATTTGATTATGATATGTTGGGAGGATTAGGTTCAGTAAGGGACCCTTGTTGAAGAATAGGTTAAGGAAGTATCAACAGGTCAACTATTGACGTTAAAGTCGGCAGTTGAGTAAGGTGTATGAGACCGAAGACTTGAATCAGAAGGTTGAAAGTTGAAGGACCACTTTGTAGGGGTGTTAAGATAGTGAAAGACTGCTGTTTTAGATAAGCGTTTTACCTACGAGATGGATGGTTCGTAAAGAATGAAGTAATTAGCACAAACGAAGTGAGGGTATAGATTATGTCGATCTGTGAGGGAGTGCGCCCTGTCTATATATTGGTTTGGGATCGCAAGAGCTAGCAGGAAACGAGTATGTTAGAGTTATTCAGAAATTCGTGTGTTGTGGTTCAACTAGAGCTGGGAGAGAGGCAATATAGCGAGATAGACTCGGTTAGTTTTGAATGAGGTCTTGAAGATAAGTTTGAGTTGTGTACGATTGGCCATGAGAGTCTTGGTCTGCAGTGCGATGTTTTGAGTAAGTAATGTACAGTTATATAGTGGCAATAATTGCCAAGTCGAATGTGCCAGCTAGCGTCATAGCGATGAGAGATTAGAGAAAGAGGAAACTTCAGATAGAAGCCTGTTGGAGGTTTCGGTTGGGGTGTTCGTGTTGTTAACTAGGTTGTTGGAGCACGTAGGGTGTGAGTTGACGTCGTGATATGATTATGTTCGGGATAGCATCACGTAGTGGTGGTGGGTAGTTACCCAAAGGAGAAACCAAGTGTTTTTAGTTGTAAGAGTCGCTAAGTAAGTATATTTTGGAATCATTGGAAGTTTAAAGAAGATGATGGATGTATTAGTCAAAATGTGGTGGAATAGATGTGAAAACCTTAAAGAATGTGAGTTGTTGCTTATGTGTGAACGAATTGTCTGAGAAAGTAAAAGTTGGAGTTTAAAGAATGTATAGTGACGTCGAACTCTGGTGTCAGTTCGAGGTGATTCGGTCGGAAGCCTAAAGTTAGAATGTTAGTGCAACCGTTTGGTTACGTATAGTGATGAGAAAGCTTTTGCATCTTGGGAATTGTCGGATGAGGGGGACGAGAAATGATAGTGGATAATGCTCCACGCTAAGGTGGGGAGGTGAAGACGGTATGTCGGATTAAGTAAGTAAATCGGAAGTAGTAAACTTGACAGTAATGCCGATGGGTGTAGTGTTGTGTAGGCTGTCCTTGGTAAGTGTGCGAACTTTTGGAAAGAGTATTGAGGGAGGAAATTGTGTATGTTTTTGTGCAGGAAAGAAGTGGGTAAGACGACTGAATGAGTTAAGTTAGTGGCTTTGTGAGAGACGTTCGAGCGAACTGATCGTTCAGTGTAAGCTATTAAGAACTGTAGGGTGTGATCGTGGTTACTCCTCCTAGATGAGTAGGAGTAACCGAAGTTATGTTATATGGATGGACGCACGTGGCAAGCAGTGAGAAATTGATGAGCCTTCAGGATAAGTTCAATTCGGATAGGTGAGTACTCAAATGAGGAAGTATAGAGGTTTCCTACTATTAGACACGTTAAGTGTGAAATGATGAAGTTGTGAGAACGTACGAATTAGTTGACGTGTTGTAACCAATGTGATTCGGGAAGGGGTTATGATCTGCTTAGACGTATGTCGGTTGGAAAAAGTAATCTAGAAATTTCAGGTATACCAAGGAGAGGCTCATGGGTGTGAGCTTGTCGGGATGTACAAGGTTGGCCTGGTGCCGAGTTGTCAATGAGCGAGTTTTCTTGGTAGAAGATTCTCATTGTCGTGGCGGGAATTTCTGCCAAGTCCTTTTTCTTAAGGGAGTGTAATTGTATAAGAGACCTTAATTAGACGTGTTTAAAACTGTGAGTCCCGATGCGGGGACGGAGGCGCGGTTGACCTTGGTTTTATCAGGTAGTTTTAAGCGAGTATAGTGATCGAAGGGGGTACAAGTAAATAGTGCAAGATGGCACGTTTTAGCAAGTGATGACTCGCCGAGGGCGGTTTCATGTATGAAGTGCGGTTATGTTTTCCATCTGAACGATTTGGGGCAGCCAAGTAGAACTGAATGGTTGAATTGAGAACATAAGACTGGGGAACCTCGAGAATTGAGAGATAGGTAAAGTGGACTACGTCTGTGGATCCGTCGGAGTTATGAAAGTTGAATAGATAGTGCGCGATCTTGAGGTACTAGATGAAATTTTGGGGGAATTCGTGGTGTGATGTGCGCCTCTGTTATGAGGAACAGATAAGGGAAGCTGTAGTAATGTCGACCTTGCGAGAATTACGGGCGATAAGAAGTTGACTTCTGTCTTTAGTGAGTAAGTTAGAGCAGCGGCATATAAGTTAGAGTTGCCAGAAGAAATAAGAGGAGTGCATCAAACTTTTCTTGTGTCAAATCTGAAGAGATGTTTGGCTGAAACCGATGTAGCCATTCCATTTGAAAATGTTAGCATCGATGAGAGACTGTCGTACGAAGAAGAACCAATAGAAAAATTCGGCCAGTAAAAGTTCAGTGTAGGTATCATAAGGGGGCGAGAGGCAGCGTGGGAGGTAGAATCCGATACGAAGTCTAGGTACCCTCTCCTTTTCAAAAATGGAATTCCGGGGACGAAATTCTTTTGAGGGGGGAGAGTTGTAACGACCCAGAACCTTTTTCGAAGTGTTTTGTGGTTAGTGGGGAGTTGTAAATGAAAGTAGAAGTTGAGGGCCCTTTTTGGTAATTGTGAGAGGGAGTATAAAAGGGCACAAAACCCTAGGTATCTTTTCATTTCCCTGATTTGGTGTGTGTCGGCTGATAATTTAGAGAGAAAAGGAGGCATTTGAGTTTGAGGATTTTTGTGCAAGAAGAGAAGAATCATCAAGTGGTAGAATCAGAAGGAGGATTGGATTTTTGGAGTTTGTTCTCTGCAACAATCAATCAGGTAATCCTTAATCCATAACCTCAGCTAAGATTCGTCTGGTGATTTGTGGTTTTGAGAGTTTTCTTGCAAAAAGTTGTTTAAGACCATTAAGGGAGATTTAAGCATCTTTGGATTGTGTTTAGGCAGTAAAACTTTGTGGGATTTGATTTTGGGCTTGTATGTAGTTAATCGTCGCATTATCTTACTGTTTAATGGGTGTTTGGCATGATTTCGAGCATTAAACTCGAACAGCGCCTCGTCCGGAAACCTTCTTGCGAAGCAGGTGTCCGGAAGTTTTCCGGGTAGCTTCTTGTCGCAGGTTACCGGGTATAGTGTCCGAAAAGGGTTAAGTGTCCGGAATGTAGAGTTATCCGGAAAGTGGTGTTATCCGGAAAGTGGTGTTATCCGGAAAGCAGAGGTGTCCGGACATTGTGGTGTCCGGTAAGTAGAAATGTCCGGTAAAGTCTTGTATCCGGTAAGTTCGGTACCCGGAAAGGGGTATCGTCCGGAGAATAGAAGTTATCCGGAAAAGGGGTGTTGTCCGGATTAGTTGTCGTCCGGATTAGTGTGAGTGTCCGGATTCTTTGGGCGTCCGGAAAATCAGGGTTGTCCGGAGAGTTGTTATTATCCAGATACTTTTGCTGAGTAGTTTGTATTATGTCCTTTTATTCAGGAAAGTCGTTTGGAAGTTGGGAACCGATTAGAAACGAGAAGTAAGAGCATCAGGTGAGTTTTCTAAACTAAAATGTGTGGCTTTTAAAGTGTTTTCAAAATGTGTTATGAATGTTGAGAATTGCCATGCTTTATTATTATGCTTTAATTGCATGAAAGTTGTTTAAAATTTTATGTAGAATGTATGCATACATCAAGGAGACGTAAACTGGCAAAGACGGGAGAGTAGTTCCGCCAGCTCTCGTGCGGGAAGGGAGGTCCCTATATGCCAGGAGCGAGGCTCCGCAAGGCAGCATGAGGCTGACTCGCTGTCACCTTCGGGTGGCTTCAGGGTGTCAGATTACGAGGAGGCGGACTTTAGTCCGTATATGATTTTGACGTGTTGAGTATGAGCGTTTTATGCTGAAAAGATAAACTGTTTTAAATGCTTGATAACTGTTAGGAGGGACTCACTAGACCTCATGGTCTAACCCTCGCATTTTCAAAATTAAAACCTTTTCAGGTAAGCAGGTTTCCAGGAGCTCGGGCAAATAGGCTGAGCTTAGCGTGAAGAGTCAAGAAGTGTAGGAACACTCTAGCATTTAGTTTTTCTCAGTTGTGTAGGTTGTTTCCGCAAACCTTTTTAGTATTTGTAATGAAATTTTGAGACCGTGATTTTGGGATGTTATGAATTTGTCGTTTTGCATGATATTTTTGGTTGGGTCTTTACACAAAGTTTGATGGTATATAACTTCTTAGCTATTATTTAATTATATATATCAAAAGAAACAACTAAGAATTACGTACAACTTCATATCAACTGTAATATTGATTCTTATTATTTTGATATATATATAATCATCACTCCATTTAACTTCAATATTATCTAAAGATTTTATCACTACCGCGCAACGCGCGGTACCGAACCCTAGTATCTATATAAAAGAGAATCAAAAAAAGATAATGTGACATCTTGAGAGAGCTTGAAGCATTATTATTATTTTCTCCAAGTTTTGAGTTATATGAAAATAAAAATATATCATTAATTGAATAAACCTTTCATTTACTTTTTACAAGTTACATATACAATCTTATATATAAATATATAGATTAATCAATATATAGGTTAATTTGTATAATAAATCTATATCCACATCTATTTAAAGAATAATCATTAAAAGATGACAAAGCATCTTGAAAATATCTATATCCATGAAAAATGAATCTAAAGAGAGGATGTGACACATTTTGAATTTAGATAGTCTCCTCCATTTTTTTCAATTTTCAATTTTTTTAAATGTTGAACATGTTAATGACTTTTCGATTCTCATATGTAAGTTGTATTTTCATTAAAAATGAAGGTATTTTTAGTAATTTTACAAACCCGTTGCAATTTATGTTATTAACCATTTATTTTCCCTTTCTATGTTATTAACCATTGTTTTCCATTATTTATTTTAATTAATCATTCAACTTATTGCATTTATGTAAATTAATTTTTTATCTTCCTTTCTTAATGTTACTAACCATTCATTTTTCTTTCTTTATTTTAATTAATCATTCATTTCACTTATTTAAGCATAAGCGTTTTTTTATTTTTGTTGGCTATGTTATTGGTTTTTTTTAACTTTTTTGTCATACACCAATCTACCTCTCAATCTCTTCCTCTAACACATTTTATGTAACTAAATTTGTATTGCTAAAAGATTAATATTTGGTTATTGTTAAGTTATTTGTTATTGTATTTGTTATTGTATTGACTCTATATGATTTTTATGGTGTGCTATAATCTAACGAGATCGATACCACTGTCAACAATGTATCCGAGACAATCAGTTTAGTAGATGAAGCTGATGAATCACATTTACACAAGAAGAATGAAAAACTAATTGACAATGTTATGCAATCGTGTTCATGTGACTTATACATCAATACAAACTTTGATCCAAACTGTCAAATAATCAAGAAATTGTCGATAAAGGGAAAGAAAATATTGTAAGAAAATAAGTAAGTGACAAAACGAAAAAATGAGGTGAATTCTTGATAAAAAAATTCTTAAAATCTAAAGACTTCTACATCTTTTCTTATAAAATAATTAATATTATAAATAAATATAAACACTTCATTACATCTAATCAATTGTTGTCATATTTTTTTAAATGATTATTATTTTTTTTAACAGTAAGGTATTATTGCCACAATTAAAACCAATTACACAGTCTTTACACCTAAGCCTAGGCAGCATCAAACAGGAATATAACAAGCAGCACATACCGAACAAAAACAGTCATAGTAAGACCGAACAAAAGACCACCGAAATACTAAACAAACAGACCACAAATCAGTAGCAGGTTTGCGAGCAGCAAACCCATTCAGCCGGGTATAATTTTAGAAATAATCATATTATTGGATTTTAATATGAAAATTATTTTAATTACTTATTTTAATTATAATATAATTGATAATATAATTTTATTCGGTAATTATTGATACAATTTGTATATATTTAAAAAATGTAGAATATTTAAACTAAATCTAATTATGTATAATTTTTATTTATTGGTGTTGAGTTTGATTATCCGAAATCATCCACCACGTTAGTCATTTTTATTTACTTTTCATTTTTTGTATTGATTTATTTTAAACGACATTTATTAATGTTTTATATATAAATATTTAAGTTATAGTTATTACTAATGGTTTTCATCACACATGCAACATATTTCATAACTCTATTGATTGAATATGCTCAAACCTAATATTTATCTAAAAGAAATTATTGTGTATGGATTTGCAATATGTTCTATATCTATAAAAATAACAAAAACAATATTAAAAGAAATTGTTGTGTCAAACACTAGTATTAATTTAAATGACGTCTGCATGCATGTGCAATCACTTCTTGTTGACTATTTTCTAAATTAAAATATTGAATTTTTTCTCCGATTTTTTAATCATACTATTTTAATAATTTACCTAAAATTTCCGCAATCATCAAACTGATTTTAATAAATTGGGTTTAATTTGAAGATCCAAAGCTTGTATTTATCGAATTATTTAAAAAATTATGGAAACAATTTAAGCATATCTAATAAATCTATCAAAATAAATAAATAAAAAGGAATTTGGAATTTTGTTTTACGTTTTTGCTTTTTAATGAAAAAAGCCCAAGAAAAACAAATTATACTACAAGTTTGTGGTAGAATTAAGAAAAAAACATCTTCTATAATACTTTTACAACTTGTTCAAGAAAATTATGAAAACAAAGAGAAAGTGTAACAACCCAGTTTCCATAATATAACATTAAACAATATTACAACCAAAAACGGTCCCAAAGAATATAATCTACATCAGTTCTACTCTAAACTCGCAGTGGAAAACACCTTCACAACTGAGATGCTACAGGTAGCCCGACGGTAATCTACAAGTCTTCACTAGACTCTAGCTCTTCTACAACGCCACAACCTTCCATCATCACCAGATGAAACCCCAAACACGTCTATCACCTGAAAATGGTTTTAGTTATTGAAAAGCGAGGGTTAGACCATGAGGTCTAATGAATTCCCTCTTTAAAATAGTTCTACACAAATAACAGCATAAACATTTAACCGATATAAAATACTCGGAATTCCAGTTTAAATACCCGACTCCACATAAGGGGATAGCACAGTGGTCGCAACTTTCACCGCCTTACTAAGCCAGGTACGACATTCACCTTACAAAGCCAGGTACGACATTCACCTTACAAAGCCAGGTACGACATTCACCTTACAAAGCCAGGTCGGGCATACGAGACATCCATACCGACCCACTGTGCAACCCGACTCCCCACATAACAACATCATCGCAAGCATATGCAATCAACATTTACATATAAATGAACGTATAAACAACTTGCATGCAATTGTAAACATTTCCATGTCATGTACAATAAAACCTTTCAAAAAGTTTAATCATGTCATCATGCTCGTAACCATAATCAGTTATGAAAACCTTTCGCAAAACGTTTCATTCACATAAAAAAGGTAAGGGAACTCACCTTAGCCTTAGCACATCGACACACGCTCCGGAACACACTTTAGCTCAAACCGAACACCTGAATTGGACGTCATAAGAATGGTGTTAACCATCTGTTAGGACAACCTTAGGGGGGGTAAAGGTTGTATTTAAAAATATTTCACAAATAAAAATTCTCTTATCAAAATCAACAATAAATATTGCATGCACAACAAATATATAAATAAAATTAAGTGCACAACGGGAATATAAAGAGATAAGGGTAGAGAATGTTGATACCGACACCGAGATTTAAAGTGGTTCACCACCAACTGGCTGGCTAGTCCACTTGCCGAGACACTTCTCGACACATTGATTCACTATAAGTGTTCTTTATGGTAGAACACAAACCTTGATACAATGATAATAAAATCTCTTGCTTTTGCTCGAGAACGTGAATCACTCACACTATTCAAATACTTACAAGAGAATATATCTCACAATATTAATCACTCTTGTATAAGTATAACACTTGGATTTGTGAGAGGTTGATCACTCAAAAAATTATAACTTGAATAAGTTATTAAATGAGATGAGGAACTGAGTAATCTTTTTTTTTGGGAGCTTGGTATTCAATGTCTGCTTGTCTGTTTTTATAAATGCTGAGAAGCTGCATGTATTTAAGCTGGACGTGGCAACGGTCAAAAGCTCACCGCGGTATACCGCCTATATGGGCGCGGTATACCGCCCAGAAAAAGTAGCTGACCAAAAGTAAGTCAACCTGCAAAAGCCTGCAACTCGTACCAGCAGAGCCGCGGTATACCGCCGAGCACCATGCGGTATACCGGCGTCAGATGGATCAGAACTCTGTTGAGTGACCATAGCTTAAAAAGGGTTCTGAATGCTTTTTCCTTACTTCCAAAAAAATCAGCACATTCCTTTTGGCTAAATTTTGAAAGATTGAATTTTAAAGGATAAAATCTTTTCTAAATAGATAAATCAGGGATTTTATTAATTTAAGAAATAGTTGGGTTAGGTTTTTGAAATATCCAAGTGGTATATTATTTTAGGGTGTTTATCATTATGAGATATATATAAATAATGACGACATAAACACCAGGCTTGGACTCTTCAGATAAAATCTTCATGTTGTCCAATTAACTGCACACTTGGATAAGATTGTTAGAAAAACAATAATACGGTGTGTTTGGAATCATCAAAATAAATATATAGAGATGTGGCACACTTGCACCAACAATTTCCCCCTTTTTGATGATGACAAACACAACCGCTAAACACGAGAGCATACTCGGTTTCTCTCCCCCTTTTGTCGAAGCAAAAAGGGTTAAGAAAGACGCTATGCTCCCCCTCGAGAGATGCTCCCCCTCAAAATATGCATATAATTAAGAGTAGCATTATCTCATGGGTTATACTCAAGCATGCCTAAACCAAGTCTTAATTTAAAGAACGATTTTTTGTTTAGGGCTTTAGTAAAAATATCGGCCAAATTGTCTTCGGAATCAACTTTTTCAAGCACGATGTGGCCTTTTTGAACATTATCTCGTAGAAAATGATGTCGCAACTCAATATGTTTGGTACGAGAATGTAAAACGGGATTTTTACTTAGGTTTATGGCACTTGAGTTATCACACATAATTGGAATTTTGGATTGACGTACCTCAAAGTCGGTAAGTGTGTGCTTCATCCATAGAACTTGAGCACACGCTCTTGCGGCGGCTACATATTCCGCTTCGGTAGTGGATAAGGCTACGGAATGTTGTTTCTTGGAAAACCAAGACACAAGCGAGAGACCTATAAAGGCACATACTCCACTAGTGCTTTTTCGATCAACCATCGAGCCACCAAGATCGGAATCGGTGAAGCATGTTACTTCTAGCTCGGGTTGTTTTGGATACCATAGTCCAAGATTCGTAGTCCCTCTAAGATATCTAAAAATACGCTTGACGGCTTCATAGTGAGATTGTTTAGGCGAAGATTGAAAGCGAGCACATAAACACACACTATACATGATATCAGGTCTACTGGCAGTTAAATACAATAAGCTACCAATCATGCCACGATAAATCTTTTCATTAAAATCGGTTCCCTCTTCGTCACTAGATAATTTTAGATTAGTGGTCATCGGAGTTTCAACAGGTTTGACATTTTCAAAATTAAACTTTTTCAACATGTCTTTGCAGTATTTTGATTGACTTATAAAAGTACCATTTTCACTTTGTTTTATTTGCAATCCTAAGAAGAATTTTAATTCTCCCATCATGCTCATTTCAAATTCACTAGTCATTTTCGTAGCAAATTCATTACAAAGATTTTCATTTGTAGAACCAAAAATAATATCATCAACATACACTTGCACAACCACAATATCATTTTGAGCATACTTGACAAACAAAGTATTATCTATTTTACCCATAATATAACCACTTGTAATTAAAAAGGATTTTAATCTATCATACCACGCACGCGGAGCTTGCTTTAAACCATAAAGCGCCTTTTTTAATTTATAAACATGCGTCGGATTTTCAAAATTTTCAAAGCCGGGAGGTTGGGAAACATATACCTCCTCATTTATAAAACCATTTAGGAAAGCACTTTTGACATCCATTTGATATAATTTAAAATTTTTAGCATTTGCAAAAGCGAGAAGCATTCGAATAGACTCTAACCTTGCAACTGGTGCAAAGGTTTCATCATAATCGATACCTTCTTGTTGATTGTACCCCTTGGCAACTAAACGTGCCTTGTTTCGGGTGACTTCACCGTTTTCGTCTACCTTGTTACGAAAGACCCATCGTGTGCCAATAATGGTTTGACCGCTAGGGCAAGGAACTAAGTCCCACACATCATTCCTAGTAAACTGGTTTAACTCTTCTTGCATGGCCATTATCCAATCCTCATCACCTAAAGCTTCTTCTATGTTTTTAGGTTCTATGGCTGAGATGAAGGCGTGAAAGGCACAAAGGGTATGGATTTGTGATCTAGTCGTTCTTTGGTTTAGGTCACCTATGATTTGATCTACGGGATGGCCTCTAGATGTTCTAAGGTTAGGATCATCTACTCCTTGTGGAACATAACATGGAGGGGCATCACTAGATTCTACATTGTTTGTAAGAGATTGGGTTCCTAAGTCCAAGGTTCTAAGATGTTGGGCTAATGCATCTCCTTCACAACCATTATCATTTACTAAGGGTGCACTAGGTTTAGGAGGACTTTCATCAAAGCTTACATTTAGGGATTCTTCTACAGCCATGGTCTCTTTATTAAGGACTCTATAGGCTTTGCTATTCCAAGAATAACCAAGGAATACTCCCTCATAGGCTTTTGGGTCAAATTTGGTCAAATAAGATTTGGTATCTAAAATAAAACATTTACAACCAAATACCTTAAGATGGGCTAAGGAAGGCTTTCTACCACGTAGGATCTCATAAGGGGTCTTATTTAGGATACTCCTAATTAGCACACGATTGAGGACATAGGTCGCGGTAGCTACGGCATCACACCAAAACTTTTGGGGAACTTGATGTTCATTAAGCATAGTCCTACTCATTTCTTGTAGGGTTCTATTTTTCCTCTCCACAACCCCATTAGATTGAGGAGTGCGAGGAGCAGAAAAATTGTGCGTTATACCATATTTGTCGCAAAACGCACCAAATTGAGTTTCATTATCGAATTCGCGTCCATGGTCCGTACGAATCGAAACAATCGTGCAACCTTGTTGGTTTTGAATTCGTTTTCCCAAAATCTTAAATTTTTCAAAAGCTTCATTTTTATGTTTTAAAAATAAAGTCCACGTATATCGGGAAAAATCATCTACAATTACTAGAGTGTAATAATTTCCTCCAAAACTTTGAATGGCCATAGGGCCAAAAAGATCCATGTGTAAAAGTTCTAAAACTCTTTTAGTTGAAATCACATTTTTTGATTTATGAGAAACATGAGTTTGTTTGCCGACACGACATGCATCACAAAAATGATTATCAAATTTTAATTTTGGAAGGTTACCCACAAGCTCCTTATTTTTCAAATTTTGAATTAATCTAAGGTTAGCGTGACCTAAACGTCTATGCCACAAAGTCGAATTATCATATACGGAAGATAAACAAACATTTTCATTTACATCAGTTTTACAAACATAAAGATTTCCTTTTATAACCCCATTCAAAAGAACTTTACCATTTTTCAGAATTTTGCAAGAGTCTTCTTCAAAAACAACAATTATACCATTTTTGCACAGTTGACGAACACTTAGCAAGTTAAATTTCAAATTATCAACATGCGTAACATCTAAAAATGTAACATTGTTGCAAGAAATTGTACCTTTCCCAATTACCTTTCCTTTGGAGTTTCCTCCAAAAATTACTAGTCCACCATCACATGACTCATATGATGAAAAAAGATTATGGTTACCGGTCATGTGACGTGTGCATCCACTATCAAGAATCCAATCCATATCAAGATTTATCTACAACATTTAAAGTACAACTTTTATGGTCCCCACATTTTATGGGTCCTTTGAAAGTTAGCATAGAAAACCACATATAATAATACATATATTTTCACAAAAATATACAGACAAGAAAATTATTTACTCAACCCTTTTCGGTAGCTCTACTTGGAAGCGACCAGGAAAGACGGTGAGGGTGGTAAGCGCGAAGGCACTTTAAAAACCGACCTCATTAGAATTCGAAGAATTCGCCTTTATCTTTCCTAGACACCGTATCCAAATAGGTGAGCCTATTCGGAGTTGATTCATAATTTTCAAACACAGAATATATATATATATATATATATGTATATAATATATATATACAAAAAAAAATTTAAAACCATAAACGCATGCCACCGGGATTATCAACACTAAAGGAGCCTTTAGGAATCCACTTTGGTACCATTTTAATTTTACGATCATATTTATCAAAGACGTAAAAAGGAGCATGCATATTCACACTATTTTTTGGTCTAGAAAATTTACTATTATACATGCATGCATAAGATTTCCTAGACTTATAATTCACATTATTTATGTTGGACATATATGAGGGTTTTTGCACATACGGTTTTCTCATTTCAACATTTTTAGGTGGTTCAAAATATCTTTTGATAGGCATACATAAGCACTTATCTTTACACATATCGGAACCAACGCCTTTTCTACAATTAGTGCTATTTGACATATTTAACATTTTAAGCACTTTCTCATTGCTACTTTGAAAGGCATGTGCTAACAAATTATCTTTTTCATGTTTATCACATTTTTCTTTTAAACATGCATTTTCCTTTTTAAGCACATCACAATTAGCACATAAATCATTTTCAACTATTCTTTTCTCAAGGCATGCAATTTCTTTATTTAAAATGTCACAAGAATTGCAAACATATTTTTCACTTAATTTATTTTCTAAATTTATGATTTTTTCATTATCGCATGCAATTTTTTGTTTGCTATCATGAATTTCCTTTTTATTTAATAATAATTCTTCCTTTAGTTTTGCGTTCTCATCTTTATAATTATTTGTAAGCATAACCATTTTTTGAAAGGCATCATTTAACATATCAAGATCATCATCATCATTACTTTCATCATCGCTAGAGTAATTTGAGTAACACGAGTTTACCTCATCGTCGCCTTCCGCCATGAGACAAGTGGCTTCATACTCATTTTCATCTTCACTTGCGCTCCACGCGCCTCCAACGAAGGCTTTCTCCTTCTTGAGTTTAGGTTTATTTCTTTTTGGACACTCGTTGGCATAGTGATCCTTGTCTCCACATGAGTAGCAAAAGCCCTTCTTTTTCTTGGCTTCTTCATCATCGCTTGATTCGCCATTTTTATTTATTTTGTCGTTCCGTTTATGGAACTTTCGGCTTCGGTTTTCTCCACCACGGCGATAATCTCCTTTTCTTTGAAACCTATCATTTCTTGAAAACTTTTTGTTAGCTAAAAATTTAGAAAAATTTCTTACCAACATGGCTACATCGTCAAGATGTTCGGGTTGATCCTTTGAGGAGTTAGCTTTCTCCTTCTTTTTCTTCTTCTCCTTCTCGTCACTTGAAGTTGAAGCTTTAAGCGCCAAAGATTTCTTTTTATCATGCTCCCGATCTTTGTTCCTTTTTAGTGCAATTTCATGCACTTTGAGATTTCCAATGAGATCATCTAATTTCATCATTGAGAGGTCACGGGAGTCTTCCAACGATGTGATTTTCGGCATCCACTCCGGAGGAAGCGCTCGAAGAATTTTTCGCACGTAATCTTCGTTTGGATAAGTTCTACCAAGACCTTTCAAGCTCACCATGATAAGGTTAAAACGTTTAAACATTGAGTCGATTGACTCATCTTTTAACATCTCAAACATTTCATAATCATGTACAAGAATATTTATTTTTGAGCTTTTGACTTGAGAATTTCCTCTATGAGTGTTATTTAGATTTTCCCAAATATCGTGAGCAGTTTCACAAGAATAAACACGTTCAATCTCATATTTAGTAAGTGCCGAAAAAAGAATATTTTTAGCTTCAAAATTTAAGCAAACCCAAGCATCCTCAGCGGCGGACCATTCCGCTACTGGTTTTTCACTAATTACTCCGTCTTTGGTTTTGGTGGGTTTATAATCTCCATTTTTAATAATGTCCCAAATTTTTCGACTTTTGCCACGAACGTAGCATTCAAAAAGATTTGCCCAAAGACCAAAATTTTCGGTGTCAATTTGCGGAATTTTTGTAGAAATAATTCCCTCAGAGGTTGCCATTTAAAATAGGAACAAGTTTTAAAAATACAACGATTTTTAAAAAAAAACTTGCAACCTGCTCTGATACCAATTGTTAGGACAACCTTAGGGGGGGGTAAAGGTTGTATTTAAAAATATTTCACAAATAAAAATTCTCTTATCAAAATCAACAATAAATATTGCATGCACAACAAATATATAAATAAAATTAAGTGCACAACGGGAATATAAAGAGATAAGGGTAGAGAATGTTGATACCGACACCGAGATTTAAAGTGGTTCACCACCAACTGGCTGGCTAGTCCACTTGCCGAGACACTTCTCGACACACTGATTCACTATAAGTGTTCTTTATGGTAGAACACAAACCTTGATACAATGATAATAAAATCTCTTGCTTTTGCTCGAGAACGTGAATCACTCACACTATTCAAATACTTACAAGAGAATATATCTCACAATATTAATCACTCTTGTATAAGTATAACACTTGGATTTGTGAGAGGTTGATCACTCAAAAAATTATAACTTGAATAAGTTATTAAATGAGATGAGGAACTGAGTAATCTTTTTTTTTGGGAGCTTGGTATTCAATGTCTGCTTGTCTGTTTTTATAAATGCTGAGAAGCTGCATGTATTTAAGCTGGACGTGGCAACGGTCAAAAGCTCACCGCGGTATACCGCCTATATGGGCGCGGTATACCGCCCAGAAAAAGTAGCTGACCAAAAGTAAGTCAACCTGCAAAAGCCTGCAACTCGTACCAGCAGAGCCGCGGTATACCGCCGAGCACCATGCGGTATACCGGCGTCAGATGGATCAGAACTCTGTTGAGTGACCATAGCTTAAAAAGGGTTCTGAATGCTTTTTCCTTACTTCCAAAAAAATCAGCACATTCCTTTTGGCTAAATTTTGAAAGATTGAATTTTAAAGGATAAAATCTTTTCTAAATAGATAAATCAGGGATTTTATTAATTTAAGAAATAGTTGGGTTAGGTTTTTGAAATATCCAAGTGGTATATTATTTTAGGGTGTTTATCATTATGAGATATATATAAATAATGACGACATAAACACCAGGCTTGGACTCTTCAGATAAAATCTTCATGTTGTCCAATTAACTGCACACTTGGATAAGATTGTTAGAAAAACAATAATACGGTGTGTTTGGAATCATCAAAATAAATATATAGAGATGTGGCACACTTGCACCAACACCATCTAATTACCTCCCAAAACATCCCTACTAAGCCCCTAAAACAAACCCCCAAACGATGCCTCGATTCTAGACCCGAAACACGAAGCGAACCGAAGAAGGTGCACAAAACAGGAACTTGCGCCACCTTCCACGCGGTTTGCAAACCGCGGGACAAACCACGCAACTTCCTGTTCGTCCCTCCCAATTCTGCACAGCAATTTTAGTCCGAAATCTCAACCCCAAAACCCCCAAAAGGCTCCAAAATCGATTTTAAGCATCCAAAACAAGATAATGGATGTTCTAGACCTTTCCTCACAATTACCAAGCATCAAAACATCATTTAATCTAACCAAAACCATCCAAAACCCAACCATTGATTCATGATTTAAAACCCCAAAACTAAAAAACTCAATCCATAGAAGAATGGAGATTACTAAGCAAATAAGATGAAGTTTCTTACTAAAAAGATTAAAACTCATAGGGAATAAATCCCAAAATCATTTGCCTTCATTCTTATGGATTAAAACTCAACCAACAAATGGATTATCCAATCCCCAAATCATATGCTAGACTAGCCAAACATAGAGAAGAAGAAGAAGAAGAAATCATACCTTGAAGATACTACCATCAATCCTTGAAGTCATCCTTCTTCCACACACCCAAATCAGGGTTTTGGCTCTCTAACTCCCCTCTCCCTATTTCTTCTCCCAAACGTATGAACCAACACTGAAATGAAGAACATAGGGTTTACATCTTATTCAAACTCTTGATTTCACCCCTTGACCACTTAAGTTCTAAGTTTCACACTTTGGCCACCAAAACTCCCATTTTATTCTAAAAACACAAGAGTGGAAAATATGGGGTGTTACATCACCTCCCCCTTATTAGAATTCCGTCCTCGGAATTTTATTGCCGGACACATGCCGTAATTTGGAGTTAACTTCCGACTTCCAATACTCACGTTACCCAAAGAAAATTTCTTAGGGAGTTGCAAATACATTTCTACAAGATCCACTTCTTTGTCTTTCAAATTCACGACCAGCCAGCCCAATGATCGCTCCTAACGACGCAACAAAATCCCACTCTTCATCCTTTCACGCTACTTACAATGGCAACACCGCACCGAGATTTCAACCAACACTCCCCAACATAGGGACGTGAAACACACCAAAAATGTTCCAAAATTACACCGAGTACAATTAATTCATTCAATATTTCCCCCAATCATTTCGATAACTGCCACTACTCCATTACAATGTCGTCCAATTCAATCTCCTACTGAAACACACTACTCCAAACCATGGGAATGTTTTCCCACCCAACTGTTCTCCCGACTTGAGATTGAAATTACCCATCCTTTCTAATCCAATCCTCTTATTCCCATTCACTTATTCATCCCTTTCCTGATCAGAACCGATAACGTACAACATTCTTTGGCATCGCTCCTCGGCCAACTACCACATTCTCAGGTCGGTAGCATGCCCAGCCATACACACTTGCAATTTCTTCGATCAATCATACTACTCACAACAATCATTAAGCCATAACTCGTTTCTATACACAAATATTTTCAATGCCAAAACCACCGCATGGTTCCAATATCTAGGAACTACCACCAAAATTCACTTGCCTTCCCACAAGAAGGAGTGACCAAGCTCACTCAAACTATCTCAATTAATCGAATACTGAACGACACGCTCACGTGAAACATTCTCCCCGACAATACCGAATCTAAACCAAAGGTCTCTCAACCAGGGCACCACATCCGACCACTTGCGTTCAATCTAACTTGATAAACTAAAGATGCCTCAAAAGAATGTCTCGCTAAAATGTGCCCGCTTTTAGACCGGTCGCACGAACTTAGCTTCCTCAGCCCTTTAACCGGGACATACACAACAATCCCTTTTTCTTATGTCTTACAAATAACAGATCCTTAATTATAGTCCATCTTTCCAGAGTCTCCTGACATCTTCTCACCGCAAGCCTGTCTATACGTGATCTACTATACTGTCATCATTTTCTCTCGTGCTTGCACGGAACGCTCTTCACACACCGCTATAGTCCAAAAGGACGGTTCCTCCCAAATATTCAGTCAAGATCTTTAGCCAAGTCCTCGCAATGTACTTAGCACCGAGGACTACCACGAGCTCCTAGCTTCCAACACAGTCATCCTACTCATTGCATTACTTGACATCCACGGAATACTCCAACGCTCCTGACTAAACTCAAAATGAAGCACCACAGCTTAACGATTACAGTATCCTCTTCGACAATCAAGTAAAGTATGAAAACTCACTCCAAAATCCAATGGAATCGAGAAGGACAAGGGTTCTCCTTTCATCCCGTCACCAATCGCAACTCAATCTCCATACCTCAATCTAGCATTAACGTATAATGCCTGTAAATCCACACACTTCAATTGAGCATACTCACTACCTTTGACTACTTCGATATTACGTCCAACCATCATTACATCTTTGACTTACACGTTCCTTCGGTACCAAGTGATACCACTTCCTCACGCCACCCATCTTGCAGCAAGCTGACATGATGCCTTTACACACACAGAAGATATTACTTCCTTCATGCCACCCATAACACAATTTCATTTGAAGTAAAACGTTTCCCGACTTTGTCTCTCCCGGGCCTCGCCGAACTACATGCCAAGACCATCTAATCAAAGCACACCCGCTTCGATTACACTAGTCCTTCGTCTTAAATGGCCCATCCAACCCCATAGGAAATCACTTATGCTACCACAATCTTTCACTTCTGTAACACACACACAAGGTGGTCCAACGTCATGCCGGATACACACCTTTCTCCGAACAACTTCTTACATCTTTGCAAGAAAACTCAACAAGATAACCACAATATAGTTACTTCTCCAATACCAACCTCCTGACAACTATCCAACAAAACAGTCATTGATTTCAACATCGACAACCAACATGCAATTGTCCAGTCGTCTCACGACAGACAAGGATTCCCGAAGGAATCTACCTTTCCTAACTCCTCGAACAAGTTCTCGTTTCTCGTCAACTTCTCGCGATCTATCTCCACTATGCTAAACACCTTACGCATAAGCAAATCATCAAAACCTCAAAGGACCCCACTAGGTGTTCCTATACTATATCATTTACGCAATCTCGGACAACCTCATTCGATCACACACAACGAGTTCATTCTCACGATTCGATCTCCTGGCAACACTTCTAATTTGAGACATGTTAAACAGTCGCAAACCTCCATATCAATGGACTACATGATGATTCCATTCCTTCCTGACAATCGAGGATTCCTAACAGAACCCACTTCGTTCATCGCATCATAACCAACTTATACCCCACCGTTCTCACTTGAGGAAAAACACAAGACATTTCTTAGTGCAAAATCTAATTACCATCCTATCTTAGTACTCAGACTCACAACTGATTACATTACATTAAGTAACGTAATGCTACATATCACCATTCCACCAAAAGAATTACTTCGACCATTTCAAATCTTACCGCAAATAAAACCATTCTCACATAACTAAGCAATAGTTCAAACTACAATCACACCGACATTCCGAATTCACTGCCCGAGACTCCCGGTATTCACCCACTTCCTCTAACGGACACACTAAGGTCATAACTCGACCACATCTTATTCAACTGACAATTCCACTCCCAAAGCCTTTCCTCAACCCCAATCGTAATACCCTTCCCGACCTAGCGAGTTCATAGCCTTCAAGCACAATGAAACAACGATTGAAATCATTTTACACTCCTTTAAAAACACCATAGATACAAAATCATAACACACGCTTGAGTATGCATGCAGCAACACCACTCAAGATGAATAGTAACACAACGACCGCAAGGATCGTTCACAGGCAACTCTACGATAACTCGTAACCTTGTCCATCCCAATCGATGCCGACACAACGGTCGTCTCCAACGGAACCCTTTCCAATACGACAATTTTTTTTCCGAACGAAATCACTTACCCAAAGTGGGTCTGTCAACTCCAACACTCGTTCATATAATAATAACGAGTCAATACTCATTTTGTTTATAAAACAAAACCTCGCAATAAAACGTTTTCAATATTTTCGTAACGGAGGTTCTCTTCCACAAATAAAAGCGTGAAATAATTCGTAGATCACTAAATTCAAAGCTTTATCGTATAATGAAAACAAGTTTGTCTTTTACTTTAAAGAAAACACACGCTCGCACGTGTCAACTTATTTCTCAAAACAAGAAAACCTGTCATGCACGTACATGCTTTTAATCATGAAAGAACTCGTGTAATGCGTTTAATGACATGATGCATGAAATCCGATATGCAATTGAAGGCTATTCACTCTAACCAAGTCAACCGTACGTTCACTTCAACTCTTCACTGACACCATACTATGACCAACAACCGCTTTCTTACTTATGCTATGACTTGTAGTACAAATGCTTCATAACCCACCTGATCGACCACTCAACATGGTTTAACAGTTGACCACTTATCTCACCGTCTACTCTTTTACATTCCTCAAAACAACACAGATCTCTTGCAATCATTAACCTTGCCGCTAAACCGTTGACAAAGGAATCCAAGACTAGATTCCCTCACTCGATCTTGAATTTAAGGTTTTCAAGATGCCAACATAATTCTCACTTCCTATCCCAGAGAGTTTACCTCTAGACAGCTCATTAACATTCCAGACAACACTTCTTTTAGAAGCTACGAACATCACCTCACAAGGGATCTCCCATGACACATCAACTCTTTGCTATCAAGCACAAGGTTAGAACCTTCTACATACTGCCACACTCACCACTCACCCCGACAATAGTGATTGATTACACCCATGCACCTGTAGATCCATAATAGCATTGGCCAGATGCTATTTGAATTTACCTTACATGAGGGTTCTCACTACCATTGTCAAGATATTTTACGATTAAGGTCTTTCCTAATGGCTTCCTATATCTCAATTGTGTCTCACTCTGTCCCACAGTTTAAGTTTAGGCCCATCCGGTCACCTAAATCCCTTAAACTATGGCTCTGATACCATTTGTAACAACCCAGTTTCCATAATATAACATTAAACAATATTACAACCAAAAACGGTCCCAAAGAATATAATCTACATCAGTTCTACTCTAAACTCGCAGCGGAAAACACCTTCACAACTGAGATGCTACAGGTAGCCCGACGGTAATCTACAAGTCTTCACTAGACTCTAGCTCTTCTACAACGCCACAACCTTCCATCATCACCAGATGAAACCCCAAACACGTCTATCACCTGAAAATGGTTTTAGTTTTTGAAAAGCGAGGGTTAGACCATGAGGTCTAGTGAATTCCCTCTTTAAAACAGTTCTACACAAATAACATCATAAGCATTTAACTGATATAAAATACTCGGAATTCCAGCTTAAATATCCGACTCCACATAAGGGGATAGCACAGTGGTCGCAACTTTCATCGCCTTACTAAGCCAGGTACGACATTCACCTTACAAAGCCAGGTACGGCATTCACCTTACAAAGCCAGGTCGGGCATACGGGACATCCATACCGACCCACTGTGCAACCCGACTCCCCACATAACAACATCATCGCAAGCATATGCAATCAACATTTACATATAAATGAACGTATAAACAACTTGCATGCAATTGTAAACATTTCTATGTCATGTACAATAAAACCTTTCAAAAAGTTTAATCATGTCATCATGCTCGTAACCATAATCAGTTATGAAAACCTTTCGCAAAACGTTTCATTCACATAAAAAAGGTAAGGGAACTCACCTTAGCCTTAGCACATCGACACACGCTCCGGAACACACTTTAGCTCAAACCGAACACCTAAATTGGACGTCATAAGAATGGTGTTAACCATCTAATTACCTCCCAAAACATCCCTACTAAGCCCCTAAAACAAACCCCCAAACGATGCCTCGATTCTAGACCCGAAACACGAAGCGAACCGAAGAAGGTGCACAAAACAGGAACTTGCGCCACCTTCCACGCGGTTTGCAAACCGCAGGACAAACCGCGCAACTTCCTGTTCGTCCCTCCCAATTCTGCACAACAATTTTAGTCCGAAATCTCAACCCCAAAACCCCCAAAAGGCTCCAAAATCGATTTTAAGCATCCAAAACAAGATAATGGATGTTCTAGACCTTTCCTCACAATTACCAAGCATCAAAACATCATTTAATCTAACCAAAACCATCCAAAACCCAACCATTGATTCATGATTTAAAACCCCAAAACTAAAAAACTCAATCCATAGAAGAATAGAGATTACTAAGCAAATAAGATGAAGTTTCTTACTAAAAAGATTAAAACTCATAGGGAATAAATCCCAAAATCATTTGCCTTCATTCTTATGGATTAAAACTCAACCAACAAATGGATTATCCAATCCCCAAATCATATGCTAGACTAGCCAAACATAGAGAAGAAGAAGAAGAAATCATACCTTGAAGATACTACCATCAATCCTTGAAGTCATCCTTCTTCCACACACCCAAATCAGGGTTTTGGCTCTCTAACTCCCCTCTCCCTATTTCTTCTCCCAAACGTATGAACCAACACTGAAATGAAGAACATAGGGTTTACATCTTATTCAAACTCTTGATTTCACCCCTTGACCACTTAAGTTCTAAGTTTCACACTTTGGCCACCAAAATTCCCATTTTATTCTAAAAACACAAGAGTGGAAGATATGGGGTGTTATAGAAAGAATTTTTTATAATATTTTAACAATATGATGAATATAATAATTTTTAAATGGGAGAAACCGTTTAATTTGAAGTTTATTTCTTTTTGAAATTTTCAACTTTTGCTTCCTCATTTAAAAAAAATATAATGAAGCGGTTGAATGTGACTTATTAGCTACCAACTAGCTTATTAGTCAACAGCTAGCTTATCAGCTACCAACTAACTTATAAGTTATCAGCTAGTTTGGCAAAAAAAAGTTAGCTTATAAACTAGCTTTTTTCTGGATACATGTTTGAATGACCATAAGTTAGCTTTTTAAAACGCTACTTGGAATAGTTTTTCAGTAGCTTTTTGTGAATATTCTAATATTGCACATATTATTTATTAACTATTATTATAAACAATTTTTTTTAATTTAGTTACTATTAATTAATTTTAACAAAAAATTATTAAATTAAATTTTAACTATACATTGATATTTATTTTTTGATTATGTAAAGTTATTGTTAATCATATAAATTATTTATATATATATTTTTAATATTAATCAATATATTTAATTATCAATTACTATTATCGTTTAATTATTTTTTTCATATTATATTAACGGTTATTTAAAATTATAAGCTAATATATATATTTTTCTAAAACTTGTTTTAACAAATTCAAAATTTATAGTATATATATGTTATAATAAAATTTAAATTTCTTTTAGTTAACATGTTATATTATTTAGTTTTTCTTTACTACATTGGTTGTATTAATTAACATATTATATTGCTATAAATTTGTTTTAATCATATAATTAAATATTGTAATTGATAATTTTTAAAGATGTTCTTTTTGGTCATTTTGCATGTTATAAACTAGTTTTTGCCAAACGTGACTTCTTCATCAGTTAGCTTATTAGCTAGTTTGTCAAACGTAGCCTAAGAATTATCACAATTTGCATCTTGAATGAAAGTTTGTGATGTTCTTTGCCGTCACAAAAATAGATATAAACAAATAACGATTATACGTAAATTAAAGACAGTGATGTGAACGTATTAAACATTATCTTATAATCTGAGGTTTCTTCTTGCATATATAATTTTTTGAGAAAAATGGACACGAACAAAATAAATAAATAATAATAATACGTGAAAGAGACTAGCGTGAATGTATTAAACGTATAGTGTATGGTTTAATTTCTTGTTTACACCTATATATAACTTGTTTGCCATGTGGGATGGACTATATCAATCGAGTTCGATATTTGACCATTCTTTCATCTCGCTTTCACTCTATTTATAACTTCTTTGTATTTTTTGGAAAAAAGGTTTTATTACCACCGACACTTTCTTGGGTCTTTATAATTAAATGGTCGTTTGGTCTTCTTTTACACTATTCATAAATAAATAATTAATAGTACATACATACATGTACACAATCTTCACATTTTATATATTTAATTCCTCGTGGATTTGGCCAAGAACCATTGAGAACGAACAAGGGTACGTACGACTAAAATAGTAAAATTGACGAACAAGTCGGTTGGTTATCGGAAATGAACGGAAAGTTGAATGTTGTTTGACGATTTGGGCATTACCCACGATTAAATTCTCAAGTGTGAATCTTTAATTTATCGGTTCGATTTATAATGAAAAAAATTATTTTAAGCGACACCCCGGCATATCACATGAACAAGGTCCCATTTGATGAATTTAAAAGTGAAGCTTTAATTTCTTGCAATGAAGCTATGAAAAAAAAGCACCAAAATATTCAAATCATTTGTGAAAACAATCGAATAATTTTTTAGAACGTGTATTTGAATCGTTTTTTAAACAAAAAATGTATCATCTCGAGAATCTTTTTTGAAATAGTTTGATAGTATTATTTATAGTTTTTAACCTAGACAGTCTAGATGAATCTAATTATGATTTTATGCTCAATTTATGGGAAAAGAATGAAATTCCAAGTTATGTTCTTGAATTTAAGAAGATTTAACTTCAACATTCCTAGTGCCTCTTTTTTCAAAGCATTAACCATTCTTTTTACATTACTATCTACCATTTTTTTAAATTTAAATTGAAAACCATAACATTTGATTGCAATCAACTATCCAATTCATAATAACATCGATATAGATAACAATCGATGAAAATATCACTCTAATTTGTTTGATCATAAAGATATATACGAACAAGTTTATGGGGAAAACAAAGAAATTTGAAAATTGAGGAACACCCTGATAATTGTTCATCTATACAATGTGAATGTACGTGTGAATGTTACAAATTGAGGAACAGCGCAATTGAAGCTGTTTTTTGGTTTTTATGTACGTGTCAATGTTACAAATTTACTTGTATACACGCATACCATCCAAGTAAACGATTTACAGGATGTTGCTCAGTTTTTCATTTTTTGTTGTATTTTCCTAGGTCTAATTACCCTTTAGAATCGTATGAGAAAAAGAGATAAGATAAGAAGCGTAATAAGGAATTACACATTCGATTTCGTTTTTACAATACTATACTAGTAAAAAAGATTCAAAACTAGTACGTGTATATATCTATCTTGAAGTAATATATATATATATATATATATATAATATACATACAACAAGTTTTCCCCAAAGAACAAAGTGATCAAAATATTACCTTGATGATCTTCTTCCACTAGTTAGAGTCATCAAACAAAATATAGGTGGTAATCGTAAGTATATGTGTGTGTGTGTATATATATATATCGATGGGTATGTTGGGATTTTATGATTTGGGGAAAATTGTTTGAAATTTTTCAAGATTCAAGAAAATTTGGAGTTTGCAAAAGATCATATGGCGCCCAAAGTGTATCCAATGGGCAAGCTCGATTCCCATCTAATCTAACCCATGGCTTCCCTTTTCCACTCCAATGCAAAAGACTCACCGGTCCCGGATGTAAATCCCGACAAAGCCCCTCAAAGTTGTCTCCTCCTAACCCATGCTGGTTCCACCGGTGATCTACCGGAGCTATTTTTCCGGCGAACACTAGTAGAAACGGTGGAAGTGATCCCAATTCGTATATCCTCATCCTCTTTTGTAGCTCCATCCACTCTATAATCTTTGTAGTGTAACCGCCGTCTCGCCACCTTGCGAGATCGATCACCATAACTCCGGTGTTGAAGTAGCACGCGTGGCGGTCGGAGAAAGTGAACGAGAGAGACGGGTTCGACCAAAAGGTTGGGGTGAAATAGGATGTGAAATTGGCGTTGCAATATTCCGGAGCCGCGAGAACTTTTTGATCGGTGTCGGCTCCGAACGGGGTGGCGGCGAGTTTGGCAATGTCATCGACGAGTACGAGGTCGGAGTCGAGGTAGACCACCTTTTTGACGCAAATTGGGAGGAGGTCGGCGAGGTAGTTGCGCGCGTAATTGAGTGGGCAATCGAGGGCGGAGCGAATTGAAGTGGAGATAAGACCTAAAACGGCGGAGTCATCGAATCGGTAGACGTGGAATCGGAGGTAGGGGAATGAGGTGGCGATGATGAGCTGGATATTATCGGTGTGGGCGGAGGCGGAGGCGACGAAGTGGAATCGGATGTTTTCGGGGCAAGAAGAGTGTTGGAGGACGGAGAGGATCGCGGCCATTGATCCGCGGATGTAGGCGGCGTCGAGAGTCATGGCGACGTGAACGGCATTATCGGAGCAGTGATCATCGGCGGGAAGACATGTGGGTGAGTTGTAGAATTTGGGTGCTTCTTTGAAGGAGAGAGCCGCGGTGGTTGTGGTGGTTGCAACGGTGGTGATAAGTAGTAGAAGTGTTGTTATTGGTGGAGAGATATTTGATAAAGGCATATCTTTGATGAAAGCATAGATCTCTCTATCTCTCTCCACTTATCAGTGGAAGTAGATGAAAATGTGATGTTGGAGAGTTTGAAGCCCAAGGCTTCTAAAAAATCAGTGGGAAAAATATGGTAATAACCAAAAGATTTATATATAGTATAATATATAGGAGGGTAAAGGTCAATGAAGAATTTTCCAAAAAAAAAAACCTTAGAGAACCATGAAAAAATGGATTTAAAAATATATAAAAATTGTATGATAAATTAAAGATAATAAAATGATCGATATTTGGGTAATTGAGTTCGATTAGAAAATAAGGGGTAAATTTTTTTGTTATAAAAGATGCATTGACAAATTAACGAAATATTATGTTAATCTATACTATATTATAAAACATTTATGAAAAACTTTTTAAAACAACACCTAAAATTTCATGTACCGTTATTTAATGCTAATTACATAAAATCTCTTAAAAACAACTAATGAAGCTTTATGTACCGTTTTAATGTTAATTACTTGATTAATACTTATCTCTAACAACCTTCAAATCCTTAAATCGTGGACTTTTATTAATTAATCCTTATCTCTAACCACTTTCAAATCATCAAATCATGAACTCTTAAAAACGGACATTCTTTAAACAAATTTATAAAAAAAACTTTGACCGTTTTCTCGAAACCACACATTAAAATAAATTAGAACATTAAAATTGAGATATATCGCGCTGCATTGCGCGAGTAGACTTCTAGTTTTTAAAAAAAAAATAGGGGCTAAATTTTTTTATTTAAAAGAAGATTATAACCGCTTTTTTAATCATTACCACTGAATCATCTTAATCTAACGAATTGAATAAGTTTGTTTGGTTCTTTATTTTTAATGGTTTTTTCTCGTCTCATCCCTATATTCATATATATATATATATATTAGAAGTGTACTCGAACAATACAACGTGATATATCTCTATTTTAATATTTCATTTTATTTTTTTGTCTTTGTGATATTATAAATTTGTTTAATTAAGTTTTACTATAATTTAATTTAAGTATATATATATAGGTTACCATGAGAAGCATGAAAAATGATTATCAACGATTGAATGTTAACTAAATGCAATATTAGGATGGTATGCACCAAGATAAGATACACCAAGATATACCGGATCAATTAACTTTTAAGCCGTAATTTATGACATACTATTTGATTAAAAATGATCAACAATCTAGATTCATTTCTAACATTTCTCAAATTAACCTTAACTCCTCATTTGATCCTTTGTCTATATATGTGTGTACATATATGTATATATAAAGAATTGAAGTATGTTTAAATTGTACTGAATTTTTGGGTGTGAGCATCCACAAATCACAATGCATAACCCTTTCAATGACTTTTTGCTTTTGCCATATCAGATTTTCACTAACTTTTTTTTAACAAAAACCTATCCTTAAAAACCTTATCCAATGCAAAAACATTTTCAAAAGCTTTTTCATCAATTTTATTACAATTTATCATCATCTATTTATAATGTTTTATAAAAGCCCCTTATTTAATTTGTCATTTTAAAGTCCACATCATATTCTTCAAGAACAAAAATTTACTTAACTTATAAAAAAATTAAAGACGATGAATATATTATATGATTTTTATATTTTTTAGGTATTCAAAATTGATGTTATTTTGACCATCTTGATGAAAGCTTTTTAATAATGTATTTTTTATAGATTATGTTTTGTTTTACTATAATTATTTAATGAGTTAAATTAATTAATAAAAATTTAAAAAGTTAAACTTAAAATAAAGATTGAATGGAGGGGTTAATGTGAAAATTTATATGAAAAAAGAGAGTTGAAAAATAAGATAAAATGAAAATTGGTATGGAAAAAATCTTTCAACCAAAAGGTCATTGGTTTAAAAGCTTTTCTTTAAAAACCTTTTTACTCCGGTAATAATTAGTCTTTAAAATAGCTTATCCAAATAGAAAAAAACTATGAACGGATCATGCTGTTAAAAAGTCGTCGTCAATGGTGGGTGTGCTGTCAATTTGACTCTAAAATATGAAGCACCGTTCATCACACTCTATACAATTACCTAAAATGAAAAAAAATGAAAAAAGATTGACCATATTTTTATAGCCCTTTTTTACCCAATTGGTTAAAATAACTAAAATTTTGCGTCATGGAATTTAACTTGTAAAATCTATTTTTTTTTATTAATTTTAGATTTATAAAATAACATTTTAGAAAGTTATTAAAGTGTTACGTGTAAAACAATAAATAGTTGAGCAAGTTTGGTAAGGTCATCCTCAGCGCATAACTAAAAGCCCTCAAGCCCTCAACGTCACATCAGCGCCACATCAGTTAAGCCCTCAAACCCTAAAGACCCGCAGCGCATAACTAAAATCCCTCTTGCCACCTCATTTTTTTAATTCTTTTATTTATACATTTAATTATTTAATAAAATAAAAATATTTATATATTTTTAATAATAAAAAATAAGATAAATAATAAAAATAAAAATTCATATCATTCATTAAAAAATTAAAAATTACAAAATACAAACACTACCAATTATGAAAATTTTTAATTTGCTTTTTTCTCGTTAAAGTAACCCTCAAAACGTCTCCCGTAAGGTGATCATGCGGGGTCATGAAAAACGCGAAGTCTTTCTCAAATCGTTTTTCTCGTTCGATTTCTCGTTCGTGTTCCAACCTTTGAAGTTCGAGATCGAGTTTTTTCATTTTGTATTCCATTGTATCATCAATCTTGTCGTTGAACGTCGTCAACAACTGAGTAACACTTTCGTTCGTATTCGTCCCGGACGTATTACTCGTTGATGTTTTTTTGCCTTGTTTCTCCCGATGGGCCGTTGAAGTTGCTCGATGAAGTTGTCGTCATCGTCATCATCGGAAGGTTTGGTACGTTTTGAACCCCGCGATGAAGTTGTCGTCATCGTTGGAACGGCTCCCCATTTTGGACATTTTTTAGGACTTCCCAAGCTTGTTTCTTTAGAGAAAGCAAACCCTTGTTGTGCTTGGTACCGTTCGTGTGCCACTCGTGAAATGTCGGCATCACTCATTCCGCTTGATCTATTATTGACCAAGTTGTTGTAGATGCCGCCAAAAAGAGCAATTTTTTTATTGAGGTCGTTGAACTTGGTGTTGAGTTGATGAGTTGTTCTATAATTTCCGCGACCCATCACACTAAAGAACACTTCCCCGATTCGGGTCAAAAAACTTTCTACATTTATGTAAATTCAAGTATAAGAATATTAACAAGAATAATAATAATAATAATAATAATAATAATATTAATAATAACAATAATAATAATAATAACAATAAAAATATTACCATGGGTTTGTGCGTTACCGATAACGGGGTCCTCCGAAACGTCAACCCACGCCGACACTAACGCGAGTTCCTCCTCGTTAGTCCACATCTGTTTGGGGGCTCTATTTTCATATTGTTTGTTTTTTCCTTTTCTCGATGGTTGAGGGTTTGATGGTTGATGGTTTGATGGTTGAGTGTAGATGGATTGTTGTGTGTGCGGGCTAGAATGTTGGGTTTTCGGAACAATGTCGTCGGCGAGATTGATGAAGGGTGAAGGAGGATTGAAGTTGGCCGGAGTAAAACCTTGTTCAATTAAACCGGGACGTGTAAGTTGGTAATGAATTTTTTGCGGATGGCCTAATGAGTTGTAAAAATATTGTGGCGGATTTTGTTGCGACCATTGTGGCGGAATTTGTTGCGAAATTTGTGGCGGAATTTGTTGCGAAAATTGCGGACGATAACCTGGTTGTGTAAACGCTTGGAAACCAAGCTCCGGGTCTTCTTGCGGTTGCGGTGTATGTGGTCGGTTACGACGAGATGTAGGTGTTTTGTTTGGATTCATGATGAAATTTGAGAGAGTTTGAGAGAATTTGAGAGAGTTTGAGAGATTGTTGGTATGAAAAAATAAGAGGTTGAGGGTTAATATATATAGGGTGATTAAATTGAAAAAAAAATAATTTTTTTTATAAAAGTAGCCGTTGGGAGTTATTTATTTTCAAGATTTAAAAAAAAAGCCAAATAGCCGTTGGAGTTTCGGGTTCCTCGGGTTTGAAAGCCCGCTGGCGAGCCCGAGGCTGAAGCCCGCGTCCCCCCCCCCCCCCACCGCTGCCCGCCCGAGCCCGAGCTCGAGCCCGCTGGGCGCTGCGGATGGCCTAAGTAGTATTTTATCAACTTGCTAAAATGTTACTTTTATTAATATAAAAATCATAAAAAGTTGCAAGGACGAATCCCTGTCAAAGCAAGACTCGCAGACATGGGTATAGACCTTGATAATAGAATTTGCCCGTTATGTAAGCAAGCCGTGAAAAAAAAAAACACGTTGCCGAGATCTGACTATTTCGATCAGTTATGTAAAAAGTGACTATAAAGTGAATTGGGGGGTAAAAATTGGCTATTATGGATGATTTCTATTTGAATCCAATATGGTATATATGTACAATCAGATAAGGATTCTAATATGATAGTCATAATGTGTAAGTTACACTTTCATTAGAAAAAGAATCAGAGCCATAAAGTTGCTTCTTGCTACGTAACGTACCCCTACAATGATGTTGGGTCCCCTTCACCTATCAACCTTTAATTAAATATGTGGCCCCGTATACATGATGAATCCTCTCCAAATTTTCAAACTTGATACAGAGACTGACCCCACTTAATTGTAATATAAACCTAGATCAATAGTACGTCGTTTAAACTATACTTCAGAATGTTGATAACAATTGTATACTATAGGTGATTAATGTGCATCAAATTTCAGATCATAAAAAGAGTAATATAACATAGTTAAATTAAATAACCAGCTCTAGAGGTCTTAACTTATGTGTTTATGGATCAGTCGAGGTATGCATATATATATATACTCAAACTCGTTCGAATACTATGATTATAAAAATACGAATAAAGAGGAAGCTATTAGCATAAAGTAGATGACACTCTCCTGAATCTAGGAGGTTGATTGAATCCCTTTACCACTAAATACATACAATATTTGCCTTTTGACCTTAAAGACAATATTCATGAAATGCCACATAATTTATGACCATAAATTAAAAATATAACTTATAAAACTTAAAGTACATGTCCTAATTGTAGCAAACATGCTTCTTTAGGCCATCCGTATCACACTCCTCAAGCCCTCAACTTAAAGTACATGTCTTAATTCATCGGAAGGTTTGGTACGTTTTGAACCCCGCGATGAAGTTGTCGTCATCGTTGGAACGGCTCCCCATTTTGGACATTTTTTTAGGACTTCCCAAGCTTGTTCGTGAGTGAAAGCAAACCCAAGTTGTGCTCGGTACCGTTCGTGTGTCATTCGTGAAATGTCGGCCTCACTCATTCCGCTTGATCTATTAGTGACCAAGTTGTTGTAGAAGCCGCCAAAAGAATTTATTCTTTTATTGAGATCGTTGAACTTGGTGTTGAGTTGATGAGTTGTTCTATAATTTCCGCGGCCCATCAAACTAAACAACACTTGCCCGATTCGGGTCCAAAAACTTTCTACATTTATGTAAATTCAAGTATAAGAATATTAACAAGAATAATAATAATATTAATAATAATAATAACAATAATAATAATAATAACAATAAAAATATTACCACCGGTTTGTGCGTTACCGACAACGGGGTCCTCCGAAACGTCAACCCACGCCGACACTAACGTGAGTTCCTCGTCTTTACTCCACATCTGTTTTGCGGCTCTATTTTCATAGTGTTTGTTTTTTTCCTTTTCTCGTTGGTGTCGGGTTTGATGGTTCCGGGATAGATTGTTGTGTGTAGATGGATTGTGGTGTGTGCGGGCTAGAATGTTGGGTTTCCGGAACAATGTCGTTGTCGAGATTGATTGCGGGTGAAGGAAGATTGTAGTTGGCCGGAGTAAAACCGGGACGTGTAAATTGATAAGGAATATGTTGCGAAAATTGTTGGTAAAATTATTGGGGAAATTGTTGCGAAAATTGTGGCGAAATTTGTTGCAAAAATTGTGGCGGAATCAGATAACGATTTGGCCCTCTTGAAATGCAAGATACACTAGCAACACCATGAATAAACTAGAATTGTGTCTTAAATTAGAGTTATACAACATGTTATGATAAGGGTATAAAGTGATTATTTATAAGCAAGAAAGAACATATATATTGCTCCATGGCTAAAATTATTGAATTGCATGTGCACTTAACATGTGCCATTTCAATGACATATATGAAGGTTCATACGACCCCATTCAAATACATTTCAATTGATATATAATAATAATAATAATAATAATAATAATAATAATAAAACACGAGAACGATCAAATCACATGTGATTTTACACAAAAATCATCTGTGATCACAGTGCGACCTATGTTGCAGGTCAAGTCATCTACATAGTACCCTAATATTGACTATTCAGTGTAAAATCACATATGATCAGATTGTTCTCGTCTTTCTTTATTTTGATCTTGTTCTCGTTGAATATATATATATATATATATATATATATATATATATATATATATATATAGAGAGAGAGAGAGAGAGAGTGAGGTTCAAGGAAAAACCTAAAAAAAACGGAAAACTGAAGAACACCCTAGGAGCCCTTCATCTGGACGGTATACACTTGTGCATACATGTAAATAGTTGACTTTTTGGTTTTATGCACAAGTGCATTATGCATTTGTGTATATATGCACAAATGCATGTTACAAATAACTTGTATGCACAAGTGCATATAGCTCCTAGCTAGGGTGTTCTTCAGTTTTTTATTTTTTTTAAATTTTCTCTTGAACCTGACCCTATATATATATATATATTATATATATATATATATATATATATATATATTCCCCATGCATGTTCTGCACATGGGATAACTATAAAAACAAACTCTTTTTCATTCCCTTCCTGAGCCCATATATATACTTGACTTGAGGTTATGCTTTTATTTCAATTTAACCGACCATGTTGGTTCACACATGACACTTCCCACCGACACCTTGGGCTGGGTGAGTTATGAGATTGGACCCAGAAGTCAGCGGCTACTCATTGACTTTTTTTAAAACGAACTTAGGGTTATGTGTAACTAGATCTTGTAAGTTGTAACTATTATAAAGACAAGGGAAATTCTAATAAAAAAAGAAGAAGAATGATTTAAAATGATAAATCTCAATCATAAAATAAAATGATTTAACGAATATGATTAAATTTAAGTTGACAAAATACAAATTCACTACTAGAAAATTAATACACATTCACCGATAGCCAAATCCGTTGATGACATAAATTATCGACGAATTTCTAGAAGAGAAAAACAATGAAAAAAAAAGACAACCACAAGGGTTGCGGCGTACTGGTTAAGGCTCTGGGGGATGTGGTATAATATCCCATCTGTCCAGGGTTCTAATCCAGGCATACACAACAATTGTGGCCATTGAGGTTTAATCAAGGCTGATGTCTTACCGTCATAAATTGGCAAGAGATTAGTCTAGGCATAGACTATGACACCCTCTTCAAAAAAAAAAAGACAAGGTCTAGTGCATTTTATTGCTAGTTTTCTTTACGGATGGATCTTTATAACAGCTTGAATCGTTAGTAGATCGACATCAGAGCATTGCTCACTTCTGAAAATAAAATATGGTCCAAGCTTTATCAATTGATTACACAAGAATGACTAATAGTTGTTATTTCTGAAGGATTGTCAATGGATTTCAAAAAAGACAAATTAGTCGGTAATCACTTTGTTGGAAAATTATTGGATATTTTTTGCTTAATTTTGTTTTCACACACAAACAGTTTTTGAACATTTTATATATGAAACAAACTATATAAACATTTCATTTTCATATATGTTTTTTCATATGCAAAATAACACATTTGTATTTGTACTATATATTTATCAGATTTGTAAATGATTATATATATATATATATATATATACTAGAAGTTTACTCGTGCAATGCAGTGCGATATATCTCGATTTTAATGTTCTAATTTATTTTAATGTGTGGTTTTGAGAAAACGGTCATGTTTTTTTTTATAAATTTGTTTAAAGAATGACGTTTTTTAAGGAGTTCATGATTTGAAAATTTGAAAGTGGTTAGAGATAAGAATTAATTAGTAAAAGTCAAGGTCGTTCCTAATATTTTAGAGGCCTTGTGCTAAAAACTAAATGCACTCTTAATTTTTTTCATATTAAGTATTATATTTTTTTTACTTTGTCTTATAATAAAATCCATGTAACACCCCATATTTCAACTCTTGTGGTATTAGTGCAGAAATAAGAAATTCTGGGGCTCTTTTGAGAAAAACTCAAAATTTTGTGGCTGAGTTGTGAAAAAGAAAAGCTAGCTAAGTTAAAACTCTCCTAAAACCCTATTTGGTCCTCATTTGTCGGCTGGAGAGTTCAAGAAGGGAGAAGGAGCTCAAGAAATCCACAATGGAAGGTTTGGAGAAGGTGGTTCAGTGAGGGATTGAAGGAATTTGCTACCAAGGTATACCTTCATCTTCATCTCTTGGATTTGTCTTGGAAATGGAGTTTAGATGTATGATTCTTATTGATTTCTCTTCTTCTTCAAGTATTTTGAGACAAAACCAATTGGAAGGGTGTGTTGGATGATTCCCTTGAGGAGTTTGTGAACTCTTGGTGTTATTCCACCTTTCCAATGGAGGTTCTTAAGTTGATTCATTTTAGAAAGGATTTGTGTTTTCAAAAGAGTAGTTCATGATGGTTGATTGAGGAATTGATTGATTTAAGTAATGAGGATTGTTTCCTTAATGTATAAATAGTTTTAGAGTTTGTTTTGGGAAGTTATCAATCGATTGGAATCATTTTTGGAGGAGTTAAGTGGGTTTTCGAGCTGACCTTGGGATGCAGAACTGAGAATGCTCGACCAGAGAGTTACGCGGCTTTTCACGCGGTTTGCAAACCGCGTAAGTCTCTGTTGGGAAATTCTCGTTTCTGCTTCGTTGGTCGTTCGGGCTTGGATTCGAGGCGTGGTTTAGGGGTTTGTCTTAAGACACTATGGGGAATGTTTTAGAGTATAATTGGGGAGTCTAATACTTCCTTTGTTAACCCCAATTCAGGTGATCGTTTGGTGTTTAAGTGAGCTCCGATTAGAGTGTCGTATAGCCGAATACCAGGTGAGTTCCCTTATGCATTAATTCTATCTTTTAAAATGAATTGCGAAGAATTGATATGACTGAAAATGAGTTTACTTGATCATCATGAATTTATGTCTTCTCATGCATGAAAAGTGTTATCTTACAAGTGGAAGGAGGATTATCCTCGAGTAAGTTTTAAAACATGTTTTAACGTTTATGCCTGTGGTAGAGTCGGGTTGCACAGTGGAGGACCCCCGAGTTGTCGTGCCTGGCTTTGTTAGGTGTCGAGTTGCCGTGCCTGGCTTTGTAAGGTGTCGAGTTGCCGTGCCTGGCTTTGTAAGGTGTTGAGTTGCCGTGCCTGGCTTTGTAAGGTGTTGAGTTTCCGTGCCTGACTTTGTAAGATGTTATTGGTCCATGCCACTGTGTACACCCATGTTTGAGCTCAAACTTGTTACGTGCTGTTTGCAAGGAAACGTGTTTTCTTAAAATGTTTTGTGGTCGCGTTTTTAGGAGGGAATTCACTAGACCTTATGGTCTAACCCTCGCTTTCAAAACTTAAAAACCATTTTCAGGAAAGGGAGGCTTAGGTGCTTCGTTCAAAGGGAAAGAGAAGGCTTAAGGCGGATGTGAGAGAATAGAGACCGTCATGATCCAGCTGTTGTTAGTTTAAACATCTCGGTTGTAATCGTTTGGGAACTTTAAGCTTTGAGTATGTTATCAAGTATTGTGATGTAAATTGGGACCCTTATGGGCTTTTTGGACTTATATTCCATGTTAAGTGTTTTGGGTTGTTACAAATGGTATCAGAGCCGTAGTTTAAGGGATTTAGGTGACCGAATGGGCCTAAACTTAAACTTGAGAATAGGGACACAACCGAGATATAGGAAGCCATTAGGAAAGACCTTAATCGTAGGATGTCTTGACAATGGTAGTGAGAACCCTCATGTAAGGTAAATTCAAATAGCATCTGGCCAATGCTATTATGGACTTACAGGTGCATGGGTGTAATCAATCGCTATTGTCAGGATGGGTGGTGAGTGTGGAAGTATGTAGAAGGTTCTAACCTTGTGTTTGATAGCAAATAATTGATGTGTCATGGGAGATCCCTTGTGATGTGGTGTTTGTAACTTCTAGAAGAAGTGTTGTCTAGAATGTTGATGAGCTGTCTAGAGGTAAACTCTCTGGGATAGGAAGCGAGAATTATGTTGGCATCTTGAAAACCTTCAATTCAAGATTGAGGGAGGGAATTTAGTTCTGGATTCCTTAGTCAAACGGTTGGGGTGGCAAGGTTATTGAATGAAGGAGATCAGTGTTGTTTTGAAGTATGCATAAGAGTAGGAGGTGAGATAACTGGTTAGTTTGGTAAACCATGTTGAGCGGTCGATCAAGTGGATTGTGGAGCACTTGTGTCTTGTGCCACAAGTTGTAGCATAAGTAAGAAAGTGGTTGTTGGTCTTAGTGAGGTATCAGTGAAGAGTTGAAGTGAGTGCAACGGTTGACTTGGTTAGAGTGAATAGCCTTCAATTGCATATTAAATTTCATGCATTGTGTCATTAAACTTATTACACAAGTTCTTTCATGTTAAAGGCATGTACGTGCATAACAAACTTTCCTTGTTTTGAGAAATGAGTTGACACTCGCAAGTGTGTGTTTTTTTTATTGGTAAAGGATAAATTTGTTTTCACTATACGATAAAGCTTTGAACTTAGAAATCTACGAATTACTTCACACTTTTATTTGGGGAGAGAATCTTCGTTATGAAAATATTGAAAACGTTTTATTGAGAGGTTTTGTTTATAAACAAAATGAGTATTGACTTGTTATTATTATAAGAACGAGTATTGGAGTTGACAGACCCACTTTGGGTAAGTAATTTCGTTCGAAAATTTTCCGGTCATATGCGAAAGGGTTTCATTGAAGACAATCGTAGTGTCGGCATCGATTTGGATGGACAGGGTTACGAATTATCGTAAGAGTGCCTGTAAGTGATCCTTGCGATCGTTGTGTTTTACTATTCATCTTGAGTAATGTTGTGTCATGCATACTCAAACTCGCTTTATACTTTTGCATCTATCGTGTTTCTTAAAAGTGCGCAAAATGATTTCAATCGTTGTGTCATTGTGCATGAAGGCTATGAACTCGCTAGGTCGGGGGAGGATGTTACGATTTAAGCCAAGGAAAGGGCTTTGGGAGTTAAATTGCTAGTTGTATAAGATGTGGTCAAGTTATGACCATAGTGTTCCGTTAGAGTAAGTAGGTGAATACCTGGAGTCTTGGGCAGTGAATCTGGAATGTTGGTATGAGTGTAGTTTGAACTATTGTCGGGATATGTGAGAATAGTTTTAATCGCGGTAAAGTTGAAATGGCCAAAGTGTTTCTGTTGGTGGAATAGAAATCAGTAGCGTTACGTTACCTAATGTAATGTTTTCGGTTTCGAGTTGGAGTACTGAGATGGTTTGATAATTAGATCTTGCTAAGAAAGATCTTGTGTTTAGTCTCTCTCGAGGGAGAACGGTGGGGTATAAGTTGGTTATAAGGCGTAGGACGAAGTGGGTTATGTTAGGAATCCTAGATTGTCAGGAAAGAATGAAATCATCATGTAGTCCATTAATGTGGAGGTTTTGTCAGGAGATTGAAACGTGAGAATGAACCCGTTGCGGGCGAACGAGTGAGGTTGTTCGAGAATGTGTTAAGGATATGGTATAGGAACACCTTGTGAGGGCATTGGGAGAACGGAAGACCACCAATGTGAATGTAATGTCCATTGAGGTTTGGATGATTAGCTTATGTGTAAGGTGTCTAGCACAACGAAGATAGATTGCGAGGAGTTAACGAGGAACGAGAACTGGTTCGGGAGTTAGGAGAAATAGATTCTTTCGAGAATCCTTGTTCGTCGTGAGGCGACTGGACAATTGCATGTCGATTGTCGATGTCGAATTAGTGACCGTTTTGTTGGATAGTTGTCGGGAGGTTGGTATTGGAGAAGTAACTATAGTGTGGCTATCTTGTTGAGTTTTCTTACAAAGAGGTAAGAAGTTGTTTGGAGAAAGGTAGGTATCCGACGTGACGTTTGACCACCTTGTGTGAGTGTACAAAAGTAAGAGATCGTGATTGCTTAAGTGATTTTCTTATGGGGTATGATGATCCATATAAGAACGAAAGGTTAGGGTAATCGAAACGGGTGTACCTTGAGTAATTGACTTTGTCATGTGGTTCGTTTAGACCCGGGAAGGGCAAAGTCGAGCAACGTTTTGGCTTCGTTTGAAATTGTGTTATGGGCGGCATAAAGGAAGTAACATCTTCTGCGTATGTAAAGGCATCACGTTAACTTGTTGCAATGTAGTCGCGGGGTGCGATAGTGGCGTGGGGAAGTGGTAGCACTTGGTACCAAAGAAGCGTGTATGTCTCAGATGTAATAATGGAGTAGTCAAAGGTAATGAGTATGCCTGGTTGAAGTGTGTGGTTTTGCGGGCGGTATACGTTAATACTAGGTTGAGATCAAGAGATTAAGTTGCGGTTGGTAACGGGATGACAGGAGAACCCTTGTCCTTCTCGATCCCATTGGATTTTGGATGAGTTTTCATGCTTCACTTGATTGTCGAGCAGGATATTGTACCCGTTAAGTTGTAGTGCTTCGTCGTGAAGTTTAGTCAAGAGCGTTGGAGTATTTCGTGGATGTAATGAATTAGAATGAGCGGGTCGGCGGTGTTGGAGAGTTAAGAACTCTTGGTAGTTCTTGGTGTTAAGTACCTCATGAGAACTTGGCTAAAGGTCTTGACTGATAAGTATGGAGAAGTTGTTCTGTTAGGCTGTAGCGGTGTGCGATGGAAAGTTTGTGTAAGCATGAGAGAAGATGATGACGGTATGAAAGATCAAGTATAGACAGACTCGCGGTAAGAAGATGTCATGAGACATTGAATGGGCGGACTATAGTTGAAGAACTGTTCTTTTTAAGGCATAAGATAAGGGATTGTTGTTTATGTCATGGTTAATGAGTTGAGAAAGCTAAGTTCATGCGACCGGTCTAAAAGTTGGTTCTTGTGGGTGAGTCATTCTTTTGAGGGATCTTTAATGTATCAAGTTAGGATGGAAACAAGTGGTCAAATGTGGTGTCGTGGTCGAGAGACCTTGGGATTAGATTCAGTATTGTCGGGAAGAATGTTTCGCGTGAGCGTGTCGTTCAACATTCAATTAATTGAGATAGTTTGAATGAGCTTGGTCACTCCTCCGTGTGGGAGGGCAAGTGAACGTTGGAGGCAGTTCCTAGTTAGTGGAACCATTCGGTGGATTAGGGCGAAGGACATAATTGTGTATAGAATATAATTATGGCTTAGCGATTGTTGTGAGTTTGGACCGTTGATTTGTAGCTGTTGAGACACGTGTGATCAGTGTGACTTTGAGGAAACGCAACTGTGCCAGGTGAACGCTATTTTGGTAGGAGGGCGTTCATCCTTTGATATGAATGTTATATGGTGGTGAGAATGCGGTAATGATATGAGAGTGATAGTGTGTAATGTCGACGAAGGGAGTGATTAGTCTCCGTTTAGAGATTCGGGTTATTGTGGTGTTAACTCGAGTAGAGTCGTTTTCTATTAAGGAGAGTAATTTGGATGAGTAGTATGTTCGGACGAAGGGATTGCAAGTGTGTTTCAACAGGAGATTGAATCGGGCTATATTGTAATGAAGTAATGGCAGTTATAGAAGGAATTGGGGGAGATAATGAATGAATTAAAGGTACTCGGGGAAGTATGAAACTTTTGGTGCGTCTTCGCAAGTAATGCGAATGATTGAGGGGTCGGATTTTGTAGTACCGTTAGAACCAAATATTGGCGTCGGATGGTCGAGAATTTGAGGGACAAAGAAGTTGATCTTCTAGAATTGTATTTGCAACTCCTTAAGAAATTCTGTGGGTAATGTGATTATTGCAAGTCAGAAGTTAACTCCAAATTGCAGCATATGTCCGGCAATGGAATTCCGAGGACGGAATCCTATTAAGGGGGAGGTGATGTAACACCCCATATTTCAACTCTTGTGGTATTAGTGCAGAAATAAGAAATTCTGGGGCTCTTTTGAGAAAAACTCAAAATTCTGTGGCTGAGTTGTGAAAAAGAAAAGCTAGCTAAGTTAAAACTCTCCTAAAACCCTATTTGGTCCTCATTTGTCGGCTGGAGAGTTCAAGAAGGGAGAAGGAGCTCAAGAAATCCACAATGGAAGGTTTGGAGAAGGTGGTTCAGTGAGGGATTGAAGGAATTTGCTACCAAGGTATACCTTCATCTTCATCTCTTGGATTTGTCTTGGAAATGGAGTTTAGATGTATGATTCTTATTGATTTCTCTTCTTCTTCAAGTATTTTGAGACAAAACCAATTGGAAGGGTGTGTTGGATGATTCCCTTGAGGAGTTTGTGAACTCTTGGTGTTATTCCACCTTTCCAATGGAGGTTCTTAAGTTGATTCATTCTAGAAAGGATTTGTGTTTTCAAAAGAGTAGTTCATGATGGTTGATTGAGGAATTAATTGATTTAAGTAATGAGGATTGTTTCCTTAATGTATAAATAGTTTTAGAGTTTGTTTTGGGAAGTTATCAATCGATTGGAATCATTTTTGGAGGAGTTAAGTGGGTTTTCGAGCTGACCCTGGGATGCAGAACTGAGAATGCTCGACCAGAGAGTTACGCGGCTTTTCACGCGGTTTGCAAACCGCGTAGCAAACCGCGTAAGTCTCTGTTGGGAAATTCTCGTTTCTGCTTCGTTGGTCGTTCGGGCTTGGATTCGAGGCGTGGTTTAGGGGTTTGTCTTAAGACACTATGGGGAATGTTTTAGAGTATAATTGGGGAGTCTAATACTTCCTTTGTTAACCCCAATTCAGGTGATCGTTTGGTGTTTAAGTGAGCTCCGATTAGAGTGTCGTATAGTGATATGCATTATTTATTTAATGCATATTGTATCATTTTCTTATATTTTTATATATAATATTTTGTTTTATCCCAACTTTTGTGTCATTTTATTCTCTTATTTGTATCTTTATTAATCATGGAGCTAAGTGATGGATTTTACTTGTTTTACTAAGTAGAATGGCTAAAATAAGAAAACTGCAGCCAATGCTACTTCAATGCTGCAGCATCCAGGACTGATGGCAACGAGATGAAGAACAAAGGCTGGAAATGCGATTTTTGGGAAAGACAGCAGCATGCAATCTGAATTTCAATGCCTTGGTTACATCCTAAAATAGACTTGGAGTGTTGTAATATCCTTAGTACAATTGACATCTCCTTAGCATAGTATTTAGTACCATGAATAGTGCATGTATGGTACATTAATAGTAGTAGTTGTTGTGTTTTGGTATGGCCTTGTCTTCACTCCATTTGTGTATAAATAGGAGTGTTCTAGCTTTGTTTTAGGGGAGGAGAAATCAGTTCAAAAACTGATTTTGAATCACTTTATTGCTTTATTTAACTTTATGCAAGTTCTCTTCTTCATCTTGTTCTTCTTTTTCTTGTTCATGTGCATGAGTTGCTGCAGCATTGGTGACAACATTGCTGCACTTCTTTATCACTTTAAATTCTTGTTCTTTACATTCTTGTCATTTACTTTTACGTCATTTACATTATGTATTTAATTTCGGTAATTTACATTTATTGCAATTTAATTTCAAGTATGAGTAGTTAAGTTTTATAGCTTGGGTGTGAGATTAAAGGGTGGAGTTTTAATTATAAAGAATAGTGGTCATTATTTCTCAATAATGATGTTCACCATTTCATGTTAAGTTTTATAAAGATAAGTTTACTTCGTGACGTTTTGATCACTTTGATAGTGTTAAAGTGCCAAGGCATCATGAATGAGCCATTGATATGCACGTCAATCCGAATGACAAAGAAAGTAAGACTTGGAAGAGCTGCTGACAAAGGAATTTGTCGCCTCTGTCTTTTCTGGGTTGATTTTGCCCGATAAGTTGGTCATCGTGATGATGGTAAAAGTGTAGAGTGCGTATCAGGAATGGACCACTCAGACACGTCAACTTAACAGATATGGGATCAACTTGGAAGAGTGGTTTTTAACAAAGTAATTTGTTTATCCATATATTTGAAAGGCATCATTTTATTATTAATAGTCCTGATACATCACCAGGAATGGGTTGTTGAAAGCTAGATTAATAATATAATGTTGAAGATCCGGAAGGGCATCCTATCAAATAGATGGTGAATTTAAGTATTGAGGAACCAATGTTGTAGCATTGACATAGCATTGGTCTGCTGGAATTTATAATTAAGCTTCACCCCAACGTCTTACACCCTTGCTTGCTTTCTTTATTTATCTGTTTTATATAATCTGCGATAATCCAAAACCAACTAAAAATATTATCTTCGAATTGATTCTTGGAAATCATTTCTTTTATTAGACTTTTATTGCGATTTTACTCCAATCTCTGTGGGAACGATATCTGGTATTTTACCATTTTATTACTTGAAAGACGACATTAGATCTCGATGTATACTTGCGTTGAGGTTTAATTAGCACACGTCTATCGGTGTATTCAAAAGCACTATCAAGTTTTTGGCGCCGTTGCCGGGGATTGGCACGCTAAAAGTCTATACAAGTATTTTAAAAGATTTGATTTTTCTACCACCTTTGTTGCTTGTCATACGTCTCCATGTGTGCACAAGTAATAAATCTTTGAGTTTATCTTTCTGTGAATATGGATTCAATGGGATATTCGTTTGAGCCATATGAAACTGTTTTCTGTGACTTTTGTGGCGGAAATCATTTCACATATTATTGTCCTTCGAACCCCGAATCCAATTATTTCATGGAAGATAGTAATTGGGATACCTCACACTTCAATGATTATACTCAATCATGGGAGGATCATCCTAATTTGTTTTTAAATGGTCAAGATCATGGCACTTTCACATCACCAACACCATCCTACCAAGATTGGAGTAACACGTACGCAAATACTTTTGACCAATCTTGGGAGGAACAAGTTGCTTTTTCTGAGAGTTTTCAAGGGGATGACTTTAACAACTCATTTTTACCCCCTACACCCTCTTTAGAACTAATCGAAAACTTCAAATCTTTTGAAACTTTCGTGAATGAGCATATGCAAAGAATGGAAACATCTGTTGCCAATATTACAACATATGTTCAAGAGATCATTAGACAAAACCAAATTCCTATACCGAGTGAGATTGAAAATTTTGAATGTATTGGTAAGGATGAGGATGAGGTCAATACTTTGGAAAATAGTCAAGAGATGGAGAGTTACGAGGAAGAACCTGAGCATTTAAGCAATCCCTCTCCACTTCAAAATAGTGAAGAGGTGAAACACAATGCCAAAATTGTCATTAACCCCTACTTTGAATCTGCGCAGGAAAAACATATTGTTGCGGATGCTGCAGCATTCGTGCAGCAAAGTTGCGCAGAAAATTTTCAAGTTGTTTTTGAAAAGGGACGTGATGATCAATCCATGGACTCAGGAAACTTCATAAAATCAAGTTCGATTGTTGGTGTGGTGGTGTGGAAAAATCTTTGGGGGATGACCTGTTCCCCCATTTGTTCCATTAAAATCTTGTGCCATGATCAAAGAGAGAAACACGTGATGAGAAACGTGTATAAACATAAGTGGAAAGAGAAACACCAATTTAAGTTGGTGAGAACCGTTTGGGCTGAGGAGCATACTGATGTGCTCCAGCAAATTCCACCACTCCTTAATAAGTTGTCAACAAGAAATCCGGTTGTTGAAAAAGAAGAACACCTTGTTAAAAGAAGAAAATGTGGATTCTTGTGCCGAAACATTCATTCCAACCACTTGGTTCACAACCTACTCCTATGGAGTAGGGCAGGTTCAAATCATTTACCTTAGTCTCCATGTTTTGTTTTATTTTGTGTCTGGGATAGTTTTACAATTTTTAGGTTACTTTTCTTTTGCAAGATTACACATAAAATCATACCGTGTTTTTTGTTCATAGTCCTAATAATTTTTTATCACTAATTTACCTAAGTTTTGTGTTCTTGTTAGAACTAGCAAATTTCTTCTTGGGACACAACTTGACTCACACACCCTATATACATTTAGAGAATGATCTAGGCCATCTTTTCAATTTCCAATAGCCACTTGTAGCCTTTATACACCTATGAACGTCAATGTTACAATGAGGACATTGTAAAAGATAAATTTGAGGATGGAAAGGTTACACCTTAAGCATTTAAAGATCACTCAAAAGAGCAAAGCTCTAATATGATATAGATGATGCAAAAATATACCAAAAATGTCCCATAGGGGCAAGGTATAAAAAGTCAACAAGAAAAGAGCACAAAGTGCCAAAATTTGAAAATTTTTGTTGAGAGAAAAGGCTTGGTGAGAAAAGATATGCCAAAGAGTGACCCCAAAAGCCCTATTGATTCTAAATGTAGGATGTGTTGAGTTTAACAAAAGGAAGATTGGTGCTAGCTTATGATCCACACACACACTTAGTCTTTAAATGAATGATTAAAGATTTATGAAAGACTATGAATTCCATGGGGTATGTTATACATTATGTGTGTGCACTTAATGCCAAAATTTTGCAAGAAAATTTCAAAATTGAGTCTATTTCTTTTTAGTCTTTGAGTTGTTTGGGGACAAACAACACTTTAAATTTGAGGGTGTGATATGCATTATTTATTTAATGCATATTGTATCATTTTCTTATATTTTTATATATAATATTTTGTTTTATCTCAACTTTTGTGTCATTTTATTCTCTTATTTGTATCTTTATTAATCATGGAGCTAAGTGATGGATTTTACTTGTTTTACTAAGTAGAATGGCTAAAATAAGAAAACTGCAGCCAATGCTACTTCAATGCTGCAGCATCCAGGACTGATGGCAACGAGATGAAGAACAAAGGCTGGAAATGCGATTTTTGGGAAAGATAGCAGCATGCAATATGAATTTCAATGCCTTGGTTACATCCTAAAATAGACTTGGAGTGTTGTAATATCCTTAGTACAATTGACATCTCCTTAGCATAGTATTTAGTACCATGAATAGTGCATGTATGGTACATTAATAGTAGTAGTTGTTGTGTTTTGGTATGGCCTTGTCTTCACTCCATTTGTGTATAAATAAGAGTGTTCTAGCTTTGTTTTAGGGGAGGAGAAATTAGTTCAAAAACTGATTTTGAATCACTTTATTGCTTTATTTAACTTTATGCAAGTTCTCTTCTTCATCTTGTTCTTCTTTTTCTTGTTCATGTGCATGAGTTGCTGCAGCATTGGTGACAACATTGCTGCACTTCTTTATCACTTTAAATTCTTGTTCTTTACATTCTTGTCATTTACTTTTACATCATTTACATTATGTATTTAATTTCGGTAATTTACATTTATTGCAATTTAATTTCAAGTATGAGTAGTTAAGTTTTATAGCTTGGGTGTGAGATTAAAGGGTGGAGTTTTAATTATAAAGAATAGTGGACATTATTTCTCAATAATGATGTTCACCATTTCATGTTAAGTTTTATAAAGATAAGTTTACTTCGTGACGTTTTGATCACTTTGAAAGTGTTAAAGTGCCAAGGCATCATGAATGAGCCATTGATATGCACGTCAATCCGAATGACAAAGAAAGTAAGACTTGGAAGAGCTGCTGACAAAGGAATTTGTCGCCTCTGTCTTTTCTGGGTTGATTTTGCCCGATAAGTTGGTCATCGTGATGATGGTAAAAGTGTAGAGTGCGTATCAGGAATGGACCACTCAGACACGTCAACTTAACAGATATGGGATCAACTTGGAAGAGTGATTTTTAACAAAGTAATTTGTTTATCCATATATTTGAAAGGCATCATTTATTATTAATAGTCCTGATACATCACCAGGAATGGGTTGTTGAAAGCTAGATTAATAATATAATGTTGAAGATCCGGAAGGGCATCCTATCAAATAGATGGTGAATTTAAGTATTGAGGAACCAATGTTGTAGCATTGACATAACATTGGTCTGCTGGAATTTATAATTAAGCTTCACCCCAACGTCTTACACCCTTGCTTGCTTTCTTTATTTATCTGTTTTATATAATCTGCGATAATCCAAAACCAACTAAAAATATTATCTTCGAATTGATTCTTGGAAATCATTTCTTTTATTAGACTTTTATTGCGTTTTTACTCCAATCTCTGTGGGAACGATATCTGGTATTTTACCATTTTATTACTTGAAAGACGACATTAGATCTCGATGTATACTTGCGTTGAGGTTTAATTAGCACACGTCTATCGGTGTATTCAAAAGCACTATCATATAGCCGAATACCAGGTGAGTTCCCTTATGCATTAATTCTATCTTTTAAAATGAATTGCGAAGAATTGATATGACTGAAAATGAGTTTACTTGATCATCATGAATTTATGTCTTCTCATGCATGAAAAGTGTTATCTTACAAGTGGAAGGAGGATTATCCTCGAGTAAGTTTTAAAACATGTTTTAATGTTTATGCCTGTGGTAGAGTCGGGTTGCACAGTGGAGGACCCCCGAGTTGCCGTGCCTGGCTTTGTTAGGTGTCGAGTTGCCGTGCCTGGCTTTGTAAGGTGTCGAGTTGCCGTGCCTGGCTTTGTAAGGTGTTGAGTTGCCGTGCCTGGCTTTGTAAGGTGTTGAGTTGTCGTGCCTGGCTTTGTAAGGTGTTATTGGTCCATGCCACTGTGTACACCCATGTTTGAGCTCAAACTTGTTACGTGCTGTTTGCAAGGAAACATGTTTTCTTAAAATGTTTTGTGGTCGCGTTTTTATGAGTGAATTCACTAGACCTTATGGTCTAACCCTCGCTTTCAAAACTTAAAAACCATTTTTAGGAAAGGGAGGCTTAGGTGCTTCGTTCAAAGGGAAAGAGAAGGCTTAAGGCGGATGTGCGAGAATAGAGACCGTCATGATCCAGCTGTTGTTAGTTTAAACATCTCGGTTGTAATCGTTTGGGAACTTTAAGCTTTGAGTATGTTATCAAGTATTGTGATGTAAATTGGGACCCTTATGGGCTTTTTGGACTTATATTCCATGTTAAGTGTTTTGGGTTGTTACAATCCATCGATAACTTATTTTTGAATTTGATCAAAATGTCCATATTTTTTCTCTTTTGACACTAAATTTTAATTTTTAAGGTCGCCGATCGCTACTAAGAACCTAACAGAAATTTTCAAAATTGAAAACGGATCAGTCGACCTGGTCTACGAATCTATCGTAACTATCAACGAATTCTTCAAATTTTAGGCGAGATGGGGATTGTGTTATTAAGTCAATGTGGATTTAAAATCAATAATTGATTTTTTAACTTTTAGTTAATGTTAGTGTTTTAACTTCATAACTCCTACAATAACGCCGCGTTCTCGAGTTTTAGAAGGAAAGAAAAGAAGAGAAAGGGAAGAGAAAGAAAAGAAAGGAAAGGAAAGGGGAGGAAATAAATATTTGTATTTGTGTTCTTAAGATTGAAGGAAAAGAAAGGAAGGAACGAAAGGGAAAGAAAATAAATTTTCATGTTCTTGAGTAGGAGAGAAAGGAAAGGAAAAATGTTACTTTTATCAATATACCCTCATTTATTTCATAATGAAATGTAATTAATGGGTATATGGGTAATTTTATAAATTTTTTTAATTTTTTTTATTTCATTTCATTTCTTTCCTTCCGTTTCCTCCCACATTTGGGCGGAAAGTTTTGGGAGGAAAATCAGCAATATTTTCCTTCCCCTTCCCTTCCTTTCCCTCTTTAAAAATATTCGAGAACACAACATTTTTTATTTTCCTCCTACTTTCCTCCCCTTTCCGTTCCTTTCCTTCATAAAACAAACTCGAGAACACACCGTAAGGGGTTCATGAGGAGGTAGGAGATATGAATAACAATCATATTTTTATTGAATTCATCAACCATTATCGGTAATTATAAAATCCATATTAACAAGAACATATAGCCATTAAAAATCAATATATTAAATACTAAAAGTGTGCCAAAAAAACATACGAAAAAATCAACAAATACTAAAAAAGTTTAAATTTAGTTAAATATTGAAAGAAAAGTATAAAATATAGCGTTAAAAACTAAACAACTAAAGTTATTCAAAGCATTTCCATCAACCATTTCATATTTTTTTTCTCTAACAAAATGACATTAAACTCTAATGACTATTTTATTTTAATAAATTGTTCATTAATTTATGTTATAAATATTTTATAAGTTTATTATCTCAAAACACTTTTAAGATATTATATAAAATAGAAGGAAAAATGTAAATAAAAACTTTTGATTTGAATTTTAAAGGATAAATTATATAAACAAATATATTAAAACCAATAATATAATTAATTTAATTATCATATAAAAAAGAATAATAAAAAATTATATATTTAAGTAATCTTAAAAAAAGTTAAAAATAAAGATTTCCTACAAAGTTTATATATTTAATTGATTCCAAAAATATCTATAATAAAACTTCTTTTGAAAAAAAAAACTAAACTATTTGGGGAAAACAAAAATAATTGTTGCAGGTGGGATTCGATCCGTGGATGCTCATAACTAAGGAGATAAACACAGAAGCTATCTTGTCATTCCGCCAGAGATGCATCTTGATAAAGATTGCATCAGATAATTTATATACTAACTTTATTATAAGAAAAAAAATAAAAAATATTCGAAGGCCCCGACGATCGGAGGCCCTGTGCGGTAGGACCACTTCGCTCACCACAATGCACGGCCCTGGTAAAAGTCCACGATTTAAGGATTTAAAGGTTGTTAGAGATATGTATTAATCAAGTAATTAGCATTAAAAGCGGTACATAAAGCTTCATTAGTTGTTTTTAAGAGAATATAGATAATTAGCATTAAATAGCGATACATGAAGCTTTAGAGATTGTTTTTAAGAATATTTTTATAAATACCTTATAATATAGTATAGATAGATATAGATATATAAATCAACATTTTTCATAAACCTCTATAAACGTAAACTTTTTTCGTACCCCCTTCACTAAAACATATTCAAAGCACTCAATTAAATTTTAGAGTAAATTACATGATTGGTCCCTGTGGTTTACATAAAATTGCACTGTGCGTCCTTAATTTGAAATAATTATGAAAAACATCTCTATGGTTTACATTTTCACACGCCTTTGGTCCCTCCTTTCAACATTTTGTAACGTCATAGGTCCCTCCCACTTAACTCCGTTAAATAATTTTTGTTAACTCAAGGATAATTTAGTCTTTTTACATTTTTTGTTTTTTTCCCCTTAAAAATAAGATTTCATATTACTATAAAAATAAGATTATCATATTATTTTTGGCATTTTCCCTTTAAGATTATCCACCGACCATCACCATGTACACTAAGAGTGACACTCATACTTAATACTCAAACACAATACAATACAGTTTCAAGAACATCATCATCCAATAACAAATATTGAATATAATCGATTTTTTTTGTATAAATTCATGAAAATTATGCAATACAATCCCTAAAATGAAAAATCTAAATCAACATCCCAAAAATCCCTAAAAAAACAGTCTAAAAATCCTAAATAGTTAAACCTGGAATCAAAGCATCCCTTTAATGATGGAAGAACACTTGAACCAACACTTTAATTAAACCCAAACTCATCTTCACCTCGATTCTTGTAGTCTTCTTGAATCAGATCGTCCATGTGATGGTGGAAGAACACCATGAATTAATCGATGTTCTGGAAGAAACAAACCAGATTGAGGAGGTAAAGAGTGTCTTCGTCCTCCTTGACTGCAAATTGGCAGATTAATCATAGGTCTAATCTTTATACCACTCGATCAGGTTCTCTCTAACCCTTTTTAATCCTCTTAACCTGATGCTTCTTCTCTTTCTTGCTCGAATCTTCATCAATGGGGTTTGAAGAAGAAGATGAAGTGGATGAAGATGGTGAAAGAGAAGATGGTCTTTGTTTCTTCAACCTTAAAAGCTCCTTCCATAAAACAGTGCATTTTGGTGGTCGAGGAGATGGATCTTCATCGTTGAACCAACTCATTCTGTTGCTTTCATCTTCTTTCAACACACCTACTACCTCTTTTGCTTTTGCAATATTATTCTTAATCTCCTTTTTCAGGTTTTATGCTGATTTTACTCAACTTTTTCCTTCGAAGAACAGTTCGTTGGCGGGCAGCATGTAACACCCTAAAAATCAGGGCAAAATTAAACCTGAAATAAAAGGGTTTACGCATCTAATATCCATAATATAAACATTCTTAACGAGTGAAATAATAACAAAAGTCAATTTACATCAACTTGTCGCCACTATAAACTCTCCACTCGTCCCATTACTTCCCTGAGCTCATACCTGGTAAGAAAATATAATTTGAAACGATTAGGCTAACGCCTAGTGAGAACATTCAGTTTCAAAATAATACTTTTAAATTAATGCAAACACGGTTTATCAAACTTGTCTTACCCGCGTTCGTACCATACTCATACTTGTCTCACATAACAGTCGTATACTCGATCCCATAAGTATGACTATCATCTAGAAAGTCATATTATCGTATTTGATAGCCTACCACGAATCCTCACGGATTCTGGTTTATAAATCAAACCTAAGAACTTACATTCAATTACCATACTTTCTCCTTGGAATGGGGCAGATATATCACATATATATTGCCGAATTTAATCTGCCGAAATGCAAAGAATAACACTTACACTTCGTCTAACTCATATTTCCACATCTCCAATCCGAATAGCAACTATACTCTGTCTATTCACTTCAGTTAATATAATAACAATTTATACTTTACCTATTCCCTCATCTTTACATGAATAGTAATTCTATTTTACCCATTCAATTAATCAACATGAATATCAATTTCTACTTTGCCTATCCAATCTTTTCAAGGATACATGGGAATAACATTTGTCTATTCCTCCTTTTTCAAGGATACACGGGAATAACATTTGGTCTATTCCTCCCTTTCAAGGATACACGGGAATAACATTTGTCTATTCCTCCTTTTTCAAGGATACACGGGAATAACATTTGGTCTATTCCTCCCTTTCAAGGATACACGGGAATAACATTTGTTTATTCCTCCTTTTTCAAGGATACACGGGAATAACATTTGGTCTATTCCTCCCTTTCAATATAAACAGGAATAACAATTATTTGCCTATCATACGTTTATCAAATAAAACTAATGTTTATGGAACCGTTCCACTTACTCATACTCGTACAAGATAATGCTTATATGGATTTCTCATATTATTCAGTATGAGCCAATCACATAATTATCACACAATTTCCTCATATCATTCAGTAAAATCAAACCTCCTTTATAGATCTTTTATATCATTTAGTATAAGCAGATCATATTTAATACGTCAATTTCTCATACTATAAGTCTAACCATCAATATTATTACTTACGAGTCTTGATATAATTTTACTTCATAAAATTATTCTTCCAAAATTCATCCAATCAGTTCAATATAAAATGTTCCTTACCATAAAAACGTCATAAAAGAGTAAGGTAAGAATGAACTCACCTGATTGTAGTCGCGTCACTCTTACTTTACTTTAAAGTCGTAGGAATTTCCGCCACCAACTTCATAGAGATCTGAAATACCCATATACATATTATACTGGTATTAATCTACTGTACAAGACTCTTAAATACTAAGAATCTTAAATATCCCAAAATTCTCGACTCTTATCGCAACCAACTAGCTGCGATAACACTTGTCGCAACTTACTACTTGCGACACAGTATTTTATCGCAACCCACTGTTGCAATATCCCATCTTATCGCAACCAACTGTTGCGATACACATCTTGTCGCAACCAACTATTGCGATACATCCTACTTGTCGCAACCCAAGGTTGCGACATTCATAACTATCGCAAAGTCTCATAACTATCGCAACTAACTGCTGCGATATTCATAACTGTCTCAACCAACTAAAAAGCGTATTTAACCCATAAATCTATGTTTTAAGCTATGCATGATTCTGTAAAAATGCAGATATGATTAAGACTACTATCAGAACATAATCATCAGCCCAGATTTCTCATATCCTTCCAAAACTTATCAAGACCATTTCTAAACTCATAGAAAAGTTGATATACATAAAGAAAGCAATTTAAATAGAAACATACATTTGATTCTTACAGGTTTCTCTTAAAATTTCTAGCTGAAGAAATCTGTTTCTTCTTCTTCTTTGTCCTTCTTTCTTGTCTCTCTCTCTCTCTCTTTCTCTCTTTCTCCTTTCGTAAAACACACACACACACACTAAAAAACACAAAAGAGAAATATCTCTTATCCTTTTATAAAATTGACACCTAGCTCAAGTAGAAAGGATAAGGTGGTGGTGATGACACCTCTTTCATCACTTAACCAAATTAATCCCTCAAGTATTATCAATTGACAATTATACCCTTCAACTTATAAATTAAAATTAAAGTTTACCCCTTAATTTATAACTCTAATAAAACAATTAACGTAACTTATTCAGGGTTAAACTCTAAAATTAATCTATCACATAACCAATCATAACTTATCAAATAATTATACTCAATTACTTAGTAAACCAAACGTAACACTTTATACTGAAAATCGAGATGTTACACAGCATGGTCGCCGGACTCGACATATTTCCCGACAGAAACTCAAACTCGTCGGTTCTTGTTTTCTCCTTTTCTTTTTCTTTATCTCTATCTTGTGGGGTAATGCTGATGAAATTTGCTTCGTCGAGGAAATCGGAGGAGAAGGAAATCCGGGGACCGGTTGTGGACTCCGGTGATCTGGTGGTGGCTGGAGAAGTTTATTGTGAGACCATTTTGTTGGGAAGGGGTGGGGGTGGGGTGGTCTCAATGGCATTGAGTTTATCTAAAAACAAAAAAAAATTATAAGAAATGACTAAATTACCCTCCTAGTTTATCTATATAACAGATTTTTTAACGATGTTAAGTCATAGGGACCAAATGCGTGTGAAAATGTAAACCACATGGACGATTTCCATAATTATTTTAAATTAAGGACGCACAATGCAATTTTATGTAAACCACAGGGACCAATCATGTAATTTACTCTAAAATTTAACTTTCAACCCATTTCATAATTTTTCTTTAAGTGAATTACAGATTTGGTCCCTGTGGTTTGACCCCAATTATGATGGAGGTCTTAAACCCTAAAATTAATGGCTGGGGTTAGGGATGGTGATTTGCCCCGACCCGTTGGGGAACCCGGTTCACCCGGCCGGGGCCGGGTAATCCCTTCCAAAGCGGGTCCGGGGGTCGGGGCCGGGGATCCCTGATAGACTCAAACCGGGGTCGGGGTCGGGTAACATACCCCCGACCCTCCGAGTACCCGGTATATTATATATTATATTTAATTTATATATTTTATATAAATTCCTAATTAGAATTAGGTCAATTCGCAATTCCCAAATACTTCCATAGTTCCATTCTTGCTTTTGTATATTACTCTGTGTATTACATCACATGCTACTTTAATCTTGATTCCATTCTTGCCTACATCCTCTCCCGGATTGATTACACTCTCACAGACAAGACACTCAACCTGAAATAAATTACAAAAGTCATTGTTCCATTCCATGTTTAGATTTTACACTAGAAATTATATTCAGATTCCAACCCCGCCAATGATGGGACTAAGTGAGTGAACCAGAATCACCAAAAACCGAGTTGTTTTGTTCCAATTTGGTGTGGTCGTTTAACCGGGTACAAACCGGGGACGGGGGACGGGGGTGGGACCGGGTATTGATCGGGGTTGACCATCAAATTGACCGGGGTGGGAGCTTAATCCCCGTACCCGCCGAGGAGCGGGGTCGGGGCCAGGGCTCTTTACTCTAAACGGTGTCAGGGTCGGGTAAGGGGAAACCCGCTGCAAACCCGCCCTGTTACCATCCCTAGCTGGGGTCCTTTAGGTTCCATTTTGTTACGATGGAGGTCCCTGAAACTAATTGTCGTTAAAAACCTCCGTTAAGTCAGGGGCATTTTGGTCTATTTACCCTTTCTACAATTATAGTTACATCTCCAACCACTCATACTCCAATTCCGGTCATCTTCTTCAATGAGAACCATTCTCCACTGACAACCATTGTACAACCAACACACTAGAAAAATATACACACCAAATCAACTCAAATTTAAACCCTAATAATCAAAATCAAAAACCCAAAAAGGGTCACCGGAAAAACCAAGTTATCGAGTTAGGCACGTGTCTCTCTATGTAGTGTAGTGGGATTGAGCCATTGAGGGGATGAGAGAACGATGGGGGAGTGTTTCATCCCAGATCGATCATCCCTGTGTAAGGCTCAAAACCAGGAGCTACACAGATCATTACCTCCGATACCTAGCTTTGCTTTCATAGCCTCTACATCCATCGATCTCATCATCTTATTCGGCTCCTCAACTGATGCACTACCACCACCGTCATCGCCTCCGACTCCCGAAGTTGAGAACAAATAACCACATAATCCATTATTGGATTCAACAAAAGCGGTTCTTGTCAATCGTAACGATGTCGACTTACATCTACCAACCGTCGATGTTACGCTCTATTTCAGCAACGAAAACGACGACCGCCACATCTTCTACTCCAGTTTCTGTATCGACGTATACGTATAGAATTATAGATCAGTGTACGAAGATGTGCATATTGAATATTGATTTAATGTTAGTTGGAAGGATGAAGGGGTTAGACATGCCTGTGAAACCACGAGGAAGAAATGGTCGACTGCAACTCAAAATCTCGTCCCTATGGTTTTCTATTTGGCCGGAGATGGCGCTAGGGAAGGGAGAGGGAGGGTTGCAGAAATGGAATGCGGGGGAGGGTTGCTGGAGATGTCATCGTGGTTTCCTATTTGGCTGACGATGGAGCGAGTTCTCATCCATGTGGTATGATTCTATAGTGTATACACACACCCATATATATATATATATAGAGAGAGAGAGAGAGAGAGGAAAGTTCAAATGAAAACTCAAATTCAATTGTAAACATGAGGACAAATCTCGTCCATTGATCGCAGCCATATTTAAGTCATTCCTAAAATTCAGCTTTAGGGGTATTTTCGTCAAATTAGAATGAGCGCATCCTTTATTGACTTTTTATTTTCTTTTTTAATTAAAAAACTTTTACCCCCTTAAATTTTAAAATAAATTATCTCAAAAATTACTAAATTTTAATCAAACAAATTACATCAAAAAAACGAGAATTTCGTGCTCTTCGATATGACATCCATCATGATATAGTTTTTTTTTTCGTTTTAACCGTTTTTACGTGAAATCGTGTATATGTGTTATATTCAGAGTGAATAAAGGTACATTTATTCAGTTTTGAATATTTACCTTTATTCAGTCTGAATATATAGAGTTATTCAGACTGAATAAAGGTACAAAATTTAAACATTTATTCGTTTTGAATATCTACCTTTATTCAGTCTGAATATAACACATATTCAGTCTGAATATAACACATATTCAGACTGAATATAACACATATTCAGACTGAATATAACACATATTCAGACTGATGTATTTATATGTGTTCTTCAGTTTTTCGTTTTTTGAGGTTTTTCTTTGAACCTCACTCTCTCTCTCTCTCTCTATATATATATATATATATATATATATATTGTGCGTTTCAATTGTAAACCAAACAATTCTAACAAACTATACAAACCACTATATATATATATATAAAAGATTATGAACTTAGGAATAAATTAAAACTCAAACGGGAATCATTTTAGCATGCCCCTCTGCAAGTGATCTATTATGATCATTCAAGTAACCAAGATCTCGTATTTGATTTCGTTTATTATGTTCCATTAAATGTTAACTGTGCAAGTATGATGTTTGTCAATGGGGTACACCTTTTAATGGAGGAGAATACTGGATGATGAGCAGCAGAATGTATATGGATCAGAAGCCTCGATGATGGGTAGTTTAGGAGGACCTTTTGAATAATTACACCATTTTTTTTATTCAAACCTCATTTTCATGCTTACCTTTCTTTGATATAAATACATCAGTTTGAATATGTGTTATATTCAGACTGAATATGTGTTATATTCAGTCTGAATATAACACATGTTCAGTCTGAATATGTGTTATATTCAGTCTGAATATAACATATATACACGATTTCACGTAAAAAACGGTTAAATCGAAAAAAAAACTATATCATGATGGATGTCATATCGAAGAGCACGAAATTCTCGTTTTTTTGATGTAATTTGTTTGATTAAAATGTTAGTAATTTTTGAGATAATTTATTTTAAAATTTAAGGGGGTAAAAGTTTTTTAATTAAAAAAGAAAATAAAAATTCAACAAAAATAAGCGTTGATTCTAATCTTTCCAATTTTACCCCTGCGCACTAAATATTCATTAAGCCATGGACAGAGTTTTCAACTTATTTACAAAATTGCCACCGTGTTTTTTTGCCATTGATCTCTTCACCAGATTATTAATCAACGACTGTGGTTTGTCCCCACGTTTACAATTGAATTTGAGTTTTCATTTGAACCCACCCCTATATATATATATATATATATATATATATATATATAGGGGAGTGATCTTTTGCAACCCATACAAAAGGTGGCAACCTTTGCAACCACCTTCATCACCGTTGATTAGATCTTAGATAAAAATCTTTTTTTTTAATTTTATTCGAATAAAGGGCAATGTAGTCATTTTGTATTCAATCTATTTTTAATAATTTAATTAATCATTCGGTTAATTCTAAGAATCCCGTTTTTTATGCCAATTTCCATTGATGATAAAAAAGTTAATTTAGGTAGTTATTTACATACTTCCAATAATTTTTTTTTTGCTTTAGAATCTGTTGACCTTCATCTTTTACGGTTTATTATTATCTAGAAGGAGTAGATGATTTGCAGGTTAAGTGATTCTGTACATGAAGGAATAACGATTGGGGTTTGCAAACGTCGGAGTGCAGGGGTGTGAGATGGTGGTTGTCTCGACGAAGATGGAGCCACAGTAAAGTAACGATATGGACCTGCAGAAAATGAAATCTAACTTTTTCTAACGGTATTCATGTACCAGAAGATGAACGAGGGGACGGGGGACTTTTCGTCGGAGATAGGAATGAGGAAGAAGATCTAAGCATATTCACCGGCGGGTTTAGACGATGAAGATGAAGACCGGAGAAGATTCATCAGTGGTTCCAGTTGATGAAGATGAAGACCGGAGCAAATTCATCGGTGGTTTCAGTCGATGAAGATGAAGACCGGAGAAGATTCATCGGTGGTTTCAGTCGATGAAGATGAAGACCGGAGAAGATTCATCGGTGGTTTCAGTCGATGAAGATGAAGACCGAAGCAGATTCATCGGTTGTTTCAATCGATGAAGATAAAGCGGAACGGATTCACCGGCGGTTTAGACGATGAAGATGAAGCGGGAGAAGATTCATCGGCGGGTTTAGACGACGAAGATGAAGCCGAAGCAGATTCACCGCCGACGAGTTTAACGATGAAGATGAAGCCGGAGCAGATGAAGATGAAGATGAAACGTGAAGTTTATTTAGGAAATTGATTTGGATGAATATCAGTTTCTATAATTAAATGGATTTGGTTTTTAGTGTTGTTCCAAATTTACCCTTTATCACCTAATTTTGTGATGAAAAAATTAAGCAATAATTAAAAAATAATTACTAAATCTCATGAATGATATTGGCCGTAAGATTAAAGATCAACGGTGATGAAGGTGATTGCAAAGGTTGCCACATTTTCAAGGGTTGCAAATTAAAAGGACCATATATATATATATATATATAACTTATATATTATATTATATTAATACTTTTTAAATTATTAATAGAAAATGGAAAAAATAGTAAATAGACCAAAATGCCCTTGACCTAACGGAGATTTTTAACGTCGGTTAGTTTCAGGGACCTCCATCATAACAAAATGGAACCTAAGGGACCCCATCCATGAATTTTAGGGTTTAGGGACCTCCATTGTAATTGGGGTCAAACCACAGGGACCAAATTTGTAATTCACTCGTTTTCTTTTAATTTAAGCTTCTTTGATTTGTTATTTTTTTATCCTTTTGATATTTTTTTCTCCTTTTTATTTTTCCTAAATCATGTTAATTAATAATGTATTAGTGAACTTTTTTAATACTATAAATTTAGTTGTATTTTTAATATTTAAACAAATAAAAAATAAACTTTACATTTATTATCTTATTAAAGCGTAAAAAATTAAAAATTTTTATTATTCATTGTTTTATAAAATAGAAGGCATTATTAAGGATAAAATAATATTTTCGATGTTACTAATAATTTAAATCAATATATTTTTGAGTATGATTACATTTAAATATTATTTGTACAAATTTAATCGATATTGATACATGGTAGTCAATATAGTTGCCAATGTTTGCATTGTGGAGTAATTTCGAGCATTGACTATTCTTCAATATTTGACTCATTTTATAGGCATTGATGAGACGATTATAAAAGTATAATTTGTTAAAAAAGAAACATATCGTGTTTTAATTAGTATCAATGTTCTAAAAAACTCGCCGCACAGCCGTCATGGCGCGCCATGGCACCAAGGCTCGTGTCTCATGCCACGTTAAGCCTATGACACGCCATGGCGTAGTGCGCAATTTTCATAATGTCATACTTGATTTTTCTTTACGTTTTTAATGTCTTATTTGCAAGTTTTTTAATATATAACCTAATTTAACTTGTTTATACTATTGACTCATTAAAAACACTAGAAAACATATGTTTTTATATATAATCTTATATATGAATTAGAAATTTGACGTCATAAGGCACGATTTGAAAACGCCATGGCTTCGCCTTGGCTCCTAAGGCTTGAGGCTTGGCCTCGCCGCCACGCCACGCCTCACGCCATTTAGAACCTTGATTAGTATATGATTATGTAAGTTAATACGATAATGATGTAAAATGAAAAATGAAAAGGTAAGAACATAAAATAACTAAATGATTGATTATAGAGAAAGAAAGTGAAATTAAAATTTTCATAATTATTAAAAATTGACTTGAAAAGTATTGGATGTAAAAGGAAATCGGTCACACGAAAGGTATGAATTTTTATAGGGAGTATCGTTAGCAACCCCTATACACTAATATACATACATATATACTAGCAGTTTACCCGCGCAATTCAGCGGGATGTACTTCAATTCCGAAGCGAGAACTTGAACCCTTAATTCCGATTCTTGTTTCGCTGTATCAACATTCATATGCATATCAAGAGTTTTGACAATTCATTAATTCGTCGATTTCAAAAGAAAAATGACAACTCTCCACTTGGTTATGTAAATAATAAACACATTGGCAGTAACATCTAACACAACACATAATACAGTAGTTTTGTTAGATAATTTCTGTTGATTACATCATTTTACTATAATCCCATTCACTAAAAAATTATATGTAAGAAAATACAAACTACATAAAACGGAAGATGTAGATGTGATTAAACATACCAATCCTAAAGCTTCAACAAGACTTGGTGGTGGATCTCTTCCGTGGAGACACAACGAACATCATTAACAACTTTTCTCTTAAGCTGTACAAAGTGGCCATCATCTAGAGCAAACAGCACATTCTTTTTCTTGATTCTAGCATCTTGTAACCTGTTATGTTAGTTCTTAAAACGTCGACCATACAACGCTATAATATTTTAACAGAAAAAAAAATCACCTTGAATGATATCTAACAAGAGAGAAGGAAATTGCAATCTTCGGCATCTGAAACTGCATCATAGCTGTAATCAACTAATCAAAGCATGAAAAGAAACATAAACAAAAAATTAGCACAACCAGAATTGAACAAAACCCATAGGAAACAAAAAGTAAATATTAATTGCAAGAAGACACATTCCAGTAGACATTATGAGAGCATCAAATGGAAAGTTGTGGTTTCAAGTGATTCTGAAAAACATAAAAGAGCCAAACCCATTGAAAAGAAAACATAGAAGAGACAAACCCATTGAAAAGGACACATAACCCTAATTCAAACACAGAGAAATGAAGATGGAGATGAAACCGTATGAGAGAATACGAATAGCAAAAAGGAAAATACCTCAAAAATCCTTTAAAGTTTTCGACTTCCATCGAATAAGACTTGAAATGGAAGTCCTCCTGGAATGAAACTTGATATGAACAAAAAACATGTTCTCCTTTTTTCCAATGTCAAGGTTATATGAATAACTACATCACAATACAAACAAACGTGTACATACATATACATGCATATCCCACCCAATACTCATTTAGTTAGTGATATATGAGGATAGTTTTCACTGTATAGATGTACCTGGATAATTTTGCACATAAAAGCATATATGCATCACTTTCACCAAGGTTGATTCCGTAACTTATTTGTCCTACAGATCCTCAAGCATCCACACACATTTATAATAGGTCATTATCTTATAGATACTATCAAGCTGCTTGGATGTCTGAAAGTACTGAGGTCTCAAAGTAAATTCATATGCATCCCTGTTGATTCAACTCCCAAGCAATAATTAAATTGAAAAAAAAAGTTACGAATTCCACTTCTTAAAAACTCTTTACACTATTAGTGCAACATTTAATACATTTGCATGAAAAAGATAATGTAATAGGTAATATGCTCTGTTTATATAGTTTTATCCTGCAAAAACCTACAAGAAGCAAATGAGATGATAAGTTGTAGAGATGAGACTCGAGGGCCAAACCGAACCGTATGCATGTAATCGGTTCGGCTCTCGGTTCCAATTTTCTACATTCGGTTCTTAGGTTTTTCAGTTCTCGGCTGCCAATTTTCTACATGTTACTACTTATTATTTTAAAATATATTTATATATTTAATTTAGAAAAATATTGGTAATCACTTAAAAATGCAGGTTGCATTATGCAAATAGAGAAAGCGAGTATGGTGTGCGGTATAAACCGAGATAATCAGTGATTACATGGTCGTCAGAAGATGGGGTTACCAAGAGCTAGCCAGTGAATTGGGGTTGTTTCCGATGTCGGAATAGGAATCTCCTAATACAAAAAGCTACGTTGGTCGAACTCCACAGTACGTAGGGCGATTTTGAACCGCAATTACCGTTTCTCCTGCACACAGCTGACAATTTAATACAAAAACGCAGCTGCAACTTATCTAAGTTTTGTTACATATCTAAAAGTATATGCTTTAGTTACACTTTCTTGTAAATCTTCTCTAAAAGTATATGCTTTAGTTACACATTTGTTAAAGTTTATAAAAAAGCCTCTAAAATCATATTACAACTTGTTAACAACTTAACATTACTACATTTAAATCTAACCATTATGTACCTTTGGCGTAAGCAAAGTAGAAGGTCCCACGTTCTCCTAGCTTGATACAACTTGGGCTCTCAATTCCTTGGAATTGGATCATCCCCATTGCTCAACCTGAAAGCAGATCAACATTTAGCATGAAAAATCGAGCAGACAGAAATCAAACAAATAAATTGAATCCATGGCAGAAATCCATAACTAAATGCAAACAGAAACAAAAATAAAGTAGAGACAAATCGAGAGAGTAGAGAGATCGAATAGAGGTATTCCATCTTATTCCACCAATGCTAAATTTGAATAAAGGTCCAATCATAATTACAAAATTGGAACCAAAGGGAAGACTTATCGTGACAACACAGTCTTTGCCTATTCTTTTACCAACACATCTCCAACCTCCATTTTGACTCCCCATTTCCAATAAGTAAAAAACAAATAGTCAATCTCTACAAGTTACCATCCCTTGATACAATTTAGATTCAACATAATCCACCTAAAATGACAAAGTAAGACCCATGAAAAACCTGTGAAAAAGATATATGTGCAAAAAAATCCATTGAACTGGGATTTCTAAGGCTTCAAAATTAAAGAAAAAAAACCAAAAGAACCTACTGATTGAAAAGTGTCTTCCTGGTGTTGATTTAGTTTAGATGAACATGACATGATTTTTTAATGATTGAATGTAAAACTGCTTTGTGCATTAGCGTTTGAATTGGTTTAGAGCACATCAAATATCACAATAATTTATCAACAAACACATGGATTTTGCTTCGTTCGGTTGATTATATTGTCAAAGTAAGGATAGTAGTTAAATAACCAGTTATGTTAAAATTAGTCAAATTCAAATACCTTTGGAGCATATCCTCAAACACCTTTTCTGCAAGAAAAAAAACACGGTTCTTTTCTAAACCCAGCTCAAAAAAATCCAATAGACAAATCTGGTGATGCAAAGTGAAACAAAACACGGTTCTATATCCAAATATGATGCATGCAAAGTGAAACAAAACAAACCTTCAAATACACAGAATAGATAAATCTATAGCTCATACTCCAAACAATATAAAGCACAAATACACATAACAAAATAGTCCAAATTTATAAAACTCAATCAGGTTTCAAGTCATTTAGCAGATTTTCTTGCTTTTTTCTCCAAACAGTTGTCTCGATTTGGCCCAAAAATAACATGTGCACAACGTTGGAAGGTAAACAAACATCAAACTTGAACCAACATAGATCATATTTTGCATAATACTTGTAACATTTTATCATGAAACAATTTCAAACTGCTATATAATTCATTCATGAATCATGACAAAGAAACTAAAAAGCTTCCACTTTCACAAAAATTGTTGTTCATATAAACCATCTAGGAAGAAAAATCAAGCAAATCTTCCAATGCCAAGCTTCTAATCGCTAGTCTTAATCTAAATCCCTATAAAATTTAACCATTCATTTTCTTGTGAAAATTCAAAAAAAAAATTATAACAAAACAGTAAAATTCGTTGAATATTTCAAGAAATAAGTTGTTATTGATAAACTAAAATGTCAATCTAATCAAGAAACAAGAAATGGTCCAAGAACATTCTTGTTATTGATGCAAATAAATATCTTAAATGGAAAATATAAACCGAAAATCAGATTGAAAATGGAAGAATGAGAGATTATAGAAAACAGTACCTTTAAAGCGAGATATCCTTTATCTAGTTTTAGATAACTTCCAGTTGGCCTCGTCATCGTCTTTTCGCACATTCTCGGCTTTCTACAGAACATGGGGTTTTTTCCTTCATATCAATCTGTGTTCCTTAAGATGAACACTAATATTTTAACAGAAAAAAATCACCTTGAATGATATCTAACAAGAGAGAAGGAAATTGCAATCTTCGGCATCTGAAACTGCATCATAGCTGTAATCAACTAATCAAAGCATGAAAAGAAACATAAACAAAAAATTAGCACAACCATAATTGAACAAAACCCATAGGAAACAAAAAGTAAATATTAATTGCAAGAAGACACATTCTAGTAGACATTATGAGAGCTTCAAATGGAAACTTGTGGTTTCAAGTGATTCTGAAAAACATAAAAGAGCCAAACCCATTGAAAAGAAAACATAGAAGAGACAAACCCATTGAAAAGGACACATAACCCTAATTCAAACACAGAGAAGTGAAGATGGAGATGAAACCGTATGAGAGAATACGAATAGCAAAAAGGAAAATACCTCAAAAATCCTTTAAAGTTTTCGACTTCCATCGAATAAGACTTGAAATGGAAGTCCTCCTGGAAAGTCGAGAGATGGTGAGAGTTCAAATTCAATAAACATCAAATAGGTCATCGTTAGAGCGACCTTGGGAGCATTATCAGTCCACTATACTATCAATAAGATCTAGATTACATGTTTTCAATGAAAATACAACAGAGAAAGGTAAAGGTGAATTCAAACTATTTGAAAACCCTAACTTTGAAATAAATTAGGTCTACCTCGTGAGAAAGTCATACAACTCTAATCCAACCGAAAGCTTGAAGATGGAGAAGTCGAGATCAAAAGCTTCGAGAGAAGTATGGCGATAATCGACCGACGATAAAAGGAAACAAATGAAAACATATCAGACCTGGATGTGGTGAAGTTGGCAACCAAAGTGTTACTGAATCCCAGTTGAAAGTGTTGGTGATATTTTCTGGTTCAAAGAAATAACCTTTTCCATGGTGGAGAATGGAGAGGGAAGAGAAAGATTTTGGGTTTGAAATTTGAAAAGGAACGATCCATTTTTAGGGTTCCATTCAAATCCTGGGAGAAGGAATCGACTTGGGAGAAGGAATCGACCGATGATTGATGAGTTGGGAGCGTGCTTAAGTTGGGAAATGATGGTGTCCATGTGTTGAACAGCTCAAGTTTCTCACTCTAAGAATTTAAGTAATTATGCATTAAAGTGTTGTACATATAGCTTGAGAGGTTGTTTTTAAGAGTTTGGGGGTTAAATGTATTATAAGATAGTTTAGATATATAGGGTCCCCTTCTTTTGTTAACCGTTCAATTAGTGTTAACCATGTTAACTTTTTTGGACCAATAGGAATCAAGATAGGTTACTGGTTTGGTAGGGCTAGTTTAGGAATTTCAGAATTTTAATTATTTATGGGTTATTTACTTTCCTGATTTCATGCACAAGATATTTTTGGTAGTTATTAATGATAATCTTAATCTTCTAAAACCCATTTTCATTTTTGGTAATTATTAATGATAATCTTAATCATCTAAAACCCATTTTTAAACATAATCTTCATCTTCACGTTCCAGAGATTCTTTTCACGTTTTTTTTTGCATAGATGCACGATTTCAAACTACATATATGCACATCATAGAATTGCATATATGCACATATTAATACTGCATATATGCATACCTTAGAACTGCATATATACACATCATAGAATTGCATATATGCACATCAGTTGAATATATGAAGATAAAAAGTGCATATATGCACAACTATAAATCTGTGTAAAACTGCATATATGCACAACCATAAATCTATGTAAAATTGCATATATGCACAACCATAACTATGTGTAAACCATAATCTATGTAAAATTGCATACATGCACAACCATAAATCTGTGTAAACCATAAATATATGTAAAATTGCATACATGCACAACCATAAATCTACGTAAACTTGCATATATGCACAACCATAAATTTGTGTAAACCTGCATATATGCACATAAACAAAATAGCGTGTATCCGTAAGAATAATCAAACCAACATGACAAATAATCATATGCACAGTGTATGTGCATATATATGCACATCAGTTGCATATATGAAAATCAAAAAAGTGCATATATGCATTTAAAACTGCATATATGCACATCATAGAATTGCATATATGCACTTCTTAGAATTACATATATGCACTTCAAGAACCATCCAACGGCTCAACCTAATTACTCTCCTCCTTCATCCCTTCTTCCTCCTCCTCCAACCTCACTCTCGATTATTATCCATAATCTTGATTATTATCCATAATCAAATCTACTAAACAATGAACAAACAAATTCAACAAAAAAACCACTTTCATTTTCACTAGAAATCACAACAAAAGGAAAACGATTTCACATGAATATTAACAAGAAGAACTAGCAGTAAGAACATTAAAAACCTACTTAAATTTCAGTGTTAATACTAGAACCCTAAAATTCCTGAAAAGCGGATCCAATTTCATCCTTGCCTTTACTCTTTTTACTTGGAAGCAGATTTTGATGAATCTTCGGCAACACACCACCGTTCCTCACAGCCAATTGAATGTGTCTTGGACTTATCCTGTTCTTCTTGTTGTCCCTTGCAGCATTTCCAGCAAGCTCCAAAACCTAAATAAATTACATAAATCAATAAGACAGAATAATGACATAAAAATTAACAAGACGATATTAGATCAAGGTTGCTGCTTTTCGTTGGTTTGCAATGCACAAGTCCACAAAGCATAATAGAAAATTTTCAGTCACGAAACTTTTTCCCGATACCAACACTTAAATCATAACAATTATACGAATCATCAAGCAAAATTAAACCTAATAAATGTCAAATTTTGGAAACAGAATATCGAAATCGATAAAACGAAAGAAGTATTTACCATAACTATCTAGGGTTTGGTCGTCCTTCAAGATTCTTCCTTTGTAAATCAACCTCTGTTGATTGGCCGGAACATCACAGTTCTGAGCCAAAAGATCCTTGAAAGCGACAACCGTTGATCCAAGGGTGGCTCGCACCGAGAACTTATTGCCGTTAGAGCATCGGATGTTGAGGGCGATCTCTGCATCGCCACCGTCAACGGAGGCGACACCTTTTTGAGTTGACTCTCCTCCCTCCACACCCATCAGAGAAAAACCCTATACTAGAAACCGAATCCACACTTGCACAAACCAGGATTGTATCGAAGTAGTGTTGAAGATTTACACAATTGGGATCGATCTTGAGGATATGCTTTGGAAGATTTCTGATATGCTTCAAAATCAGAATCCCTAGAATTCTGGTGCGTGCTACCGTGAAATCAGCACATTGAAACATTGTCTTTTTTAATGTTATTTGTGTTTTTACCCTTTTACCCCAGTGCATATGTGCACCTTAACAATAGCGCCTGAATCAAATTTTAAATCAATTAAAATAAATGATTTTTTGTATGTCGTTGATCTTTATTATGGACGGATGAGATTGGTTAGTACGGTTAACACTAATTGGACAGTTAACAAAAGACGGGCCCTCTCTCTCTCTCTCTCTCTCTCTATATATATATATATATATATATATACATGCACAAGGGCCAATTTTGGGGTGGGCAGGCCCCGGAGCCATAAGAACTACGAGACCACTTTTTTAATATACACTAGTAGTTAAAAAAGCAAATATGACACTAAATCAAAGGTGCGAATGGCCTTTGGGGCAAAGTGGGCCACGCCACTCGCACACGACCAGAGCCCCTTACTAGTATTATCACATGTGATATGGATACTCTCACGTGTCCATAAAAGGTAAGTATTCTGGTTTAAATCTCCACTTATATGCGTGTGTATGTATTTGCATATGTCAAAGAAGATACTTGACCGACGAATAGTTTTAAGTTTCCTTAGATTAGTGACGAAGTTCGTGTTGTTGCTAATCCCTCGTTGATATTAGTTGCATGGTCTTTAATATAAAATTGTCTACAAATTATTTCATAAAATTGTTTACAGCTGTCTACAACATCCTCACAAGTGCCCTTTGATTACAATTAGAGATGGCCAAAAGGGTCTGGCCGGCCCAACCCACGATTGTTTGGGGTTGTCGGTTACGGACCGGTTACGATTTTCCACCTAAAACAAGGCTCGGCCTCACCTGATTTTTTATTTAAAATTTATTTATAACATTATGTGTAAGTGTATTTTTAAGTGTATTTGATTGAAGACCAAAATGTATTTTAAGTGTATTTTTTAGCGTATTCGTTTAACCCAATTAAATATTCTACAACAAAAACGTGATTTTTGAGTGTTTGATTGATCCAATTATAATAAAAACGTATTTGTTAGTGTATTTGATTGACCAAAATTATTCAAAAAATCAATTATTTGTTAAAAATCAATTTAAAAAAAAAAAAATAAGTGGGACCGATTTGAGTCCGACCCGTCACCGGGACCAGTTCTCATAAGTCATAACAGGGCCTCATACACTTTTAACTCGGCCTTCATATTAGGGTCGAAACCGGGACCGGCACCAGTTACATCGAGATCATGAAATCGATTTAGACCTGGCCTAAGACCAATTTAGACCCGACCCGAGACCAATTTTCAACCACCTCTAATTACAACCATGAAATCAAGCTCAACCAACAACAAATAGAAACTCATTGGGCTTGGCCCATTATGAGTATATTTTAAAATTATGGCCTTCTATTCTATTGTGCTCTACTTTTGGGCTTGGCCCAACGTTTTTACATTCATTTATGATGGTGATAAAACTTAAGTAGAAGAAAGAAGAAAGAAGAAAGAAGAAGAAAGAGGAAAAGCTTCCTGCAAGATATAAAAAGCTACATTGAAAACAAAACACGCCAAAAAACAAGAGTCGAACGGATTACAACGAGAAAACCAAAGCCAACCGTACCCAACAAACTCGAAAACAATTTCACAACATTTAGCTTATAACACAAATCACATATAATGCCAAAGGGTCATTGGCCATTACTCGAAAGGTAACTTGATTACGAGTAGATTCCAGTCTTCTATGAATGAAATGATTCAAATCTTACCAAAGAGGTGATTTATCGTAAATAAATATTATATATTTAAAATAACACAAATAAAATATCATATGAATTGTCAAATAACTTGTTACTTTTATATGCTTACAAGACTCTTGCAATTAATACGCAAATTTCATTTATGTTTGTATCACTTAGGCCATCAGTACCCCATGGAGGGCATCTTTCAAAGATTCCACTCCACATCAGCGCCACATCAGCTTTTCTTCCATCCTTCACTCGATCCCTCACGATCCCTAAACACCCGTACCCCATTCCCTCAAACTCTTTTGCCACCTCATTTATTTTAATTCTTTTATTTATACATTTAATTATTTAACAAAATAAAAATATTTATATATTTTTTAATAAATAAAAATAAGATAAATAATAAAAATAAAAATTCATATCATTCATTAAAAAATTAAAAATTACAAAATAAATTTAAAAATCTACTCGTCGTCATTGTTGGGAACTTGGATACGCCAAATATGTTCGACCAAATCCGACCGAAGGTTATTATGAGTGTCCCGGTTTATGACTTCTCGAACATTTGCCGCGCGTTGTGTCTCACTGATTTGGCTTTCGATATCATTCGTGAAAAAGTCGTTTTCCACGTCACCACAAATAGCATGGTTTTCGTCTTCGAGTATCATATTGTGTAATATGACACAAGCGTACATAATGTTTCTCAATATTTCCGGTTCCCATCCGCGTGCCGGGTTATGAAGTATATGCCAACGTTGTTTAAGCACGCCAAAAGCTCGTTCAACATCTTTACGTGCGGATTCTTGCGCGAACTTGGACTTTTGTCGTTTAAGGTCTTGTGGGCACGTAAATGATTTTACGAAAGTAGCCCATTCCGGATATATCCCATCCGTTAGATAATATCCGTGCTTGTAGGTGGCTCCATTCACCTCAAAAGGGCACTCGGGTGCTTTTCCATCATATACATCGTTGAAGATGGGCGACTGATTGAGAACATTGATGTCGTTGTTGGAACCGGAAACACCAAAGTATGCGTGCCAGATCCATAGATCTTGAGAGGCCACTGCTTCTAGCATGATTGTCGGGTGCTCATGATCACCTCTCATGAATTGACCTCGCCATGCATTCGAACAATTTGCCCACGCCCAATGAGTACAGTCTATGCTGTCGAGCATGCCGGGAAATCCGTGTTTAGCTTCATGTGCGGCGTACAACTTCTGAATATCAATAAAAGTAGGCTTGCATAAATATTTTTGACCATACAGTTCAATAATACCTGTGCAGAATTTGTACAGACAATCTCGTGACGTTTTCTCTCCCATACGGATGTACTCGTCAAGTGCGTCAGCAGCTACTCCATACGCCAATTGCCGAATAGCGGAAGTACACTTTTGTATCGGAGAAAAACCTTGTTTGCCTAACCCGTCAAACTGAAGTCTAAAATACGGATACCCTACTTCTAAATCTTCAACTATTCGTTCGAATAGTTGTCTGCTCATCCTGAACCGCCGCCTAAACATATCCGGTGTATAAATCGGGTTGACGCCAAAGTAGTCCCACATAAGCCGCTCGTTTGCAGTTACTCGACCTCTTTCAATGTTTGCGGCCCTCTCTCTTGTTGACGATGAGGCGGTGCTACCATACAGCGATTGTGCAGTATGTCGAAAAATTTCCCTTTGTAGATTCAACAACTCGTCGGTGTCTACGGATGATGATGATGCGGTTGGTGAACCGGGTTGTGGCGAATCCATATTGTTTAATATATAGAGGTTGAGAGAATTTGAGAGAGTTTGAGAGGTGTAAGAAATAAGAGGTTGAGAGAATAAGAGGTTGAGAGGTGTGAGAAATAAGAGGTTGAGAGGTGTGAGAAATAAGAGGTTGAGGGTTAAATATATAGTGGGATTAAATTGAGAAAAATAAATTTTTTTTAATAATAGAGCCGTTCAACGGTTATATTTTTTTAAAAATTTAATTAAATTTTTTTTTTAAAACCCTCGGGATGATCCGGGATCCCAACCCCGAACCCATCCCCGCCCCGCCAACCCCGCGAGCCCCGTAGCCCATCCCCGCTCGACCCCGAAGCCCTTCCCGAGCCCATCCCCGCCCGCTACGGATGGCCTTAGAGCATCTCCAATGGTCATTTGAAAATGACTTGAAAACAACTTGAAGAAGACTTGAACATTGGAGTGACGACTTGAAGATAGCTTTACTGATCAAAGACTTGGTCTTTCTCAAGTCTTTGAAAAATTAAATGTGAGAGGCAAGAGAAAGAGAGAGTACATTATGGTGGGACCAACATAACTTTTATATTTTTTTATTACTTTCAAGTCTTTCATTTCATTTGACCATTGTGGATGCCCTTAGAGCATCTCCAACAGCTTCCTCATAATTTCTCTAAAATGGAGAACCAAAAGCCAAAATCCCTAAAAAAAATACATTCATCTCCAATAGTTTCCCCATTTTGAAGAATCCAACCTTAATTAAAATATTAAAATATTGCATTCATCTATTAAAATATTATTTCTCTCTCTACATAGTTATTTTCAAAGTTTCCTATTGGTCATCTCACTTGCTAATCATTTTTGAAGTGATCTCCATATTTGGAGAAAAAAACCTTCCCTCTCCAACTTTCTCCATTTTGGGGATAGTTTTGGTGAAGCTGTTGGAGCAAAATATTAGTCCAAAATCCTCATTTTCTCCATTTTCCCCATTTTGGGGAAGCTGTTGGAGATGCTCTTATACTTGTACAATTGGGAAAAGTCTAAAAAACCCAACAAACTATCCAGTTTTGCATGGTTAAGTCCCTAAACTATTTTTTGAATGAAAAAACCATTAAAATTTCTCATTTTGAATGATTAAGTGCCTAAACTATTTTTTGGATGAAAAAACCATTAAACTTTCTCAGTTTGAATGATCAAGTCCCTGAACATTTTTCTTAAAAATATAAATCACCGAACTTTTAAAAATTTCCTATAACCGACTAAAAATGTTTTAAAATTAAAAAAAAAACTAAATCAAATTTACCATTCCCAAACCTTACGTCATTCAGACCCCACGCAATAACCAAGGTCAACGGTTTGATGGATGATATGTAGAACAGAGAATGACGAGGAATGACGAGGGGGAGCGGTACCGTTGTTTGCTAGGAGTTTGAATGACGTACGGTTTGAAAACGGTAAAACCGATTTAGATTTTATTTTACTTTAAAAATTTCTAGTCGGTTACATGTAGTTTTTTTTTGTTAAAACGATGCACGTAAACAACTTTGAAAGTTCGATGATTTATTTATTAAAAAATATTCAAAGACTTACTCATCCAAAATGAAAAAGTTCAATGGTTTTTTCATTCAAAGTGAGAAGTTTTAATGGTTTTTTCATTTAAAAAAATAGTTTAGGGACTTAATCATTCAAAATGAGAAAGTTTAATGATCTTTTTATTTAAAAAAATAGTTTAGGGACTTAACCATTCAAAATGAAATAGTTTATTGAGGTTTTTTGAACTTTTCCCTATACAATTATAACAAAGTCCACATTTAGTTTTATCGTTCAATGGATTAAATATTCCTAGTATACTTATTATTTAACAAACTACATGTTACACATGTTCATTTTAAATATCCTAGTTGTCATTTGTCAAACTCTACGACACTAGTGTAAACTGTTTGAGCTTTCTTTATATTATAATATTTATTGTTAAAAATGTATTTTGATTTTATTTTGATTTTTCCGGTAACCGTCGGTTTACGGGTCAGCTTACATACACTGACTAGTCCCCGGACGACCATGAATGACCTGGAGTTATCGTAGCCTCGTAGGTGAACCCCCATGGCTATAAGGATATTGACAACGAGTTTGAACCGTGAATAGATGAGATTTTTTCACTGTATCCCCTAAAATTTTTACAACTCAAGTGGTTAAATGTATCCCCTACTTTTGGGCTTAGCCCAACGTTTTTGCATCCATTTTATGTATTGTTCCCATGTAACCATAATCGAGCATATGGTTTATATGGGTAGACCAATTAACTAATCTACCATGTTTATATGAAAAACATTTATAATTTTTTTAAGTATATAATATTTATATACGGTAAATGTAACAAATAAACACACACACACTTTTCTCATCTTTGGTGAGATTTGAACTCCTAACCTCCTAAAAAGAAAGAGACTCAAATACCGCTAGGCCAAAGGCCCTGGGTAACATTTATAACATTCCTTCTTATGATTTTTTGTATTTGAAAATTTTGTGGGTCCCTTCTGTAATATAAGCATATGAACCTCCAAGGCTCCAACAATCGATATAGCATTAACTTCCCATATGAAAACACATTAAGATATCTAACTAGGTCTAGTGGAATTAACAATTAATATCTAACTAGTATAACTTTCCAATCATTCAGACCTAAATGCGGAGACAGACCAATAACTTTTTTCAATTGGTTGTATCATTTGATTATAAGAAACAAATATATGCATATTTTTCAAAAAACTAGCTTTGGTCTAGTGGTTATTTCTTCGTTTTTCAAATGTGAGGTCTCGTGTTCAAGTCTTTTAGTGCAAGTTTATTTTTTGAAACATAATAAAATTGGAAATAAAAGCTAAAACTAAGAAAAACAAACAAACAAGACTTGAACTCGGGTCTAAGGTAGAAGAAAAGTCTTGAAAACAAACTTCACTGAAATAAATTTGTGTTCTCATTGTAGTTTCATATATATATATATATTGAAGAGGGTTCAAACGAGAACAATACATATTTAAAAGAACACGAGAACGAACAAAATCATTAGTGATTTTACATTAACGCATGAAAAAAAGAGTTTGGCCGCGGCTTCAGGTCCACGTGGCTTTTTTGCGCGTTAATGTAAAATCACTAATGATTTTGTTCGTTCTCGTGTTCTTTTAAATAGTTATTGTTCTCGTTTGATCCTCTCTCTCTCTCTCTATCTCTCTCTCTCTCTCTCTATATATATATATATATAAGTGGCACATAACAAGTTGGTACAATGACACTTTTCACGGTTTTCTAATTGTTTACGCTACGATGGAGAAACGAAACTTTGACACGTGCCACCATGTGCTCTACATTAAATCCACCCTTGCTTAAATGGAGAGTCATAAGTTACGGGCAAAAACTTTTAAACAGGAAAATATTTGTCAAACAATTGAAATTGAAACATGGAAAGAGCGTTTTGAAACAATCCAATGAAACGACTCAAATTCACAACATTTAGATTATAACACAAATCAAATACCATGCCAAAGGGTCATTGTCCATTAGTCCAAAGGTAAATTGGCTACCGATACAGGGGCGGACCTACCTTCATCCCCAATGTACCCGCTCACTTGATTACCGTGAAGGAGAAAAATGTAGACTGTTTGAAGATGCACTCGCTTAATTTTGAGAGTGTTCTTAAGTATTTTTAAACTAAACTTGTGACCAAAATGAGCTTCTGGCTAGATGGTCTGTTTGGACTTAATCAGCGCTTCCAATATCAAGAGGATTGGGGTTTGATTCCCACTCTTAGCATATATGTATTTGGTTTTTGTTAGAAAAAGCCCATAACCCCTCTTCATAAATTACATTTAATAACACATTACACTCTCTATTGATTTAATATAGTGTTATTTGATCATTAACTTCCTCCAAAATTATAAAACTTTCAGTATTTCTAATTTGTTTTTAGTTATTGCTTTGATTAGTATTACTCGAAAGTCTATATGTATAGGTGATTTTGATTTGCAAAACATCCAAAATTTATTCTTGAAATCAACCAAAAATCAAAAAATTCTTTTGAAATCAATCAAAACCTCTTAAAATTATCTCGAATCGACACAAAAAAACTAATCAAAATCTACAAAAAAAACTTTAAAAATCCCTCGAAAGCAACCAAAAAACTGGAAAAAAATCTTGAAATCAACTAAAAGCCTAAAAAACCCCCCAAAGATAGAATCCGGCTAAAAACACATCGACAACAATTTCTTAAACTTTTCGTTTTGCACTCGCTCACCTAAAATCCTGGTCCGCCACTGTATCGATAGAAGCTAGTCTTTTATGAAATCATTGATTCACCTTATTTGAAATAGAGGTGTAATGTATGAATAGTTGTCGTATATAAATATTATATACTTAAAAAACACAAATCAGATATCATATGAATTGTCAAATGACATGTTATCTATTATAACTTATATTGTGAGAACCATATTTTAGGAGTTGTATATTGTGAGAATCATATTTGTTTCTCAAACGAAAGAGGTTTGTTAGCCGTATATGCTTACAAGACTCTCATAATTAATAGGCAAAGTTCATTTTTGTTTGTATGAGTTACGTAGGGGTGTTAATGAGTCGAGCTTTTAACGAGCTACTCGAGCTCGAGTCGATCTTGAACACATAATAAGGCTCGCTCAAGTTAACGAGTCGAGCTCTATAACACCGATGTTTGACTCGACTCGTTCGAAAGCTCGATTAAGCTTTACGAGTCGAGTCGAGTCGATCCGATCCATTCGCGCATACACTTTTTCGAGCATGACATATTTATATGTTTACAAATTATATAATTAAAATATAAAAATATCGATCTTGACTACGTAAACGTGTTAATTGATCTCGAATTCGAGCTCATAAACGAGCATCGAGCTCGAGCTCAAACATTAAAAAAATATTCGGGCTCGAGCCTGATATTTTTTTCGAGCTCGGCTCAAATAACCTGCTACTCGACTCGACTCGTTAACACCCCTAGTTATACAGAAGCCCACATTTAGTATTATCATTCAATGGAATAAAACATAAAACTTTAAGTAAAAGAGTTCGATACGATTTTATTATTCATTTATAACTTTAATCTTTTTGGACAAATTCCTAGTATATTTATTATTTAACAAACTACATGTTACACATGTGGAGTTTAAATAAATATCCTAGTCGTCATTTGTCAAACTCTACAACGCTGGTGTAGAGCTTTCTTTATATTATATTTTTAGTCAGTAGTTCATCTCTCTACTGTGAGAGTTGGAAAGTAATTTATTTACAAGTAATATTTTAAACCCTAGTTAGACTCAAAACTAACTATGGTTTGTAATATTATCTATAAATAAATTATTTTTCAACTCTCACAATATGTGGAGAGATAAGCTACAGAGTAAAATTCTCTACATGGTAGGGTTAAAATCCATCTTCTCTTTCGATCCACCATCATCGCTTAACCACCTATTTTTTCTTCTCTCTGCAAATTCTTGATTTCTGCATCTCCATCATATTTCTGCAAATTCTTGTTTCTCGATTACACCGGAAATAATGGTGACCACGGAAGACAAAAGCAATTTCGGGAGAGCTTTAAGTACAATATAATAACAAGCAATCAAGCATCATCCGCATGTGATAAGCCCAAAGACACAATATTTCAACAATTAAGAATTTAAGATCTCATAAATAAATGGAGTAATGAAAAACGACCTAAAGTAACAAGTTTAGTCACTTAAATCACATGTTTTAAAAGATTAACGGGTTTAGTATAATTGTATAGAAAAAACATGGTAATATTAGCATGAATCACATCTTGCATAAAGGAGCAATTGTCCGGTTTTTTTTCTTCCAATTATTTTTATCAATTTAATTCATTCACAAAATACTTTCTTTTACTTCACCTAAGGTAATACCTTCTTATATTTGTGATGCACTTGTTGACCATAAGTAGGTTAGTGTTTTAGACCAGTTTATTATGTAATCCAAATATATTTTTCCTATACTCACTTTAGATACAATATATGTATATATTACTTGCTTATCATGTTCACTATTTATTTTAAAATCTTATAAACTTTTACTTAAATATATGATTTTTGCCATTCCTATGAAAGTGAATTTGGTGTATTAACCGTAGTTAGTACCTGAAGTGCCACTAGTCATGGCCAAATAGAAGGGCCGACTTTGGACTGGACCGGGCCAAAACACTATTCAAAGGTCTAGGTTTTTTTTCGGATCGGACTGGGCTTGATGGTTGAAGGTACGACCTGTTTAGGCTTTTAATATATATATATGTATGTATGTATGTATGTGTGTGTGTGTGCATTTCTTTAATTAATATTATTCTAATACACTATAAATACGTAATTGGTCACTCAAACATACTTAAAAATACGTTTTATTAGAATTTTGATTGAATAATACATTTAAAAAAACTACATTTATTGAATTATAAAGAAAAATACTCTTAATCCTCGTATGGTGGATAGTATTGAAGAGTTCCGGTCGTTTCAATTCTAGTAAGAGCCGTTCCATCATCGAGGTCATCAACATCGAGTGGTTCGTTGTTGGTCTCGTCGTCGTCGTAATGTGATACACTACTAGCTTCACCATCGGTAGTTGGCGGGGTACTTAGTCCTTCACGAAATTCGTTTTCTTCGAGATTTTCTTCCACCCCCTCGACCTCCGCCTCTAGGTCCGTTTGTTCTTGAATTCTTTCAAGACTATCCAAGTAGTCCTTCAAACAAACGCAACATTCCACCGACTCCGGGGTTAATCTTGTCCGACAGGCCGAAAGGATCATGTCACTAAGAGAAAAAGCGGACTCCGAAGCTACGGTACTAGCTTGGATTGTTAGTATATCACGGGCCATAGATGCCAAAACCGGAAATGCTCGTTCTCTTTCTTGCCAAAATGCTAATATGTTTAAATCTTCAAAATTCTCAACTTGATTCCAAGAGAAATTAGTATTAACGTAAATTTGTAATTCATTGAGATCATTTTCAAATCAGGATTTTTTACTTGATTCATTCTGAACTCATTTATTAAGGAGGTCATTAAGTCTTTTCGGCTTTGGCGATGACCACTACTAGAAGCACCCGACGTAAATTGTAACACCCTAAAATCAGGGCCAATTTAAACCTCAAATTTTAACAAGGTATAACAGAAAAACATCCAAACTTTTATTTATATAAGAAGAGAATTAATTATGAGGGTTCATATTTACAAATATTTGAATTCTCCAAATAACCTATTAATCTATTCATGTCAACTATAATCAGATTAATTGGGTTATCTAAGCAGTCCATCAAAAGCCTCATCACGTTATCTAAAATTCTCCGTTTATCTCAAAAGTTGAATACTTCAAAAACTCTCGTCCCACATCCCATTACTTCCTTGAGCTGGTACCTGGTAAGAAAATTTAATTTGAACGATTAGGCTTGCGCCTAGTGAGAACATCCAAATTCAAATCAAAACATTAACAGCTTTGAAAACTCAAATATCCAAAGCATATAAACAAACCTGTTCACCACCATTCTTACCGTACACATGCTCATCTCAATGACGGGAACATACCCGATCCAGTGGATATGACTAACATTCAGAAAGTCATATCATCACGATCAAGAGCCTACTATGAATCATTGCAGATTCTATATCATTGCTCTTATCCAAAAAATTACAAGTTATTTTATGCATATTTCTTGGACTGGAAGTAGAGATTACAATTTACTTTATGCCTATCTCTAACCTTCCCATAGAAATCAGGAATTACAATTTACTTTATGCCTATTCTTCGTTTCTTATCACCTCTCGAAATGGGAATTACATTCCACATTATAGGTCTCATCACCTCTCGAAATGGGAATTACATTCCACATTCCACATTATAGGTCTCATCACCTCTCGAAATGGGAATTACATTCCACATTATAGGTCAACGGGAATTACAAATTTCTTTATGCCTATTCCACGTTACAAATATTAACAGTGCATATGGATTCATTACACTTACTAACGTATATGGATAATAACATATCACGCTATATCTCGTAATATATTCTTAATTCTAAGAATATTAAATAAACTATCACATTTTTAATCCCAACTGTTTCCACTCCGAAAACTGAAATCGGAACAATATACAGAATACAAAGTTCAAACTTACTTTAAACTGGATTCTAGATTAAAACTCGTACCGAATCTAAACCCAATTTCATGAAAGTAAACAATACCGGATCGACCCAATACCGGAATTAATTATTTCCGGAACTCAAAGCCTACACCGGAAATAATTCTGGATCCAAACTCTAGGCCCATTCCGGATTTTAATACTGAGTCCAAACACCAAGCCCACTTCCGGTATTTGTTGATTCCGGATCCAATGTGCCAAAGCCCAATTTCGGTTTTGATTTATTCTTAAGCCCATTCCGGTTTTGATTTAATTCCGGATCCTAAACATTTAGGCCCAATTCCGATTTTGATTTAATTCCGGATCCCAAACATTTAGGCCCACTTCCGGAATTGTTTACCGGAACCCAACCAAACACCGGAACCCAATTCAATTCCGGTTCCCAAGCCCAGTTTCGGAACCACTTATTTCCGGATCCAAAGTCAGTTCCGGAACCAACCAGTTCCGGACTCCCATACCCAGTTCCGGATTTTCTCAAATACCGGGACTTCGATACTGACTCGTTCAATTCACATCAAAATTTACTTAATAAGCTCACCTTAATACAGTCTACTGATCAATATCATTTCTATACAGATTTACCAATTCATATAGACAATTTATATTCTATATGTGATTCTATTTCAACTGCAAATGTTTAAAGTGAAGAGATGAACTCACCTGGTAGCAACTTTTGACCTAGGAAGTCCAAATCTTTTCTTCTCTCTGATTAACAATCACACAAAATCACCTTCCAATTTCTCTTCTCTTTCTCTTTTCTTCTTCCTCTAGTCTCTCTATATGCAACCGACTTCAAAACTTTATCTGAGATATTTTCTCAAATGAGGTTGCTTACCCATACTTAAGGTAACCTCAACTTTTCACAATTGACCAAATAGACCTTCAAGTTCAAGTTTCAACATTAACTTAATACTTTGGTCAAATTACAAATTCAACCCTGAAGTTTATAAATACAAATAGTCCACAAACTTAGACTAAATTACAAATTGATCCCATTTATATTAAATTATAATATACTGGAAATTCGAGGTGTTACATAAATAGTGGTTGTTGGGAGGTTTGTTGGCGTCCTCCCCCATGTCGGACTTTATAAATTTCAAATAATTCTAAAAATATGTGTGATGCCTATTGTCTCTCTTTACTACAAAAAGTGGCTAGTTCAAGACTTTAGTTCACTATCCACGAAGTAAATCCGATAGGTATTCACTAGGAACGGTTCAAGTCCAAAAGACATCTTTTTCGATGCATATTATAACTAGCTTGGAGATAGAAACATAAGTTCCATAATATTGCTTATTTTGTATTCAAATGTGGGGTATTATTTGGGTTTGAATAGAAAATGTGGGGTATTGTTGGAACTTAGTATAGATGTGAGAAACCTAGTCCCGCATAGGAGCCAAGACAAAGTTTAGAACACTTAATTAAACCAAGATAGAGAGCATTAAATGAATCATTTAATTGCTTGGGTTTGGAATGTGGTGTTCTTGGTGGGCTCTCTTTGACATTAATATACATATTTAAACGTCAAAGATTGGGCCTTGGGCCTTGGGGCTCTTGGGGTCTCGATGTGGTCGAGATTAACGAATGAGGATCGATGTGGTGTAGGAGCAGCGCTTGGCGCGGTTCACGACGCGACAGAGGGCGCGCGGGAGACGGCGCAGTTTGAGCCGCGGCGCCATGCCCGCGAGACATTGGATGTTTCGACAAACAGTGCTCGGCGTGACTCCAGGCGCGAGTTCACTAGCGCCGCCACTCGCGCGGACCGCCTGACAGTTTCTGTCGGTTGGTATCGGAAAACTATAAATGCTGCACTTCTCCTCTTCGTTTTCTGATGATTTGATACACGAAAAATAGACATATTCAGGGTTTTCTCTCATCTTCTTCCATCCTCAAACATGATAAGATTCGCTAGATTCAATTACGAGACTTGAATACGATTGTTGTATCCTCGGGACAAACTTCAATACCATCGGCGAATTTTTGTCTTAGGACACTGCTTCCGTGCAGGCCTCAATCGATACGTTATCTTCGATTATCTACGGAATTCAAGTAAGGTTTACGTTTATTGTCGTTTTGGTATTGGAATTTTGATTGTGAAAGATTTGTCATATACAAATTTCTACCCATTTCTTTGTTGTTTATATAAAAAGTCAATTATATGATTGCTTACTCCTAACAATCTAAGACAAAAATTCTGTTAAGGAGCGATGGATCAATCATTGATGAAAAGTCATGTGGAGAAACCCGAAAAATTCAAGGGTTCGGACTTCCGTCGTTGGCAACAAAAGATGTTGTTCTACGTGACAACTTTGCGGGTTGCCAACGTACTCATGGAAGAAGAACCACCGGAAAATCCACCGGTAGGAGCGGACGGGGCTGCGCCAACGCAGATACAAGTCTCCGCGCATCAGAAATCTGTCGAGAATTGGAGGTCTAACGAATATAGTTGTCGAAACTATATTCTTAACGCTCTCGAAGATTCCCTATATGACAAATACTCCTCGTTCTGAAAGGCAAGGGAGATATGGGATTCTTTGGACGCAAAATATAAAACACAAAGTGGCGTGTTCCAAGAGGTTTGCGATAGGGAAATTTCTGAATTACCGGATGACTGATAATAAATCTGTGTTGAAACAGGTTGAGGAATTGCAAGTGCGTGTCCATGAAATTGATGTGGAAAGCATGGGCTTAAACATTAATTTTGTTGTCGGATCAATGATCGAGAAATTGCTCCCTCGTGGAAAAACTTCAAGTTGTGCTTGAAACATTTAACAGAGGAAATCACTCTCGAACAATTACTCCTCAAAATACGTGTGGAGGAGGACAACAAGATGAATGAAAGGGCCGATGCGAGCCAATTTGTTGGTGTAATTGAGACTTACATGGTCTCAAATACTATTGATTGGTGGGTCGACACTAGGGCAACAAGGCACATATGCAATTCAAGGAGCCTGTTTGCAAGCTATCAAAAGGTGGATGATGGAGAACCGATGTTCTTGGGAAACGCTTCGATTGCCAAGATTGAAGGTAAAGGGAAGGTCATATTGAAAATGACTTCCGGCAAGGATTTGACGTTGACGGATGTGTTACATGTACCCTCATTAACTAAAAACTTGATTTCCGACCCTATTCTTAGTAAGAAAGGGTTCAAAGTTGTATTTGAATCGGACAAGTTTGTCATCACCAAGGGTGGTGTGTATGTGGGTAAGGGTTACCTCAACGAGGGGCTCTTTAAATTAAGTGTTGTAACTGACATCGATGCCGCCATTGTAAATAATAATAAGGCGAGCACTAGCTCTGCTACTTCTGTGTATATTGTTGATCCTTTTTACCTTTGGCATTCGAGATTGGGACATGTCAACTTTAGGTCATTACAAAAAATGATCAAACTTGACATGTTGCCCAAGTGTTCCGTTGATAAATTATCTAAGTGTGAGGTATGTGTTGAACCAAAATACACAAACCATCCACACAAATCGGTTGAAAAATCAAATGAGGTTCTTGGGTTGATACACAGTGATTTATGTGATTTCAAGGCAATTCCTACAAGAGGAGGAAAGAACTATTATATTTCTTTCATTGACGATTGCAGTAAGTATTGTTATGTGTACTTAATCCATACAAAGGATGAGGCCTTAAATATGTTTAAAACGTATAAGGCTGAAGTCGAGAATCAACTCGACAAGAAAATCAAGATTCTAAGGTCGGATTGGGGAGGAGAATACGAATCCCGTGACTTTGCAGAATTTTGTGCTACACATGGCATTGTACATCAAACAACCGCTCCATACACTCCTAAACAAATGGAGTGGCCGAGCGGAAGAATAGAACATTGAAGAATATGATGAATTCAATGTTGTTAACGTCCGGAGCTCCACACCATTTGTGGGGCGAGGCGTGTCTTACTGCAAATATGATCCTAAATCGGATCCCCTACAAGAAGAGTGATAAATCTCCTTATGAGTTTTGGAAAGGGAGATTACCGTCCTACAAAAGGATGAAAGTGTGGGGTTGCCTTTGCTAAGGTTCAAGTCCCTTCACCTAAAAGGACTAAAAGTTGGACCTAAAACAATTTATTGTGTATATATTGGACCTGCTCTTAATAGTATTGCATATAGATTTCTAGTCTATAAATCAAATGTGGATGACATAAACAATAATACAATTATAGAATCTGCTGAGGCGGAGTTCTTTGAGACGATCTTCCCATACAAAGTAAAAGAGGGAAATACCTCTAAAAGAGGTAAACGACCGATTGATGATACACACTCTCATGTGAACATTGATTCAACTAAGAGTGATCAATCGGTGAATGATGAAACCTCTAAGGTTCAAGAAAAAGTGGAACCTAGAAGAAGCAAAATGGGAAGAATCGCCAAAGACTTCGAACCGGACTTTATGACCTTTAATGTTGAAGGAGAACCTCTCTTTTATAAGGCCGCCATAGAATCATCCGAGGCACCTTATTGGGAAGAGGCCATCCACAGTGAAATTGATTCCATTGTGCAAAACAACACATGGATATTGGTTGAATTGCCTCCGGGTCATAAAGTGATTGGCCACAAATGGATCTTCAAACGGAAGTTGAGACCCGATGGCACTATAGAGAAATATAAAGCTCGACTAGTCGCCAAGGGGTACCGTCAAAAGGAAGGCCAAGACTTCTTCGACACCTATTCACCGGTCACTAGAATCACGTCTATAAGGACGTTGACTGCGATAGCGGCTATACATAACTTGGAGATACATCAAATGGATGTGAAAACCGCGTTCTTGAATGGTGAATTAGAAGAAGAGATATATATGCAACAACCGGAAGGTTTTGTTGTAAAAGGCCAAGAGAACAAAGTCTGTAAGTTGATTAAGTCTCTTTATGGACTTAAACAAGCGCCAAAGCAGTGGCATGAAAAGTTTGATAACACTATGTTGTCAAATGGTTATCACATAAATGAATGTGATAAGTGTGTTTATGTGAAACAATATAAAGATGCTTATGTTATCATATGTCTGTATGTTGATGATATGCTTATCATGGGATCAAACTTGGATGTGATAAACCAAACCAAGAAGATGTTAAACTCCACATTTGATATGAAAGATATGGGAGTTGCTGATGTTATCCTTGGTATAAAGATTCAAAGGAATACAAATGGTTACATCCTTACCCAATCTCACTACGTTGAGAAGGTGTTGCGAAATTTTGGTCATTATGATGACAAACCGGTTGTGACTCCATTTGATCCTTCAAGTCAATTGAAGAAGAATCAAGGAGAAAGCGTGGCTCAGTTGGAATACACTCAAGTTCTTGGAAGCTTGATGTATATCATGAACTGTACACGACCGGATATAGCATATAGTGTGAGTAGACTTAGTCGGTACTCACATAACCCCAGAAAAGACCCATTGGTATGCACTAGTAAGGGTGCTTCGATATTTGAAATACACAATGGGATATGGGTTACATTATACGAAATACCCTCCCGTTCTAGAAGGGTATTGTGATGCTAATTGGATTTCCAACCATTCGGAAAGTAAGTCCACAAGTGGATATGTGTTCACACTTGGTGGTGCAGCCATATCTTGGAAATCTTCTAAACAAACGGTGAATACCAGATCAACTATGGAAGTAGAATTTGTCGCGTTAGACAAAGCCGCTGAAGAAGCCGAATGGCTAAAAAGCTTCCTAGAGGGTATTCCGTTGTGGCCAAAACCGGTGACTGCTATTGGTATCCATTGTGATAGTATGGTCGCTCTCACTAGAGCGAAGAATCAGATCTACAATGGAAAGTCCTGTCACATACGAAGGCGCCACAACACTATAAAGGACTTGCTGAAAAATGGAATCATTTCCATTGACTACGTAAAGTCAAAAGAGAATTTTGTCGATCCTTTGACAAAAGGCCTAAGTAGAGAGCAAGTATCCTTCACATCGAGGGGAATGGGCTTAAAGCCAACACAATGAGTTTCCTCGGCGGCAACCTAACCTAGCGAAATTGGAGATCCCATGGTCTAGGTTCAATAGGCGAACTAGTCGGGGACAACTCAAGAAGCAATTAAACAAAGGTATGCCTATTCCTATGATGTTTTTCCTTTGTTTTCCGTTGATGATATAGGGTTGAATGTTACATTCTTAATAATGCTGATAGCTATTATAGTAGAATATAACGGAATATTCTTGATCGGCATTACCTATGTAAGACTGATGTGTGGTTGCATCTTTGAAGACGGATATGGCTACGTCTTTTAAAACTCTCATGAAGAAAGGATATGTTCACGACCGAAATGAACACAACGGTAAGAATTAAATTATGTATAACTATAATATGTGTGATGCCTATTGTCTCGATTTACTACAAAAAGTGGCTAGTTCAAGACTTTAGTTCACTATCCACGAAGTAAATCCGATAGGTATTCACTAGGAACGGTTCAAGTCCAAAAGACACCTTTTTCGATGCATATTATAACTAGCTTGGAGATAGAAACATAAGTTCCATAATATTGCTTATTTTCTATTCAAATGTGGGGTATTATTTGGGCTTGAATAGAAAATGTGGGGTATTGTTGGAACTTAGTATAGATGTGAGAAACCTAGTCCCACATAGGAGCCAAGGCAAAATTTAGAACACTTAATTAAACCAAGATAGAGAGCATTAAATGAATCATTTAATTGCTTGGGCTTGGAATGTGGTGTTCTTGGTGGGCTCTCTTTGACATTAATATACATATTTAAATGTCAAAGATTGGGCCTTGGGCGAATGAGGATCGATGTGGTGTAGGAGCAGCGCTTGGCGCGGTTCACGGCGATTTGATACATGAAAAATAGACATATTCGGGGTTTTCTCTCATCTTCTTCCATCTTCAAACATGATAAGATTCGCTAGATTCAAGTACGAGACTTGAATACGATTGTTGTATCCTCGGGACAAACGGCAATACCACCGACGAATTTTTGTCTTAGGACACTACTTTCGTGCAGGCCTCAATCGATATGTTATCTTCGATTATCTACGGAATTCAAGTAAGGTTTACGTTTATTGTCGTTTTGGTATTGGAATTTTGATTGTGAAAGATTTGTTATATACAAATTTCTACCCATTTCTTTGTTGTTTATATAAAAAGTCAATTATATGATTGATTACTCCTAACAATTTGAATGACACATTTAGTTGTCAATTCCCGGGCCAACATGGTATCGTACGACCATATTTGACCTTGGTTGTCAAGTATGGGTTGACTTGAATCACCTCCGGACTTCAACGCCTTGCACGTCGTATCGGTGTGCCTCTTTAAGGTCGAGTTTCCCGAGGTCGCAAGGAGAGTTCCACACCTTTTGCATTGTACCTTTTTTTCCCGTCGTTGAGAACCACCATATTGAAACCATTCCAAACTTCGGATTTTCATCCGTGCTCGACAAAAAATTCTCTAACTTTTGTTCGTTTGATGCACTACCGCCAACCATTTTGATTGAAGGATGGAAGAATTGAGAGAATGAGAAGTTGCGAAAAATGAACACGAGAAAGTGATAAATCAAGAATTGTGAGCGAGAATTGTGGTTTTTGCGTTTTGTAACTTGGTATCTAACCTCATACACACACTATCCTATTATAGTGTTTAGGAGCCAAAAAAACACCAAAAAAGGTCAAAAATGCAAAAAACGGTAACATGACGGCTATAAAACGGCTAGAATTTGAAATTGGGGGGGGGGGGGGGGCGAACCGGGCCGGAAAAATATCCAAAATCTCGGCCTGTTACGGCTTGACGGGCTTCTACCGGGCCGGGCTTGGGACGGGCGGGGCTTCAGTTCCCTACCGGGTGGCCGGGACCGGGCCCATTTGGCTATGACTAATTGCCACCCCCATAACTCATTAATTGTGGTGTCTAATTTGTACCTTATGAGCATTTATGACATATTTCTATGATTCATAACCAATGTATTTTCTATATATCGTGCCAGATTTTTAATTCCATTAGATTCCAAAACGGATCTTTATTTCCATTTTTAGTAGTGTTATTTCATGGTTTTACCATTGTACACCATTACATAACCAATAATTTAAATAAACCTGAATTCACTTTACTGACTTCAATTAATTGCATTGTTAAACAATGTACTACCAGCATAATCATAATCATATCATATCATATTTCATATTAATATTAATATTAATATTGCTCGTATACTAAATCTTTTTGATAAAAACATAGTCGTTACAACAACCCAAAACTTATTATTAATTTTTTAACAACCTAGTTTACAGTACATTCAAATATCGTTTAATGACATTTGGATTTGAAAGTAAATGTTGAATAAGACACCAAGTTTCAGTAAATTAGCACTAATTGTCTAATTGTCTGGTTAGAAAAAGTATGCTAAAAGCACTCAAGTAATTTGGACGCATAATTGTTCTCACTTTTATTTAACGATATCCATTATTGTAGTTACTAAGTACTTAATTTAAAAGTTGTTTACTAAGTGATATCCAGTAAGAACAATATTACAGTTTTTTAGTGTGTAAATTTAATGTTACGAAAATAACCTAGTCTCATATGATCAGATCTTAAATATATGTGATTAACTTGGCCGTTAAAAGTAAATGGGTAATTTAGCTTTTGACTTGAGGCATGCTAAACGTGTCAAATGCGGTACATGTGGATTGTTATTATTTTATGTTATCAACAAATTAAAATAAATAATTAATTTGTGTTCTTTGAAATTTGGATTTTTGTAAAATTTGTTATAAAATGTAACCACAAATAAATATGAACCAATGATATTTATGTTTTCTTGAAAACCTACAAACCACCTTTAACCCCTCCTCTCATCTCATCATCCTCTAAACCTTCTCAAATATCATCATCCATTTCCACCCTCATCCACCACCGCCGTCCACCACCCTCCACCGGTGTTCCGACGACGGGTCAACGACCGCCACCTAGGACGACGATGACCCAAGAAAATTTAATTTATTACCTATCGGAACACCCTAATATTGTCAATTTCAGGTGGAGTCACACCCAATCATGGGGCTCCACGTGGTCTTTCCTTTTTACTTCCATTTTTACCTACATATTCCTCTCTCTCCTCCTCCACCTCCTCCTCCTCCCACGGCGGCGTCCGGTGCCGTTGGGACCTTTTCCGGCGTTACACTCTCTTTTCATGGCCTTAATCTCCGTCACCATCTTCACCGGAATCCTTTTCTCGGCGGCCGCGGAGATCCGTGAGACCCGGTGGTTTTGGCGACGAACCAAAACCACACCTTTCCAATGGTTCCTATGCTTTCCGTTAGGCACGCGTCCATCGGGTCGGGTTTTTTTCTGGTCCTATATTTTTTACTTGACCCGTTTTCTCCACACGCTCCGAACGTTTTTCGCTATTTTACGCCGCCGGAGCCTCTCGTTTTTCCGACTATTCAACCATTCGATCCTCATTTTAATGTCGTTCTTATGGCTCGAATTCTCGCAATCGTTTCAGATCGTCGGAATCCTGATGACGACCTCGATCTACGCCGTCGTCTACGGCTACCGGTTCTGGACGGCGATCGGACTCCGGAGTGCGTGTTTTCCGTTCGTGATCAATTGTCAGATGATTCTCCTCGCATCGAATCTCATCTGCCACGTCGGAGTTCTTCTTCTTCACGTGAAAAAAGGGGGATGCAATGGAATTGGAGCTTGGGGGATTAATTCGGTGCTCAACGCCGCGATTTTGCTGCTTTTTTTGAATTTTTATGTAAATAGTCACCTGAGGGAGCGGAGGAAGAACCTATCGCCGTCGCCGGACCACCGCGATCACGGCGCTGCATTAACCGTGGAAACGGATCCTAATGGTCGGAGCGATACCAAAGAGAAAGACATCTGAGGTCTGTGGGTCCCATTTTTTTTTTCTTTTTTAGGGGCGGTGGTGGTTTGATTAAATAAAATAAATAAAATCCCCCGCCATTTATATATAATAACAAAAAAAAAACAAATATAACGTATAATAAAATAGTAGAATTATATTATATGACCTCAAAATGGAAGTCAAGTATATATATGTTCATAGTAAGACTCCAAAAGGGGTTTTAATTATAATATATTTTGCTTTTTCAATATTAAAAATATTGATTTAAATTGAAAATGTTTGATAGGAGATAATTGTGTTTGGAAATGAATGATTTCGGGGTTTCGTGGAGAATAATGGTATAATTTTGTTGTCATACATCGAAAGAAGAAGTGTTTGGTACGACTATCTGCTGTTAAATAAAAAATAAAATTGAACGCTGATATAAAAATAAGTATAATTATCATGGGTCTATTTTGATATAAATGGTTTACGACAATATTAAAGAAAAGCAAATAGTGAAGTGTATTTGGTACCAACGTTTGTTCGCTTGTGATGCTATTTCTTGTTTTGTTTAAGTGGATTTTGGAGAGCTTCCAAAATAATTGCGTTTAATAAAGTCTTATCTGTTTTTAAAATAATTTTTACAATTTATTATATTTGTATTCTTAATAATAAAATCCCCCGCCATTTATATATAAAAACAAAAAAACAAATATACGTATAATAAAATAGTAGAATTATATTATATGACCTCAAAATGGAAGTCAAGTATATATATATGTTCATATAGTAAGAGCATTTCCAACAGCTTCCTCATTTTGGAGAAAATAGAGAATATGGAGATTTTGGGTTGGTTTTTTGCTCCAAAACCATCCCCAAAATGGAGAAAGTAGAAGAGAGATTGGGTTTTTCTCCAAATATGGAGTTAACCCTAAAAACGATTATTTGGTGAGAGAACCAATAGAAATCTTTGTAAAATAATAAAATGAGAGAGAAATAATATTTTAATTGATGAATACAATATTTTAATATTATAATAATTGTTTTTTCTCCAAAATGGAGAATCTGTTGGAGATGAATGTATATTTTTTTGGGGATTTTAGCTTTTGGTTCCTCATTTTGAAGAAAATGGGGAATATGAGGATTTTGGTCCTAAACTCATCTCCAACAGCTTCCCCAAACCTTTCCCCATTTTGGAGAAAGTTGAAGATTTCCTAAAATTTTCTCCATATTTTGAGAATACCCCAAAACTAGAAATCCCTAAAATGAGGAATCTGTTGGAGATGGAAGCAATTTTTTTGGAGGATTTTGACTTTTGCTTCCCCATTTTAGAAAAAAAAAATTAGGGAAGCTGTTGGAGATGCTCTAAGACTCCAAAAGGGGTTTTAATTATAATATATTTTCCTTTTTCAAGATTGAAAATATTTGATTTAAATTGAAAATATTAGATAGGAGATAATTGTATTTGGAAATGAATGATTTCGGGTTTCGTCGAGAATAATGGTATAATTTTGTTGTCATATATCGAAAGAAGAAGTGTTTGATACGACTATCTGCTGTTAGATAAAAAATAAAATTGAACGCTGACATGAAAATAAGTATAATTATCATGGGTCTATTTTGATATAAATAGTTTACGTTAAGTAACGACACTATTAAAGAAAAGCAGATAGTGAAGTGTATTTGGTACCAACGTTTGTTCGCTTGTGATGCTATTTTTTTGTTGTTTCAGTCGATGTCAGTTCTTTGGATTTTGGAGATCTTCCAAAATAATTGGGTTTAATAAAGTCTATCTGTTTTTAAAATAATTGTTACAATTTATTAGATTTGTATTCTTATTTCTTAATAATAAAATTACTTGATTGAGGTTATGAATATTTTAAGTAGTTTATATTTATAAAAAAAACAGATTTATCATTGATCATGTATTACATATTTTTAAATCTAATTATTTTGATCTTAAAATATATAAAAAACAAATTCATTTTTGTCAAATGCTTCAAAACTAATTATTGCAACTTTTTTTTATGTTTACGACAATACGACATCCTTGATATGAAGCTAATGGTATACCTAGTTACCTACCTATTTTTCTTAAAATCACATAATATATATATATACATATATGAAGGTTCAAACGAGAAACATACATATTTACGAGAAACGCAAGGAGCGCCTTCCATGTACTGGATCACATGTGATCCACTACTCTCGAAAAAATCGGGTAGCGGGCGACCTGGTTCGCGAGTCGCGTGGAAGTCGCCCGGATCACATGTGATTTTAGGCGTGAATCACATGTGATCCACTACATGGGCGGAAGCTATAAAGACCCAACCAAAATAATCATGCAAAACATCAATTTCATAGCATCCCAAAATCACGGTCTCAAAGTTTCGTCACGAATATTCAAATAGGTTTGCGGAAACAACCTACACAACTGAGAAAAACTAAATGCTAGAGTGTCCCTACACTTCTTGACTCTTCACGCTAAGCTCAGCCTATTTGCCCGAGCTCCTGGAAACCTGCTTACCTGAAAAGGTTTTAATTTGAAAATGCGAGGGTTAGACCATGAGGTCTAGTGAGTCCCTCCTAACAGTTATCAAGCATTTAAAACAGTTTATCTTTTCAGCATAAAACGTTCATACTCAACACGTCAAAATCATATACGGACTAAAGTCCGCCTCCTCGTAATCTGACACCCTGAAGTCACCCGAAGGTGACAACGAGTCAGCCTCATGCTGCCTTGCGGAGCCTCGCTCCTGGCATATAGGGACCTCCCTTCCCGCACGAGAGCTGGCGGAACTACTCTCCCGTCTTTGCCAGTTTACGTCTCCTTGATGTATGCATACATTCTACATAAAACTTTAAACAACTTTCATGCAATTAAAGCATAATAATAAAGCATGGCAATTCTCAACATTCATAACACATTTTGAAAACACTTTAAAAGCCACACATTTTAGTTTAGAAAACTCACCCGAGGCTCTTACTTCTCGTTCCTAAACAGTTCCAAACTTCCAAATCGACTTCCCTGAATAAACGGGCATAAAACAACAACTCAACAAAAGTATCCGGACAACTAAGTTTTCCGGACAACCCTACTTTTCCGGACGCTAAAGAGTCCGGACACCCAACTAACCGGACAACAACCTAGTCCGGACAACACCCTTATCCGGGTAACTACTATTCTCCGGACGATACCCCTTTCCGGGTACCGAACTTACCGGACACATTACTTTACCGGACATAACTATTACCCGGAAAATCCATCCTATCCGGACAACTCCCTCGTCCGGGGACCTTCTCCCAAACAAGGAGTCCGGACGCCCAAGAAGGTTTCCGGACGTCCAGGAAGGTTTCCGGACGACGACCTAGGCCCGTTTTGGGATCGAACTCCACAGACTAGTTCGGTTTTCTCGAAGAAAAGATTAGCAATAGCAACAAGATCAATAAACCTAACAATTTCTGAGTTCTTAGCAACTGAAACACACTACAAGACCCGATTTCTCTCATTTAAGTTTCAAACTCCACTTTTAAACAAAACCCAAACATAACTAATCTGCCCACAATCAAGGATTGAACGATGATACGAGAGTGTTACCTGATTGATTGCTTGCGAGAACGAATTCCAACTGCTGATCCTTCTTCCAAAAATCCAAGGTTGATGACTTTCTTCTCCAAAAGCTCAAAACCTTCAAAACCCCTTTTCTCTTCTTTCTTTCTCAACTTCAGCCGACACCCACCCCAAATCAGTAATAAGAACATTCTCCTAGGGTTTTGGGCCCTTATATACTTCTTTACATAATTGCAAATTGACCCCTCAACTTCCATAAGTTAAGCACCAACACAAAAAGGCTTACAATCCTACTATTTTGGTCCGGGTTGTTACAGAAGCCCCCCGATCAAGTGTGAATCACATGTGATTCAGTACATGGGCGGTGCTCCTCGCGTTTTCTTCAATTGTTACGCTCCTCGTTTGAACCCACCTATATATATATATATATATATATATATATATATATATATATATATATATAGAGAGAGAGAGAGAGAGAGAGAGAGAGAGAGAGAAAGGAGAGAGCATTTCAAATGTAGCATATCTCATTTATACAACCGGTACAATCCAGATAATTGAGATATTTATAAAAAATGACGAGAGTTCATTGATTATAATCAACGCTTTATAATAGAAAAGCAAGGTATTTATGAAATCACATATTCACTAGATTAAATAAACGGTTGAGATTGAGTTGCAAGAGTTGTATAAAAATGATAGGTTGTATAATAAACCACCTCTCTCTCTCTCTTTATATATATATATATATATATATATATATATATATATATATCTATTACTACCTTAATATTGGTTTTGGTCAAAACTCTTAAAGACAAATTTTCATGCATGGTGTACAAGTATTTTGTGCATAAAATCAGAAAAACTCTTAATTACAAGTTAAAGAGCACAATGTACAACAACTTAAACCACAAGGGTTTAAAACCAGTCAATACCTAAGAGAGAAACTGAACCCCTTTGCTTTTTCCCATCGATCCCTTCTCCTTCTAATTTCATGTCTTCTCTCTGATCCCAAACCTGTTTCAATAGCTTCCAACAATGCTTTATTCCTGTTTCTTCCTGCTACATAGGGATGGCAAAAAAAACCGAAACCGACGGTGAAAACCGAAAACCGAACATTTTGGTCGGTTTTGGGGACTTGTTAACGGGGACGGGGCGGGGATCGGGGACGATAGCGGGGATTTTAATGGGGACGGGGACGGGGATGGGGACCATCCTCACCGTCCCGGCCCGGCCCGATATATATATATATATATATAGTATTATATATGTATACATTTTAAATCAAAATTGTGTATTGGGCTACAATATAAATATGTTATATATGTGTATTAAAAGACCAAAGCCCAACACCTAATTCAGATCAAGTTCAACATACCAATTGACCATTGACCAAGTCCAATTAAATCCCTAAATTACTAATATTAATCGCATTCCTTACGTGACGTGGCTGCTGCTGCTGTTAATCAACCATTGAAATTCGTTTCTGCTGCCGTTGTTAATCAATTCGTGGAGTGTGGTTTTTTTTTGTTTTCTTTATGTCCTTGGTGATTGTCTAGTTGCATCACGTGGGTTTATGGGGTTTTCTTTTGTGCTTGTTCCAAGTTGGTGGTGCTATGGTGCTAATAATATGTTTATTTATTTATTTTAAAGTAGGTCATCATTCATCAATAGCTATGTAAGTTGTCATCTAGCTTTATTATTAACATTTGTTTTTTCAACCAATTTACTTAATTAGTTAGTTATATGATTGATTAAAGAACATAATAGGGTTAATGTTTGTTTGAACACAATAAAATCTTTTTAATCAATCTTAGGCAGGAAATTAAAATAGGTGGAACTTATAATCTCTTGAATATGATTAACTTGTTAATTGGATATTGAAGTTATCAAGATTTATTTGTTGTTTTAATTATTCGAGGCATTTATTAATAATAGTTGTTATGGTGAAATTTAATAGGATTGTTAAATTGTATTTAATTGTTTGATTATCTTTGTATAGGTGAAATGGAAAGACAATGTCACGACTCTAATACTACAAACCCTCATAGTCAACCAATTGGATCGTCACCTGTGATTAATTCAATGCACGAGTCTAACACTCATAGTCAACCAATACCTGTGACTAATCCAGTGACTCAAGATGAAACTCAAACTAATGATGGCTTTGATAATGATGAACTTGAATCGGGGTCTAGAAAGAGGAAAACACGATCAGTAGTATGGAACCACTTTAAGAAGATAAAAGTGGATGGTAATGATAAGGCCGAGTGCAATTATTGTAAGAAGAAATTGGGAGGGGTTTCTAAAAATGGTACAAGACATTTACATGATCATTTCAAGTCTTGTGAAGTTTGACAAGTATTTGGTCTATTATACATGGGATTATGGGAATGGCGGCGATTTTGGATCCTCGGTATAAATTGAAGTTTGTGGAGTTACTTTTTTATGTGTTATACGGACAAGACAGATCGGTGATTGAAGTTGAAAAACTCAAGAATCTAGTCTACACTTTGTTTCAAGAATATGAATCTACTGATCCCGGTGTAAGAAACAACAATGAAAGTGTTAGTGGTTCTTCTTCTTTAAGTTCAGGGTCTTCAGCAAGTCATCGCGTTGAATTTAAAAAGCTATTATCAAACATTGCTTCGATTGCCAACCAACATGATGACTTAGGTGTTACGACTGAGTTGGACAATTACTTGAAAGAGAAACTGTTGCCTAAGGACATAGAGGTTGATTTGCTACTTTGGTGGAAGACAAATGGGTTTAAATACCCGACACTTCAAAGGATTGCTAGAGACATTTTAGCCGTTCCCATTTCTAATGTTGCCTCAGAATCTGCATTTAGTACCGGTGGAAGATTGGTAACTCCACATCGTAGTCGACTTCATCCAAAAACGTTGGAGGCTCTAATGTGTGCTCAAAGTTGGCTATTGAATGAAATACGAGGTAACCATATAAATTTTATTTTCGTTATATATTTCAATCATTTTATTTTTTTTGATAAATATATTGTGTTGTTTATATAGAAACATGTTCCGATGAGACCGAAGCATTTTGTCGGACTATTGAGTATGATTATGACGTGGAAGAGGTAACTAACTAACTAACTATACTACTATTGACAATAATTATGATATATTTATCTATTTGGTTCTTTACATCGAATATTTTATTTTGCAGGAAGCTAAGGAAAATTCAAGTTTGGGTTGACGAGTTTGTCCGTTTGAAAAGTTTCGACTTTTAAGTCGATACTCTACTTTATTTATCTATCATGAATCGTGATATTATGGATTATGTCTAGACTTTTGTTATCTTTTACATTGCAATTTAGCATATTTTGTTCGTGATGTTTGTTGGATTATATGTATTTGGCCAAATGAACTATTTTAGCATCTTTTTTTTATGATTTATTTCGATGTAGCTACTTCTTTAATTCTTTAATTTCTGTCTAAACTTGTTTTTTGTTTCTGGTCGGGTCGGGTCGGATTCGGGGAAAACCAACGGTTAACGGCGATGTTTTTCCCTAACGGGTTCCCCAATGGGGATCGGGGAAACCGCGGGGACCCGACGGGGATCCCCGATAAGATACCCAACGGGGATCGGTACGGTTTTGGGGATGGGATTGCTTATCGGTTTCGGGGACGGGGACCTTAAAAACCGTCCCGAACCCGGCCCATTGCCATTCCTACTGCTACATACTCTTTAATCACCAAAATGGAAGATCTGAGATGAAGGCTCCCGAGACAACGACCTCTACACAGCTCGCTCCCAAATTTCTCTTTGATTTCTCTTGTATAAATCTGGCCCTGTGTTTTGATTTCTCCACAGCTTCTTCAAAACCGTAGAAATTTCGCAGAGGTATGACTCTTTGATTGATTTAGTCTCGATGTGTATTTTTCCACAACTTCTTCGATTTAGTCGTTTTATGATCAAAGTTTTTGGTTTTTGGTTTTTGGTTTTTGGTGTTCGAAATTTATGATGTTCATTCTTAATGTGTCGTTTTAATTTGACAACGTATGCAGATTACGCTCCCATTCCCAAACAAAGAGGTTAATCTATGACTGAAAGAGGTAGAGTTTGACTTTTGAGGTCAAACAAACTAGCTTTCATTTTCAAAATTAACTTGAATGGTTTGATTTTGAGATAATACATTTATAAATAAACTTTCTAGACATACTACCTACGGAACAACATGTTTTATTTGTAACAAAATTCCAGATGAATTTCAATTTGAGAACTAATTTGTTTGACCCTTACAGTGATGTTTACCTCTGAATTGACATGGAGTATAAAGGTATAATACCTTAAATCTTTCAGGAGAAATAATTTTAACGGAAGAGAAACATATTGATGGAAATATATGTATATTGGAAATCTTATGTTATGTGATAAGGTGTAATAACCCACTATGTTGCTTTCGCCTGAATGTTTTGTTGCACCTTGTAGTGTAATTAATCTTATTTGACTTAAACACATGGTAGAGATTTCTTCTAATATCTTTCTTCAGATTTTGGTTTATGGCCATCGAGGAATTTTGCATTTTATAATTTTGCAAATTCAAGGGTATCATTTAAGTAATAAGACAATTGATAGATACGAGTATACGACAAAAGACTGCTAAAAACGACACTTTTATATTGTCAATTTATCCGGTTGAATAAGCCACCTTGCTATCAACCTTAAGGATAGCCTTGTTACCCATATATAAAGTGATGGATTAGAGGAATTGCTAGAGGGAAATGGAACCTGAATTGAATTATTGAAATGGAAAACAGAGTGAAGGTAAAGATTGCAAGTACTGAACATTTTACACTAATGCCTTGTTTTTCTTTTCATTTTATGCTCTTAATCACCTGATAAAGTTAGATAAAGTAAGTGACTCGATAAATGCTTGGTAAACGCCGCCTAAAATCAACGTTAAATGAAACCAATAAAAAGTAATGTTGTGGCAGGTATTTTATGAAAAAAAACGTCTTAATAACTACAATCATAACCCACAAAACAATTTTAAAAATATTAAATAATGAATACCAAACAATTCAAAAATTAAACTATACCAGTTAAATGAAGTTAAACCATAAAGATTCATTCAGAAGATAAGGCAGACGGTCTTAATCAACAAATGTCTGAATGAATAAGCCACTCAAAGCATTTTATTGAAAACAAACAGACTAAAAACAATCCTTTCAAATCAAGGCAGGCTTACAAATAAAATACATCTTCCTTTCTTACTCCACTCCATCCAAGAATGCAAGTCTTCATACAAATTTACTGCACGTGGAATTTCAAATTTAAAAAAAACAGAAAAAAATGGTTGAAAAATAAGTGCCAGTATTCCTATTTTAGGGGTTGGCTCGGTTGATTTTTCATTATGATATGTATGGATTTGGTTGTCTGTTTGAATTAGTGTAAAATGTTGTTTGGTAGTACTGATAAACAGTCTGAATGACATAAATGATTATTTTCCCCTTATGGATATATAAAACACCGATTAAAGCAAGTGGAAAATGAAATATGTTGAAGGGTTATTTTGAATGGATATCATACAACACTCAATCGGCTGAGCGAATAAGCCATCGTTTGAGCCACTAAGCCACAAGTGAATGGAAATAGTTTCTCCCTCTATTGTTAAGGATAAAATTGTTATTTAATAAATTAGGCATATTTAGTTCAAAAACAAAAAGTGGATCTCACAACGGAAAAAAGAAAACTTTAAGCGGTTTGAATGAACAGAGCATTATGATTATGGATTGTTTACCTATGCTTCTTCTGCACCAGATTTTGTGATCTTCTGGTCTTCTGCAAATGCAAGATATATATCGTAAGTATATAAAGAGCATAGGTATCCACCTTATAGACATAAATGATTGGGCTTTTTAGGGTGCGTTTGATTGGTAGTTGCTGAATGGTTTGGTGCAGGATGAAATCTGTTCATTTTCTTATCAATTATTAGTTCGTCTTTGGGCCTTTTTGAAGGTGCAATTAACTAGAAGAACAATTCATTTGTTAGATTTGTGGATATTCACCAAGTATTGATGAAGAAAGAGTTCAGGAGTGCAATTCTTAGTAAACGATCAAATGAAGATTACAATGAATGATGAAAATTGGGTTGAAGCCTGCCCTCCTCCGCCATTGGTTTATTTTACGGGATACACTCGATGATCAGATCTTTAACCGGATTTGGTCTATAAAAAACACGCAACAGCTGGCTTGTTCCTGTTAGGACTTTGTGGCCCTGTTCTTTAATATTGTAGTTATGTAAACTTTTCCGCTCTTAGAAGTGATTTGTTATTTGGGATATTTAAACATATATATTTTCATCGTTTCACATAGATATATGAAGTATAAAATGTGAAATTGGTTTGAACACTTTTACTAATGAAAGTTGGTACATCGGTACACAAGAACAATAATCCTAATCTCTCTTTTCTATTTTCTGTTACATTCTCATCGGCCTTCTCTTTTTTATCGAATTTAAAGCATGTAAGTTCCTTTTCATGTTGGCAGTGGTTCTGTTTTTGTTTCTGCATAATTCTTAACTTGGAACTAATCTTGTTTTACAATAATTTTTCTGTTTAAGCAGGAGGTTGATAAATTTCATCATTTTGAAGAAGACTAGGATAAAGTGGTATTTGAAAGGTAAATTCTTTTGGTGTTGTCATGAATTGTTGTGTATTGAAGTCCATACTCAAAAATTTGATGAGGTGGATCGGACAACAAATGAATAAGACATGTTATCTCAAGTTTTTTTTTGTTTTTATCCCCATTATATTCTACAAAACAAATGGGGAAATATATATTGAGAGAAAGAGTAAACTATGTTTAGCTTTTGTTGCTTCCAATTAATTTACCGGGCATTTTTGTAACGACCCAAATCCCATAACATACATCATAATACATAACATTCATACATATCATTGATTTACAACAAAAGTTACATAACAAACTGTTAGTCCCATATGGCTATAACAAGTATTGTAGAAGGGGGGGGGGGGGGGGTGAATACAATACTCAAAATTTTCACAATTTTAATTCTATTATTGAAAATCTTTCAACAAGAATTACACATAGAAACTTAAGACTGTTGCGGAAAAGAACAGATAAACTATTCTAACAATCTTTCACAAAGTATACTAAACAAAATAACTAAGAACACTTAGAACAAAGATATGAAGTTTTTAGCAATATGGACATTTCTTGCACTGAGAGAAATCTTCCAGTTCACGTAGAATCTTAGAGCACACAGTAATCTTTTAGTATCTCAAGATGTAAGTCACAATCTTCTGCATGGAGAGGTCTTCCTTTTATAGTGAGGATGAGTGTACTGAGCATTAAATGCTTGGTACTATTATCCTCAAGTTACTTGCTTAGAACCAATTGACTTCTGAAAAGGTGATAAGACACAATTACCTTTTCCTTGAAACAAGGAGTAAGACCCATGCTGAAAGGACATCTTCATTGGAAATAGGAATAATGCCATGCAGATCTCTTGGTGTGTCTTCCAAGACAATATCACTAAGACTTGATATTTTCTTCAAAGAAAATCTTTTGACAAAGGATCCCACCGATTTAAGCATCATCATCGGTGGGATGATTCTTGGCAACTTTAATTTTGTCTCATAATAATTTTGCTTCTCATTTTGTCTTCAAGGATTCCACCACCGATGAAAGTCTGTGAGATATGTGACACATCTTTGAAGAAAAGCATCTTTGAGATATGTGACACATCTTTGAAGAAAACCATCTTTGAAATATGTGACACATCTTTGAAGAAAAGCATCTTTGAGAACACATCTTTGAAGAGAACCATCTTTGATTTAACTTGATTTTGTCCATGTTAGTTCACCACTTCACCCTGTTGAAATCGTATGGTCTTCATTTTCTCTCTTGAACTAACTTTGGAATTTTGCAGTTTATGTAACTTGTATACAAGCATTTCAAGAAACAATAGTTTGTTAACATTCAATGTGGTGATGAATGATGGTACTTAGTTTGTGTTCTTAAACATTGACTCTTGGTGGATTAAAAAAGCCCATATTTTCTTCCTGATGGGATTGCATATGGTCTTTCTTGCTATGTGAGAAGATTGATGTGTGAGAGCATTAGGGTTTTGCAATGCTATGTGAAAAACACACTGTTTAGCTTGTGAAAAGTTAATCTTTTTAATGTCATCTTTGGTGGTTCGTGTAGCATAATGTTCCTTGGTCGTAAAGCTGATCAATTCAGATGGAGCCAACCGAATTTCCATATTCTATTGCTGTAACATGGAATTAATTCACTTCAGGAAAGATGCTCTTATTTATTTGGTTTTGGAGAAAATGTGGATTCTTAATGCAGCAACAACTCTTAAAATCTGATGAGGTTTAAGTTAGATATTGTTATATAATGTGATATTGCTCTCGCTTTAGAAGTTAAGAAATAGTTGATAAGAATGCTCTGTGCAAATCTCCTCCCTGATTGGCGCTTTATTTATACAAGTGTCAACGGTTTAAAATTTGTTGGGTCACCAAGGATTTGAAATTGACTCACCGATGTTTTCCCTAAAACTCCTACTTAGAATATTTTAGTTCAGTTCTTTGAATGACTTGTACAAGATATCAAATATTCGGTGAAGTCGAAGATCAACCGAAACCAAGCTTGAAGACTCTCTACTTGTGGAAAATAGAAGAATCTCGGCAACATTCAAACAAGTCATCACCACCGAAATTCCTTGACATTTCGGTGGCCTTCTCTCCACCGAATTTATAAGACAATTTCGGTGGCCTCTTCCACCGAAGAACATGGACAAATTCGGTGGTCCCCTTCTCCCACCGATGACCCTTTCGGTGCTCCTCTCACCACCGAAATATACATGTAACTTCGGTGGCCCTCTCACCACCGAAATATATATGTAACTTCGGTGGTCCTCTCACCACCGAAATATACATGTAACTTCGGTGGTCGCTTCACCACCGAAGTATACTTGTAATTTCGGTGGTCCTTTCACCACCGAAACATGCTCGCAATTTCGGTGGACTAGTTACCACCGAAACATGCTTGCAATTTCGGTGGACTAGTCTTCTTTCCACCGAAGATTTCTCAATCTCGGTGGAAACCACTTCGGTGCTAAAGGCTCAAGACAGAAGATCATTTATTATGGGACAATATCCTCCAGCAGAGAAAAGTGACAGTTTGTCTTTTTATCCACCTTCAGCTAAGGTCCCTATTATCTGCTCAAGCTACTCTGTCTGCACCTAGTGAAAAGTGACAAGGACTTCACAGTTCTCCTGAAGTCAACATTATCAGCATATGTGAAGATGACAAGTGTCCCAAGCATTTAATGCTTGGGCACTCCTTGGCACTATAAAAGGAGAAGTGCTCTTCTTGCAAATACTTACGCTTTCAAGAAATTCTCTCAGTGCAAGAAACCTTCTTTTAAGCCTTAAAACTCAATAGCTTTGCTCTTAGTGTTCTTAGTTGTTTTGTTGTATACTTTGTGTAAGATTGTTAGAATAGTTTATCTGTTCTTTTCCGCAACAATCTTAAGTTTTCTGTGTGTAATTCTTTTGAAAGTTTTTCAAATATAAGAATTAAAATTGTGAAATTTTTGTGTATTGTATTCAACCCCCCCTTCTACAATACTTGTTAAGCCATCTGGGACTAACAAGTGGTATCAGAGCAGAAAGTTTAATTCCATAAACTTGATCTGCGATGGCTGCCTCTTCTTCTTCTACTGTTGAAAACTCTTTTCAAAACAACTTCTCTGAAAACGGCTCTATTTCAAAACCTCCTAAGTTCAATCCCAACAACTTCTCTTTGTGGAAAAGCCGCATGATGCTATTCATGGAAGGAGTGGATACTAGATATCCAACCATTCTCAACGAGGGACCCATTATCCCCAGAGTTTGGGCTCGCTATGACACGCAGAGGCCAGGCAAAGAGGCCTTTGAAAAGGAAATCTCAAGTGATTCTGATGAGGAAAAATCCAGTGCTACTGGTCGGTATATTCTCAAAAATCCTAAAAAGTATACTGATGAGGAGAAACGTTTAGTTACTCTTGACTCCAAGGTAAGAGCTATTATTGCTCTCTCTCTTCCTGATGAGGTCTACCACTCTTTGGTGAACTTTGAAACTGCCAAAGAAATGTGGACCACTCTATGTGTTCTGTACGAAGGTACAGAGGAAGTCAAGAAATGCAAAAAGATTGGTCTTATCAGAAAGTATGAACTTTTTTCTTTTGAAAAAGGAGATTCTCTTCCTAGTTTCTATAACCGCTTCAACTCTCTTTTAAATGATCTTAAGTTGTTGGGCAGAGTCTATGATAATGAGGAAGTCTTGTGCAAGTTCATGGATTGTCTCCCAGATTTTTGGGAAAATATATGTACTTGCATCAAAACTACCAAGGACCTTGAGTTCATGCCCTTAACCGTACTATATGGTACTCTTTTCAACTTTGAGCAAACCAAGCTTCAACGGAAATCTTTCATCAAGGAAATAAAGAGCTCCTCCATAGCTCTTGTTAGTGAAAGTTCCAAGAATTCTCAAAATCTTCCTAGAATCACCTATCCTTCATCTGACTCTGACAATGACAGCCAAACAAATGTAACCCACCAAACGGAAGCATATCTTAGTGATGCTGATGATGAAGGTGAGGATATCATGGTTGAACAGTTGTCGGATGAGATGGCAATGATGGCCGGTTCTAAACACAAGTTTCGTCCCTTCAACAAATCTCGAAGTCTTAGAAAAACTTCATCTTTCAAAACCTCTTCTGACAAGTCCAATGAGGAATGCTACAACTGTGGCAAGAAAGGACATTTTGCATCTGAGTGTAGAAGCAAGCGTATCTCCAAGTCCAAATTTACTTCTTCTGACAATCCCTCTTCAAAAAGGGAAAAATCCAAACACATGCCTTTCAAATCAACCTTTCCCAAAAAGGAGTCCCCACCATCCTTCTTAAATCATCAGGAGCGTGCCGAGAAATATAAGGCCAAGTACAAGAAAGAGAAGGAAAGGAGTGAGGGTCTAGAGAGAAAAGGGAAGGGTCTCATGGCAGAAACCCACGATTGGGACGACGAAGACACCTCCGACAGCGATTCTCAGAATAGATGCTTTGTGGCCATCTCAGAAGAAATGGAAGTTTCCGAAAGTGCCACTTCACCTATGGCTCTAGTGGCAACTGGGTGCTCCACAGCCTACGCTCAGGTACATCCCTTCAATAATATGTCTGATATTGAAAAGATCAATGCTTATGAATCTTTAACTCAAGACTTTTATTCTGTTAAAGACAGTAAGAATAGAAAATCTGTTCAAGTAAAAGAGCTCAAAGCTGAACTTGAAATTTGCATGTCTAAGCTTAAAAGGTTTGAGGAAATAAAAATTGAGCTTGAGGACTTGAAAACAATAAATCATCTGATCTCAAAAGAAAAGAACTCTCTCTTTAAGAAACTAAAAAGGGAACAAGAAGTCATTAAAAAATGGTCAAGCTCTTCCAAAAATCTTGAACAAATCTTTCAAAGTCAAATCTGTAGTACAAACAAGTTCGGTCTAGGATTTGGAAAAACTGATGTTTGTGAGTCCACTTTTGCTCGTGTTCCCCCCACCAATGCTTGTGATAATCTCTCTGATTCCAGCTCTTGTGATTCCATCTCTTTGAACTCGTTAGATCTGTGTGAAGCCTTAAAATATGGGATATCCTTAAAGGCCAAAGACTCCTCATTGCAAATTACTGAGAAGCAAGATTCAAATGACGTTTCCAAACCCATCCATGATCAGCTCAAACTTTCAGTCATGGATGAAGCCTCCTCCTCAAACTCTGCAAAAGCTAATCCTTCCAAAAGATCTAAACCCACCGATCTCATCTCCTTTGTGCCCACCGATCCCACAATCTATGACCCTCCAATCCCTCTTCATGAAGTGTTGAAATCTATTCACATAGACACCTACACCGAACCTAAGCCCTCAAAGATCCCCAAAAGGGAAACTCCTGTTCATTCAAAAAGGATTTCCTGTGCTGACAAAGGAAAATCGATAGTCAACTGCATGGCAAGCTCTCATCCCAAAAGTTCTACCCCAAACATTCCCCCTTACAACACCTATGTACCTAGATCTGTGCTTTTGAGAAAATCAACTCCCAAAGATTTATCCAAAGGAATCCTTGGGTCCAAGCCCCCTGCTCTGTTCTCCTCTAACAAGGTTATAAGAACAAATGATAAAAGCCAAAACATGAAAAATGCTAAAAAGGTTTTTATCTATAGAAAATGCTATAACTGTGGTGACACTTTTCATATGGCTAAGGACTGTCCCAAGGATAGGATTGATAGATCCAAGCTTAAGGAATCAAGCTCCTCATACCCCATCACCTTTACCCCCTGCTCTAAAATGGACCAAAGATCACCCCATAGATCAAATTATTGGTGATCAACAAGCAGGTGTCCAAACCCGCAGAGGAGTTGGAAATATCTGTCTCTACGTGAATTTCCTCTCTCTCTCTGAACCCAAGAAAGTGGATGAAGCTCTATCAGATCCTTGTTGGATCACTGCCATGCAAGAAGAACTCTCTCAGTTCCAGAGAAATAAAGTTTGGAGATTGGTTCCCAAACCCAGAAACAAGACAATCATTGGAACCAAGTGGGTATTCAGGAACAAAATGGATGAAGATGGTACTGTGATCAGGAACAAGGCCCGATTGGTAGCTCAAGGATACAGACAGGAAGAAGGCATTGACTATGATGAAACATTTGCCCCTGTTGCAAGACTTGAAGCTATAAGGATCTTTCTGGCTCATGCTGCCTACCGAAATTTTAGGGTTTTTCAAATGGATGTTAAAAGTGCCTTTCTCAATGGGGAACTTGCAGAAGAAGTCTACGTGAAACAACCTCCTGGCTTTGAAGACCCAGCTCATCCAAACTTTGTGTACAGACTTGACAAAGCTTTGTATGGTCTCAAGCAAGCTCCACGTGCTTGGTATGACACTCTTGCCAACTTTCTTCTCAAGCATGGATATTCCAGAGGTAAAATTGACAATACTCTCTTCATCAAAGAAACCTCAGGTAATATAATTCTTGTTCAAATCTATGTTGATGACATCATCTTTGGTGCCACTGATGAATGCCTATGTGATGAGTTTGCCTCTCTCATGATGAGTGAATATGAGATGAGCATGATGGGAGAGCTTACATTTTTCTTGGGCCTTCAAGTCAAACAATCTTCAGAAGGAATTTTTATAAATCAAAGCAAATATATTCGGGACCTTCTGAAGAAATTTAACTTTCTAGACAGCTCTCCTATGAAAACTCCCATGGCACCTCCCTTGAAATTGTGTGCCGATCTAAAAGGTGAATCTGTGGATGTTACTCTTTACCGAGGTATGATAGGCTCTCTTCTTTACCTAACTGCTAGCAGACCGGATATTATGTTTGCTACCTGTCTATGTGCTCGTTATCAGGCCAATCCTAAAGTATCACATTTAAAGGCTGTAAAACGAATTTTTCGGTATCTTAAGGGCACACTGCACTTGGGTCTTTGGTATCCCAAAGACTCAAGTTTTGAACTAATTGGCTATTCAGATTCAGACTTTGCAGGTTCCCAGATTGATAGAAAGAGTACTACAGGAAGCTGTCAGCTCCTTGGGGGAAAATTAGTAAGTTGGTCCAGCAAGAAACAAAACTCTGTATCCACCTCTACTGCTGAGGCTGAATATGTAGCTGCCGGGAGCTGCTGTGCTCAGATTCTATGGATGAGAAACCAACTAAGGGACTATAATCAATTCTTTTCTAAAGTCCCAATTCTGTGTGATAATTCCAGTGCTATAGCTATAGCAAATAATCCTGTTCTTCATTCTAGATCTAAACACATCGATATCAGATATCACTTCATAAGAGATCACATTTCCAAAGGTGACATTGAACTACACTTCATTCCCACCGATTTGCAGCTTGCCGATATTTTCACCAAACCTCTTGATGAAACCAGGTTCAACTTTCTCATCAGTGAACTTGGGATGTGCAATTTCCAAGAATAAATATGTGTTCATGCTTCACCGATCTCACATCGGTGGACACCTTCGTATCTACTTCTCTCTCTCCACCGATCTCTCATCGGTGGACAACCTATGTGTCAAATCTTTTCTATCTCTTTTCATTTCGGTAATAATCTCGAGTATCGGTGAAGCGTGCCTACCACCGAAGCACGTTTCGGTGAAAATTTCCAGAATCGGTGGAAATCTGTCCACCACCGAAATCTCATTTCGGTGGTCATCTCAAATCGGTGAAACTTGTCCACCACCGAAGTCTCAAATCGGTGGTCATCCCAAATCGGTGAAATCTGTTCACCACCGAAATCTCAAATCGGTGATCATCTCATTTCGGTGGTACTATCCAAATTCGGTGAACCTTTCTATCACCGAAGCCCCATTTCGGTGGTACTATCCAAATCGGTGAAACCTTTCTTCCACCGAAGTTCCACCGAAGTCCCACCGACGTCCCACCGATCGTCCACCGAGCGAACACCGATTCCTCCACCGAAGCATCACCGAGCCTACACCGATTCACACGGTTCCCAAAGCCCACTTGTGACCACTCAATTGCTTTTGCGTCAGACCCTTCGCCTATCCGCCGCTCCTTGTCCCGATTTCCAATAACTCTTTCACCTCAAGAGCCGCATGTCCCCTCTTCCCATACAAAAATCATCATCACCGTGCCTTTTCATTTCCCTATATATACACATACCCCCTTCATTTCTTCCCCACTCCTCACAATTCAAACCTGCAACTCTCTCCACTCCAAACATATCTCTCTCATGGCATCCTCTCGATATCAAATTCCTACACGTTTTGAAGACCTCCGCTTCAACCAATGCAATCACGTTGCCCGCCTTGAATCCGATCCCGCTCATCCCGAGTTCTCTACTATCGCTAAATTTCTGTCTCGCTCTCCTCTTCTTCATGCCTTCTCATGCAACCCCAGGATGAGCAAAATGCTCATTAGTCAATTCTGGCTATCCTCCGTGTACGATCCCTCCAATGAGGCCATTCACGCCTCCATCTTCACCAATGCCGAAGGTGATCACGACCTCACTTTTGGGGTCGATGATGTTCGTCTAGCTCTCAAGATCGATGCCTTTCCCGACTATGAAGACATGTATTTGGATACCATCCATGAAGACATTGTTCTTACCACCGGTTATGTGCTCGACGACTCCTCCAAAAGCTCCAAAGGCCCCGGTACTCTTCTTCGCAGCAAAATGGGAGGCATTTGGAATTTCTTCTTCGCTCACGTTATCCATTGCCTCTCACGCAAAACAAGTGGACATGACCAATCGCCCTCACACGTAAACAAACTCGCTCATGCCCTCATCTTCCAAAGGAAAGTTGACTTCGCCCAATATTTCTTCTCAGAACTTGTCGAGGTCATCAAAACTCCCAAGAAGTGTTATGTTGCTTTTCCCCGCTTCATCTCCATGATTCTACAACACAAGCTTTCCAAAGCTTTGGAGACCGATCGCCGCTCTTCCTCGCCCCGGTTCTCGTATGAATGGTCATCTCCCGTTGTGGGCACCAAAACCCTCAACGTCAAGCCGCTCGCCACCGATCGCCCATTACGCCCAGGTATGATTTCCTTCGCTCTATCTCCCGAACTTCGTTGGGGTGACGCGGAAATTCCCGGGTTTCGCCACTTGGAAATTCCCGAGGTCACTCCAACTGTTGTGGTCCCTTCTCCCCGGTCCCGAGTGACGTCGGGTGGCACTCAAAATAAACGACAGAAGGCCACCGGCACCTCCGCTCCCGCTTCTCGAACCACGTCACCGAGAGATCCCTCGGAGACTTCCCCGGTTCACACCCCTTCTCACAAGCGGAGGCACTCACCCTCCCCTTCGGGATCTCTTCCAAAGAGGTCTCGGAAACCATCGGCCCAACCGACTCATCCAACCGTCGATTCTCCAAAATCGCCGGTTGTTGAACTTCATCCCTCCGGGCCAAGGGTACCCGCTACACACCCCACCGTCCCCTCTTTTGCCTCTCGAAAGGCCTCAGTTACATTTCAGGAGAACCCCCCGCATACCTCCCCACTCGACTCCTTGGGTGGTGGGGATGACCTCGAGATCTCTCCGCTCGAGGGTTCTGACTTCACACTACACAGCTTTACACCCGATCAGTTTTCGATCGAAGACATTGCACAACCCTCTAAGGGTTCCCCCCCAATTGCACCCTTTGATTTCTTTGATTTTCTTTTAGCGAACACTGGTTCTCCCCAAACCATCCCGTCCACCGAAGAACATCACACCGAGTCTCCCTCGTCCTCGCAACAATCACCCCCCCGATCCCCTGCTCCCCCCCGATCATCTGCTCCCCCCCAATTGCTACAACCCGACAACTTGGTGCCTTACCTCCATATTCCCATTCCCGAGCCTGACCCCCACCGACTACTCTTCCAGTTTCCCGAAATCGGTGGCCACACTTCCCCGCCCATTGACCGCACCTCTACCTTTCTTAAATCTACCATCACCTTAATCTCCCAAGCCAATTCCCGCATCTCTACCCTCGAGTCTCAGCTACCGCATCTTCTTCTTGATGCCATCACCGAAGCCCTACGGCCCGTTCAAGAAACATTATCTGCCCTTTCTACCACAGTGGAGTCCCTCTCCAAACCTTCCACTGACTCACCCAGTCCTGAACGTTCCCAGTGGGAAATGGATCTCGGTGATTTTGCCTTGGTTCCCCATACCACCGAAACGAGTCTAGCCTTCCTACACTCCAAGTTTGATAAGGCCTTCTATGAGTTAGGTTTCAAGTTGCCGGCTGTTCCTGAGGGGGAGAAAACCACGGCTCCACCGAAACTTCCATCCATAAAGAAAATTTCCAGTAACCAGCCTCCACCGAAACCCTCACCACCGAAACCATCCTCACCACCGAAACCATCCTCACCACCGAAACCATCCTCACCACCGAAACCATCCTCACCACCGAAACCATCCTCACCACCGAAACCATCCTCATCACCGAAACCTTTCTCTCCACCGAAACCCTCTTCTCCACCGAAACATGTCTCACTCTCACCGACCAATACTGGCTCCACCGAAGCTCTTGACCTTAATGCATCAGTTGAGGGGGAGCAGTCCAGCAATGCTCCCGAAGACAAAGGGAAGAGAATTCTTTCGGCCGAAGAATTGGCCAGAGAAGCAAAGAAGAAAAAGGATCTGACAAAATATGGGGCTCGACCGAAGGACGCTGAAACTCTCAAACTCAAGCCTGCTTCTCAACCAATCACCACCGAACTTGGCCTCTCTGCTCAAGAAATTGAGGAAGCAAGAATAGCTCAAATCGACTTAGACAAATCCAGAGATCTTTCTCTCAAAGCTGCCACAGAAGAAGCTTCAAAAGTCAAGTCCACCGATGCCATCCAAACACAGAGATCGGTGCTCAGTGCCTTGGAACAACAAAAGAATGAAGAAATTAATTGGTACAAAAAGACCATGCACCACCGGAGCTATAGGTCACAAATTTCTTCAGTAAAGATTGCCACCTCCAAAGCAAATCCTCAAGACATCAGATTAATTATTAGCTGGGATGATGGTTCTATGAAGAGTGTGAAAGAAAGCCATCTCCAACTCTTCGGTCTCTCGGAATGGTATGAAATCACTCAACACCTCGTCAAGAGTCCAAATCCAAGGAAAGACATCTTTGTAAAATACATTGATGGTCTAATGAATAAGATGAAGGAGATCAAAAGAAAACATAACATCATTCTCTCCACCGAAGAAAGAGCCAAACTGCTGTCTCTGAAAGAGAAGATCATCCTCCCCAAAGTCAAAAATCCTCCTGACTCAGTCTTCAAGGAAATGGCAAGAGAAGGTAAAATCCCAAATGTAAGCAATCTTAACCTTACCATTCCCACCTCTGTTCCCTATCCTACCACAACCTTGAGCCTCTCACCAATACCAGGATTATTCTTCAACGACGGTCTCGGTCGTCGGGCATTCTTCAGATTTGCCCAGATGTCCATAGCCGATACCATATTTCTGGAAGGCATTCACAACCTCTTTCCAAACATCCCCGAAGCTCAACCGTTCTATAGAAACTTACTGGATGAAATCAAGCGCCGCAAAACCTCAAAGAAGTAAGTTCTCTCCAGTTAGTACTTGTAAAAGTTAATTTCTCTTTCTGTAAAAAATTGTACGAGAACTTATCTTAATACAAGTATCTCTATTTGAATTTTATTTCCGTACATACTTCATTTTTTGTTCCCTGTAAATACTGTACATAGTATACATACACATACAAAAGAAAAAGGTCAAAAAGATCAAAAAGAATGGTCTATGTGAAAAGAACCCAAAAGAGTAAAAAGGGTCAAAAACGCACTTACTTTTGTTTACTCTTGAATATTCTAAGATAAGGAGCTCAAATTCAAATAGGGGGAGATTGTTGGGTCACCAAGGATTTGAAATTGACTCACCGATGTTTTCCCTAAAACTCCTACTTAGAATATTTTAGTTCAGTTCTTTGAATGACTTGTACAAGATATCAAATATTCGGTGAAGTCGAAGATCAACCGAAACCAAGCTTGAAGACTCTCTACTTGTGGAAAATAGAAGAATCTCGGCAACATTCAAACAAGTCATCACCACCGAAATTCCTTGACATTTCGGTGGCCTTCTCTCCACCGAATTTATAAGACAATTTCGGTGGCCTCTTCCACCGAAGAACATGGACAAATTCGGTGGTCCCCTTCTCCCACCGATGACCCTTTCGGTGCTCCTCTCACCACCGAAATATACATGTAACTTCGGTGGCCCTCTCACCACCGAAATATATATGTAACTTCGGTGGTCCTCTCACCACCGAAATATACATGTAACTTCGGTGGTCGCTTCACCACCGAAGTATACTTGTAATTTCGGTGGTCCTTTCACCACCGAAACATGCTCGCAATTTCGGTGGACTAGTTACCACCGAAACATGCTTGCAATTTCGGTGGACTAGTCTTCTTTCCACCGAAGATTTCTCAATCTCGGTGGAAACCACTTCGGTGCTAAAGGCTCAAGACAGAAGATCATTTATTATGGGACAATATCCTCCAGCAGAGAAAAGTGACAGTTTGTCTTTTTATCCACCTTCAGCTAAGGTCCCTATTATCTGCTCAAGCTACTCTGTCTGCACCTAGTGAAAAGTGACAAGGACTTCACAGTTCTCCTGAAGTCAACATTATCAGCATATGTGAAGATGACAAGTGTCCCAAGCATTTAATGCTTGGGCACTCCTTGGCACTATAAAAGGAGAAGTGCTCTTCTTGCAAATACTTACGCTTTCAAGAAATTCTCTCAGTGCAAGAAACCTTCTTTTAAGCCTTAAAACTCAATAGCTTTGCTCTTAGTGTTCTTAGTTGTTTTGTTGTATACTTTGTGTAAGATTGTTAGAATAGTTTATCTGTTCTTTTCCGCAACAATCTTAAGTTTTCTGTGTGTAATTCTTTTGAAAGTTTTTCAAATATAAGAATTAAAATTGTGAAATTTTTGTGTATTGTATTCAACCCCCCCTTCTACAATACTTGTTAAGCCATCTGGGACTAACAAAATTAATTCTCACACTTGTCACCAAAATTGGTATTTCTCACATGATACCATGCCATATTGGTTGTTATTGCATTGAAAGTAATACCATCTTTTGTGTGTAATATGGATTTGATTAACATCTGTCACCAAAAACATTATGTTTATAAAAGTAGCAGTGAAGTTTAATATGATTACCATAATGGTTATTATCAAAATGTTCAATGTGGGTTTTGGCCATGTATTTTGAACTGACAATTAAACAGTTCAATCTGTACATTAATATTCGATATAAGTGGGGAATTGATGGCATCTCGAATAGCAACTTTCAAATCCTTAAATGTTCATGCCGATGCACCATTGACCTTTGAAGAGACATGTAAAAAGAAAAATGTCATTTTTGGAGGTGTTCGTCTATTTCACCGTGTTTAAGAGTTGTTCGTCTATTTCGCCAAAAATGTCTTTTTTGGTGTATGCTAAGGGACAGTTTACTAAGTGTTTATAACTTCTTATCGGGTAAATAGTGCTTACTAAGTAAGAGATAATGTTGTTTACCAACACATGTCGTTGACCGAGATGTTGACCAGGTAAATAACTCTTGTTTGCACCAATATTCATGTAGATTTGGCATCAGGCAAAGTGCTATGATTGAAATTAGAAATCAAAGCTTCTCTGTGTTGATTTCTTTTGAATTAGTTTACTCACAACCATGAAGCACTTATAGTGAGCAGACTTTATTTGAGGGGGTTATTGTATTATATAGTAATTATTTACTATATTTCATATGTTGTAGCTAAGTTAGACAATTTTGAGTATCCGTCCTTGGCTATCTTGATACTGTGTAAGTTTTTGTTTTCTTGAATGTCGTCTCAATCAGGTGTGTAACATAACTAGAATGTGACAATGTATGCAGATATTTTGGCACCCAACAATTTGACTAATAAGTGGACGAGAGCATGAGAAATGCAGCTTCAATTGCTTCCAGGTCTGTAGATAGTGATGCATCATAGAGACCTACTACTGTTCAAGTACCTGTTGCGCTTAAAGAAGCCTACAACATTCAGTGCTAGACTTTGCACTTGAGAGACAAGGTTATGGTTCAACCGGTTGTCTCCTAGCAAATAGAACTATTTGCATCTAATGTATATGTTTGCTTTTATTAGTATTGATTATAATAGATTAGATTGAATTGGTTTAGGTTTATTGGATTTTTTTCTTTTTGCAGAATGAAAAAGCTTTGTGAGTGGATGTGACTTAATTCGGAATGTTGTAGACTTTTATAAATCACAGGTGAGTACAAGTATATTTATCTCTTATGCATTATGCTTTTTGTATTGGAATTTTTTTACACACAAAGATACATATTGAATATTTAGTTAAAATAGTCAAATTTAAGTTTGGAATTCTCATGATTCTTTTTTCATATTAATGACAAATCACTTTGTTATTGGTAGTACATTCGATCCTTGACAAAGTATTTTATATAAATCCTAACTATCCAAATCATTTTTTCATCCCAAGTAGTTGCGGGTTCAAGCCTTATCAACAATTAAAGAAACAAAAACAACTTAATATCAGGTAAGCATGGCAACCAAGTTGCCTACTGTTAGTAAAGCAGAAGAGCTACTGGAAAAGCTCAGGAGTGCTTCCTGGAATGCTGCAGTTCAGGGTAATGTATCATGTGTGGTTTCATAATCAAAATACTTGTGCTACACCAATTCTTGATGGAGGTTAAAGGTTTCTTGCTTTAGCAGTCACTAATTCACAATGCAGAGAATCACCAAAAGGCCCAAATATATCAAATTATACCATTTGGGGAGCCATATGGTTGTTTAGTATGAAAGTTGAAATTTATGGTTGGTTTGTTTTTTTTGCTCGATGATCTTAATGACTTGTTTCCGCTACCACTAAGAAGTTTTTGTTTCTCGCTTAATTTTTAAGCAATGATCGAATTGGATAAGTCACCATGTATCATAGTGCCCACATTCAGCCATCTTATTACAGACTTGTGTTAGGGGTTGTTTAGCAAATGCTTATTTAGGTAAGCGCTTATTGGTCAAAACAGAGTAGTTGTTGCTCTTGCCAAAATGCTATATACCATTTAACATGGTAAATCCACCATCCCCTAAGTTGTTGTTGATCTAGATTTAACAACTTCCAATTCAACCCAACTCTAGACTGTAAACAAAACAAAGACAAAACAACAATCCTAATAACAACCCAAAAACTACACCGGGTCTCCACAAACCAGCAAATGGTCTGGTTAACAGCAAATGTGAATGTGCATGTAGCAGCGTCTGTTGAAGTTCTTTTTATGCTTGTAACTCTAGCTGTTTCGTTATTGAAATGTTATGTATTGTAAATTGAGGAGTAAAAATAGATAAAAGGTCATTGGGTTTTTAGATTTTATCAGTCACTTATTCAACATAGTGAATGATACTCTTCCAAGGAAGATAAAGAAGTGTATGCATATGTATATGAAGTTCTTGAGTTCTTAAAAAGAACCATGTCTATAAATCAATTGTTAAGTTTTTATGCAACGAAGAAGTATATATGGAGCCTACTTGATTGTTTATATGCAATGCTCTGTTTAGTTTAAATTTATTTTGTCTACCTTGTAGCTAAATAAGCAGAAACTTGAATTGAGAGTTGAAGTTTTCAGTTTCATAATTGCACTACATCGTGCGGGTACACTCAAGTGGTCGGGGCAGTGAATACATCAATGCCGGTCAAATTGGTGACAACCGTTCATTGCGAAATACCGGTTACGAGTTCATCCCAATCGTCATTGTCGCTTCGGAGCCACAGTTATTAGCAATTGCTTGTTTTTCTTGGTAAAGACTGAGATTGTCGCTTGGCATAAATTTTTCAGAGTTGCATTCTTTTTGGTATGTTGTACTTGTGTATATAAATGAGCTGTATCTGTTTAACAATACTTCAATGATATGAGTACTTGACCTTTTGTTAAATAATGGATATATAAGTTATATCATCCATCCAAATATTCTTATTATTTGACTACCATTATAATATGTCTTCTAATTTTGACTTCGATTGAAAAAACCTCTGAATAAATGACCTAATATTTTTTATAAATGAGCAGATATCAAAACACGTTGAAACAGAATGTCAAGTTAGTTAAATTATTGAAGCACTCTTAGTTCCAATTAGCATTTATATATATTATAAAGCATAAAGGAGGTTCAGGGGAAAACCTCAAAAATATGGAAAACTGGAGAACACATTGGTAGCCATTCATCTAGACGATATGTATGTATTTAATTAATTAAGTTGTTTTTTGGTTTTTATGCACTTGTACATATGCTTTTGTGCATGTTATAGATTATCTGTATGCAAACGCATACCGTCCACATGAAGAGCTTAAATCTGGGAAAACTTATGAAAACAACACACAAAGGATATACATTATTGTGAAGAGCTTAAATCTGGGAAAACTTATGAAAACAACACACAAAGGATATACATTATTGAACGCAATAATCGGTCTCTTTTACAAACTTGGTTTAGAATAACTTTTGGCTTAAATCTTGGAAATGATTTTAAATTTTTGCTTCTTAGCGATTGAGGGCAGCAAAAGGATTCAAGATCGACTCCTGCATGATTCAATGGCCACGTTGTCCTCAGTTGCTTGTTCGTTGGGTTGGAAGTGATGATTCGGAGGCAACATGGGAAGACCTTCAACACTTTAATCGTGCTTTGCTTTCCTAGCATTTCCAGCACCATCTTCTCCGCCTGCCGATTCCCGGCCTTTGGGTTCCAACCTTGACGACAAGGTCGATTTTCCCGAGAGGTATTCATTACTATTATATGTTTCATCACGTGATTTTGTCCAAGGATCGGATTTCATAGATGAATCACGTGAGGTGCATCCTTCACAACCTTTTTGGTTAAACTTATTAAATATGCCGATTACGACCCATTTTTGTTAAATTAAAAAACGAGTCAATTTACCAAGAACGTTATTGCGTTACGGTATTGACTACAACTATGGTGTATAATGTTGTCTTTTTTGACTCTATAACATTATATACTTTTATATATTATTAGTTAATTTAAAATTTCAAAAAATTGTTAGGGGGAGTACGAATAAGAATAATGATAAAGTATATACTTTTATATATTATTAGTTAATTTAAAATATTCATATTATACAAATTTTTAGAAAATGGGTTTTTGAGTCAAATAATATTTTTGGGGACCAATGAACCTACCTCTGCTTTTAACTTTTCCTCAAACTATCACAAGCATTGAACACTTTTCCAAAGTGTCCTCGCATGAAGGGTAGAGTAGTCAAGGCTTAGGTTCTCATGACAAATTGAGTTAAATTAGGAAATGTGAGAAATGGTTATCAATAATTGGATACATATTAGGATGAGGTTTATTGGATCAATCTTTATACCAAGTGCGATTTATAGGAGGGTTTGACATTAAAAATGATCGATAGTTTGAATCTACTTTTCATGTTAACTCAACTTCTCACATGATTTTTCTTTGAGTAGTCAATTGAATATATATATATATATATATATATATATAAGGGTGAGTTCAAATGAAAACTCATTTTCAATTGTGAACATGAGGACAAGTCACAATCATTGATCAAGATTTGGAAAACTAATCAATGATTAAAATTTAATGAAACCAATTAAGAAGTGATTAAGGACAAATATGGAAATTTGAATCAGCGCCTACCATCTTTGACTTTTTATTTTCTTTTTTAATTAAAAAACTTTTACCCCTTAAAGTTTAAAATAATTTATCTTAAAAATTACTAATATTTTAATCAAACAAATTACATCAAAAAAACGAGAATTTCGTGCTCTTCGATATGACATCCATCTCGATATAGTTTTTCTTCATTTTAACCGTTTTTACGTGAAATGCTATGTATGTGTTATATTCAGTATGAATATGTATGCAAATTTCCTGATGTCCATATTCAGTATGAATAACAAAGGGGAACGTTCATTCACTATTCATGACGAATAACACAGTATTCAAAATGAATAATACAACATTCAGGATGAATAATACATGAATTCATGATTCATGTATTATTAAACATGAATCATGTATTATTCACCTTGAATGTTGTATTATTCATCATGAATGATACATTATTCATGATGAATAATATATGAATGACCCGTAAAGGTGTAACACATGACGCACTCTCTTTTGTTTTCTGATACACAACCGAGACTTGGTTTTATTCTTTATGAATATGTATGCACATCTTCAGGTGTCCACATTCAGTATTAATAACAAAGGTGAACGTTCATTCACTATTCATGATGAATAATACAATATTCAGGATGAATAATACAATATTCAGTATGAATAATATATCATTCAGGATGAATAATACACGAATTCATGAATCGTGTATTATTCACCCTGAATGATGTATTATTCATACTGAATGATACATTATTCATGAAGAATAATACATGAGTGACCCGTGAAGGTGTGGAGACGTGACGCACTCTCTTTCGTTTATCGGTTCACAATCGAAACTCGATAGGTTCCCGATTCATCTCGATGGGTGTTGGGTTACGGTAATGAAGAACACGATGCCTTAGGACGTTGAAGAAAGTGTTGTAGAAGGTGATGTTGAGTTACGGACTTACGGTGTCGAGATGTTATAAACACTTGAATACATAAATATTCATAATGAATATAACACATATATGACATTTCACGTAAAAACGGTTAAAACAAAAAAAAACTATATCGAGATGGATGTCATATCGAAGAACACAAAATTCTCGTTTTTTTGATGTAATTTGTTTGATTAAAATATTAGTAGTTTTTAAGATAATTTGTTTTAAACTTTAAGGGGGGTAAAGTTTTTAATTAAAAAAGAAAAGAAAAAGTCAAATATGGTAGGTGTGAGTTTAAATTATCTTCCCTTTTTACCTCTAATCATCTAAATTAATAATTTTAATTAAAAACTCTATTTAATATTAGTCATTGGATCAATAGAGATGGAAGGGTCAAGATTCGTCCTCACGTTCACAATTGAATTTGAGTTTTCATTTGAACTTTCCTCTCTCTCTCTCTCTCTCTATATATATATATATATATATATATATATATAAATATAGCCACAAGTTCAAATGAGAAGTGCTAAATATTTGAGAAGTAAAGAAGTAATCTTGACCATTTATTCGGTCAAGATCGGTTTTAATTGGTCAAAAGTTGCGGTTGTTCCAAAAATAGAAAGACAATTTCGTAACTTTTACAAAAAAACACGGGACGAGTTCATATATAAATCTGTGTGATTCACATATGAACTATACGTTCATATATGAACCTTTGTAATTCACATATGAACTCTTTTTAACTAATTCATATATGAACATTGTGATTCATATACGAACCTTTGTGTTTCATATATGAAACTAATTAACTGTAGGTTCATATACGAACGTTTGTGATTCATATATGAAACTAATTAACTATAGGTTCATATATGAATCGGTTGAACCAATTAACTGATTCATATATGAACTTTTGTGATTCATATACGAACTTTTTTAACTAATTCTCATATGAACTAATTAACTAATTCATATATGAATCACAAAGGTTCATATATGAATTAGTTAAAAAGAGTTCATATGTGAATTATAAAGGTTCATATATGAACGTATAGTTCATATGTGAATAACACATATTCATATATGAACTCGTCCCGCGTATTTTTTACGAAACTACCCATCTATCTTGTGCATATCACGTGCAGACCACGCGAGGAATTATCCGCTGCTTCTCGGTCAAAGCCGCCGATCTTGACCGAATGAATGACTAAAATCACTTTTTTACTTCTCAAATATTTATCACTTCTCATTTGAACCTCTCCCTATATATATATATATAGAGAGAGAGAGAGAGAGAGAGACTTGAGATCACGTGAGACCAGACTATTTCCGTGAGACCCGTGAGACCACAAAATAATACTAAACCTTCACAACAAAAGACCGTAAAAGTATTGTGAAGTTTCAGTGTTATTTTTTGGTCTCACGGTCTCACGAAACAGGTTGATCTCACATGAACCTAACATATATATATAATATACATTACAGTTTATACTTTATAAAAGGTTAAAAATATTAATGTGTATAAAAAATGTATATATATATATATATAACTTTATTTTATAGAACCATAAATTATATGTAATATATAAAAGTGTTATAATAATTTTATTTTTAGGTGTTTTAACAAGTTTTTAAACATTTAAAGTAGAATATCACAATGGCAGACTTCTATTCTGGTAGGTCCAACCTTATTAGCTTTTTTATATGACAATTTGTTTTATGTTAAAGTGTTGCAATGAATTGTTTTTAGCTATCACGGGTCATATTTGCTGAAAAAATGAGATGCTATGGTAGCATGTCGAAACTTAAATTTGAGTTTTGATGGTTAACAACGATGGAACACAAAATTCCGACCCCCATCATCAAGATTCCTAGATCTGCAACCACCGCTTCCTTCTCTATATAAATTTTTAGTTCATATTTTGGTGAGGTGGAAAATAGTTAAGACCGCAGCTGAAGAAGGAAGCAAATAGCTCGAATTGGAAAAGTAGCAAAGAAGATAGAACGGAAAATACATGCAAGAAATAGAGGCTTATAAATAGAATAAAGAAGACGAAACTGAAAATGGCAAGAATTTTGAAAGTCCTAAAGGAGGTGAGAATGCAAAACCAGTTGAAGCATAGACTATCCACACAACCATTTCAATATCGTTTCTTTCAGGTACATGTGGTATGCAAAAAATGTATGATTTCGGATCGTATTCCTTTTTCGCAAAAAAACGTTCACACTTCTACTTCATCTATTTGTACATTTAATCGTGTCTGTCAATATTTATTTAATCATTTTAAACACTATTGTGGGGAGGAACCAACAACAAAACTTTTCAAGTCGTTTATTTACGGGTTCAGGTTCTAGGGGCTATCGCCAAAGCCGAAAAGATCTGATACCGATGTGGGTAAACTAAATATGTATGTGCGTACTAATTTTATGGTAGCATGCCTCGCAAGGGATGTCAAAGATTTTGAAAAACACGATTTATTAGATTTTTTGAAACAAAAGCAACCTCAATTCCCAGTTTTGGCCTGCATGACCCATGATATACTAACAATACAAGCTAGTACTTAGCTTCCAAGTCCTTTCTCTTAGTGGCAGGATTATTTTGATATGACGGACAAGACTAAGCCCGAAGTCCGTAGAGTGTTGCATATGTTTGAAGGATTATTTGGATAACGTTGATAGAATTCATGACACAACATGATTAGAGATGGAGATTGAAGAGGTAGAAGATAACGAAGTCACCATGAGAATCACATTAATTTCAAACAAAAATTTTAAGTTAAAAAACCACACATAAATTTTGGATTTTATTTTTAATGAAAAATCACATTAATTTTTCATTTTTCAGTTAAAAAAATATATTGTATCGTAAATATACAACTAATTTTTAATAAAATCATTTAAAATTAAATGACATCATCAATCCAAAAAAAACATCAATCCACTCAAACTTAGGGACCGTGTACCTAATCACTTACCTGGGTAAGTGCTTACCGGTAAAATTCAACACTATCACTTATTTCTCGTGTAAGATTTTAGTCGTACAAAAAACTGACATCGTATGCAACAATTTAGCCGGTAAGGGCTAACCGTGGTAAGAGTCGTCGCACTCACTTACCGGGTAAGATTCTTAGTCCTTGCTTTCGACTCTCGGTCCTTGTTTCCGCTCTTACCGGGTAAGATTCTTAGGTGTTGTTCGGTAGCGGCTTAATGGGCTGTGTGGGAGATATGGCTGATTCGCACAACCATGTCTATCCGTTCGGTAACGGCTTAATGGAAAAAAACGGGCTGACCGAATCAGCTAGAATTTGAGAGTCATTTGGGCTCAGCCACCATTATTTCCCAACTACCCTTCTTCTCCCTATATCTGATAACACATCCCACTCTCTCCTTCACTTCACATCACCATTGCAGCTTCCCCCAACCTTCCTCAAGTCGACGAAGCGAGCATCCTTAGGTAAGACCGACCTCTTCTTCACTGATGAATCTGCAATTTTTACTGATTCTGTGTGTATAAATCAATCGGTTTTTCCATCGATTTTTTCCATCGTTTTCTTTTTGCAGATTTTCACTGATTGACCTCTTCTTCACGGATTTTCCATCAGTTTTTGTTGATTTGCTGCTGGTTTTCCATCGATTTATCAGATGACGCTTGAAGGCCCCGCTGCTTCAGGAGGAGATGGTTTTTTTGCTGATTTGTTGCTGATTTTCCATCGATTCGTTCTGAGTTCTGTTGTTGATAATCAAACATTCCTATTGATAGTCAAACATTGTTGCTATGTTTAATTTTGTTTTTGACAGCAAAACATATCATGGGTCAGTGTTCTTAAACGGTGATTTGTTTGCTGCATTCATTCGGTGATTTTGTTTATGAACCTGTATTTCTTCATGAACCCGTGATTTCTTCATAAATCAATTTTTTATTGTTGTGGTTTAATGAGAATTGAAGAAGGATTTCTTCATAAATCAGTTTCCCGTGTGGTTGTGGGTTAATGAGAATTAAAGAAGGTAAATTGTGTAATAAGAAACTAGTTTTATTGAAGAAGTTGTTTTATTGAGATAAAAATAAAGACCGAGGGTAAAATGGTCATTTTTGACATTCGGACTGTTTATTCAGCACAACAACCGAACACCAACTTATCTGTTAACACTCAGACAACCATATCCACTCAGATAGCTATATCCATACAGATATTAACAGAAAACGAACCGAACAGCACCTTAGTCCTTGCCATATTCATCCAGTAAGCTAATGTGACTTGGTAAGCACTTACCCAGGTAAGCGTCTTGTAAACGACCCCTTACTCAATCTCTTTTAAAACGTATGTAACTCAAGTTAATATTTGACTCTAAATAGAAATGCGACTTAGAGAAGATACAAGGATCAAGATGCATAGAGGTTGAAGTGCAATTTAAGGCACAACATATCCACGAAATTTTGTAATTTTGATTTTCACTCTAACTTTTGTGTTTGATCATGAAATAATAATGTACTGTATCGTTTAAATGACTCTCTTTATAAAGTTTGGTGATATATATACAGCCTTAGGTTCAATAGAGAAGTCCAAATATTTAAAGAAATAGAGAAGTGATCTTGGCCATTTATTCTGTCAAGATCGGTTATAATTGGTCAAAAGTTGCGGCTTTGACTGGTCAAAAGTTGCGGCTGTTCCAAAAATAGAAGGGCAATTTCGTAACTTTTACAAAAAAACACGGGCTGAGTTCATATATGAATCTGTGTGATTCACATATGAACTATACGTTCATATATGAACCTTTGTAATTCACATATGAACTCTTTATAACTAATTCATATATGAATCTTGTGATTCATATATGAACCTTTGTGTTTCATATATAAAACTAATTAACTGTAGGTTCATATATGAATCAGTTGAACCAATTAATTGATTCATATATGAATCTTTGTGTTCATATATGAACCTTTGTGTTTCATATATAAAACTAATTAACTGTAGGTTCATATATGAATCAGTTGAACCAATTAATTGATTCATATATGAATCTTTGTGTTCATATATGAACCTTTGTGATTCATATATGAATTTTTTTAACTAATTCATATATGAACCTTTGTGATTCATATATGAATTTTTTTAACTAATTCATATATGAACCTTTGTGTTCATATATGAATCTTTGTGATTCATATATGAATTTTTTTTAACTACTTCTCATATGAACAAATTAACTGATTCATATATGAATCACAAAGGTTCATATATGAATCACAAAAGTTCATATATGAATCGGTTAAAAAGAGTTTATATGTGAATTACAAAGGTTCATATATGAACGTATAGTTCATATGTGAATCACACATATTCATATATGAACTCAGCCCGTGTATTTTTTACGAAACTACCCATCTATCTTGTGCAGACCACGCGAGTAATTATCTGCTACTTCTCGGTCAAAGCCGCCGATCTTGACCGAATAAATGGCTAAGATCACTTCTCTATTTCTCTAAATATTTGGACTTATCTATTGAACTCTTCCCTATATATATATATATATATAGGAAGGAATGATCATGCAAGAAGTTAAACGTTATGCGAAAACGCGAGAAATGTGATATCATATATGATTACATGGCATGTGGGTGTGCTTTATAATATATGATTACGCTTGTGTATCATATATGATATCACATTTCTCGTCTTCTTGCATAAGGTTTAGCTTCTCGTTTGAATCTCTCTCTCTATCTCTATCTCTCTCTCTCTCTCTCTATATATATATATATATATAGTGTTAGGTTCATTTGAGAAGTCTAAATATTTTGAGAAATAGAGAAGTGATCGTGACTCTTCGATTAAATGCGCTGATTTTGAACACGGAAGGGTATTTTGGTAATTAGTCATCCCGTTTACAAAAAACACAGGCTGAGTTCATATATGAATCTGTGTGATTCACATATGAACTATACGTTCATATATGAACATTTGTAATTCACATATGAACTCTTTATAACTAATTCATATATGAATCTTGTGATTCATATATGAACCTTTGTGTTTCATATATGAAACTAATTAATTGTAGGTTCATATATGAATCAGTTGAACCAATTAACTGATTCATATATGAATCTTTGTATTCATATATGAACCTTTGTAATTTACATATAAACTTTTTTTAACTAATTCATATATGAACCTTTGTGTTCATATATGAACCTTAATGATTTATATATGAATTTTTTTAACTAATTCTCATATGAACAAATTAACTGATTCATATATGAATCACAAAGGTTCATATATGAATCACAAAGGTTCATATATGAATTAGTTAAAAATATTTTATATGTGAATTACAAAGGTTCATATATGAACACAAAGGTTCATATATGAATCACACAAATTCATATATGAACCTGTCCCGCGTATTTTTTACGAAACTACCCTAAATACCCATGAGCGTCGTTTATTAATTAATGTGGACGCGCGCATTAATCAGGTGTAACGCGAATTTCTTGACCGTGGATTATTTAATCCAATGTATATGATCACTTCTCAATTTCTCAAAATATTTAGACTTCTCAATTGAACTCTTCCCTATATATATATATATATATATATATATATATATATATATATATATATATATATATATATATATATATATATATATATATAGGGTTGGGTTCACGTGAGACCAACCTGTTTTCATGAGACCGTGAGACCAAGAAATTAACACTAAACTTTCACAGTGATTCATTGTGAAGTTAAGAAAAACAACAAACATTCACAGCAAAAACACTGTGAAGGTTTACCATCACAGTATCTTCACAGCCTTTTGCTGTGAAGGTTTAGTGTTAATTTTTTGATCTCACGGTCTCACGAAAATAACGTGGTCTCACATGATCTCAAGTCTATATATATATCATACAAGCATACAAGCATAATTCATACATACATGCACTATTAACAAAAACCATCCTACACCTTTTGCCATTGAAGGAAGTGGGGTGTGTTTTTTTTTCTGAAATTCTTCGAATGATTGTACAAAAGATTTATAAATCAATAAAAAGATAAAATGACATAAATACCCTTTAAATCAACAGATTGACTTGACGATTGTTAGGAGAATCGACCAATGATAATTAATCAAGAACTATTGTGTCTATTGGGCCGAATACGGTGCAAACTTTTAGCCCAAACCTCATGGGATTGAATTGAAGTCCAACTCACTACCACTTAAATTCCATGTGGGTTTTTTGAGGTATACTAATTATTCAAATGCTATCGGAGGATTACACTATATTAACCAATTAATTATTGTTTTGTTCATCTATTTGGAGGTAAAGGAATGAATATAACCAAAATTCTCAACTCTATTTTTGAGTTTATGACCACTTGTTTGGTTGACAAACATTGGAATGAAATATTGGTAAATGACCAAAATGTTTTGTTTTGAATTTTTTTTAAACTGAAAATACTATAATAAAATAATATGTAAAACAGTATAAAATACACAACCCATATATAACCATAAACCAAACAACGTTACTAAATTGATATTAAAATTGTTTCAAAGTAGCTAATTCTTTATCATGTAAAATAAATATAATAGACATAATTCAATGTCTATTATAATAATTGAAATAGTTAACTATTATACATCAAGATAAATTTCATCAAAATATATTTAAAATAAAATAAAATAAAATAAGTATTAAATTAAAATAATTATGTTATATATATATAGAGAGAGAGAGTGGAAGGTTCAAACGAGAATTGTAACAATTTAAGAAAACACGAGGAGCATTCTCAACCAACCATTTGATTTATTAAGGGAATTAAATAGAAAGGGTATATGGGTCATTTTACATTTTCTAATTTAATTCCATATTTTACCCAGATTCTTTCCATCTAATTTAATTCCAATATAAACCCACTTCTTTCAATCGTGAACATGCTTTTCCTTCCCATCTATCAACTACATTCCCTCCTTCTTATCATTCTAGTTAGTTGTTTTTCTTTTTTTCTTCTCTGCAAACTCTTTTTTGTTTTGTCTCCGTAGTTGTTTTTGGTGGTGTTTTCCTCTTCCCAGAGGAAGTACCTAAAATCCAATGAACTATATAAAAAAATTAATTCATGTATCAAATCATATATGATTAGTTATGCATAACCATATGTACAAGCCTTGCATCACATATAAATAGTACATCACATATGATTTTTCATTGAAACACATATTCTAACAACAATATTCATGGATCAAATCATATATGATTAGTTATGAATAACCATATGTACAAGCCTTACATCACATATGATTTTTCAATGGAACACAAATTCTAACCATATGTACAATCCTTACATCACTTGTATCAAATCATATATGATTAGATATACATAACCATTATCTATTCCTAACAGCAATGTGTATCAAATCATATTACATATACATAACCATATAGGCAAGCCTTACATCGCATATGATTTTTCATTGTAACACAGATTCTAATATACATAACCATTATTTATTCAATGTGTATCAAATCATATATGATTAGATATACATAACCACATAGACAAGCCTTTCATCACATATGATTTTTCATTGTAACACATATTCTAATATACATAACCATTATTTATTCAATGTGTATCAAATCATATATGATTAGATATACATAACCACATAGACAAGCCTGATGATTTTTCATTGTAACACAGATTCTAACCATATGTACAAGCCTTAGTGCCTTATCAAATCATATATGATTAGATAAATCACATGTATCAAAGTTAAATCACATGGACAAATCCTCTCCGCTGATGAACGAATCACAAAGATAAATAAAATAGCTTGGAACAAATCACATGGGACAAATTGTGGTTTAGATAAAGAATAAACTACGATTTTTTTTAGCTTTTGATGAACCGACGGAAGAGGAAGATGAAATCGAGGGTGTTGCAGCTGGACCAAAGGGGAACGATCGGGGAAGAGGAAGGTACCGGGCACCGACAGGCGTCTTTCTTTAATGTCTCTGGTGGACCTCAGGCAAACACACAGGGATGAACCACGCCTTTCATCTCCATTTCAAAGCTAACCAGACCCTCATCTGTTTCGTCTCCTGCGTCTGCTCTCCTCCGATGAATCGATGAATAGAGAGAGAGCTCTGATTTCTCTGTGAATCGTCGATGAATAGAGAGAGAGCTCTGATTTCTCTGATTTGGTTTCTATGTGAAGCGTCGATGAAGAGAGAGAGCTCTGATTTCTCTGACTCGATGAAGAGAGGAGGGTTCAACACTCGATTTTGTCTTTTGCTATTTTGTACGATAAGATATACTTGTACAGATGGTTTTTTACTATTTTACCCCTAACTTAATGAGCTCGTGTCTTTTTCAGTTAATTGCAAAAAAAATCAACTTTTCCCATCTTTTAATCACAACCACTCAATTAATAGACCAAGGGCTGAGATGCATCCCTTTATTTTCTTATTTAGGTCCCCTCCTCGTATGAACCCGCCTATATATATATATATATATATATATATATATATATATGTTTAAGAGTATGTTTGAGATTATGAAAATACAACCTTCCATTCATTCGAAATCCTACTTATACTGAAGTAATGTTGAATTCTCTTGGTCGTAAGATTTGTTGGATTTTGAATAGTCATTCTTTAAAAGATAATGAATCAAACAAGAATATGAAATTTGATTAAAAAATTTGAACATTTCAATTCCATCAGATTTTAAGTAGATATCACATAATGAGCATGAGAATAATTTTAGTGAGGTATCTTGACTTATCGTAGGTTCCATTTCAAGTAAGATTGTCACACTTATCCTGCTAACTTAGATGTTGTTCGGTTCGTTTTCTGTTAAGACCTGTATAGATATAACTATCTGTATGGATATAATTGTCTGTGTGTTAACAAACAAGTTGTTGTTCGGTTGTTGTGCTGAATAAACTGTTTGAATATAAAAAATGACCAATTTTCCCTTTCGTTTGAAATTAAAAATTTATTGATGAAATTTTACAACAAATTTCTATAGATCAATCTTAATACATAGTACAATAATAAAGTCAAATGAAACCCCAAATTGAAAAAACAAAATCTTTGAACCTTAAATAACAAAAACCCAAATCTATAAATCCTAAATAAAAAAAAACTAAATACATGAACCCTAAAATAAACAACCCAAAATACATGAACACTAAAATAAAAAAACTCAATTTTATAAAACCCACACAAACCAAGAGTGTATGAATGAGGATATATACACAATAGAGAATACAGTAAATAGCGTCGAAAGGAGATTAAATTGATGGAAACGAATATGGTGGAGCATCGGGGATTAATGTTTGATGCAATCTGTAAATAACATTATGCCATAAGATGAGAAGGGGAGGAAGGGAAGAGTAAAAGGTAAAGGGGAAAGGGTAAAAGGGGAATAAATGGTTAAATAAAGGGCCGAGTCTATATGACTCAACTTTTGGAGCTCACCGATTCAGCCATTTGTTGATCGAATAAGTCGGTACCGAACACCTAAATATGATTGTGTGAATCAACTATATCTAGCATACAACCCATTAAACCACAAACGAAACAGTCCCTCAGTGAGTTTCATATACCTTCTTACAAAATATAGTGAAACATTAGTTTTATATAAGTACAACATTAATTTGTAAATTACTTGTGATATAGATATATCAAACTTAAAATTTTATGCTACAAGTGTTATTTTATAATATAAATCAATCCATGGAACTAAAGGGATGTTTACCAAAAATTTTATTAAGTTCTGTATGGATAAATGTGTCTGTCTGGTTAAGTTTATCGGTCCAAAAAAAATTGCAAAAAAGAAGAGAAGAAAGGTTAATAACATCTCTTCCTTCTAAAATTGAAGAGAGCAAAAAACATCTTTTGGTAACATTAACAGAGGGCAAAATCGAAGAGAGCAAAAAACAAACACTTTTTCTAATTAATAACATCTTTTTGTAACATGTTCTGTTAGAAAAAACTTTTTTTCTAATTAACATAGAGCAAAAAGAAGAGCAAAACGAAGAGAACAAAACATTTTTTGTTAGAAAAAATGAACAGAGCAGCGAAGAAAGAGCAAAATCGAAGCAAAATAAAAAAAACGTACAGAAGAGTGGCGGAGAAGAGCTGCGTCGCCGGAGAAAGCTGTGTAGCCGGAGAAAGCTTCGTCGCTGGAGAAGAAGGCGCGTCGACGGAGAAGAAGGCTGGAAAGTGAGAGGCAATGGGGAAGGGTGTGGGAGAGTGGTGTGGAAAGTGGGAGGCGATTGGGGGAAGGGTAGGTGTAACACCCCAAAATTCTGGGCTAATTTGAACCTCAAATTTCCACAAGCTATGATAATATAAACTTCAAACTTACATAAATAGCAAGTGAATTAATCATCAAGAGTACATTTACAGATACAGGATCCTACAAATAACTTATTAATCTAATTATGTCACTATAATCAGATTAACTAAGTTATCTAAGCAATCCCTCAAAATCTCCTTCTATTAATTGACTTCCTTGATATTCCAAAACGCTCGTCCCACAACCCTTATTTTCCCGAGCCGGTACCTGGTAAGAAAACATCATTTGAAACGATTAGGCCGACGCCTAGTGAGAACATTCGTTTCCATAATAATATTTGCAAAATCAATGTAAACTAGTTATATCAAACCTGATTACCCTTTTTCTTACCATACGTGTAACTCTATTCCGTTAACACGATTTTCATCCAATCCCATGAATATGACTGACACACATTCCATCATCATATCATGTCTTAGAGCCACACTACGAATCTTTACTGATTCTAGATTAATACTCTTATTCCAGAAATCGCAATATACACATGCCCATTTCCAATTCATATCCTATTCCAGAGCCACACTACGAATCTTTCTCAGATTCTAGATTAATGCTCTTATCCAATAAATCGCAATATACACATGCCCATTTATCGGAAAGGAAGTAGAGATTACAAGCACTTATGTCAATCCCATTTTCTTCCTTAGAAATTGGGAATAACGATTATTACCACACGCCTATTCCACAATTTCCACACACACACTGGAATAACGATTATTACCACACGCCTATTCCAGGGTTTCTCACACACATCAGAATAATGACTAACTTCATCTACTCCACGTGCACATAACCATTAGTACTACACACATCATAATAATGACTAACTTCATCTATTCCACGTGCACATAATCATTAGTACTACACACATCACTGGAATAACGATTATTACCACACGCCTATTCCATGTGATTACCAAACACTAGTGCCTATGGATCCATTACACTTACTACACCCCTGCCTAGTATCAAACTAGCACAGTCTATAAGCCTAACATACTACTATTCAGTTGTACGTATGTCCAAGCTATACAAGTTATGTTAAAATTCCTAAATCATACCTTTCCATGATTAACAGAACCTGCAATTCTCTAACTTCTCAAAAGTGTCCGGACAACAGGGGTTTCCGGAAAACTTAAACTTGTCCGGATAAATGGACTTTCCGGATAACAATACTTTACCGGATGCATGCATAATCCGGACAACTACATTTTCCGGACAATCATCTAATCCGGACAACACCCGGGAACTAGCTCAATCCGGATACTATCCGGTAACTATATTCATTCGGAAAACTAAAGCAATTCGAACTTACCCGGTATCTTGCTGCATCCGGACACATTCATCATCACGGTTTCCGGATACTTCATTTTATCCGGATTCTTTCAACATGCATCTTATAATTCGATCTAGATACATATCTGTTCTATTCAGCTCATTCCAGACCATTCCATACAGTTCATAACCAATTTATACAGCTATTTCAAGGTTCAATTTAACATGAAAACACTGATTTAAGCAAACAACAAATGAACCCACCTCTTAAGGAAGTTTTACCCACTTTGCACAATCTGATTCTTCAAATCTGTTGTTTATGATTATGTAAATCAATCCAATACACAGATTCGTCCATCATCATTCATTCACAACAAGTTAATCAGAAAACATAATCAATTTTCCTTACCAATTTGATGAACAAACCCTTGCTTTCTTCCTCTTTTCTCTTTCTCTCTATCTTCTAAACCGACCCAGATCACAAAAATGAGGAAATATCTGATCTTTCAGCTATGTTATCATACATACTTTCCAAAATGACCCATTTACACCTTCTAGTTTCATTATTTCCACAATTGACACCAAACTTTAATCCCTTGTATTTTAACCCCAATGAATTATAAACTTACAATATAATTCAAGGTTTTAACCAAAATACAATTAAATTCCAATTCTCATTAAAATACTATTATTGAAAATTCAGGATGTTACAGTAGGGTTTTACCGTTCTTTTTTTTCAAGGGTAAAAAAGTCACACTTTCATCTTAATGGGGACAACACTATAGACTCACTGTGCGAATAAGCCAAATCTGTCCGATTAAGTCACAAGTAAACACCCAAAAATGTCTGCGCGAATAAACTAGTTTTTTCATTAAGCCAATTAAGTCAAAAGTAAACACACCTAGATATTTCCCAAATAATTTAATCGAAACACTAAACATCATTCAGTTTCATTCGTAACACTTTTTACTAAGATGTTAAGTATTTCAATTTTAAAATTCATAAACTATATAGAAATAAACAAATGTGGTGTAAATAATAAAATATAGAGCAAGCTGGAGGTACTTGTGGTTTGTCGAAAATAACATTTTTCGGTGCTTCAGTTTTGAAATTACAAGTTGACCATTATGGTTTGCAAAAAACGGTCGGATTATTTTTTTGGTCTCTTTCTCTAATATCTGCTAAAAAATTTCACTAAATGAGGGATATTTTCGTCTTTTAATCGATTTTGTCTTTTTTATGCAATCAAAAACCATTGGGATGAAAATCAGTGTTGATTAGGTGAAAGACAAAAAAAGGATAAGACGACGAAAACGTCTCTTATTTAACCGAATTTCTTAACAGTTGTTAGCTGGAGAGTCCAAAACCAAATGTTTTTACAAACTACGATAATCATCATCTAATTACAAAACTGCAAGGATGAAAACTGTTATTTTTGATAAACCCTAGGGACCTAATTTGTAGTTTACTTTAAAAATAAACTGAAGAAACTCGAACATAAAAGTAAAACAGTTGGAAGCCTGATTTTATTGGGCCCAACACTTGCAACCCAAGATCCAACACTTAAACCCGGTGCGGTTTTAATCGCCCATGTACTCCACCCGGTTTTTGACCCATTCTTTTACTTCTTGACCCAACTTGCAAAGGATTGCATTAGGGGCAATGTTCTAAAAAACTCGCCACACAGTCGTTATGGCGTGCCATGGCACCAAGGCTTGTGTTTCACGTCACGTTAAGCCCGTGGCGCGCCATAATGCGATGGTTGATTTTTCTTTACGTTTTTAATGTCTTATTTGCAAGTTTTTAATATATAACCTAATTTAACTTGTTTACTACTATTGGATTTTTCAATAACACTACAAAAGATTTGTTTTTGTATATAATATTATATATGAATTGAAAATTTGACGCCATAAGTCACGCATTGAAAACGCCATCGCATCGCCATGGCTCCTAAGGCTTGAGGCTTGGCCTCGCCACCACGCCACGCCTCACGCCATTTAAAACCTTGATTAGGGGTAAGATTTTTTTTTACGATTTCAGTCGAATTTCGAGCTAATTGCAAGGGGTATTTTGAGCGATGACATAGGCAATAAGTTTCCAATATTTTGAAAACAAAAACATCAAATAAACCTTAGTAACATTTTCGATTTTAACACATTTACAAGAGGGTTTTCTTCCACATTGTTGAACAAAAAACTCAAAATTAAGCGACCGTTTACTAAATGTTTACTTAGTAAGTGTTTATTAATAGCACTTACCTTATCGTTTAAGTATGACACGGACCAAGAAGCTAAACTGGTAAAAGACGTAACAAGAATCGAGACTCTTACCTGATAAGCGAGGAAAAAGAATGTTACTCGTTAAGTGTTGGGAAGTTGGCCTTATTGTTTCCCAACAACCCAATCAATAAACAATTATAAAGAAAAGAAGAAGACAAGAACTTACGTGAAAACTCCAAAACAGAAGAAAAATCATACAAAGAGAAAATCTACTATGTGAAAAGTTGTTACAATCACATAATTCTAATATCTCAAATCTCACCCAATAATACTCATACTCTTAAAGTTTTAACTCTCACTTTTCTACTCTCTAAAGTGTACTTTAATACAAGTATTGTATTTGAAACCTAAGTCTTTGACCCCTTTTATAGGTTTTGAATTCTTCTCACGTTGTTCCATCGATGTGGGACAATCTTTTTAAAGTTATCTTTTATTTTATTTTAGTCAAACAATTCTTAACATGAAGCACATAGGTGATTTAAAAAACTTACCAACAATCCATTTTGATGATAAAAAATGTGACATGACAAGTAGAGGTGGCCAAAAAATCTGGCCAGGTCGGGCCAGACCGGGCCTCGGGAAGGATCGGGCCGAAACACTATTCCAAGGCCCGGGCTCTGGTCGGGCCGGGCCGGGCTTGGGCAAAAATATCCGGGCCCGCTTAGGCTTTTTATAAGCCCGGGCTTTCGGGCCGGGCCCTAAGCCGTTAAACCGGGCCTTCACAAAAAAAAATTAAAAATTTATAAACGTTATTCTAATTATCTAATACACTTAAAAATGCGTAATTGGGTCGCTCAAATATAATTAAAAATACGTTTTATTATAATTTGTTCGTTTGATTCATCACTGCCGGCCATTTTGAGCTAAAGATGGAAGAATTGAGAGATTGAGAAGTTGCGAAAAACGAACACGAGGTAGCGAGAAATCGAGAATTGTGTTTTTTGCGTTTTGTAATTTGGTATTTAACCCCATACACAAACTTTCCTATTTATAGTGTCGAGGAACCATTAAAAACCAAAAAACGGTCATATAGTCGTTATATAACGGTTGGATTTTCAAATTCAAAACGGGCCGGACCGGACCGGGCTTGGGTCCGGGCCGCAATCGGGCTTCGGGCCGGGCCAGGCCGGGCCGACGAAACTTCCAAATACTAGGCCCGGCGGGCCAAGGCCCGGGCTTTGGGCTGGGCGGGGCGGGCTTTATGCGGGCTGGGCTTCGGGCTTCTAGCGGGTCGGGCCGGATCCGGGCCTGTTTGGCCATCTCTAATGTCAAGGTAAGCAAGCTAGAGTAATTTCGATTGTCAATAAATGTTTAATAAACTACCCTAAACCTTTAATATTAATCTGTAATCAAATAAGTTTAAGAACATAAAAGACACTTAAAACCACATTAATAATTCCCAGCAAATCCAACTTATAAAACCTGAATTTGTGTTTTTACATAAATTTGTTTGTGGGTTTGGTTCGTTTCAGTGAACACCACGTATATGTGGAAGGAATTTGAACACAATTCTCAAAAGCTCCGCCAATTTGGCCTGCCACTTTCACCACGTATCTTCCCCCTTTATCCATGGACTTATTTTTTATTTTTTATTTTGAAGGGCAACTTTCGAAAGGCCATCTCAGCGCACTTTTAGGAGGTATCACAGGCCTTCGGCCCAGACTAATCCCCCCTGCTCCACGGCCCAACCCTTAAGGGACATCCCAGGTAGGCCCACGAGCGGGTATCTCAGAGTTGGTCACAAGCAGGGGTGAGCATCGGAACTGTGTACCCGCTTTCGGAACCGGAACCGCTCTGGAATTGTCGGTTCCAGAACCGGAACCGATGTGATTGGTTACGGTTCCGGTTCCTAAAATACGGAACCGATTAAGACTGGTTCCGGTTCTGGTTCTCATTTTTTTGGAACCGTTACCCGCTGGGTACCCGGTCACTATTTATATATTTATTATATTTAAATATTTAATGATGTGGTATTAGTTTTGTATCTTTATTAGGTGTTTTATTCGTTTTCATCCAAGTGTTTTATTTGAGGTGTTGACGACTTGACGTAAAGACGTGAGTTGTTATGGAAGTCGTTTTGTTGATGTCAATACTCATTACTCGAGAGTTTCTAATTTATTTATGTAATAATTAGTTTTTATCCGATTATTTTTCACCATTTATTGTATTTATTACTTTATGTTGGTACTTTATAGTTTGAAATAGACTTAAACTTACAACTTTATTGTATGAATTGTTAAAAAATAAAATAAAAAAGTTGACATTGGGTACCCGGAACCGTCGATTCCGGTTCCGGTTCCAAAATATAAAAAACCGATGTAAGCGGTTCCGGTTCCGGTTCCTTCATTCTAGGAACCGCCGGTTCCAGTTCCGGTTCCATGAATTTTAGCCGGGTACCCGGTTATGCTCACCCCTAGTTTTAAGAGTAAATTACAAATTTCGTCCCTGAGGTTTTATGAAAATTTGGATTGGGTCCCCCAAACCAATTAATTACAGGCATGGTCATTATGGTTTCAATCTTGTAAGTTATATATAGCATGTATATATAACACGTACAATATCTTTAGAAATGTTTCCGTCGACGACCATTCTCCTTCTCCCGCGTATCCATCTTCTCTGGCACCGTCCACCTTCTCCGGTTAAGCCATTGTTCTCTCTCCCTTCCATCTTAGTCATCTCTCTCCTCCCCTTCCATTCTCATTCTCGTGTTGTAATAACCATGTTCTTAAATTGATTAAATGAAAGTTTAGTGGTGCAAAGTGTGAAAAAGAGAAAGTTTGGTGTGTTGGTGGTAAAGTATAAAAAGGGTGAAAACCCCTAGAAATTTCATTTTTTTCTCAAAAGGCTATGTGTGCGGCTAAGGTGCGGGTGTGGGTGTGCAGAAGGAAGAAATCAAAAGTCTGGAGTTCTGCAAACCGGAGTGTGAAATCATCTTGCAAGGTAATCTCCATCCCTTGTGTTTTCATAATTATGATATATAGTCTAGAAGGTTGGGATTTGGAGTTTTGCTATCACCTGGTAAGAATGAAATCTGGAGTCTGTGTGTATTTGCTAATCATAAAGTAAAGAATCGGGAAAGTTAGCTCAATTAATCAGCTAATAGTGATGACTCCTTAATCTTGGTAGTTATCATTTAATTGGGACTGTGTGGATTTAATTAATTTAATCGTTGGAAAGTTCTGTGGTTCGATGAGAATAACCCAGAGTCGGAACTGGTTGGGGAGAGTCCGGAACCCTTAGGATCCGGAAGTTAGATGTTAATCCGAAACTGGACATTTTATCAAAGATCCGGAATTAAAATTGAAACAAGTTTCGGAGTGGGCCTTATTTATTCATGGATCCGGAAGTTTCCAAAAGTGAGAACCGGAATTGGGTTTAATTTCTAAAAGATCCGGAATGTATTAATTTCTAAGATCCGGAATGAATGAATATGGATCCGGAATTATTTAGTGGGCTGATCCGGATTTTGGTTTGCTTTTGGACTAAGTCACGTGGTTTGCTTTTGGATTAAAGTCACGTGAACCAAGACTTGGGTCACTATCACATATTTGGTAACTGTGTTTTAATTGGATCTGGGACCCATGTCTTTGGGTCGTGGAATGGATTTAAGCTAGTGGACGATTTATTAATTCAATGACCCGTAATATTATAGTATGGGCCGGTAGTTTATTTCAAATTTCCGGACTGGGCTTTTTGATTGGTGGATCCAGAGTTTGTTTATTGGATCCAGAAATTCATTTATTTTTGAGATCGCGATTTAGGATCCAGTATTTTTGGCTGAGACTTTTCAAGGCAGTAGAATTTAGTAAAACCCAGTGTGTCTTACCTGGTATGTGTGTGGGTTTAAATTGTAGGTGCGAGAAAGAATTTCTAATCAGGACTCCAGGTGAGTCTTTCTGAACCTAAATTTTATACAAGTGTGGCAGGGTTATTATTTAACTGTGTGCTTTTCAACTGCTTTTATTACAAGCGATGAGTAAGTGTGTGGCATGGTTGTTATCTATCCGTGTGTTTTTCAACTGCTTAATTATGAAGCAATGAGCAAGTGCGTGGCAGAATGTATGATTTAAATGTGTGTGAACGTGCTCTAGCGTTGTCGAGAAGTGGGGGGTGTGTCCCATATTAATTATATATATGAATTAGTTTCATATATGGGCGGTGTGTGCCCTATTGCGCTGTCACAGTGCGCGTGACTATAGCGTGTGCCAGTAGCATGTGTCATTGTGTGCTTATCATTTTAAAGTGTGTTATTATGATTTGTATAAACTCTTTCATAACTGATTTATAAATTATGATGTTTTATTGTATGACCTGGTGTAGAGGGAACTCACTAGATCTCATGGTCTAACCCTCGCTTTTCAAAACTAAAACCTTTTCAGGTAAGCAGGTAGTCGAAAGTTTGCTTAAAGGTTGGCAAGGCGAGAGGTGGAGGTTGCGTATAGAAGGATTAGAAGGCTTTTCCTTGTTATCTTTGTAGTTATGATCTCAGTTGTAGTTAGGGTTATTTCTGCAAACCCAGTTTGTAATCTGAATAGTATGACTATGTTGAGCCGTTTATGGCGTTTTGAATTAAAGAGGTAGCTTCTGGCTTGTATTTTAGTGTGGGTTGTTACACGTGTCCCTTCCTTTCATCACTGTTGTGAATGACGACGATCCACTCAGTAAACTGTAAACCCCATCCCTCCGTTCACCGCTTATCTCACCGTCCCCACCAAGCTAAGACCTGCATCCATATTTTTGGTGTCATAATTATCATTCGACACATACTTTGAATGAGCAATTATAAGACATACTAATGTATTTCTAACGGTTATGTCATTTTTAAAAATGGAAGATTTGAGAAAAAACTATAAGAATTATATTAATAAAATCTTCTTTAAAATAGAAAGAGGGAGAGAGATTTTAATTTGAAAAAGAAAATTATAACTTACATGTTATATTTTTATTTATTCATTATATAGTAGATATTAAAAAATAGTAATGAGATTTTAAAAATGAATAAAATTAGATGATTTCGAATACAATCTAGGTTTACCAGGTAAGTTCTTAGGGGTGCATATTGATTATCGTAAATTTCAGATTTTTTTTCCGATAAAAGATATATCAAGGACCGAAGATCTTACTCGATAAGTACCTATCAGGTAAATGACGTTTACTAAAAATTTAGAGTGAATTACATCGGTCGTCCCTGTAGTTTACCCATATTTTGGATTTGATCCCTAAAGTACACTATCTACAGTGGTGGTCCCTAACTTTTTGATTTACTTTCACTCATGGTCCTTCTATGTTAAATATAGGTGAAAGTAAATAAAACATAGGAGGAACATGAGTGAAAATAAATGAAACATAGAAGGACCATGAGTGAAAAAAAATTAAAAAATTAAGGATCACCACCGTAGATAGTATACTTTAGGGACCAAATCCAAAATTTGGGTAAACCACAAGGACCACCGGTGTAATTCACTCAAAAATTTATTTTGATCATGGAAAATATATTACTCAATAAAGTAAGTGACGTTTGTCGATAACAATTTAAGCGATAAAGGTTTAGAAAACCAACCATTTAAGTATCAAACCAAATAATTTTATATAAACAAATCACGGGATAATGATTATATATTATATTTTTTTTTTCTAAATATACACCACTTGTTTTAGCTTAGGGGTTATTCTGATCGTTTTTAATTAAGTCATATATGGATATAGCACTTCGCATCTTGCATTGCAGATAAATTTCCTAACATTAAACGTTAAATTAATTTTCGGTTAATTTTGGTATTTTTCTGGTTATTATTACGTTAAATGTTACTTATAGAAAAGAAATTGATTTTATTTGTTTTAATTAAAATCGATAAAAAATGGTTGCTATTTGACCGGTAGTAAGAGCATCTTCAACGACTTCTTTATAATTTTTCTAAAATAAAGATTTAAAAATAAAAATCTCTAAAAATAATTATATTTAGCTTCAATAGATTCTCTATTTTAAAGATTTCAACATCTATCATATTATTAAAATATTACTTATATTAATCATTCCAATACATCTTTTAAAAGGAATTAGTAAAAAATAGTAATAACTCAACCCTATTGGTGGGAATGAATAAAAAAAATTATCTCTCCATCTACTAAGTTTTAGAGAATTCTCTAAACTTGGAATTTTCCCTAGTTTTCTCTAATTTAGAGAACATTATAGAGAAGCTGTTAGAGCAATTTAAATAACAAAATATCAATTTTCTCTATTTTAGAGAAGCTGTTGGAGATGCTCTAAGGTAATTAAAAATATATTTTCATTTCTTCCAAAAAAAAGAGTATATTTTTATAGGCTCTTCATAATCAAAATCATTATAGGTTCCTTCAGAATTAGTAAACATTTTTTGCATCTCTAAAAACTTTGTCACAATATTTATTAGTTGTGATGATGAATCAAATCGGGTTAAATCTTGGTTTTAGAGCCATTAAACATATCGGTATGACCCGTCTTCATGTGAAGGGGAGGATCCATCGCTTGTTGGTAAGGGTGCGTTTGGTACGCAGACTGGATGGGACGGGACAGGACGGGACATGACAAAAAAAATAGTCTCATGTTTGGTATGCCATGGAACAAAAATCAGATGGGACAACATGAAACAAAAACAAGTTTTCATGGGACAAAACTTTAAGACTTTTTGTTCCACCAAAATAGGTGGAACAACATGGGACTAAAACATAAGATTACTAAAATACCTTTTATTCCAACGTAACCTAGATTAAAATTATCTTCTCCAGTCCAGTCCAGTCCCGTCTCGTCCCATCCAGTCCAGTCCCGTCTCGTCCCGTCCAGTCCAGTCCCGTCTCGTCTCGTCCAGTCTGCATACCAAACGCTACCTAAGGGTCCTAGGCCCTCAACAAAACTCGCCAATTTTTTTTTCAAGAAACACTATAAATAATTATTTCAAAAAAAACTCGTTTATCTTAGGCTTGATCTTGTTAATTATTGAGTTTGAGTCGATCTCGAACACAAGATAAAACTCGTTGAACTTCATAAAACCAATGACTCGACTCGTTCGAAATATAAATTATGAAAATTATAAATCTCGAGCCAATTAATGAGTAAATCGATCGTGAGTACGATCCCATAAACGCGCTTGAGCCTAGTATAATTTTTCAAGCCGAGCTCGAAACCTGAATAATTCATCTAGACCAAAACGATTTCGGTTTTATTTTCGGCTTAAATGGTTCGGTTATTGAATAAATACTTTCAACCTCCAATGTGATCGGTAAAAATCAACGGAAAACCGAACCGAACAATTTGATAAAAAGACCATAATACCATTGAACTTAACAGATAAATGATTGACCGTTAGTGTGAAGGACCAAATCCATAAAAATCTGCACACCTAGAGATTTCTATGTAATAAAATGAATTTAAGGGTAAAAAACTACCAATATAATATTGTATGGTTTACATGACTCTTAGGTGGCTAAACTAGGGATATTTGGGTCTCTTTCTCTAATATCCGCTAAAAAAATCGCTAAACTAGGGATATTTTCGTCTTTTAATCGATTTTGTCTTTTTTATGCAATCAAAAACCGTTGGGACGAAAATCAGTGTTGATTAGGTGAAAGACAAAAAAAGGATATGACGACGAAAACGTCTCCTATTTAACCGAATTTCTTAACAAGTTAACAGTTGTTAGCTGGAGAGTCCAAATCCAAATGTTTTTACAAACTACGATAATCATCATCTAATTACAAAACTGCAAGGATGAAAACTGTTATTTTTTACAAACCCTAGGGACCTAATTTGTAGTTTACTTTAAAAATAAACTGAAGAAACTCAAACATAAAAGCAAAACAGTTGGAAGCCTGATTTTATTGGGCCCAACACTTGCAACCCAAGATCCAACACTTAAACCCGGTGCGGTTTTAATCGCCCATGTACTCCACCCGGTTTTTGACCCATTCTTTTACTTCTTGACCCGACTTGCAAAGGATTGCATTAGGGGCAATGTTCTAAAAAACTCGCCACACAACCGTCATGGCGTGCCATGACACCAAGACTTGTGTTTCACGTCACGTTAAGCCCGTGGCGCGCCATGGCCTAATGCGCAGTTTTCATAATACGATGGTTGATTTTTCTTTACGTTTTTAATGTCTTATTTGCAAGTTTTTTAATATATAACCTAATTTAACTTGTTTACTACTATTGGATTTTTCAATAACACTACAAAAGATTTGTTTTTGTATATAATATTATATATGAATTGAAAATTTGACGCCATAAAGTCACGCATTGAAAACGCCATCGCATCGTCATGGCTCCTAAGGCTTGAGGCTTGGCTTCGCCACCACGCCACGTCTCACACCATTTAAAACCTTGATTAGGGGTAAGATTTTTTTTTACGATTTCAGTCGAATTTCGAGCTAATTGCAAGGGGTATTTTGAGCGATGACATAGGCAATAAGTTTCCAATATTTTGAAAACAAAAACATCAAATAAACCTTAGTAACATTTTCGATTTTAACACATTTACAAGAGGGTTTTCTTCCACATTGTTGAACAAAAAACTCAAAATTAAGCGACCGTTTACTAAATGTTTACTTAGTAAGTGTTTATGAATAGCACTTACCTTATCGTTTAAGTATGACACGGAACAAGAAGCTAAACTGGTAAAAGACGTAACAAGAATCGAGACTCTTACCTGATAAGCGAGGAAAAAGAATGTTACTCGTTAAGTGTTGGGAAGTTGGCCTTATTGTTTCCCAACAACCCAATCAATAAACAATTATAAAGAAAAGAAGACGACAAGAACTTACGTGAAAACTCCAAAACAGAAGAAAAATCATACAAAGAGAAAATCTACTATGTGAAAAGTTGTTACAATCACATAATTCTAATATCTCAAATCTCACCCAATAATACTCGTACTCTTAAAGTTTTAACTCTCACTTTTCTACTCTCTAAAGTGTATTTTAATACAAGTATTTTATTTGAAACCTAAGTCTTTGACCCCTTTTTATAGGTTTTGAATTATTCTCACGTTGTTCCATCGATGTGGGACAATCTTTTCAAAATTATCTTTTATTTTATTTTAGTCAAACAATTCTTAACATGAAGCACATAGGTGATTTAAAAAACTTACCAACAATCCATTTTGATGATAAAAAAATGTGACATGACAAGTAGAGGTGGCCAAAAAATCTGGCCAGGTCGGGCCAGACCGGGCCGAAACACTATTCCAAGGCCCGGGCCGGGCCGGGCTTGGGCATAAATATCCGGGCCCGCTTAGGCTTTTTATAAGCCCGGGCTTTCGGGCCGGGCCCTAAGCCGTTAAACCGGGCCTTCACAAAAAAAAATAAAAATTTATAAACGTTATTCTAATTATCTAATACACTTAAAAATGCGTAATTGGGTCGCTCAAATATAATTAAAAATACGTTTTATTATAATTTGTTCGTTTGATTCATCACTGCCGGCCATTTTGAGCTAAAGATGGAAGAATTGAGAGATTGAGAAGTTGCGAAAAACGAACACGAGGTAGCGAGAAATCGAGAATTGTGTTTTTTGCGTTTTGTAATTTGGTATTTAACCCCATACACAAACTTTCCTATTTATAGTGTCGAGGAACCATTAAAAACCAAAAAAAGGGTCACAAATCATCAAAAACGGTCATATAGTCGTTATATAACGGTCTGATTTTCAAATTCGAAACGGACCGGACCGGACCTGGGTCCGGGCCGCAATCGGGCTTCGGGCCGGGCCAGGCCGGGCCGACGAAACTTCCAAATACTAGGCCCGGCGGGCCAAGGCCCGGGCTTTGGGCGGGGCGGGGTTTATGTGGGCTGGGCTTCGGGCTTCTAGCGGGCCGGGCCTGATCCGGGCCTGTTTGGCCATCTCTAATGACAAGGTAAGCATGCTAGAGTAATTTCGATTGTCAATAAATGTTTAATAAACTACCCTAAACCTAAACCTAAACCTAAACCTAAACCTAAACCTTTAATATTAATCTGTAATCAAATAAGTTTAAGAACATAAAGACACTTAAAACCACATTAACAATTCCCAGCAAATCCAACTTATAAAACCTGAATTTGTGTTTTTACATAAATTTGTTTGTGGGTTTGGTTCGTTTCAGGGAACACCACGTATATGTGGAAGGAATTTGAACACAATTCTCAAAAGCTCCGCCAATTTGGCCTGCTACTTTCACCACGTATCTTCCCCCTTTATCCATGGACTTATTTTTTATTTTTTATTTTGAAAGGCAACTTTCGAAAGGCTATCTCAGCGCACTTTCAGGAGGTATCACAGGCCTTCGGTCCAGACTAATCCCCCCTGCTCCACGGCCCAACCCTTAAGGGACATCCCAGGCAGGCCCACGAGCGGGTATCTCAGAGTTGGTCACAAACAGGGGTGAGCATCCGAACTGTGTACCCGCTTTCGGAACCGGAATCGCTCTGGAATTGTCGGTTCCAGAACCGGAACCGATGTGATTGGTTACGGTTCCGGTTCCTAAAATACGGAACCGATTAAGACTGGTTCCGGTTCTGGTTCTCATTTTTTTGGAACCGTTACCCGCTGGGTACCCGGTCACTATTTATATATTTATTATATTTAAATATTTAATGATGTGGTATTAGTTTTGTATCTTTATTAGGTGTTTTATTCGTTTTCATCCATGTGTTTTATTTGAGGTGTTGACGACTTGACGTAAAGACGTGAATTGTTATGGAAGTCGTTTTATTGATGTCAATACTCAATACTCGAGAGTTTCTAATTTATTTATGTAATAATTAGTTTTTATCCGATTATTTTTCACCATTTATTGTATTTATTACTTTATGTTGGTACTTTATAGTTTGAAATAGACTTAAACTTACAACTTTATTGTATGAATTGTTAAAAAAAAAATAAAAAAGTTGACATTGGGTACCCGGAACCGTCGGTTCCGGTTCCAAAATATAAAGAACCGATGTAAGTGGTTCCGGTTCCGGTTCCGGTTCCTTCATTCTAGGAACCGCCGGTTCCGGTTCCGGTTCCGGTTCCATGAATTTTAGCCGGTTTGGTTCAATCTTTTGTAGTTTGGAATCTCAAAATTTTCCATTGAATTCCTTATTTTCCATTCTTGACATTCCATCACACTATGTAAGGATTTTAAAGGAATGGAATGTCTCACTATTTTTATTCCAAAAATACCCTTGCCCTAATTGATATACCTGCAACCGACACTCCCATTCCATCGACCCCGAATTGTTTTCTTCTCCATCGAGCCCAATCGTTTTCTTCTCCATCGACGGCAACAGTCGTTTTCTTCACCATTGATCGACAGCAACATCGACAGGTTCGTTCTCTCCTCCTTTTCTTCTTGTCATCGAGCCCAATCGTTTTCTGCAAACTCAGTTTGAAACATCGACTGTTTTATGCAAACTCAGTTTGAAACATCTATTTTAACCAGCGATTTACATATTTAGTGGGCAGTTGTGTTGTTGTTATTACTTGTTTCTCCTTATGCTTCTCTTTAATCTTTCGTATTTTGAGTTTTTTGTATCTGGGTTCTGCTATTGAGAGGTAATTTGGCTGCAATTCAGTGTTGGTTTCTTGCAATTCAGTGTTCATTTTATGATTTTGTCAAAAAAAGCCAATAAACTCTTTTCTCCACTCCTGTTTTGCAATTCAGTGTGTAGAGTATTGTTACATTTTTAGTATATAAATAAAGTATATAATGACTATTTATTAAAACGTTTTTTTTTTTGAAAAAAACAATTAAAATTATCAAAAGGGTATTTTGGTCATTTACCAAAATTTCATTCCAATTCCAAAGCTACATTCTGTGAACCAAACAGACAGATTCCAATTTCTTTAAGGCTTTAACAGATTTCATTCCAATTCTGTGAACCAAACAGCTGGTCAAACCTGACAACATTCCATTCCAATTCCTTCAAAGTCAAATTCCTTTGACAGATTCCATTTCATCCAAAAACATTCTGCGAACCAAACGCCACCTTAGAAAGAACAATTTATCCCTAATTTTTATATAATGGTGTTCGGCCATGATCTCAAAGTTTTAACTTTACATAAATTATCTGAAAGGTCCTTCGATTTTATAAAATGGCATTTTGACCATTGTTTTGCCTTTGTATATGACATTATGGTCACCGGTTGAACCAAAAGTATGTAGAATTCTTAAACTGGAATGTCGGAAATGAAATATCGGAATTTTGTCACGGTACATGAATGTTAAGACGGAGGTAACAATGCGACATGAAAATTAAAATAATAAGATAACAATCTTGTTTTCTTCAATAATTGGCAACTTTTAGAGTTTGGTTAATGCTCATAGATGCATGTAAGATATGTAAGTAAGTTGAAGTTTGAATCACTAACACAAAGCTTGGTTAAATAGACAAGCATAAATTAGAAATGACTCAAATGAGTTCATGTTTTCTCAAACTAAGATATATATTAACGAAACCTGACATAAATGAATTAATATTTACAGAATACCTGTATAATAAAATATACGAGCATGTCAGATATAGATGGTATGGAAAATCAGGGAACATCTTGAAAAACTTCCCCCAACATGAGTTCACAAAAAGCACATTCGGAAGCATCTCACTATGCAATGTGACGAGTCAATATGAGACGAGCACTCTACACATTTTTAACTTCTTGTATTTTATCAAACAGTGCATACTTTTGATCAAAATTGTTATTTTAGATGAAATTTTTATAGAATTCTTCAAAGTTCATAAAACTCTATCAAAATCTTTCAAGTACGAAAGTATATGTGAAATGATGGTATTTAATTTTACTTCTAAAAATCGCCAAATTTATTAATACTTTAAACGGACTTGTGGACTTCATTTTTCTGTATTAATGAATGCTTGACTTTGTTCTAATATGTATTATTAAAGTTCTAAATTATGTACCCAAAATAAATACCAGCTAATTGATGGCTTAAAAAAATTATCGACGTTTAATTAACCCTAAATGCCACGTTGAATTTTCTTTCTTGCTCTTTTACAAACTGTTTAATGTGCGTTTGTGTTGTATAATTCGAAGAACAGATCACACAACATTCCCCTCTCCCAAAGCATATATTTATGAGAAAACGTATTTATGTTTTCTCTTGAAAATGCACGAGATTGCATAAACTTTGTTTACAGATTTTTATGCAACACGCAAATATGATGTAAATCTACGTACTATTTATGGTATTGTTTTCAAGCCATTGAACAAAATAAACGTAATTCAAAGCACCCATAACTCTACAATAACACGGGACATGCTTTTAAACGTATATTAACCGACGAGTTATTATAAAAATCGTCTTTTGTCAACCAAATGCAACCAAAAATCATCATGATTCTTCCAACCCAATATATTCGAATAATTTCACTATATAAAATGCTTACGACCTTGTCTATATTAAACGTCATTTAATAAATATTTTTAAATTTATGTATTATACATTCACTTTTAACTGTATATATAATTTTCTTATTTTTTCTTAAGTAAAATGTTGATTAACGACAACCTCAACCCCTAAAAAACATATGTAACGAGACATTTAAAAGTTGGTTCAACAGCTAACGCTAGGGGTTTCATTCAACCCATATATACTTACGACACCGCCCACTTGATTCGACGGCTAAAATTAACAAAAGAATTCAAACCCAATTTTTTTTATAAAATTCAAACTTAAATATTGTATGTTTAAACGAATATATTTTACTTCTTTGTCAACTGAATTAAAAGCCCAAAAGGCGCAATTATCTTAGAGATGTCCAGATGGATATGAATTTACAATATCATATTTTGTTATTAAGAGCATCTCCAATAGAATGTTCTTACAAGCAAAAAGTGCAACGTCTTGTATAAACTACTATTGTGTAGAGTTCTTATAAGAATCCAAACTTCTTTAGGTTCTTAAATAAGAACTTTGGTTTTTACTATTAAGTTTGTGAGAAATGACATTTTTCATTATTTTTTATTTTACTCTGTTTACTTTATAATTATTAATATAACTCATTTAATTATTATTGATGTTGAAAAAATTAATGGGATCCATTGAAAAAAAAGTTCTTATAAGAACTTCTATTATAGAAATTTAAGAGAATCCTTAATTTAATGAGTTGGAGATGAGTTGACGGTAAGACCATCCACACACCTTATTCCTTTCACAAGTGTCACATCACATCAGCTTTGCAATAACACATTCGACACACATGCAAACCCAAACTTCTTTCTAAACTAAATAATTATAATATAAATAATATAGATAATTATAATATAACTAATAAATTAATTATAAAATATAGATAACTAAAATTTTACTTTTGTTTTCTTTTATTATATTTTGTGTAAATATAATTTAGCAGTTTAAATAAAAAATATTGCATAAAAATATCATTTTTTAAAAATAAAGCATGGGTAAAAAATTTTAATAAAAAAAATTTTAAAAAATAATATTCAAATAAACTAATAAATGAATTAAATTTAATAAACATATTTATAACAATTAATGTTTAAACAAACAAACAAACAAACAAACTAATTAAATTAAAAAATGTGTTTGTTTAATATATTTAATTTGTTGAAATGCCTTCAAGTTTAGCAAGATTGGGGTGGTCTTGCAGAACCTTGCAAGACACATGACATGCCATATCATCTTGCAAGACGTGTGTGAATGCTTTAGATCAATGATTTAATAATATGGAAGATTGATCAAGATTCAAGTAGAGGGTCCTGACTTTGACCACTCTTTTGGTGCACCCAATGGCCATCTATATCATTAAATCCCTTTCATTTAGGACCAAACTTTTTTAATAATCAACACAAGTTTCCGCGTATACACAATTACACATGTTTTTTTTAATTAATTATTTATGGGATTTGGATAGTTTCATGCGTAGCATTGACAAGGTTTTTTTCTTAAACAAAGCTTCTTTTTAACGTTCGAATTAGATTCACTTTACGTATTTAAACTGATCTTAAGAGAAATCATCAATGCCTTTAAGAAGACAATATACAAAACTCTATATTAGTTGAAAATGGAAAAAAAATGTTGCTTTATAAAAGACTAGATATTTCATCAGATGCGTTATAACCGTGTGTATAATATAAGTGTAGATAAAACAGACAATATCTAATACGGTTAACATGAGACATTACATACAGAATACACAAACTGACGATTTATGATTTATCTTTCAGTTGAGTGTCCTCAAATTAGGTGCATCGGATTTTGATTTATTGTTTTTTAAGAGGTTGTATAACAACCCAAACAAAAATGAACATTTCAAATCATAATAATTAGATTATCCCCAAAACGGGTCCCAAAATTTCTTACATCAGTTCAAAATCTGGTTGGCGGAATCAACCTACACAACTGAGAAATAACTAAATGTCTATAGTGTTACTAAGAGGTCAAGTCTTCCTGCTACGCCCTGCTCACTTGCCAGAGCCCTTCACTACCTGCTTTCCTGAAAAAGGTTTTTAATTTAAAAGAGAGCGAGGGTTAGACCATGAGGTCTAGTGAGTCCCTCCAACAGTTATCAAAGCATTTAAACAGAATTCCCTTTTCAGTATAAATCATACATAAACAGTTCAAATGATATCACTTCGGATATAAATCCGCCCCTCATAAATTGACACCCTGAAGTCACACTAAGGTGACAACGAGTCAGTCTCATGCTGCCTTTCAGGGTCACACCGCCCTTGGCATAAACGGGAACACCCTCCCGGCACGAGTTGGCGGGCCCCTTCCCGACTTAGTCAATTCACCTCAAGATCAATGTATGCATACATTCCACATAAATTTCAAATATCAATTCATGCAAATTTAAAGCATAAGCATAAAGCATGGCATTTCTCATCATTTATCCGCTTCAGAAAACACATTAAAACCACACGTTTTAGTTTAGAAAACTCACCTGATGCTCTTACTTCTCTCCTCTAAGCTGGTTCCGACTCCCTAACGACTTCCCTGAACGCACAGGCAAAAGTATAAGCTAAACCATCTAACTTATCCGGAAAACAGGTCCATCCGGACAACTCACCTATCCGGGCAACACAGCTATCCGGACAACAGGTCCATCCGGACAACTCTCCTATCCGGGCAACACAGCTATCCGGACAACAGGTCCATCCGGACAACTCGCCTATCCGGGCAACACAGCTATCCGGACAACAGGTCCATCCGGACAACACCTCTATCCGGATACTAAACCCTCCGGGTGCTTACCCGGACACCTTCTTCTAATGAAGGTTTCCGGACGGGTGCTGTTCGAGTTTTTCACTCCAAATCCCGTCCTGAGCTCCGCCAAATCAGCGATTAGGCAATAACAACTACCCAAAAGCGTACTAGAACCAAACCCCACAATATACATCCATAAAAACATAAACAAGAGGAGTTTAAACCTTCCACAAGAGCTTTGGCATGACTTTTATCAAACTAGACTTCTCAATACTCTACAATCAACAACCTGATTAAATGGAGTAATGGATTGAGAGTTTACCTGCTCAAATGCTTGCCAGAAACGAATTCCTCAACAATCCTTCTTCTGATTTCCAGGCATCAAGCTCCTTCTTCTCCCAAAATCCACAAGAGCCCCAAACCTTTCTCTCTTTCTTTTCTCCAAGAACACATCCGACATACACCCAAAATCAGGAGAATATGGTTTCTCCTAGGGTTTTGAGCCCATTTTATACCTCCTCTCAAAATACCACTCAGCCCCTCTACTTCCATTATTATTAATACTACACCCCAAGACCTAAAATCCTTCGATTTTGATCCGGGTCGTTACAACACTCCCCCCTCAAAAGAATTCCGTCCCCGGAATTCCGTTTTCAAAAAGGTGAGGGTACTTGGACCTCATATCAGATTCCAATTCCCACGTTGCTTCTCGTCCCTTGTGATACTTCCACTGAACTTTCACTAATCGAACTTCCTTATTCCGTGTCTTACGTACCTTGCTGTCTACGATCTCGATTGGCTCTTCTTCAAACGTCAGCTTCTCAATAACTCATCTAGCACTACAAGGTCGTACATTATCTATCCAACTCCCATAACTTCGACGGACCCACAGACGTGGTCCACTTTACTTTTCTCTCAAACCTCCCGGTTCAACAGTCTTATGTTTTCCAATCCAACCACTCAATTCTACTTGGTTACCCCAAACCGTTTGAATAGAAAACATAACCGCACCCCATACTTTAAAACCGCCCTCGGCGAGTCACCACTTTGCTATATCGTGCAATCTTGCACTATTTACTCGTACCCTCTTCGATCACTATACTTGCTTAAATCACACCTGGTAAATCCAAGGCCAATCGCACCTCAATGTGCTCGCTTCCGTCCACACACCGGGACTCACGATTTTAAAACACGTCTAATTAAGGTATCTCATACATCTTCACTTTCTTAAAAGAAGGAACTTGACGGAATTCCCCGCCACAACAATGAAAATCATTACCCAGGAAAATTCACTTACTGACAACTTAGCGTAAGGCCAACCTTGTACATCCCGACAAACTCATACCCAGGAGTTCCCTCCTCGGGGCACATGATTTTTTTTTAAATTACCTCTTCCAATCGACATATGACTAAGCCGATCATACTCCCTTCCCGAATCACATCGGCTACAGCTCAACAACTAAAACATACGTTCTCCCCACTCTATCACTCCACACTTAAACGTAACTAAAAGTAGGAAACTTCTATAATCTCTCATTGAAGTGATCACCCATCCGCATTGAACTTATTCAGAAGTCACATCAATTTCCCACTGCATCCTACAAGCGTCCAATCAACTATGACACAACTTCGGTTACCCTCACTCAACAAGGAGAAGTAACCATGCTCACTCAAAACCATTCCCAACAGCTCATCACTGGACGACCAATTCTTTTGAACATTTCTTACAATATCACTAACTCAACTCATTCAACTGCCTGTTCCCCTTCTTTCTCGTATAAAAAAAACATACACAAATCCCTTTCCTCAATACTCTTTCCAGGAGTTCGCACTCTTATCGTTGGCAATCTACCCACACACTACTCCACTTTTCGGTGTTACTGTCAAGCTTACTACTTCCAACCTACTTACTTATTCTGACACACAATCTTCACTTCCCCACGTTAGCGCGGAGCACCGTCAACCAAACATTACTTGCTCCTCTCTTCCGACCTTTCCCCATACTTATAACACTTTCTCGTCACTATACATAACCAAACAGTTGCATCAAAATTCTAACTTAAGGCATTCACCCAAGTCATCTCGAAACGACACCAACATTCGAAGTTACTACACATTCAATGACCTCGGACTATTACATTCTCGGATAATTCCTTTACACTTAAGAACCAATTCACATCCTTTAAAGATTTCGCATCTACTACTCCATATATTTGACTAACCAACCATCATCTTCTTTAAACTTCCAAATGTTCCAAAAAAATACACTTACTTAGCGACTCGCACAATTAAAAACACTTGGTTTCTCATTTGGGTAACCACCCACTACCGCTCCGACATTCTATTCCGATAACAGACATATCACACGTCCACTTACAAACCACGTACTCCAACAGCTTGCTAACAAATCAAACACCTTATCCGAAATCTTCGACAAGGCTTCCCCTTTCTAACATCACATTACTACAACACTGGCTGACACATTTACCTTGGCAATTGATGCCACTACTTACCCGTACATTCTCCACCCATAACATCTTATCGTAGACCAGGTCTCCCATGGTCATTCGTACACAACTCAAACTTACCTTCATGATCTCTCGCATAAATAACCGAGTCTATCTCGCTACTCTGTCTCTCCCCAGTTCTAGTTGAACCACAACTCACGAGTTCCTGATTAACTCTAACATACTCGTTTCTTGCTAGCTCTTTGCGATCCCAAACCATTACATAGACAGGGCACAATTCCTCACAGATCGACATAATCTATAGACTCACTTCGTTTGTGCTAGATACTTCACCCTTTACGAACTATCCACCTCGTAAGTAAGACGCTTATCTGAAACCGCAGTCTTTCACCATCTTAACACCCCTAAAAGGTGCTCCCTCGACTTTCAACCCTCTGGTTCAAGTCCTTGGCCTCAACCACCTTACACAACTGCCGACTTCAACGTCAATAGTCAACCTGTTGATACTCTCTTGACCTATCCTTTAACATGGGTTCCTTACTGAACTTAATCCTTCCAACACATCATAATCAACTTTATTTTCTGACGCCCTTGTTTCACAACTTACTCACGTAACATCAATACTACAAGATCACCTTAAGACTCTTATTCAACGCCGAGGATTTCTCAGTTTGCCTCACCACACTACTCATAACGATTTGCTAACACCAACACCTTGATGACTTCTAGTCCTTCCCTGAACACAACCGTCCCTCGACAACTGTGTTGGTGCAAGTGTACCACATCTCTATATATTTTATATATTTATTTTGATGATTACAAACACACCGTATTATTGTTTTTCTAACAATTTTATCCAAGTGTGCAGTTAATTGGACAACATGAAGATTTTATCTGAAGAGTCCAAGACTGGTGTTTACGTCATCATATATCTCATAATAATAAACACCCTAAAATAATATACCACTTGGATATTTCAAAAACCTAACCCAATATTTTAATTAAATCCTTGATTTAAATAAATTTAGAAAAGTGTTGAGTTTAAAATTTAAATTTAAGCCAAAAGAATATTGTTGACTCTTTTTGGAAGAATGCAAAAAGAATTCAGATGCTATTTTAAGCTATGGTCTTTCAACAATGGATGTGACTCCTCTCTGGCGCCGAGCTGTTTTCTTCAGGCGGTACCCATTCGACCGTTGCTGCTTCCAAGTATAAATATCATGCAGCATTCTCAACTCCAAAAAAAAAACAGAATTGAATACCCATTTTTTGGAGAAACTCTCAGCTACATCCATTCATTTAAATCACTTATTCAATATATTTTTTTGAGTGATCAAACCCTCAAAAATCCAAGTGTTATACTTATACAAGAGTGATCAATATTGTGAGATATATTCTCTTGTAAGTATTTGAATAGTGTGAGTGATTCACGTTCTCGAGCAAAAGCAAGAGATTTTATTATCATTGTATCAAGGTTTGTGTTCTACCATAAAGAACACTTATAGTGAATCAGTGTGTCGAGAAGTGTCTCGGCAAGTGGACTAGCCAGCCAGTTGGTGGTGAACCACTTTAAATCTCGGTGTCGGTATCAATATTCTCTACCCTTATCTCTTTATATTCCCGTTGTGCACTTAATTTTATTTATATATTTGTTGTGCATGCAATATTTGTTGTTGATTTTGATAAGAGAATTTTTATTTGTGAAATATTTTTAAATACAACCTTTACCCCCCCTAAGGTTGTCCTAACAATTGGTATCAGAGCGGGTTGCAAGTTTCTTTAAAAATATTTGTGCCTTTTAAAAAACTTGTTCTTATATTTTAAATGGCAACCTCTGAGGGAATTATTTCTACAAAGATTCCGCAAATTGACACCGAAAATTTTGGTCTTTGGGCAAATCTTTTTGAATGCTACGTTCGTGGCAAAAGTCGAAAAATTTGGGACATTATTAAAAATGGAGATTATAAACCCACCAAAACCAAAGATGGAGTAATTAGTGAAAAACCAGTAGCGGAATGGTCCGCCGCTGAGGATGCTTGGGTTTGCTTAAATTTTGAAGCTAAAAATATTCTTTTTTCGGCACTTACTAAAGATGAGATTGAACGTGTTTATTCTTGTGAAACTGCTCACGATATTTGGGAAAATCTAAATAATACTCATAGAAAAAATTCTCAAGTCAAAAGCTCAAAAATAAATATTCTTGTACATGATTATGAAATGTTTGAGATGTTAAAAGATGAGTCAATCGACTCAATGTTTAAACGTTTTAACCTTATCATGGTGAGCTTGAAAGGTCTTGGTAGAACATATCCTAACGAAGATTACGTGCGAAAAATTCTTCGAGCGCTTCCTCCGGAGTGGATGCCGAAAATCACATCCTTGGAAGACTCCCGTGACCTCTCAATGATGAAATTAGATGATCTCATTGGAAATCTCAAAGTGCATGAAATTGCACTAAAAAGGAACAAAGATCGGGAGCATGATAAAAAGAAATCTTTGGCGCTTAAAGCTTCAACTTCAAGTGACGAGAAGGAGAAGAAGAAAAAGAAGGAGAAAGCTAGCTCCTCAAAGGATCAACCCGAACATCTTGACGATGTAGCCATGTTGGTAAGAAATTTTTCTAAACTTTTAGCTAACAAAAAGTTTTCAAGAAATGATAGGTTTCAAAGAAAAGGAGATTATCGCCGTGGTGGAGAAAACCGAAGCCGAAAGTTCCATAAACGGAACGACAAAATAAATAAAAATGGCGAATCAAGTGATGATGAAGAAGCCAAGAAAAAGAAGGGCTTTTGCTACTCATGTGGAGACAAGGATCACTATGCCAACGAGTGTCCAAAAAGAAATAAACCTAAAATCAAGAAGGAGAAAGCCTTCGTTGGAGGCGCGTGGAGCGCAAGTGAAGATGAAAATGAGTATGAAGCCATTTGTCTCATGGCGGAAAGCGACGATGAGGTAAACTCGTGTTACTCAAATTACTCTAGTGATGATGAATGTAATGATGATGATGATCTTGATATGTTAAATGATGCCTTTCAAAAAATGGTTATGCTTACAAATAATTATAAAGATGAGAACGCAAAATTAAAGGAAGAATTATTATTAAGTAAAAAAGAAATTCATGATAGCAAACAAAAAATTGCATGCGATAATGAAAAAATCATAAATTTAGAAAATAAATTAAGTGAAAAATATGTTTGCAATTCTTGTGACATTTTAAATAAAAAAATTGCATGCCTTGAGAAAAGAATAGTTGAAAATGATTTATGTGCTAATTGTGATGTGCTTAAAAAGGAAAATGCATGTTTAAAAGAAATATGTGATAAACATGAAAAAGATAATTTGTTAGCACATGCCTTTCAAAGTAGCAATGAGAAAGTGCTTAAAATGTTAAATATGTCAAATAGCACTAATTGTAGAAAAGGCGTTGGTTCCGATACGTGTAAAGATAAGTGCTTATGTATGCCTATCAAAAGATATTTTGAACCACCTAAAAATGTTGAAATGAGAAAACCGTATGTGCAAAAATCCTCATATATGTCCAACATAAATAATGTGAACTATAAGTCTAGGAAATCTTATGCATGCATGTATAATAGTAAATTTTCTAGACCAAAAAATAGTGTGAATATGCATGCTCCTTTTTACGTCTTTGATAAATATGATCGTAAAATTAAAATGGTACCAAAGTGGATTCCTAAAGGCTCCTTTAGTGTTGATAATCCCGGTGGCATGCGTTTATGGTTTTAAATTTTTTTTGTATATATATATTATATACATATATATATATATTCTGTGTTTGAAAATTATGAATCAACTCCGAATAGGCTCACCTATTTGGATACGGTGTCTAGGAAAGATAAAGGCGAATTCTTCGAATTCTAATGAGGTCGGTTTTTAAAGTGCCTTCGCGCTTACCACCCTCACCGTCTTTCTTGGTCGCTTCCAAGTAGAGCTACCGAAAAGGGTTGAGTAAATAATTTTCTTGTCTGTATATTTTTTGTGAAAATATATTTATTATTATATGTGGTTTTCTATGCTTTCTAGACTAACTTTCAAAGGACCCATAAGATGTGGGGACCATAAAAGTTGTACTTTAAATGTTGTAGATAAATCTTGATATGGATTGGATTCTTGATAGTGGATGCACACGTCACATGACCGGAAACCATAATCTTTTTTCATCATATGAGTCATGTGATGGTGGACTAGTAATTTTTGGAGGAAACTCCAAAGGAAAGGTAATTGGGAAAGGTACAATTTCTTGCCACAATGTTACATTTTTAGATGTTACGCATGTTGATAATTTGAAATTTAACTTGCTAAGTGTTCGTCAACTGTGCAAAAATGGTATAATTGTTGTTTTTGAAGAAGACTCTTGCAAAATTCTGAAAAATGGTAAAGTTCTTTTGAATGGGGTTATAAAAGGAAATCTTTATGTTTGTAAAACTGATGTAAATGAAAATGTTTGTTTATCTTCCGTATATGATAATTCGACTTTGTGGCATAGACGTTTAGGTCACGCTAACCTTAGATTAATTCAAAATTTGAAAAATAAGGAGCTTGTGAGTGACCTTCCAAAATTAAAATTTGATAATCATTTTTGTGATGCATGTCGTGTCGGCAAACAAACTCATGTTTCTCATAAATCAAAAAATGTGATTTCAACTAAAAGAGTTTTAGAACTTTTACACATGGATCTTTTTGGCCCTATGGCCATTCAAAGTTTTGGAGGAAATTATTACACTCTAGTAATTGTAGATGATTTTTCCCGATATACGTGGACTTTGTTTTTAAAACATAAAAATGAAGCTTTTGAAAAATTTAAGATTTTGGGAAAACGAATTCAAAACCAACAAGGTTGCACGATTGTTTCGATTCGTACGGACCATGGACGCGAATTCGATAATGAAACTCAATTTGGTGCGTTTTGCGACAAATATGGTATAACGCACAATTTTTCTGCTCCTCGCACTCCTCAATCTAATGGGGTTGTGGAGAGGAAAAATAGAACCCTACAAGAAATGAGTAGGACTATGCTCAATGAACATCAAGTTCCCCAAAAGTTTTGGTGTGATGCCGTAGCTACCGCGACCTATGTCCTCAATCGTGTGCTAATTAGGAGTATCCTAAATAAGACCCCTTATGAGATCCTACGTGGTAGAAAGCCTTCCTTAGCCCATCTTAAGGTATTTGGTTGTAAATGTTTTATTTTAGATACCAAATCTTATTTGACCAAATTTGACCCAAAAGCCTATGAGGGAGTATTCCTTGGTTATTCTTGGAATAGCAAAGCCTATAGAGTCCTTAATAAAGAGACCATGGTTGTAGAAGAATCCCTAAATGTAAGCTTTGATGAAAGTCCTCCTAAACCTAGTGCACCCTTAGTAAATGATAATGGTTGTGAAGGAGATGCACTAGCCCAACATCTTAGAACCTTGGACTTAGGTACCCAATCTCTTACAAACAATGTAGAATCTAGTGATGCCCCTCCATGTTATGTTCCACAAGGAGTAGATGATCCTAACCTTAGAACATCTAGAGGCCATCCCGTAGATCAAATCATAGGTGACCTAAACCAAAGAACGACTAGATCACAAATCCATACCCTTTGTGCCTTTCACGCCTTTATCTCAGCCATAGAACCTAAAAACATAGAAGAAGCTTTAGGTGATGAGGATTGGATAATGGCCATGCAAGAAGAGTTAAACCAGTTTACTAGGAATGATGTGTGGGACTTAGTTCCTTGCCCTAGCGGTCAAACCATTATTGGCACACGATGGGTCTTTCGTAACAAGGTAGACGAAAACGGTGAAGTCACCCGAAACAAGGCACGTTTAGTTGCCAAGGGGTACAATCAACAAGAAGGTATCGATTATGATGAAACCTTTGCACCAGTTGCAAGGTTAGAGTCTATTCGAATGCTTCTCGCTTTTGCAAATGCTAAAAATTTTAAATTATATCAAATGGATGTCAAAAGTGCTTTCCTAAATGGTTTTATAAATGAGGAGGTATATGTTTCCCAACCTCCCGGCTTTGAAAATTTTGAAAATCCGACGCATGTTTATAAATTAAAAAAGGCGCTTTATGGTTTAAAGCAAGCTCCGCGTGCGTGGTATGATAGATTAAAATCTTTTTTAATTACAAGTGGTTATATTATGGGTAAAATAGATAATACTTTGTTTGTCAAATATGCTCAAAATGATATTGTGGTTGTGCAAGTGTATGTTGATGATATTATCTTTGGTTCTACAAATGAAAATCTTTGTAATGAATTTGCTACAAAAATGACTAATGAATTTGAAATGAGCATGATGGGAGAATTAAAATTCTTCTTAGGATTGCAAATAAAACAAAGTGAAAATGGTACCTTTATAAGTCAATCAAAATACTGTAAAGACATGTTGAAAAAGTTTAATTTTGAAAATGTCAAACCTGTTGAAACTCCGATGACCACCAATCTAAAATTATCTAGTGACGAAGAGGGAACCGATTTTAATGAAAAGATTTATCGTGGCATGATTGGTAGCTTATTGTATTTAACTGCTAGTAGACCTGATATCATGTATAGTGTGTGTTTATGTGCTCGCTTTCAATCTTCGCCTAAACAATCTCACTATGAAGCCGTCAAGCGTATTTTTAGATATCTTAGAGGGACTACGAATCTTGGACTATGGTATCCAAAACAACCCGAGCTAGAAGTAACATGCTTCACCGATTCCGATCTTGGTGGCTCGATGGTTGATCGAAAAAGCACTAGTGGAGTATGTGCCTTTATAGGTCTCTCGCTTGTGTCTTGGTTTTCCAAGAAACAACATTCCGTAGCCTTATCCACTACCGAAGCGGAATATGTAGCCGCCGCGAGAGCGTGTGCTCAAGTTCTATGGATGAAGCACACACTTACCGACTTTGAGGTACGTCAGTCCAAAATTCCAATTATGTGTGATAACTCAAGTGCCATAAACCTAAGTAAAAATCCCGTTTTACATTCTCGTACCAAACATATTGAGTTACGACATCATTTTCTACGAGATAATGTTCAAAAAGGCCACATCATGCTTGAAAAAGTTGATTCCGAAGACAATTTGGCCGATATTTTTACTAAAGCCCTAAACAAAAAATCGTTCTTTAAATTAAGACTTGGTTTAGGCATGCTTGAGTATAACCCATGAGATACTGCTACTCTCAATTATTTGCATATTTTGAGGGGGAGCATCTCTTGAGGGGGAGCATCTCTCGAGGGGGAGCATAACGTCTTTCTTAACCCTTTTTGCTTCGACAAAAGGGGGAGAGAAACCGAGTATGCTCTCGTGTTTAGCGGTTGTGTTTGTCATCATCAAAAAGGGGGAGATTGTTGGTGCAAGTGTACCACATCTCTATATATTTTATATATTTATTTTGATGATTACAAACACACCGTATTATTGTTTTTCTAACAATTTTATCCAAGTGTGCAGTTAATTGGACAACATGAAGATTTTATCTGAAGAGTCCAAGACTGGTGTTTACGTCATCATATATCTCATAATAATAAACACCCTAAAATAATATACCACTTGGATATTTCAAAAACCTAACCCAATATTTTAATTAAATCCTTGATTTAAATAAATTTAGAAAAGTGTTGAGTTTAAAATTTAAATTTAAGCCAAAAGAATATTGTTGACTCTTTTTGGAAGAATGCAAAAAGAATTCAGATGCTATTTTAAGCTATGGTCTTTCAACAATGGATGTGACTCCTCTCTGGCGCCGAGCTGTTTTCTTCAGGCGGTACCCATTCGACCGTTGCTGCTTCCAAGTATAAATATCATGCAGCATTCTCAACTCCAAAAAAAAAAACAGAATTGAATACCCATTTTTTGGAGAAACTCTCAGCTACATCCATTCATTTAAATCACTTATTCAATATATTTTTTTGAGTGATCAAACCCTCAAAAATCCAAGTGTTATACTTATATAAGAGTGATCAATATTGTGAGATATATTCTCTTGTAAGTATTTGAATAGTGTGAGTGATTCACGTTCTCGAGCAAAAGCAAGAGATTTTATTATCATTGTATCAAGGTTTGTGTTCTACCATAAAGAACACTTATAGTGAATCAGTGTGTCGAGAAGTGTCTCGGCAAGTGGACTAGCCAGCCAGTTGGTGGTGAACCACTTTAAATCTCGGTGTCGGTATCAATATTCTCTACCCTTATCTCTTTATATTCCCGTTGTGCACTTAATTTTATTTATATATTTGTTGTGCATGCAATATTTGTTGTTGATTTTGATAAGAGAATTTTTATTTGTGAAATATTTTTAAATACAACCTTTACCCCCCCTAAGGTTGTCCTAACAAACTGTAATTCCAGTCACCGCACAAGGGTACAGACCCTCATACATCCGACACTAAAGTCCATTTCTGACTCTTCCACTGCCCATCTCTCCTCTCGCACAAGTACCAAAACTACGAACATTCTCCCCTGATCTGTCCAACACCTCTCCACTCTAGGAGTTCTTCCTTAGCTTAAAATGTAGTACTCTACGACCTAGTGAGTTTATAGCCTTCATGCATGACAACGCGATAAATAAACCATCACACTTTTGATTATTTTAAAGAAACAACACTTGGAAACAACTTGGGTACACACGACCCCTTCAATACCCTGCACAACGATCTCGAGAATCGTTTGCATGCAACTTTCCGTAAAACTTAATCTTACTCAACCAAAATATATTGTTACGACAGAAATAAATATTGGATTAAAATCTTTTCATACGACAGAATTTTGAAAGGACTTACCGACACGAAGTAAACCCGTCGGTTCTCACATTCACTTATATAACTTCAACATGTCGATACTTATCTTGGTCATAAAAGTTTTGCATTCAAACGTCTTCTTGACTTTTGCAACAATTTAACTTATAATAAAAGAGTAGAATATTTTGTAAATCGTAGTCCTCAAAACTTCATTGTGCGATGTAAATGGATTTGCATTTTTCTTTAAACATACGCTTGCACACGCCGACTCATATCCGATCAAATTTGATATTTACACATTTACTTTACTTATGAAAAATCTCATATGCACATATACGATCTTAATGCATGAAACTCTACTTGTAATTGAAGGCTACTCACTCAAACAAGGTCAATCGCTTTACTCACGCAACTCATCATTGACACTCTACTTTCGACCAGCGGTCGCCCCCTCGGTCTTGCAACAATTTGCTATACATACATTTAACGGTCCACTTACTCAACCATTTCATATTACTTTCGTCTAGACCAATTTATCTCATATAATACTTCTACACGCTTTCAGTATTCTACAGAAATCTCTCTTCAATGATCTTGCCACTGAACAACTCGACTAAAGAGTCAGGGCTCTAATCCCCTGCTTGCTCTTGGATTGTCACTTTCAAGATCTCGACACTGTCCTTCCTTACTATCCGAACTGATCTATCCCACGATTTCTAGAACTGGGACTCTCCAGAAACAGGAGTCTTACTCACAATCAATCGTTCAACCTCTTCGACACCACGAAGATCTACCTCTAGACGACTCATAACATTCTAACCAACATTTCTTCTCTACGATGTATACATATAACACATCATGAACGCTCTATCATGATACTTTTCCAACAATGGGTCTCAATCTACCCCTCAGGGATCTTGCTGACACTCTAGAGTACTGAAACACGACACATGACTAGCTTCAGACTACAACTTCGGAATAATAAGACAGATCAAGCACGTACATGTACCTGTAAATTTACAATTACACTGGCTAGGCGTAATCCCAAACTTACCTTACATGACCGTCCTCGGTACCCTATTAGTCCCCTTTCCACTGTAGTGTCCTCCTAACGCATTTCTTACATCAATAATAGTGCCTTCCTAACGCATTTCCTGTTTCTCAGTTGTGATCTCTACTCTAAAGTTTAAGTTTAGGCCCGTCCGGTCACCTAAATCCCTTAAACTATGGCTCTGATACCAACTATAACAACCCAAACAAAAATGAACATTTCAAATCATAATAATTAGATTATCCCCAAAACGGGTCCCAAAATTTCTTACATCAGTTCAAAATCTGGTTGGCGGAATCAACCTACACAACTGAGAAATAACTAAATGTCTATAGTGTTACTAAGAGGTCAAGTCTTCCTGCTACGCCCTGCTCACTTGCCAGAGCCCTTCACTACCTGCTTTCCTGAAAAGGTTTTTAATTTAAAAGAGAGCGAGGGTTAGACCATGAGGTCTAGTGAGTCCCTCCAACAGTTATCAAAGCATTTAAACAGAATTCCCTTTTCAGTATAAATCATACATAAACAGTTCAAATGATATCACTTCGGATATAAATCCGCCCCTCATAAATTGACACCCTGAAGTCACACTAAGGTGACAACGAGTCAGTCTCATGCTGCCTTTCAGGGTCACACCGCCCTTGGCATAAACGGGAACACCCTCCCGGCACGAGCTGGCGGGCCCCTTCCCGACTTAGTCAATTCACCTCAAGATCAATGTATGCATACATTCCACATAAATTTCAAATATCAATTCATGCAAATTTAAAGCATAAGCATAAAGCATGGCATTTCTCATCATTTATCCGCTTCAGAAAACACATTAAAACCACACGTTTTAGTTTAGAAAACTCACCTGATGCTCTTACTTCTCTCCTCTAAGCTGGTTCCGACTCCCTAACGACTTCCCTGAACGCACATGCAAAAGTATAAGCTAAACCATCTAACTTATCCGGAAAACAGGTCCATCCGGACAACTCACCTATCCGGGCAACACAGCTATCCGGACAACAGGTCCATCCGGACAACTCGCCTATCCGGGCAACACAGCTATCCGGACAACAGGTCCATCCGGACAACTCGCCTATCCGGGCAACACAGCTATCCGGACAACAGGTCCATCCGGACAACACCTCTATCTGGATACTAAACCCTCCGGGTGCTTACCCGGACACCTTCTTCTAATGAAGGTTTCCGGACGGGCGCTGTTCGAGTTTTTCACTCCAAATCCCGTCCTGAGCTCCGCCAAATCAGCAATTAGGCAATAACAACTACCCAAAAGCGTACTAGAACCAAACCCCACAATATACATCCATAAAAACATAAACAAGAGGAGTTTAAACCTTCCACAAGAGCTTTGGCATGACTTTTATCAAACTAGACTTCTCAATACTCTACAATCAACAACCTGATTAAATGGAGTAATGGATTGAGAGTTTACCTGCTCAAATGCTTGCCATAAACGAATTCCTCAACAATCCTTCTTCTGATTTCCAGGCATCAAGCTCCTTCTTCTCCCAAAATCCACAAGAGCCCCAAACCTTTCTCTCTTTCTTTTCTCCAAGAACACAGCCGACATACACCCAAAATCAGGAGAATATGGTTTCTCCTAGGGTTTTGAGCCCATTTTATACCTCCTCTCAAAATACCACTCAGCCCCTCTACTTCCATTATTATTAATACTACACCCCAAGACCTAAAATCCTTCGATTTTGATCCGGGTCGTTACAGGTTGTGTTCTAAAAAACTGTCATTGATATTAGAAAGGCCTTTTTTGTGAAAACTATCATGTTTGATTTATACAAGTATTAAAGGTTATTTTTTTAAAACCAATTGTTATGTTAGAGATTTATTGAAGTATAATGGACCACTGGATGACGGTAGGAAAGCAGTAACGGGAGAGGGAGAAAGTCATAATCTGAATTTTGATCCGTTTTCTTGACGTGGGGAAGGGTGTGGGGACTGGACTTCCTCGAAACCAAAATTACTGTAAAATCCAAATTCGCGTTTCCCTTCTTAATTCTTGGACAAATCACCTAAAATTAACGTAATTTTGATTGAAAACATATGAATACGTAATAATAGAATACAAAAAAATGTATATATTATTCCATATTAAAGTCATATTATGGTTGTTTCATCAATTATCGTAGTTACATATGAACATTGTAGGATCAATATGTCTTGAATTAATGTAACGACCCAGACCATTTTGAAAGGGTTTTACGTTTTATGTTAAGTTTTAATAAAAGTGAAAGTTGAGGGGCTGATTGGTAATTTTGGGATAGAGTATAAAAGGGCATAAAACCCTAGGCCACATTCTAATTCCTGATTTTTGGTATGTGTTTGGCGGCTGGGTTTTGAAGAGAAAGGAGAATAGAGTTTTGGAGGTTTTGTGCATTTGAGGAGAAGAATCCCCAAGTTTCGAAATCAGAAGAAAGAGTAGGATTGGAATTCGTTTTCTGCAGGAATCATATCAGGTAATCCTTAATCCATAACTCCATTTAAGATTCGTCTGATGATTATTCGGGTTTTGAGGGTTTTCTCTTGTTTTAAGTCATTTGAGACCATATACGAGGATTTAAACATCTTTTAACTGGTGTTTGTTAGTAAAACTTGTGGGGATTGATTATAGAGCATTAGGTGGTTAATTATCGCCTTACCTTTCGATTTGGGAGACGTGTAGTGGGATTTTAAGACCCAAAACTCGTCCAGCGAGTATCCGGGAAGTCTCTTGGGGATGAAGGTTCCCGGAAGCGTGTCCGGTAAGCTCATGTGTTGTAGGTTACCGGGTGGATGTATCCGGTAGGCATAAGTGTCCGGTAACTAGAGTTACCCGGACAATAGAATTACCCGGACAGTAGAATCATCCGGAATGTAGAGTCATCCGGAATGTTTCGTCATCCGGAAAGTAGAGGTGTTCGGACAGTTGTGGTGTCCGGTAAGTAGAAACGTCCGGGAAGTAGTGGTGTCCGATAAGTCGTATCCGGACAGTTTGGTTAGTCAGCTTATATGTTTTATCCTTTAACCCAGGAAGATCGTTTGGAAGTACAGAACAGAGTAGGAAAGGAAGTAAGCAATACCAGGTGAGTTTTCTAACTAAAATGCGTGACTTTAAATGTGTTTTCTAAAGCGAGTACATGATGAGAAATGCCAGAACTTATTCTTACGCTTTTGATTGCATGAAAGTTGTTTACAGTTTTAACTGGGATGTATGCATACATTGTCTGATTTGTAAATTGGCCAAGTCGAGGGGTGTGGCCCGCCAGCTCGTGTCGGGAGGTGTGACCCGTTTATGCCAAGGGGTAGTGTGGCCCCATGTAAGGCAGCATGAGACTGACTCGTTGTCACCTCGGGGTGACTTTAGGGTGTCAATTTACGAGGGGCGGACATTTATCCGTGAACGATTTTATATGAATGGATTTACGAATGATATGTTTCTGAAAATGATAAACTGTTTAAATGTTTTGTTAACTGTTAAGAGGGACTCACTAGGCCTCATGGTCTAACCCTCGCATTTTCAAATTAAAACATTTTCAGGAAAGCAGGTAATGAAAGGCCCTGGCAATTGAGCAGGGTGTTAGCGAGGAGGCTTGATAGTATAGTGACACTGCAGTTCAGTTTAGTTTATTTCTCAGTTGTGTAGGTTGTTCCGCCAACCAAACTTGGATGTTATGTAAGAAATTTTGAGACGCGATTTTGAGATATTCCAATTCTTATGTTTTGCTTATTTAAAATGTTTGGGTTGTTATAATTAATAGTTAATAATTTATTTATTTATTTGTTTAAATATTTCTTAAAATATATAGAAATGTTGTTGAGTCTTACGTATTTCAATTTATTTATGGAAGCCGATGTGCGTGTGTGACGTAATTTAAATAGAAAATAGTAAAAATGCAATGTTTCGTTCAGATTGAAATTAAAAGAAACAAGATCTTATAGTAAACATCTTTCAGTCGAGACTATAATTTATTTTCATGCTTAACCAATTTCTTCTTCTTATAGTTGGTTTGGTTTGGTTCGATTCAATACTAGAAACTATAGAACAATCTGAAATCTAATACAAATTGTTTGAATCTTATTGGATAATTCATTGCAATACTCGCCATATTAACAACTTTTGATTTTTGTTTTAACGGATTTTTTTTATAACTTTGATGGGTTATTGAAGAAGACGCATATGAATACTTACCAACCAACCAGATTTTATGTATTGTTTTAGATATGAAAGTTCAAGATGAAAATACAGTTTGTTAATAACTCTTTTTATGAATATAAAAATTGGTCTAAAATTTTTATATATGAAACTTTAATTTATTTTTTTTAGCAAATTTCAATTTTTAGGAACTCAAAGGAAAATTAATAAGATGTAGATGAAAAAAGAAATGGCAGATTGACGTGGTGACAAGTTGGATTGGATATATTTATTGTTTCGATATTGCTAATTTAATCCAATAATTCAACACGTATACATGGGATATATATTTCATTTAAGGAATGAAGTTAAAATTTTCAGTCTGTTACTGACCTATATTTATTTCAAAAGTTAAAACAATACTTAATATATAACTTTGTGTCACTAAAAACTCTTCCGTGTAGTTCAGTTGACAAACACATGGAGGTGACTTTGTCCAAGTACATAACATGTCCTGAGTTTGATTTCAGACCCCTACACTAGCCTTAGCCGCCGAGTGAGCCAAAAAATACCCCCTTACGTTGGTATCCTTGGAGGCAGGTTCCGTATGAAACCGGTTAGGATTGCCGGTAAACAACTTTTTTGCCCAAAAAAAAATTAATCTTTTGGATCTTAACCAGAGAAACCCTATTATGTTTTTATGTAATTAAATGGATTGTTATGACTTTGAAGAATTTAAAACCAATGTTATAATTTTGTGAGTAGTATTGTTTTGAAAATTTGCTATAAAAAGTTAAATCTATAATAGAAATACTTCAATAATTTGGAACTAAATTTTCTCCAACTCATGATGAATCTTAAACTAAATATAGAAAAACAAATGTTCAGAATCTAAAAACCAACATAATCAACTGTAATTTAGAGCATCTCGAACAGTTATGCTATAATTTTTCTAAAATAGAGTATGAAAAGTTAAAATATCTAAAAAAATTGCATCAAACTCCAACAGCTACTCTATTTTAGCAATTCTATCATTAATTATATTATTAAAATATTCAATATATTTAATTAAATATTATTTCTTTTTAGTATATTTTTATTTTGATCAAGTCTTTCACATGGGTTAACCATTGTGGATGCCCTCATGTTGGTGAGAATGAATAAAATGTTATTTCTCTTTTCTTAAATATAGAGTTTTAGGATTTCTCTAAATTTGAAGATTTTAACATTTTCTCTCTTCTTTTCTCTATTTTAGCATACAATATAGCATAGCTATTGGAATAAAAAAGTTGCTAAAATCTCACTTTTCTATTATTTTAACATAGCTGTTGGAGATGCTCTTATGTATTTGATTATTATGTTTTTGTGTTCTCTTGTCCTACAGTGGATGTAATTAGTGTTCTAAAGGCAAGGTCCAATGCAAGGTTTTAGTAACACGTTATATAGGTTTTCTTACTTTTAAGGTCTTGTTTTTTAGTTTTTTGCATATAACTTAATTTAATATGATTTAACATATATCATGCCATTTTGAGTATTAGGCCATCCACACACGTGCAATTCATTTACACTTTCAATTGTGCCACATCACCTTTTGCAATTATCATCCCCATACCTGCAATTCATTTACACTTTCAATTGGTCCCCACTACAACATTTATTAATTATTTTATAAATTATTATATATATTCTAATTATTTTTAATTAATAAATATATGATATAATAATATAAAGTAAGAAATGACCCCACATGGGACCCACATTTTACTTGCAAATGGAATTGCAAGTATAGCAATCCCTTTCTTACGTGGCTTGCAAAAATGGGACCCACAACCAATTGCAATTACAATTGAAACCCGTGTGTGGATGCTCTTAGAAAAAATAACATATGTGTATATAACAACCTATTCAAATGAAAATACTAAATGTCATGAGAAAATAAGGAGAAAAAAAAGTTCACATAAAAATAATTGAAAAATTCATGTAAAGATACATATCTAAACCTATATAAATAACCTATAACATAACATTGGTAAACAGCCTCTTAGTCTAAAATTCCCGAAATTATCCTTGGGATAGAGTGGACCCGACATTCGACATGATGCAAATTTATGAAACAAAATTCCATCAAATGCTCTTCCAACTCAAAGACCGATTTCTCTTGTTGGTCCAAGTTGAAGAACAAAGAGATATTTGAGATTCCGTAAATAAATGATACTTTATGTGATTTGATAAGATGCGTAAACAAAAAGCATATTTTAGAAAAGAGGTCCACGTAGCATTGAAAACTTTGGGTGTAATTGAATTAATGAACACTTTTTAAAATACAAATTTATTTTCAAATATTACTTATTTAAAAAGAAACCAAACAATTTCATGTATGTTTTACAAACTAGCTGATAAGCTAGTTATTTTTCCGATTCGGCGGTTCGATCTATGATTTATCATTCATGGACGTTGATAAGATCCATCCATTTAGCAGCACCTTAGGATGGCATAGCCTTAAAATTAAGGGCGAGGTTCAAACGAGGAAAGGCTTACGGTGGATACCTAGGCACCCAGAGACGAGGAAGGGCGTAGTAAGCGACCGGATCCCACGAGTGAATCGAAAGTTGGATCTACATTGGATCTCACCTGAATCGCCAGAATTCTAACCTTGTGTTAGGACGTACGGGCCAAGGGACAGTCTCAGGTAGACAGTTTCTATGGGGCGTAGGCCTCCCAAAAGGTAACGGAGGCGTGCAAAGGTTTCCTCGGGCCGGACGGAGATTGGCCCTCGAGTGCAAAGGCAGAAGGGAGCTTGGTAGCTGATAATGGATATTGTAATTCTTTTTTCTTTTTGGTTGTTGATTTTTAACCTAATCAAACAATTAAAAAAAAACTAGAACAAAAACATAATCCAACTCTCATTATCAATTCACATCAAACCCACTTCTTAAAAAAAGGGTTTATGGTTAAAACAAAATTGTGTTTTTTCTTTTAATTATTTACATTTTATTATCATCAAATTAAAGATTCTTGAGAATCTTTCAATCCTCCATAGCCATCAAACCCACAAGCTTTCTTCAACCTTCTGTATTTTTCTATGTCAAACCCTTCCATCTTCATCACCTTCATCTGTTTCACACGAAACCTGCTCTGAAAAAACCCTTCAAACGAAGGCTCTTTTGATGTTCTTATGAAGAATGCATATCCAACCATGAAATATGCTGACGTCACATAAAAGCAAATTGGTTCCATTACATCCCATGAGAGTTCCCAAAATGTTAACCTCATAAACGCCGCCGTTTGCACCACCAGGTACCCTAATCCGCTCCAAAGCTCTCGCCGGACCATCTTCTCCGCCTTCTCGTCGATCGCTGATTTCCACCGCTCCATCTCTTCTAATTCCGTTATCAGTTCATCGTCTCCGGTCATCATCAGTCCGTTGATGGCTTTCACTACCTGCAATTAACAACAATAACCCATCAGATCGAAGAATTCATCCAACTTTTTTGAAAATTATACGAAATCATCACCGAAATTCATCCAACTTGTGAATAGATTTACGAAATTATACGAAATCATCGCCGATTTAACGAACCTGTTCAGGTTTTAGGAAAACGATTTTTCCTAGAACGATGACGGAACCGGAATCGTCGAGAGCTTTAGCGAGATCTAAACCTTGATCTCTGTTAGAACAGCCATCGATGCACATCTGAACAAATTCATCATACGAAACATGATTTTTCCAACTACTTTTCAACTTCGATTTCACCGTTGCGATTTGCGACGCCCTAAGGATCTTCTTCGCGTCGGCCACCGTCAATTGGCCGTGCTCCGTCTTCAACGCACTCCGAGGTCCGGTAACTCCATTAAGTCGCACTCGGTTTCTGGCAATGTCCATCTCCCTGAGCGTCTCGAGCAATTTCTCACCGCCAGGACGGAAGATCTCCGGTAACGTAACGGAAGCGGAGAGGTACAACGGCCGGCGCTGCAGAAACCGCTTGAAAATGGAGTCGTCTCCTGGATCGGGCGCTACTCCGTCGAGATTCGGTGGCATCAGAGTTTGAACGGTGGATGACGATGAGGAAATGCGGCAACTCCTTAACGTTTGATTTGAGGATTTGTTACTGCAAATTTTGAACAATTTTTGTACCAAGTTTTGCTTGAACGCCATTGATGACTTGTGTTTGAATGCCCAAGAATTTGAAGTTGTTGAGTCTATTTATAGGTGCAGCCACTAAACGTGATTAGTGACACATGATGATTGGATCACCATCTTAATCCTCTTTCTTTTAATTAATCAAGAGTAAATTACGGTTTTGGTCCCTCAGGTATGCGAAACATTACGAAACTGGTCCTTTAACTTCAAAAATTACCGTTTTGGTACCTCGGGTATGCAGTTTGTTACGAAATTGGTCCCTCGAGCTGACGACCGTCTTTTTCCTCCGTTAAGCTCGAGGGTAAAATGGTCTTTTTACCCTTTTTCATTTATTTTACCATTTTTAATTAATTTTACCCTTTTTCTTTTAATTTTTATTTTGTTTTCTGGAATCTTCATCTTCTTCAAGAAGATTATGAAGAACATCATGAACACTTGAATAACACTATGAAGATCAAACTTTAAATCCAATTAAAAGTACCCCAATAACAATTAACAAGTTCAATTCCAATCCCAAAAACATGTTTTAAGTCAAAACCATAAATCATAATCAATAAATCTAAACTTAATCAAACTCAAATCTAAACTAAATTAAAACCCTGGGATCTAAAGAAGAAAGATAATCTTCTGTTTATCAACCTGATCAGATAAAGGACATGATGAGATGGGAGAAGAAAGGGTGGAAACAACAGAAGTGAAAGAAGTTGTAGATCTGAGACGAACAAGATCTGGAGAAGGGGGATAGACATTGGAGATCTAGTGAGGGGGATGAATACGAACCAGATCGGAGAGAGGTTGGAGATCCGTTGAGGTCGAACCAGATCGGAGATGAAGACAAACCCAGATCGGCCGGCGAGTTCCTCTTCTCCGGCGAGTTCATCTTCTCGATCTCCTCCCTCGATCTCTCTTCTCTCTCTTTCTTCTCATATCTCTTCTTTCTTTCTTCTCTCGATCTCTTCTCTCTCTCTTCTTTCTGTCTTCTCTCTCTCTCTCTTTCTCTCTCGGTTGAGGGTTAAATGAGGGTTAATTGGAGAAAAGTGGGGCTGATGAAGGGTTTGTGAGGTGGGACGAAGAAGTGGATTGAATCCTTGATTGCTCAGTTTTATAATTTTTTTTTAATTTTGATTTGATTAAGGGTTTTAAATCTAAGCTTGATTGAGTGTTTTAAATCTGGGTTTTTTCTATGTCCTTCAAGTGTTCATGATGTTCTTCATAATCTTCTTGAAGAAGATGAAGATTCAAGAAAAAAAAATAAAAAATAAAAGAAAAATGGTATAATTAATTAAAAAATAGTAAAATAAATGAAAAAGGGTAAAAAGACCATTTTACCCTTGAGCTTAACGGAGGAAATAGACGGCCGTCAGCTCGAGGGACCAATTTCGTAACAAACTGCATACCTGAGGTACCAAAACGGTAATTTTTTAAGTTAAAGGACCAGTTTCATAATTTTTCGCATACCTAAAGGACCAAAACCGTAATTTGATCATTAATCAATTAAAAGAAAAAAGTCAAACTCTTTTTTATTAAAGTTTTATTTTTGGGAATTTAATTAAACTACCCAAGTTTGACTTTAACTTACAAAACTACCCCCTCTCTCTCCCATTTTGCCAAAATACCCTCTAATCCCGCAATTTTGTCTGCGATCGCGGACCCAGCCCACATGGCCTGCAAGGTTGGTCCGCGATGGACCCCAGATTTTCAGTTTTGGTCCCTGTCTGCGATGGGCCGCGATTTTGATGTTTTCGGGGGTTTTCACGTGTTTTTGCATTTTTTACTGTCTTTTCCACACTTATTGTCTGAGTTGTTTCAATTATTGTACTCGAAGATGAATTTGTGGTTGCAATTCATCTTCCCCACTGAAATTTCATCCATAAATATTAGTAAAATGCAATCCATAATCGTTCATCCATTCCATTGTGGTTGCAATTCACATCCATTCCATTCTTCTTCTTGCTTGCTTTCTTCCTTCATCATTTCAGTATTTTCTTTCTGAGATACTACTGAAAAAATGAGTTCAGCTGTTGCAAAAAGCTAAGCTATATTTCTGTTGCGATGGTAAATGAGTGCAAGACAACAATCAGTGGAATTTTGCTTATAAATCTAAGCATGGTGTAAAATTGCTAGTAAACTTTACACATAAGAAGTTTATTGCATACGCCATGCAAAAATGTGGAATCGAACCTTCTGCTGTTTGAAAGATAGTGTACAAGAATGATGATGGGTCATTGGTGGAGTTATCCAACGATGGAGATATCTCTGGTTTTCTGCAATTAGCAGCCGAGTCAGAAAGACCTCCAACACTTTTTGTGTATGCCGAATCATCTGTGTGCGACGAAGGTGATGACGAAACCCAACTGGACTCTGATTCTCAATTTCAGGCGTCCTACGACCCAACCGTTTATTCGGATCATACATATGGTCTTAGCGACTGTTATCCTGATTTTGTTCCGGAGACGCAACAAGAAGAAGAAGAAGAAGAAGACCAGGAAAGACGGTTTGTTGGAGTTGCTGATGACGAAACCCTGATAACGCCACTTTTTGGCGTTATTTTCGGTTCTCAAACCAACGAGATTGACTTGTATTCAAGTAAAAAGACGGTATTTTACGGTTTATTGAGTAATTTACGCAGGTTATATAAAAGGCGGCATTCCTCGGAAAAAGAAACTAAAAAGAGCCCAAAACGAGTCAAAACGAAGCCTAACGGGAGCCCAAAAGCCAAGCCCAAGACCCGCGACCGAACCAGGACCCGACCCGCGAACCAGAAAACGACCCACGTTGCAAAATTGACACGCGCGACTTACCACGCGACTTGCAAGTCGCGTGGCAAGTGGCGTAACCCACTGTTTCGCGAAAATCAGTATTTTAAGTCGGGATTTAGGTCACTTTTTGGGGATACAACTTTCGGCAGACGACCAGGGGCGATTTTGGGGCGATTTCCGGCGACTTTTCGGAGCTTTCGGGGTCATGTTAGAGGGCCGATCACGGAGACAATCATCACGGAACGTAGATACAAGCACGATTGAAGGGATTTCATCACGTTATTTTTCATGTTTTTAATCTTTCGCGCTACCATGTTTACATACGTAGTTTCATCTTTCTCTCTTGTGTTTGAATCCACCACTGACATGAACTAACCGGTTCGTGTTGGGGGTTGGAATGAATTCGGTTTATAAAGCATGTAACCAGATGATTTGAACTTTTATTGGTTTCTCCTTGATTAATGAAGCATGTGATTTTGTGTTTAATGCCTTTGAAAGTCTAGCTAGCTTTTAATTGATTTATTATTTTCGGTTGAGTTCGAAAGAATTAACTGTTAAATAGAACTAGGAATTGCATGCCTAAGACGATAAATCAGTGATAGAGATATACTGAATAAGTCTTAGTCCCAATTAAACCGTTAGGTTGATATCGAGAGATAAAATCTAGCCAATTTAACATAAATCGAGTACTTAATGTGTTTTGGAATCCATAAGTGAGATCGAGAGATTGAATTTATCCTTTTCGAAATACCACCCCTTGTGGCTTGAAAGAGAACAACGGTGACTTTAAAAGATTTGGGAATCATTAAGGGGATAAACTGGTAATTGTTTGAGTTGTTTGTGTGCATGTGTAGAACCGGAGGATTTCCAACCCTCAACTTTTCTCTCTATCGAAGTTCTTAATTTGTTCTTTGTTCCGTTTACGTTTAAGTTGTGATTTGCTAGAATTTAGTTTAAAACCAACCATCTCTAAATTCGACAGTCCAGTTAATAGAGCCTATAGTAATTGTGATACTTAGTTCCTAGTTCCCCGTGATTCGATACTCGTACTTTCCAAGTACTATTACTTGACTTCGACCCGTACACTTGCGGTAAGATCCTCGGGGTGTGAAAACCCCCTGTCAAGTTTTTGGCGCCGTTGCCGGGGAACTAGTTGTAGTTAATAGCACTACCGTCTATAAGCATTATTAGATTGGACATTTCTTTTTATTTCGTGTTTTATTTCATCACTTTCAGTTTTTGGATTACTGACTTTATTTTCTTTCTTTTTAGGTACCACTTGGTTTATGCCAAGGACGACCCGAGGGAAGGGAATCGAACAATTTGATCCGGAGATCGAAAGAACCGCTCGTCGGCTGCGCAAGGAAGCTAAAGTTAAAGGAAATCTAAAGTTCGAGATGTCCGACGACGAGAGACCTCCACGTAATGATCCCCGCCGCAATAATCCACCACCACCTCCGGAAAGAGTTCTGATGCGGTCATTTGCCGATCCTAATGTGGCGGCCGCACGGATAGGCATCCAAGCGCCCACTACTGGGGTGAACTATTTTGAGCTTAAACCGAGCACCATAGTGATGGTGCAACAGAACCAATACGGAGGGACGCCAACCGAGGATCCTCACGCACATCTTCGTGCATTCGAGAGGATCTGCAACACGTTTAAGATCAATGGCATGAGTGAAGACGCCATCAAGCTGAGACTATTCGGATTTTCACTTAAAGGCCGAGCCGAGACATGGACCGAGAGCATCCAACCAGATTCGATCACTACTTGGACACAGTTGAAAGCAGCCTTCCTACAGAAGTTTTTCCCACCTAGTCGGACCGCCCAACTAATGGCGGAGATCACCCATTTTGCTCAATGGGATCAAGAAACGCTGTATGAGGCGTGGGAACGTTACAAGGACATGATCAAGAAGTGTCCTCATCATGGGCTACAAGGCTGGGTCATCATCCAGACCTTCTTCAGTGGTCTTCACCCGCAATTCAAGAACGACATCACAGCTGCGGCGGGTGGAGCATTGATGGATAGATCATACGAGGAAGCGTGCGAGCTGATTGAAAACTTGGCCGAGCATAGCTTTTCTACACCGAGATCAGCCGTTAGAAGAGTAGCAATTGTCCAAGAGAGTAACGAGCTAAATGAACTGAAAGCTCAACTGGCTGTCATCACAAATCGGCTGAATGGAGGAAATCTTCAAGAACCTGATCAGGTTCATTTTGTGGCAAACCGAAACCAACCGAGAAACGATCCTTTCTCGAACACGTATAATGAAGGTGGAAAAAGCACCCAAATCTTTCATGGAGTCAACCCGACCAACAACAGCCAGGTAATTTTTCTAACTCTTCTCAATTTTCTAATTCTAATAATGTGTATCGTCCTCCAGGTTTCTACCAAAGGAATGAAGGACCATCCGGGGAGAAGAAGCCGGGACTCGAGGACATGATGATGAAGTTCATGTCTAAAATGGACAATACAATCGAGGGATTAGTCAGCACAGTCAACACTGTCAAGGCGGCTACCGAGCAAAACACCGCCACCATCAAGATCCTCGAGAGGCAAGTGGGGCAGATTTCTGAGACCCTACAAAACCGAGCCCCCGGGAAACTTCCAAGTCAACCCGAAAGACAAAACCGGGAGCATTGCAATGCCATTTTTCTGAGAAGTGACAAGGAGTTGATTAAAGATCCGGTAAGCAAGTCCTCACCAAAGGAAGCCAAGGAAGAGTTCGAGATGGTAAATCTGGAGGAGTTAGAGGCTGATAAAGAATCTGAGATGAAAGAGAAACCGGAAGATGAAGAGCCCAAGAAGAGTGAGCCGATCATCCCGAAGCAACCACCGGTCAAGCCAGTGGTACCCAAAGTGCCATACCCAAACAGACTGAAAGCAAACAAGGACAATGTTAATTTTTATAAGTTTATCGATGTATTTAAAAAGTTAACAATTAATATCCCGTTTGCAGATGCGTTGGCACAAATGCCCTCTTACATGAAATTCATGAAAGAGATCCTATCAAAGAAGAGGGCACTTGATCACCAGGCCACCGTTGCACTCACTGAAGAGTGCAGCGCAATTTTCCAGAATAAGCTGCCCTAAAAGCTTAAAGATCCAGGGAGTTTCTCGATTCCTATTCAAATTGGCAGTTTTAATTTTAATAAGGTTATATGTGATTTAGGGGCAAGTATTAATCTGATGCCTCTTTCTGTTTTTAGGAAACTCGGATTGGGTGAAGTGCAGCCAACGTACATGACGTTAAAGCTTGCGGATAGGTCGATCAGATATCCTTACGGAGTGATAGAAGATGTGCTCGTCAAAGTTGGTAAGTTCTACTTCCCGGTAGACTTCGTGGTGATCGATATACACGAAGATGAAGAGGTTCCACTCATATTGGGACGATCATTTTTGGCCACGAGTCGGGCGCTGATCGATATGGAAGAGGGTGAGATCACGTTCCGAGTTGGCGGTGAGAACGTGAGATTCAAGTTGCTGGAAAGGGGAAGTGGTGAAAGAGAAGAAGGAGGAGAGAAATCCGCGGGAAATCGCAAGTGTGGGCGATTCAAGTCTGCGGACATGGAGCCAAGTTGAGAACCGCACAGTCGTGCCACGACTTTAAATACGGCGCTGGGTGGGAGGCAACCCACCAAGGTTAGTTTCCGTTTATTATTTTTATTTTGAGTGTGTTTAAATAATGAAAAGCCATAAAAATCGAAAAAATCGAAAAAGTCAAAAATAGCTGAAACAGGGACATACGCGACTTGTCACGCGGTTTGCATACCGCGCAGCAAGTCGCGGGGCCCTCTGTTGATTTTCTGAAACAGAGGGTTACGCGGTTTACCACGCGACTTCCAAGTCGCGGGCTAAACCGCGGGAGTCCCATTTACCTCGTTTTTCGTGCAATTTTTATTCCTTTCTTGCTTTGTGTTTTCTTGTCTTTCTTTCGTCGTTTGTTGTTTCTTCTGTGTGTGCATGCTCTCCCCTCCTCCTCTAAAGTTCTCAACCAATCAAGAATCATCCGGCCAGGCAAAACAGGTACGTTCTAAATCTTTCTGCTAAACGAGTGGTGTATGATGTTTTAGTCGATTCTTAGTTACACGAGATGCATCAAACCTAAGTTTCACTTAGGTTTGGGGTGCCTCAAGTTTTTTTTCAACATCTTTACACACTCACTTTTGACCCTGTGCAAACCTCGGTTTCACCGAGGTTTGGGGTTGGCTTTTATTTGGCAAACCTAGGCCACGACCTAGGTTTGGGGTGCCCACTTTAGAAATTCTGGGTTTTCTTTTGCTTGCTATGTAATGCCTTGCTCGTCCTTTCGATAACTGTGATGACTGCACAATGATTGAGTCGCATCACCTACGACTTTGCTTGCACATTGGGGACAATGTGTGGGTAAGGTTTGGGGTTGCCCAATCGGGCCCAAGTTATGCACGTAGATTTCTTGCACTTCTGAGTGTCTAGATCAAAGTAGCTAAAATTTTTGTTTTGAATGATTGAGACCGACCATTGTGGGAAGAATCTTGTGATAGTAACGTGACCGTTAGGGAAAGACCGGGAAAGAACATGACTAGGGCCATTAGTGGAGACCACCCAATAGTGAGTTTTGAGCCTAATAAGACGTTTTTCATTTCGAGGGATTTATACACGTAACTCTCATACACGTTTTCGAATTCCTTGTCATGAATGTAGAATGATCTCGCTACATTATTGCATTGAGTAGCAAAGACAACCATCGGGATATTAGGTGAGGGTATAGTAGACCATATCGTGTGGACTTTAAGAAATGATTACAGGCATTGTATGTTTGTTTTAACCATTTTTAGCTATCGTTTTCCCTTTTTACCCTTAGTGTGTACCCATAGCCCCCTTTTGCAGCCAAACACGCACCTTTATTCCTTTCTAAACCCATCATTTACCTTTAGCCAAAAGCCTTAGCCAACCCTTATCCGAAAGTGTGTCAATCGGAAGCAGTAATGAACTAATAGAGATAGAGCAGAAAAGAAAGAATTCCGGCCAGTCATGAGAATAAAACGGGTCAATGTAACCCGAAAAATAGAAAAGAGGACCAATGAAGTCCCCCAAAAAAAAAAATATATATATATATATATATATATATATGTTAGGACAACCTTAGGGGGGGTAAAGGTTGTATTTAAAAATATTTCACAAATAAAATTCTCTTATCAAAATCAACAACAAATATTGCATGCACAACAAATATACAAATAAAATTTAGTGCACAACGAGAATATAAAGATATAAGGGTAGAGAATATTGATACCGACGCCGAGATTTAAAGTGGTTCACCACCAACTGGCTGGCTAGTCCACTTGCCGAGACACTTCTCGACACACTGATTCACTATAAGTGTTCTTTATGGTAGAACACAAACCTTGATACAATGATAATAAAATCTCTTGCTTTTGCTCGAGAACGTGAATCACTCACACTATTCAAATACTTACAAGAGAATATATCTCACAATATTAATCACTCTTGTATAAGTATAACACTTGGATCTTTGAGGGTTTGATCACTCAAAAAATATATTGAATAAGTGATTTAAATGAGTGGATGTAGCTGAGAGTTTCTCCAAAAGATGGGTATTCAATTCTTGCATGGAGTTGAGAGTGCTGCATGAAATATATACTTGAAGCAGCAACGGTCGAGAGGGTGCCGCGGTATACCGCCTATATGGGCGCGGTATACCGCCCAGAAAAAGGTGCTGACAAAAAAAGTCAACCTGCAAAAAGCAACCTGCAACACTTGTAGCAGAGCCGCGGTATACCGCCATACACCACGCGGTATACCGCCTGAAAAAGGTGGCTGACAGCAGGAAGGTCAACCTGCAAGAAACAGACGGAAAAGGTACCCGCGGTATACCGGCTAAACACCGCGGTATACCGCCCAGACAAAAACACTTCCAATCAGTCAGAGAAGTACAGCAGGCCGCCGCGGTATACCGGCTATTCACCGCGGTATACCGCCCAGAACAAAGGGCAGGAAGCAGTACGCATGCGCAGTGTCTTCTAGAACCAAATCTTTCACAATCCAGCAAGATGATAAGATGTTACTTGGTTTATTTAAAAAGACAATATTAGAAAAATCCAAGTGGTATATTATTTTAGGGTGTTTATTATTATGAGATATATGATGACGTAAACACCAGTCTTGGACTCTTCAGATAAGATCTCCATGTTGTCCAATTAACTGCACACTTGGATAAAATTGTTAGAAAAACAATAATACGGTGTGTTTGTAATCATCAAAATAAATATATAAAATATATAGAGATGTGGTACACTTGCACCAACAATCTCCCCCTTTTTGATGATGACAAACACAACCGCTAAACACGAGAGCATACTCGGTTTCTCTCCCCCTTTTGTCGAAGCAAAAAGGGTTAAGAAAGACGCTATGCTCCCCCTCGAGAGATGCTCCCCCTCAAAATATGCATATAATTGAGAGTAGCATTATCTCATGGGTTATACTCAAGCATGCCTAAACCAAGTCTTAATTTAAAGAACGATTTTTTGTTTAGGGCTTTAGTAAAAATATCGGCCAAATTGTCTTCGGAATCAACTTTTTCAAGCACGATGTGGCCTTTTTGAACATTATCTCGTAGAAAATGATGTCGCAACTCAATATGTTTGGTACGAGAATGTAAAACGGGATTTTTACTTAGGTTTATGGCACTTGAGTTATCACACATAATTGGAATTTTGGATTGACGTACCTCAAAGTCGGTAAGTGTGTGCTTCATCCATAGAACTTGAGCACACGCTCTCGCGGCGGCTACATATTCCGCTTCGGTAGTGGATAAGGCTACGGAATGTTGTTTCTTGGAAAACCAAGACACAAGCGAGAGACCTATAAAGGCACATACTCCACTAGTGCTTTTTCGATCAACCATCGAGCCACCAAGATCGGAATCGGTGAAGCATGTTACTTCTAGCTCGGGTTGTTTTGGATACCATAGTCCAAGATTCGTAGTCCCTCTAAGATATCTAAAAATACGCTTGACGGCTTCATAGTGAGATTGTTTAGGCGAAGATTGAAAGCGAGCACATAAACACACACTATACATGATATCAGGTCTACTAGCAGTTAAATACAATAAGCTACCAATCATGCCACGATAAATCTTTTCATTAAAATCGGTTCCCTCTTCGTCACTAGATAATTTTAGATTGGTGGTCATCGGAGTTTCAACAGGTTTGACATTTTCAAAATTAAACTTTTTCAGCATGTCTTTACAGTATTTTGATTGACTTATAAAGGTACCATTTTCACTTTGTTTTATTTGCAATCCTAAGAAGAATTTTAATTCTCCCATCATGCTCATTTCAAATTCTTTAGTCATTTTTGTAGCAAATTCATTACAAAGATTTTCATTTGTAGAACCAAAAATAATATCATCAACATACACTTGCACAACCACAATATCATTTTGAGCATATTTGACAAACAAAGTATTATCTATTTTACCCATAATATAACCACTTGTAATTAAAAAGGATTTTAATCTATCATACCACGCACGCGGAGCTTGCTTTAAACCATAAAGCGCCTTTTTTAATTTATAAACATGCGTCGGATTTTCAAAATTTTCAAAGCCGGGAGGTTGGGAAACATATACCTCCTCATTTATAAAACCATTTAGGAAAGCACTTTTGACATCCATTTGATATAATTTAAAATTTTTAGCATTTGCAAAAGCGAGAAGCATTCGAATAGACTCTAACCTTGCAACTGGTGCAAAGGTTTCATCATAATCGATACCTTCTTGTTGATTGTACCCCTTGGCAACTAAACGTGCCTTGTTTCGGGTGACTTCACCGTTTTCGTCTACCTTGTTACGAAAGACCCATCGTGTGCCAATAATGGTTTGACCGCTAGGGCAAGGAACTAAGTCCCACACATCATTCCTAGTAAACTGGTTTAACTCTTCTTGCATGGCCATTATCCAATCCTCATCACCTAAAGCTTCTTCTATGTTTTTAGGTTCTATGGCTGAGATAAAGGCGTGAAAGGCACAAAGGGTATGGATTTGTGATCTAGTCGTTCTTTGGTTTAGGTCACCTATGATTTGATCTACGGGATGGCCTCTAGATGTTCTAAGGTTAGGATCATCTACTCCTTGTGGAACATAACATGGAGGGGCATCACTAGATTCTACATTGTTTGTAAGAGATTGGGTACCTAAGTCCAAGGTTCTAAGATGTTGGGCTAGTGCATCTCCTTCACAACCATTATCATTTACTAAGGGTGCACTAGGTTTAGGAGGACTTTCATCAAAGCTTACATTTAGGGATTCTTCTACAACCATGGTCTCTTTATTAAGGACTCTATAGGCTTTGCTATTCCAAGAATAACCAAGGAATACTCCCTCATAGGCTTTTGGGTCAAATTTGGTCAAATAAGATTTGGTATCTAAAATAAAACATTTACAACCAAATACCTTAAGATGGGCTAAGGAAGGCTTTCTACCACGTAGGATCTCATAAGGGGTCTTATTTAGGATACTCCTAATTAGCACACGATTGAGGACATAGGTCGCGGTAGCTACGGCATCACACCAAAACTTTTGGGGAACTTGATGTTCATTGAGCATAGTCCTACTCATTTCTTGTAGGGTTCTATTTTTCCTCTCCACAACCCCATTAGATTGAGGAGTGCGAGGAGCAGAAAAATTGTGCGTTATACCATATTTGTCGCAAAACGCACCAAATTGAGTTTCATTATCGAATTCGCGTCCATGGTCCGTACGAATCGAAACAATCGTGCAACCTTGTTGGTTTTGAATTCGTTTTCCCAAAATCTTAAATTTTTCAAAAGCTTCATTTTTATGTTTTAAAAACAAAGTCCACGTATATCGGGAAAAATCATCTACAATTACTAGAGTGTAATAATTTCCTCCAAAACTTTGAATGGCCATAGGGCCAAAAAGATCAATGTGTAAAAGTTCTAAAACTCTTTTAGTTGAAATCACATTTTTTGATTTATGAGAAACATGAGTTTGTTTGCCGACACGACATGCATCACAAAAATGATTATCAAATTTTAATTTTGGAAGGTCACTCACAAGCTCCTTATTTTTCAAATTTTGAATTAATCTAAGGTTAGCGTGACCTAAACGTCTATGCCACAAAGTCGAATTATCATATACGGAAGATAAACAAACATTTTTATTTACATCAGTTTTACAAACATAAAGATTTCCTTTTATAACCCCATTCAAAAGAACTTTACCATTTTTCAGAATTTTGCAAGAGTCTTCTTCAAAAACAACAATTATACCATTTTTGCACAGTTGACGAACACTTAGCAAGTTAAATTTCAAATTATCAACATGCGTAACATCTAAAAATGTAACATTGTTGCAAGAAATTGTACCTTTCCCAATTACCTTTCCTTTGGAGTTTCCTCCAAAAATTACTAGTCCACCATCACATGACTCATATGATGAAAAAAGATTATGGTTTCCGGTCATGTGACGTGTGCATCCACTATCAAGAATCCAATCCATATCAAGATTTATCTACAACATTTAAAGTACAACTTTTATGGTCCCCACATCTTATGGGTCCTTTGAAAGTTAGCATAGAAAACCACATATAATAATAAATATATTTTCACAAAAAATATACAGACAAGAAAATTATTTACTCAACCCTTTTCGGTAGCTCTACTTGGAAGCGACCAGGAAAGACGGTGAGGGTGGTAAGCGCGAAGGCACTTTAAAAACCGACCTCATTAGAATTCGAAGAATTCGCCTTTATCTTTCCTAGACACCGTATCCAAATAGGTGAGCCTATTCGGAGTTGATTCATAATTTTCAAACACAGAATATATATATATATATGTATATAATATATACACAAAAAAAAATTTAAAACCATAAACGCATGCCACCGGGATTATCAACACTAAAGGAGCCTTTAGGAATCCACTTTGGTACCATTTTAATTTTACGATCATATTTATCAAAGACGTAAAAAGGAGCATGCATATTCACACTATTTTTTGGTCTAGAAAATTTACTATTATACATGCATGCATAAGATTTCCTAGACTTATAATTCACATTATTTATGTTGGACATATATGAGGATTTTTGCACATACGGTTTTCTCATTTCAACATTTTTAGGTGGTTCAAAATATCTTTTGATAGGCATACATAAGCACTTATCTTTACACGTATCGGAACCAACGCCTTTTCTACAATTAGTGCTATTTGACATATTTAACATTTTAAGCACTTTCTCATTGCTACTTTGAAAGGCATGTGCTAACAAATTATCTTTTTCATGTTTATCACATTTTTCTTTTAAACATGCATTTTCCTTTTTAAGCACATCACAATTAGCACATAAATCATTTTCAACTATTCTTTTCTCAAGGCATGCAGTTTCTTTATTTAAAATGTCACAAGAATTGCAAGCATATTTCTCACTTAATTTATTTTCTAAATTTATGATTTTTTCATTATCGCATGCAATTTTTTGTTTGCTATCATGAATTTCCTTTTTACTTAATAATAATTCTTCCTTTAATTTTGCGTTCTCATCTTTATAATTATTTGTAAGCATAACCATTTTTTGAAAGGCATCATTTAACATATCAAGATCATCATCATCATTACATTCATCATCGCTAGAGTAATTTGAGTAACACGAGTTTACCTCATCGTCGCTTTCCGCCATGAGACAAGTGGCTTCATACTCATTTTCATCTTCACTTGCGCTCCACGCGCCTCCAACGAAGGCTTTCTCCTTCTTGATTTTAGGTTTATTTCTTTTTGGACACTCGTTGGCATAGTGATCCTTGTCTCCACATGAGTAGCAAAAGCCCTTCTTTTTCTTGGCTTCTTCATCATCGCTTGATTCGCCATTTTTATTTATTTTGTCGTTCCGTTTATGGAACTTTCGGCTTCGGTTTTCTCCACCACGGCGATAATCTCCTTTTCTTTGAAACCTATCATTTCTTGAAAACCTTTTGTTAGCTAAAAATTTAGAAAAATTTCTTACCAACATGGCTACATCGTCAAGATGTTCGGGTTGATCCTTTGAGGAGCTAGCTTTCTCCTTCTTTTTCTTCTTCTCCTTCTCATCACTTGAAGTTGAAGCTTTAAGCGCCAAAGATTTCTTTTTATCATGCTCCCGATCTTTGTTCCTTTTTAGTGCAATTTCATGCACTTTGAGATTTCCAATGAGATCATCTAATTTCATCATTGAGAGGTCACGGGAGTCTTCCAACGATGTGATTTTCGGCATCCACTCCGGAGGAAGCGCTCGAAGAATTTTTCGCACGTAATCTTCGTTTGGATAAGTTCTACCAAGACCTTTCAAGCTCACCATGATAAGGTTAAAACGTTTAAACATTGAGTCGATTGACTCATCTTTTAACATTTCAAACATTTCATAATCATGTACAAGAATATTTATTTTTGAGCTTTTGACTTGAGAATTTCCTCTATGAGTGTTATTTAGATTTTCCCAAATATCGTGAGCAGTTTCACAAGAATAAACACGTTCAATCTCATCTTTAGTAAGTGCCGAAAAAAGAATATTTTTAGCTTCAAAATTTAAGCAAACCCAAGCATCCTCAGCGGCGGACCATTCCGCTACTGGTTTTTCACTAATTACTCCATCTTTGGTTTTGGTGGGTTTATAATCTCCATTTTTAATAATGTCCCAAATTTTTCGACTTTTGCCACGAACGTAGCATTCAAAAAGATTTGCCCAAAGACCAAAATTTTCGGTGTCAATTTGCGGAATTTTTGTAGAAATAATTCCCTCAGAGGTTGCCATTTAAAATATAGGAACAAGTTTTAAAAATACAACGATTTAAAAAAAACTTGCAACCTGCTCTGATACCAATTGTTAGGACAACCTTAGGGGGGGTAAAGGTTGTATTTAAAAATATTTCACAAATAAAATTCTCTTATCAAAATCAACAACAAATATTGCATGCACAACAAATATACAAATAAAATTTAGTGCACAACGAGAATATAAAGAGATAAGGGTAGAGAATATTGATACCGACGCCGAGATTTAAAGTGGTTCACCACCAACTGGCTGGCTAGTCCACTTGCCGAGACACTTCTCGACACACTGATTCACTATAAGTGTTCTTTATGGTAGAACACAAACCTTGATACAATGATAATAAAATCTCTTGCTTTTGCTCGAGAACGTGAATCACTCACACTATTCAAATACTTACAAGAGAATATATCTCACAATATTAATCACTCTTGTATAAGTATAACACTTGGATCTTTGAGGGTTTGATCACTCAAAAAATATATTGAATAAGTGATTTAAATGAGTGGATGTAGCTGAGAGTTTCTCCAAAAGATGGGTATTCAATTCTTGCATGGAGTTGAGAGTGCTGCATGAAATATATACTTGAAGCAGCAACGGTCGAGAGGGTGCCGCGGTATACCTCCTATATGGGCGCGGTATACCGCCCAGAAAAAGGTGCTGACAAAAAAAGTCAACCTGCAAAAAGCAACCTGCAACACTTGTAGCAGAGCCGCGGTATACCGCCATACACCACGCGGTATACCGCCTGAAAAAGGTGGCTGACAGCAGGAAGGTCAACCTGCAAGAAACAGACGGAAAAGGTACCCGCGGTATACCGGCTAAACACCGCGGTATACCGCCCAGACAAAAACACTTCCAATCAGTCAGAGAAGTACAGCAGGCCGCCGCGGTATACCGGCTATTCACCGCGGTATACCGCCCAGAACAAAGGGCAGGAAGCAGTACGCATGCGCAGTGTCTTCTAGAACCAAATCTTTCACAATCCAGCAAGATGATAAGATGTTACTTGGTTTATTTAAAAAGACAGTATTAGAAAAATCCAAGTGGTATATTATTTTAGGGTGTTTATTATTATGAGATATATGATGACGTAAACACCAGTCTTGGACTCTTCAGATAAGATCTCCATGTTGTCCAATTAACTGCACACTTGGATAAAATTGTTAGAAAAACAATAATACGGTGTGTTTGTAATCATCAAAATAAATATATAAAATATATAGAGATGTGGTACACTTGCACCAACAATATATATTTAGATAATAGTTAGAGCCGCAAAATAAGAGAGTCAAAGCGACTCCAATAGTGACGAAAAGGGCCAAGTAAGCGAATGTAAAACAACGAGAGTTCAGGAATTGCCAATGATTGACACACCGAGGATTGTTGATTTTTTTTTACCCGTCGTTTCTTAGCCTTAACCTTAGCCCCATTACAACCCGTGTAAAGACCTGGATGATCTTTTGGAAAATGTGATTACGGTTTACGACTATCTTTACTGATATTCCCTGTCTTGCTATTTGATTCTTTCTGAGATCAAAATTTTGGACATTTGTGCGTCTTTCCTTAGAGTTGTCATGACATTTGCGTATTCTTGCACATAACCTCCTTAAACATGACAACACGAGCGATAACCTAGGTTCGAGTGCAAAGAGAGTATCCCGTGAGATAGGGTCGAGGCGAAATGTTTTCCCTAGCATGTCTGGACTTAGTCTAATCCTAATGTAATCGGAACTGTCACGAGTTCAACTCCCAATAGAAGGTCATAGATCGGACAAATTAAAGAATGAGGCGAGAGTGAGATAGATATTCACGGGTATGGGAAATCACCGTTGCATCACTTGGTACCGATTGGAATTGTGCACTCATTACTAAATTCACTATGTGCTTTGATTCTATTTTTATCGCTAATTTGCTTGGGGACAAGCAACACTCAGTTTGGGGTTGTTGATAACGCCACTTTTTGGCGTTATTTTCGGTTCTCAAACCAACAAGATTGGCTTGTATTCAAGTAAAAAGGCGGGTATTTACGGTTTATTGAGTAATTTACGCAGGTTATATAAAAGGCGGCATTCCTCGGAAAAAGAAACTAAAAAGAGCCCAAAACGAGTCAAAACGAAGCCTAACGGTAGCCCAAAAGCCAAGCCCAAGACCCGCGACCGAACCAGGACCCGACCCGCGAACCAGAAAACGACCCACGTTGAAAAATTGACACGCGCGACTTACCACGCGACTTGCAAGTCGCGTGGCAAGTGGCGTAACCCACTGTTTCGCGAAAATCAGTATTTTAAGTCGGGATTTAGGTCACTTTTTGGGGATACAACTTTCGGCAGACGACCAGGGGCGATTTTGGGGCGATTTCCGGCGACTTTTCGGAGCTTTCGGAGTCACGTTAGAGGGCCGATCACGGTGACAATCATCACGGAACGTAGATACAAGCAAGATTGAAGGGAGTTCATCACGTTATTTTTCATGTTTTTAATCTTTCGCGCTACCATGTTTACATACGTAGTTTCATCTTTCTCTCTTGTGTTTGAATCCACCACCGACATGAACTAACCGGTTCGTGTTGGGGGTTGGAATGAATTCGGTTTATAAAGCATGTAACCAGATGATTTGAACTTTTATTGGTTTCTCCTTGATTAATGAAGCATGTGATTTTGTGTTTAATGCCTTTGAAAGTCTAGCTAGCTTTTAATTGATTTATTATTTTCGGTTGAGTTCGAAAGAATTAACTGTTAAATAGAACTAGGAATTGCATGCCTAAGACGATAAATCAGTGATAGAGATATACTGAATAAGTCTTAGTCCCAATTAAACCGTTAGGTTGATATCGAGAGATAAAATCTAGCCAATTTAACATAAATCGAGTACTTAATGTGTTTTGGAATCCATAAGTGAGATCGAGAGATTGAATTTATCCTTTTCGAAATACCACCCCTTGTGGCTTGAAAGAGAACAACGGTGACTTTAAAAGATTTGGGAATCATTAAGGGGATAAACTGGTAATTGTTTGAGTTGTTTGTGTGCATGTGTAGAACCGGAGGATTTCCAACCCTCAACTTTTCTCTCTATCGAAGTTCTTAATTTGTTCTTTGTTCCGTTTACGTTTAAGTTGTGATTTGCTAGAATTTAGTTTAAAACCAACCATCTCTAAATTCGACAGTCCAGTTAATAGAGCCTATAGTAATTGTGATACTTAGTTCCTAGTTCCCCGTGATTCGATACTCGTACTTTTTTTGGAAAGGGTTCCTGGGCCTTCGGCCCAGTACATCCCTGGCAAACAACCGACCGCGAAGTAATGCAGCCCTGAGAAAATCCCAGTGGCCACAAGTGTTGTGGGTGGGGCTCGAACCCGGGCAAGCGCTATGAACTCCCCAGGCCTTACCACCACACCACATCCCTTGTGGTTTCGATACTCGTACTTTCCAAGTACTATTACTTGACTTCGACCCGTACACTTTCGGTAAGATCCTCGGGGTGTGAAAACCCCCTGTCAAACCCATGTTTTCACAATGGGTAGATCTGATATAGACAGATCAGATACCGATAGTGATGACGACGAAGAAGGAGAAAAATATACTCCTAGTAATAAATCATTTGGTGAGTTAAATGATTATTTTGATATGTCTCCTCTCCTTTCAACCCCGGAGACCCATATACAAACCTATGAACTCGCACCTTATAATCGCAGTTCAAGGATACGTGTAGGTCAAATATTTGATACGAACGATGAATTGGCCACATAGCTCAGAATTAAGTTCATAGAAGAGGGTTTCGAAAGTAAAACGAAGAAATCCGACAAAGTCAGATACGTGGTTGTATGTGGGAGAGAAAATTGTAATTGGAGGATGTTCGCGAGGTCCATGGGCCATAGAGTAGGGATGTTTGGCGTTAGAAAGTTGCACGACGTACACACTTGTTCGAGGACGCAACTGAACCCCAACCACCGACAAGCCAACAAAAGGACTTTGGGCTACATACTCAATGGCAAAATTCTTGATGCTAGCAGGGCATTTCGTCCAAAGGACATCGTCAACGATATAAACCAACAGTACGGGATCACAATTGGTTACCACCAAGACTGGTGTGCGCGATGCAGGGCACTACTAATGGTGAGATGCACGCCCGAGGAGTCGTATGAACGACTCCCTACGTATTTATATAATTTGGAGCTGCAGAATCCAGGTACAGTCACCAGGATAAGGACCGATTCAAACGGACGTTTTGAGTTGTGCTTCGCTGCCCTTGGACCTGCGGTACATATATTAACACGTCATATGTTTACACATTATAAATTAAAAAATTTACAAAGGGAAACCACCTACGTTTTTGCAGATCCGCACATTTCTGGAAAATCTACGCCGTGTCTTGGTAATAGACGCTGCCCATTTAAAGGGGCGTTACTTAGGTATAATGTTCCTGGCGCTTACCCTGGACGGGAATAACAACATCGTGCCCGTAGCTTTCTGAGTAGGCAAGTTCGAGACCGGGGAGGAGTGGAGTTGGTTTCTGTCCATGTTGAGAGAATGTATCGGAGACCCAGAAGGGTTGGTGTTTATGTCCGACATGGCTGCTTCCATAAGCGCCGCAATCTCTGCCACGTACCCAAACACCCCACACACCCTATGTTGTCGACATTTGGAGATGAACGCGAAAAGCCAGGACAAACGTATTACAACATACCACACCACCTACTGGAATGCATGCAAAGCGTATACGGATCGGGAGTTTGACCGGTACATGAATGCACTACGAGTTAGTGCCAATCGTGCAACACAAGTTATGGACGATGCTGGACCGGAGAGGTGGTCGAGGGCCCATTTTCCTGCACAACGTTATCACATTCTGACCTCCAATAGTGCAGAGTCGGTGAATGCACTCTCCCGTTTTGCTCGTAGATTACCGATTGTACAACTTATGGAGTACTTCCAGAGCTTTCAACAAAAGTGGTACCAACTTCGACGCCGACAAGGAGGTGAAATGCGTAATAGAGTCACATCAAAGGCGGAGGAGATAATTCTCAAAAGGGCGGGAATGGCTGCGACATGGAGGGTAAGCGAAATTGGGTATGGGAAGTACCAGGTTCGGGATAACCGTTTTGACGCGACTGTCGATATGACCGACCATGTTTGTTCATGTCTTCAATGGTAATACTCTAGGTTACCGTGCGATCATGCCATCGCTGCTGCAAGGCATATGGGTCGTAGAGATTGCAGCGATTTGGTTGCAAATTTCTACACCTCCGAAACTTACCGGGAAGCATATCGGGAGGTAATCAATCCAGCTGGACCCCCTGAATCTTGGGTGTCTCCACACATCCCCCTTCCGCCATGCTATCCACCGTTAATAACTAAGAACAAAGCCGGGAGACCAAGAAAGAACGATCGACGTCCATCTCGTGGTGAAGATCCGATACAGAGAAAATGTAGTAGGTGCCAAGCAGTAGGACATACTCGTGGAGAGTGTCCAACTCCCGCCCCTTTAAGCGTGCCAAGGAGTAGACGTTCAGTTAGCCAAAGAAGTAGCACACAGGGCCCATCGGAGCTAGAACCACATGGAAGTCTAAGATATGATAGCATTGACCTGAACATTGATTTCCCTTGATTTTAACGACTAAATCTTGTATGCTAAGTGCTCTTGTTTTTATATATAACATGATTTTATCTACTTTATCGTCCGTGTAATTTAGCAAACATAAGGGTTCTAATGTGTAATTTAGCAAACATAAGGGATCTAAGTTGTAATTTAGCAAACATAGGGAACCTAAGTTGTATTATAGCAAAGATAAGGGACCAAAGTTGTAAAATTAGCATTGATAAGGGACCTAAGTTGTAATATAGCAAAGATAAGGGACAAAAGTTGTAAAAATGTCAAAGTTGGGGTCCATCGCGGGTCCATCGCAAACCAACTTCGCGGGCCATGTGGGTCGGGTCCGTGATCGTGGACAAAATCGCGGGATTAGGGGGTATTTTGGCAAAATGGGAGAGAGAGGGGGCAGTTGTGTAAGTCAAGGTCAAACTTGAGGTATTTTAATTAAATACCCTTTATTTTTTACAGATTTATTACGTCAAAAAGGCATGTCTTTTATTTTATGAGTAAACTATAAATTTGGTCCCTAGAGTTTACCCTAAACTACAAAAATTGTCCCTAAACTTCAATAAGTGCAGAAAACATCCCTACTGTTTGTATTTTGCTTTGAAAGTAGTCCCTCGTCGTTAAATTCGTTAAAAAACTCAGTTAAATGAGGGGTAGCTTTGTCCTTTTCTTTTATGAGGACAAGTTTTATAATGTTGTTTGAACAAGAGGGACCAAATTGTAAGTTAGTCTAATATATACTACGTTAAACACAACCGTCGCATCTTCGACGGTCTTCTCACGCGACAACACTACCGGAAAACTCAGAACATGGCGATTAGCTATCTGCACTTTCGACTTCCTCACCATATTCTCTTTAGCCATGTGTAGTGTGTATGTATATGTATGTGTTGGTCGGTGATGGAGAAGATCACCGGAGAAGGTTCAGGGGGAGGGGTGTTGGGTGGTTCACGGTGTGTGTGTGTATATATATATATATTAATATAATATATTTTATTTTATTTTTTTACAGAAAAGGACAAAAAAGCAGCAAAAAGACAAAAACACCTCTCTCTTAACTGAGTTTTTTAACGAAGTTAATGACAAGGGACTATTTTCAAAGTGAAATTCAAACAAAGGAATGATTTCTGCACTTATTGAAGCTTAGGGACGATTTTCGTAGTTTAAGGTAAACATCAAGAACCAAATTTGTAGTTTACTCTTTATTTATTTTTTCATTTTTTCCTGGCTGAAAATCGGCACAACTACCTTCACCAGAAAATCACTGGTGAGGGGTCACATGACTGCCTCGATCTCCGTACACGTGTAAATTGACACCGTCTGTTTAATTTCAGTCTCCAAATGGCAATATGTAACGTTCGGGTATTTTTAGTAGATTATATAAATTTGAGAAAAATAGTTACATTTTACTTTAATAAATTATTTATATCTATATCTATACTATATTATAAAGCATTTATAAAAAAACTCTTAAAAACAATCCCTAAAGTTTAATATACCGCCATTTAATGCTAATTACTTAAAATATTTTAAAAACAACTAATGAAGCTTTATGTACTGTTTTTTAATGCTAATTACTTGATTAATACTTATCTCTAACAACCTTCAAATCCTTAAATTGTGGACTCTTATTATTTAATCTTTATATCTTCTAACCACTTTCAAATCTTCAAATCACGAACTCTTTAAAAAATGTCATTCTTTAAACAAATTTATTAAAAAAACACGATCGTTTTCTCAAAATCACACATTAAAATAAATTAGAACATTAAAATCGAGATATATTGCGCTGCATTGCTCGAGTAAACTTCTAGCTATATTATAAAATATTTAAATTAAGTCTTAAAAACTAATAGTAAATTGTTAATTTGACAATATAATACCGACACACTTTATTTTTTATTTTTTATGAGGCCTTCAAATGTTATATTTTATTCAAACATAAAAACAATAATAACAAAACATTCAAATCGAGATGTGTTCTCGTGTATTGCACGAATACACATCTAGTTATTTTTTAAAATAGATAAAAAATATCAGAAAATTCCATAAGCATCTCCAACAATTTTTTTATATATTTTTTTAAAATAAAATATCAAAAATTGAAATTAGAGAAAAAAATCATTGCCATTAATTTTATAGATTCTTTATTTTAAAATTTTCAACATTAATTATATTTTAAATATATCCATAAGTTTGTCATCGAATAAGGTACAACGTTTTTGTAAAATAACATTAATTCGATTTCATTGACGTGAATGAATAAAAACCCATTTATCTTTTATTGCATTCATTGTTCGAGAATCTTGTAAACTTTAAGGGTAGTTTACAAAACGTTTACCCGGGTAAATGGTTATCAAGTCACGTTAGCTTACTAGATGAATATGGCAAGGACCAAAAATCTTACCCGGTAAGAGCGGAAGCAACGACCGAGAATCTTACCTGGTAAATAAGTGCGACGACTCTTACCACGGTTAGCGCTTGCCGGCTAAATTGTTGCATACGATGCCATTTTGGTGATCTAAAATCTTACACTGGAAGTAAGAGATAGTGTTAAATTTTATCGTTAAACACTTTCCCGGGTAAGTGATTAGGTAAACGGCCCCTAAGTTTTCTTTTATTTTCTTTAATTTATATAACGTTATAAAATATTTAGGGAAATTAATTAAAATACCCCAAGTTTGAATTTCTTTTACCAAAATACCCTAAATCTCTTTCACTTTACCAAAATGCCACAACTGCCCGCGATGGGGCCCGCGATCGCGGGCTAGGGCGTACGTGGCACCCGTGTTTGGCCAAAGTGTCCCATGGAGCCCCTCAACTATGGCCGCGGTGACACTTTTGGTCCCTCCCCGCAGAGGTTGCCCGCGATAGGCCCGCGGTGGCAAAAAAAATTCATTTTTGGCCCCTGTATTTGAACGAATCTTACATGCTTTTACTGTTTATTTCTGTTTTTTCCACAATTATTGTACTTTGAAGACCAATTTGTGGTTCAAATTCACTGGCTTGTTTCATCAATGTTGAATCAGTGTTTTTGGAATACCAATTTGTGGATGAAATGCGAGATTGGTTGTCATCAATGTTGGTTGTTTCATCCATAAATAGATGCAAAATGCAATCCATAATCCACACACTGATTCCATACTTCTTTCTTGCTTTATTTCTTCAATATTTTGTTTTTGAGATACTACTGAAAAAATGAGTTCATCTGTTGCAAAGGCTAAGCTATATTTCTGTTTTGATGGTGAATGGGTGCAAGATAACAATGAGTGGAATTTTGCTTATAAATCTAAGCATGGTGTAAAATTGTCAGTAAACTATACTTATCAGAAGTTTGTTGCATGTGCCATGCAAAAATGTGGAATCAACCATTCTGCTGTTTGCAAGTTAGTGTTTAAAAATGCTGATGGGTCATTTGTGGATTTATCCAACGATGGGGATATCTCTGGTTTTCTGCACTTTGCAGCAGATTCAGAAAGGCCGTCATTACTTTTTGTGTATGCCGCCGAATCCGACGATGACGAAGGTGACGACGACGGTGACGATGACGGTGACGACGATGGTGATGACGAAGACCTCCAAATAGAGCAGACTGATTCTCAGGCGTCCCACGGCCCAACAGTTCATTTAGATCATGCATATGGTCTTAACGACTGTATTCCTGATTATGTTCTGGAGACGCAACAACAACAACCACAACCACAAGAAGGACGTTGTGCTGGAGTTGCTGATGACGAAACCTACATTTTCAAAACGGGTAATGCTGATACAGATAGATCAGATACCGATAGTGATGATCACGAAGAATATACCCCTAGTAGAAAATCATGTACTCAGATAAATGACTTTTTTGATATGCCCCCTATTCTTTCAGACCAGAATACCAGTCACAAACCTACGAACATACACCTTATATTCGCAGTGAAAGGTTAAGAGTAGGTCAGATATTCGATTCGAAGGATATCTTGGCAAGTCAGGTCGGACTTAAGTTCTTGGAAGAGGGTTTCCAAAGTCACACGCCGAAATCTGACAAAAGCAGATACATAGTTGAATGTGCCAGAGAAAACTGTGAGTGGAGGATGTACGTGATTCACACGGGTCCCAAAGGAGGGGCGTTAATGATTAGAAAGTTGCACGACGTACACACTTGTACGATGACGCAACTGAATCCCCACCACAAACAAGCCGACAAAAAGACTTTGGGTGCGATACTGAAAAACCAATTTCTTGATGTTAGCAGGTCATTGCGTCCAAAGGACATCGTCCACGATGTTCACCAACAGTTCGGCGTCACGATTGGTTACCACCAAGCGTGGCGTGCGCGATGCCAGGCACTGCTTATGGTGAGAGGCACGTTCGAGGAGTCGTATGAACGATTCCCAACATATTTATATAATTTGCAGCTGCAAAACCCTGGTACTATGATGCAGCTACAGACCGATTCATGTGGACGGTTTGAGATGTGCTTCGTGGCCCTTGGACCCGCGGTACGTATTTTAACACGTCATATGTTTACACATTATAAACTATAACATTTACAAAGGAAAACCACCTATGTTTTTGCAGATCCGCACATTTTTGGCAAATCTACGTCGTGTCCTGGTAATAGACGCAGCCCATTTAAAGGGCCGTTACTTGGGTATGATGTTCCTGGCGGTTGCCATGGACGGGGATAACTCCATCGTTCCAGTAGCTTTCGGCGTAGGCAAGTCCGAAACCGGGGACGAGTGGACTTGGTTTCTGTCCATGTTGAGACAAGCTATCGGAGACCCGCAAGGGTTGGTGTTTATGTCCGACAGGGCTCCTTCCATAAGCGCCGCAATCTCTGCCATGTACCCAAACGCCCCTCACGCCATATGCTGTCGACATTTGGAGATGAACGCCAAAACCAAGGACAGACGTATTACCACCCATAAGGATGTCTACTGGGCGGCATGCAGAGCATATACGGATCGAGAGTTTAACCGGTACATGAATCTGCTACGATTTAGTGCCAAGGAAGCAGCCAAAGTCATGGACGAAGCTGGACCGGAGAGGTGGTCCGCGGCCCATTTTCCTGGACAACGGTATGACATTCTGACCTCCAATAGTGCAGAGTCGGTGAATGCACTCTCTCGTTTTGCGTGTAGATGTCCGATTGTTAATCTTATGGACTACTTTCGGGCCTTTCAACAAGAGTGGTACCAACTTCGATGCCGAAAAGGAGCTGAGATGCAAAATGCACTCACACCAACGGCGGAGGAGATAGTTCAGAACAGGGCGTGTCCCGCGGCGACATGGGCGGTAAGAGAAATCGGGTATGGGAGGTACGAGGTTCAGGATGGCCATTTTCACGCGATTGTGCATATGACCGACCACACTTGTTCGTGTCACGAATGGGAAAAATCTGGGTTACCGTGCGGCCATGCCATCGTTGCGGCAATATATATGGGTCGTAGAGATTGCAGAGACTTGGATGTTCCTTTCTTCAGGTCCGAATATTACCGGAGAACATACGTGGAGGTAATAAACCCGGCTGGACCCCCTGAAGCATGGGTGTCTCCACCCGACCCGCTTCCACCATGTTATCCACCTTTAATCAATAAGAACAGAGCCGGGAGACCGAGAAAGAACGACCGACGTCCATCACGTGGTGAAGGTTCGATACAACGAAGATGTACTCGGTGCCAATGCGTAGGACATACTCGTGGAGAGTGTCCAAATCCCGCCCCTTCAATCGTGCCAAGGAGTAGACGCACAAGCACTCAACTAAGTAACACCGCGGGTCCGTCAGAGCTTGAACCACATGGAACTATATCATATGATACTGTTGATCTAAACGTGCCATAAGAATTCAAAAACAGGCTCGTTGCGGGCCCACGTGGATAGAGTACGACTACCAAAATCTAGCATCATTAACAAGCAAAACCTCATGTTTGTTTATCCGAATGAGGTAACCTCTGACTTGACCTTGCATGATGTATCCAACCTAACCGTGGTTCAGCGGCTTAAAACTCCAATCAGCCAACCTATACGGGATGTCAAGTGCACAGAGATTCGGAATTCTTGTGTACTCGGCTGTTTGGATAAATTTGTACTGTATTTACTAGTATGTGTTTGCTATGAAATAATCTTGTATAACATTTATGAGTTGTATTTTTCACATGAACCACATGGAACTATATCATATGATACTGTTGATCTGAACATTGATTGAGACGATAAATATTGTATGTTTAGTGCGTTGTAATTTATCAAACATAACTTATGTGCGTTGATCTGAACATTGATTGGGACCAATTATCTTTTAAAAGGTACTTGAAACAGAACATGGGATGATGATCATAATGGTAGTAGTCTAAATGGAGAGAATAGTAATGGTTATATAGAACTATATCATATGATAGCGTTGATAGGGACCGAAGTTGTGTTAGAGAAAAGACAGGGACCTAAGTTGTGTTAGAGCAAAGACAGGGACCTAAGTGCAGTAAAAGCATCCACATTTGCCTATAAATAACCTAGGCTAGATTAGTCGTAAAACACATAAACGATAACATATTATTCGTTAACGTATTCTTACATGGCATCCCCAAACCTTCATGTTTGGTGCTTTAGACGTTTATCTGAATCGCTTTCAGACACTGGCAAAGAGTTATATGGTTAGTGTTCATGTTTCATTGAGTTTTTTGCTTGTTTCTACGAACTAACTATATTAATTAATTTCATCAACAGATAAATATCCACAATTGTTCACCATGAAAGTCCACCATGGTGGTTACTTTACGGAACCACCTAAAAGACATTATTTTCGTGGTCTAGAAATTTATGTTGACATGTTAGATGTGGAGGATCTTTCTATGCAACTGCTTGAACAGATCACGAAAGAGCTGGAATATGAAGAACCAAAATATAATAGGTTATATTTTAAGAGGCCGAATGCAGACTTCTTGACTGGACTGGTAGAATTGAGTACCGACGAAGATGTAGCCAACATACGCCAGTATATTGACGGCCGTACTGTGATTGAAGTGTACATCGAGAAAGGGGAGCTTAACACTTCGAGACTCGTCTCGCCAGAGTATGTAAGAAGTAGACCCGGGTTGTCAAAAACCAAACCATCGTCTAGCCGTAGCCTCAAATTTGGATAAATTTGTACTGTATTTACTAGTATGTGTTTGCTATGAAATAATCTTGTATAACATTTATGAGTTGTATTTTTCACATGAACCACTTTTCAGACAAAATTCAGACTACTTAAAAACTACTTTTCAGACAAATTAAAAACCTTTATTCATGAGCAACAAAGTACAAAACAACAACAAAAATACAAAACAACAACACAGTAAAAAAATTCAAAACAACAAAAAACAAATACAAAACAACTAAAACAACTAAAACAACCACCACCTACTTAAAAATTGCTTTAGTTTCATCAATCCAAGCTTGCTTATCGTTTACCTTCGCTTGAAGAATTGCGAAGTCTTGCAGAATATGGTGAATTGCTTCTTGTTCTCGACGAATACGAGCCTCCCTAGCTTTTATATCCCCTTTCATCCTTTTGATCTCCTTATCTTCCTCTTCGGTCTTTCTCAAGTGGACTGCCTTCCTGTCCATCATTTGTTTCCACTCTTGTGTTAGTTCCTCTATCTCCTTTTCCCTTTTTGCTATGGCGATCTCGATTTTAGGTGGCATTTTTTCAGCAGTAGACTTAGGGTTTGATGATGATGCCATTTGTGGATGAAATGAGAGAAATCAAGAGAGAAAGCAACTTAAACAAAGAAAGCAAGAGAGAAATCAAGAAAGAGCAAGAAATGAGTGTGAATTATGGATTGCATATCACTCATATTTATGGATGAAATCTCAAACAAACCAGTGAATTTGAACCACAAATTGGTCTTCAAAGTACAATAATTGTGGAAAAAAACAGAAACAAACAGTAAAAGCATGTAAGATTCGTTCAAATACAGGGGCCAAAAATGAAAATTTTTGCCCACCGCGGGCCTATCGCGGGCAACCTCTGCGGGGAGGGACCAAAAGTGTCACCGCGGCCATAGTTGAGGGGCTCTGCGGGACACTTTGGCCAAACACGGGTGCCACGTACGCCCTAGCCCGCGATCGCGGGCCCCATCGCGGGCAGTTGTGGCATTTTGGTAAAGTGAAAGAGATTTAAGGTAAAATTGGTAAAGGAAATTCAAACTTGGGGTATTTTAATTAATTTCCCAAATATTTATTGGAACAAAATAAAAGATAAAAACTTATTTTTCTCTATTTTAAAAAATCTGTTAAAATTGATATAACGATACAATTCATAATTATAATTATTTTGGTTAGTGATTTTGTTGACCCGAACCATAACAGGATCCGACCCGGATATGAAAATGGTTGGTGAACGGTTGTGTTTGTTTTGTTGTATTAAATCGGTCCATAAAATCGGTTTAAAGTGCATGGCAGGAAGTAGGGGTGCTCACGGGTTGGGTTGGCCGGTTTGACGGCACTTTAACAACCCAACCCAATCATTGCGGTTTAAAAATTCTCAACCCAACCCAACCCAATTAGAAGTGCAACCCAACCCAACCCAAACCGTTCGGGTTGGGTTGGGTTGGTCGGGTTGGTCGGTTTGAAACCTTTATTCATCATTCAACTAAAAACAACAAGAATCAGTAAATTTCAATTTTCACAGAAGTATTTTAATTTTGACAGTAAACAAGACAGTAAACAACAAGATTCAGGAGAAAATGAAACAGCAAGACAGTAAATAGCAAGACAGTAAACCTGATCGTTTTTTATCCGTGCTTGGTTCTTCTTGTTTGATCTCTTTGTCAACATCAGTAGGGGTATCCATTAAGAATTTGCCTATTTACAAAAAACAACAGCTTAATATGTATATGTATGTGATTCAAACCTCAAATATTGACAGTAAACTAATTACAAAAAACAACAGCCTATTTACGAAAGAAGATATGAACATGAGTTAATTTTGACAGTAAACTAATTAACTACTATTTCTATATATATGTATGTGATTCAAACCTCAAATATTATTCCAACTAATTAGAAAAGCACCTCAAATATTATTCCAAAATAATGAGCCGTATAAGGGGTATCCATTGAATCACAAATTCATTCAAGACAACAGCTTACTTGAAAGCACAAATAATTGCCAATCAAACTATCAAATAGATATTAGGAAAACTAAACAAATCTTTCATCTAAAACTTGAGCGACAAAGACATACTACCTGATTTGTGACCTACAAGCAGTAGACAGCGGCGCCGACGAAGGAAAGTAGAAAGCAGAGCAAAAGAACGCCGGTCAGCTTCGAACTATGCAAGGCCGGCGACGGAGGAAAGTAGGCCGGCGACGGAGGAAAGTAGACAGCGGCGCCGACGGAGGATTCAGGCCCCAAGTCAGCTTCGAACTATGCAAGCAACAGCTTCGAACCAACTTCGATTCAACCTCTATTTAACTTCGATTCAACATCTCAGAGAGAAGTGAATGAGTTTGATTCAAAAGCTAGAGAGGAAGTGAATGAAATGTGACTGAAAGTGAAAACGAGAGACTGGGAGAGGGAGGCGCTATAATATGAAAACCTAAATTCAATGTTGGACCCTTTTCTCACGGGTTGGCGGGTTGGGCCGGAAATTTTTGGGCCTAACCCGTTATCAACCCAATACGTGCGGTTTACTCAAAAAAATTATCGATGCTACATCGGGTTCGTGCGGTTCGGTTTGTTTTGCCTCGGGTTGGGTTGGGTTGGCCGGGTTGGTCGGAAATTTGAGCACCCTTAGCAGGAAGAGAGCGTGAACCAAGCAAAACAAAAAATAGAAAAGAACAGTAAGTTACGTTTTTAGTCCCTGTTGTTTGCTGATGATTATTATTCTCGTCCTTAAAGTTTTAAAAATATAATTCCTATCCCTATAACTTACATTTTGGTGTTTTTATTGTTCTTATACTTAAGGTTAAGGGTGTGCAAAAAGTTAAATAGACCGACCAAGTAGACCGAATCGACCATAATTGGATATCCCATATAATTGAATCAAATCGGATCTAAACTATCAACATTCAAATTGGATATGTTGATTCATTGATAATAGTCCATAACTTCAACACTCAAACTAGATCTAATGATTTTTGGATAGTAGTCCATGATCCAATAAAATCAAAGCAATCTCATCCGATTATCATCAAATTATCATCCAAATTATTTGCTATATTCTAATTATTAACAATTTACGATTTACTTTTGGTTGATATTTATATGTAGTGGATTTTAATAAATTAATAAAATATATGAATAACTGGTTGAAAATTGTATCAAAATATCGAATGGATTCAATCCGACCTAAAATGAATAACCATTGGATGAAACCGATCCAATCAACATCCATTAGATGATTGAATCAAAGCGGAACCACATGAATCCATTAGATTTTTAATCGATGATCACCGTACTTACAATTTATTGATGTTTTAGTCCATTTAATTTACAATTCATTGTTACTTTTGTTCCTCGTACATAAAAGTACGAGTTAAACTCAAGCACAAAAAAAACAGTTAACTACCAACCATAAGGACGAAAAACTTAATTTTAAAATCATAAGGATAAAAATCATAACTTTTAACAAACTCTAAGGACTAAGAAGTAATTTACTCAAAAAAGAAAGATAAACGTGTTTGGCTTTAGACTTTGCCACTATGGAGAGATTTGATGACGTGGAGTTGAAGATGAGACCTCCAGCTAGTAAAATCTGCTCTGGATACAACCTCCCACATTTATTACCTTATTATTATTAGAGTAAACTCTACTTTTGGTCCCTGAGGTTTATTGATTTCTTTGAAACAAATACATGTGGTTTCATAAGTCAAGTTGTGGTGCTCATGGTTTTGATTTTACTCTAGATTCAAATCGCCGGAAAAACGGGAGTCGTCGGATTCTGCACTTACTTCGCCGGAAAGAGTTTGATTTGAATGGTTAAAGTGTTTTTCCATCGAATTCTTCCACAGATCCACTCGAGTTTGGTTTTCGGTCAGATTGCAACTTAATGAATTGAAAATCGTTGAAAAATAGGTGAGTTTTGTAAGTTGAAAGTTGTCGCAGGAAAATTGGTCTCCTGCCGGAATCTGGAATTTTTCGCCGGTGTTCAAAACTATGATGATTCAAACCTATCAAATGTGAAAAGACTAAATTGCCCCTGACACTAACGAAGCCATTTAACCCCGTTAGTGACCAGACCCTGAATCTAGAGTAAAATCAAAACCATGAGCACCACAACTTGATTTATGAAAACCACATGTATTTGTTTCAAAGAAATCACTAAACCTCAGGGACCAAAAGTAGAGTTTACTCTTATTATTATTATTATTATTATTATGGGAATTTAATTAAAATACACAAAGTTTGACTTTGACTTATCAAAATACCTATTTTCTCTCTGATATTACCAAAATACCCATTTTTTCTTCGAAGGGGGTCCGTGATCGCGAACAGGGACTATTTTTAAAAATTGCACACCCGCGGTCATGTGATTTTGTGAGTTTGATTTGCAATTTACACTTTCAACCCCTATACTTATTTACTTACTTTACTTTATACCTTTTACTTTCATAATTTTAATTTTACATTTAACACATATAATCGTTTATTAACTAAAATACGTTTTAATTTTAACAAGTTACACCATTATAATCGTCTATTCGATACGTTCGAAATGAGCCCAATATTGAATATTTTTTGATTTAATTATTTTAATATATATCATATATACAAATAAAAATATTTTTTATATTTAAAATTCATATTCTTATAGTTAATTATTTAATTTATGGTACTCGTTAAAATACGTTTTATTTATTTTATTATCGATGGTCCAAGTGTAAGTATTAAAAATTGGCGGAGGCTTTGTGATGGACAGACATCGATCCTTTTATGCATACTCTGTAACTGAAAATACTTCAGCTCCAAACACACATGAATCATCATTCGCCAAATACCCATTTTCACAATTCTTAAATGAGTCCAGTGATACCAACTTGTCAAAACCCCATTGCATATTCTTCTCGTGAAACCTTGTCCTATTGCCATTCACGATATCTATAAACACATACAAATAATAATAATTTAAAACGATTTAATGAATTAGTTAATATATGATTGTTATGTTAATGCGATAGGAGTGTAAAACAAAATTGAAAAAAATAAGAGATGTACCATAAATTAAATAATTAACTATAAGGGTATGAATTTTAAATATTAAAAATATTTTTATGTAGTATATATGATATATAATAAAATAAATAAATCAAAAAATATTCAATATTTGGCTAATTTCGAACGTATCGAAGAGACGATTATAATGGTGTAACTTGTTAAAATTAAAACGTATTTTTTAACGTATTTTAGTTGATAAACGATTATATGTGTTAAATGTAAAATTAAAATTATGAAAGTAAAATGTATAAAGTAAAGTAAGTAAATAAATATAGGGGTTGAAATTGTAAATTGTAAATTGTAAATCAAAACTCTCAAAATCACAGGAACGCGGGACTTTTCTTCGCGATCAGGATCGCGGGTGTGCAATTTTCAAAAATGGTCCCTGTCCGTGATCGCGGACCCCTTCGCGGAAAAAATGGATATTTTGGTAAAATCGGAGAAAAAATGAGTATTTTGATAAGTCAAAGTCAAATTTTGAGTATTTTAATTGAATTCCCTATTGTTATTATTATTGTTATTATTATTTTATTCCATTATATTTATTACCTCCGTTACAATTTATCTTGGTCGTATATATTCTACTAAACGCAGCATCTTAAATAATTTTTAATAGTTATATTATAATTTTGAAAAAACAATGTAGCAAAAACAAAAATATTGAAAAAATCTATATATATAACTTCAACAACTACTTTATTTTAGTAATGACATTGCTATATATAGGGATGTACAAAAATCAACTGATCGTTGGATATCCAGTTATAGTTGGATCGGATCTAAAACTTCAACATCCAATTTGAATTGGTCGGTTTATAGACGACAGTCCAAAATTTAATAAAACTAAACAAATCCAATCTAGTGGTCAAACAATTACCCATCTAACTACCATCCAATAAATAACTATATATAGCAATGGTAGCTTACTTGGTTGAGAATTAACTCAAAATATTGGATGAAATCAATCTAATCCAATGAATAACCAATAATAATATCCAAGTGATGAAACCGATCCGTTCCAATCATCTATTTGATTTGATTGGATCAGATGTCCAATGTTAATTGGATTGAACCGGATACCAAAATCTAACATCCAATAGATGATTGGATCAAATCGAATCCACTTAAATCCATTGGATTTCACCCGATAAACATCCCTAGCTACAAACAATAGTTTAATGTTAAAATCAAGTCAAGTCATACACTAGGAATTAAAATAGTAGATTTTGATGTTGATGTGGGTAATAAATAAATTAATAGGTAGGGTGCATTACATAGGGATACATTTATCCTACCCTTTTGTTGATTACAACATTAACTATATTATTAAATATTTTATACATTTAATAAAATGTTTTTTTGTCTGTCTTAAACATTTATTTTCAATACTTTTTATTGGTGGCAAAAAAATAAAATAATATTTATCTATCCTATACAGATTTTTTTTTTCAAAATTTAGTGATTTTCATAATATCAATTCTTTTCCTTTTCTTTATCATACGATATAAAATAGCTGTTGGAGCAAAAAACTTTCTCCAAAACCATCAACTTCTTTATTATATCATAACTGTTATAGAAACTTCTAAAGTATTATTAGAGACCTCATTTCTCTCTTATAGAACTTTTTGAGAAGTAATTTACTAGATTCTACATATTCTTACAATTACTAAAATCATGAGAATTGTTTAATTTACTTATTTAAATAATTTTGAAATAATGCTAAGGAAATTGAATAACTTTTGTATTAGTTTATAAAAAATATTAGGTGGTTTTATTAGGATTGTTTACTCAACTTAAGAAACCAACTCCTTATCTTGGAGGTGTATAGGATAGACTAAATGCTTGCATGGAACCTTCCATAATCATACTTCTTCCATCTTAAATTAAATATTTTTATTTTTATTTTTATTTGTTCTATAAAAATGTCTATTTTTAAAAGTAGTTTTAACTTCTTATTCTATCCTTAATTACAAGATGAAGAAAGTTTATCTATCTATCTATCTATATACTATTAAGGATAAAAATGTCATTTACTTGTATAAAAAATTATAATAATTACACGTTCTTAAAACTATGTGTCATTCCATTGTAGACAGAGGGAATATTGTCTTTAAATTCAAATTTACGAAACAGTGTGTTTGATAATAGATATCGAAATCTCATGATTGATAGCTTTCATAACGTATATGTATGCTTCAAGCTAAAATGAATGACGACCGATAAAAATGTAAACATAAATTATCAACCATTGATTTGTAACATATTTTAAAAAAAATAGTATCAGATGCATTTTCTATGTGCGATTCGCACATAAATTATCAACCATTGATATTGTGATCGATTTTTATATAAAACTAATTCATGTTTTAGTTAGAAGGTCAAAAACGATAGTTTAGTTTTCATAATCCAATAAAACGATTTTATTTCAAGTATTTGATGGATATATTAATATATAATTTTGTAATTTTCTTAATAGAATATTTGAAATGAACTTATTTAAAACGAAGAAACTGTTATGGCGATCAAAAGTAGAAAAGGTTGAAATATCTAGAGAATATCCCTAAGGGCCTGTTTGTTAGCAGCTTAATGAGCTTAATGGGACTCAAAGCTTATTCAGTCAACTATATATGACTGTTTGGTAGTGACTTAATGATATAGAAAGTGACTTATTTATTAATGCATATAGCGTACACTAATGAAACGTTGAAGCATTAAAAACATATATATTGAACACACATGTCGCTTATTAGTATGACTCGAAACACCTACCCTGTCTGCTTACTTGACTTCGTATAGAAGCCCTTGAGTTTATGCTCTTACTACTTGTTTCATTACGGATAGATCAAACTCTTGGACATATACTCGTCTTGACTGTGAACCATTTGGTATTAATTAAACGTTTTGACATATCTGTTCATGTACACAGCCATAAGCAATTTTTATGCATAACATAGTCATACTTGTACATACGTTAACACAATTAAACGATTGTAAACAAATTACATGAACATATACTTTTGAAAACATACAAATCATATATCAACTCTCACCTAAGCATATTGGTTTTTAATCCAATCTATAACCGAACTAGTACTCATATGAACATAAACTCAAAGTGCACACCTAAATTTTAGAAGCTTGATTTCTTGTCCTCATTCTGTCCATACATTATCTATACTACTTTATAAAAAGAGAATAGTAGTTATTTTTCAAGAATCATTTTTTCAACACGTATCACTTTTTAAGCTATATGTACAACTCTCAAGCTACTAAGAAATCCCCTCTCTCCCACATTATTCTCAAAATCAAACACTTTTTAATTTCTAAGTTACACTTTATACCCTTAGAATTAGTTATACAATTTACTTTTAATTCCTTACTTTTTTATTTTTTATTTTACACCCTTATCATATTAACATAAATAATCGTATATGAACAAGAATGCATTAAAAATACATTTCTTTTTTTACAAATTACACCATTGTAATCGTCTCGTCAATACCTTCGAAATGAGCCCAATATTGAATATTTTTGGATTTAATCATATTATTAAATATCATGAACATGTACAAATTAATTTGTTTTATATCCCTTACATTATTCATTTTCATTTACACCCTTATAATATTAAAAATACATAATCATAATTTAACTAAAACATATTAATAAATGCATTTTTTACAAATTATAATATTACAATATTCTCGTCAATAATTTCAAAATAAATTTATTATTGAATATTTTTTTAACTTAATAATATTGTGAAATATCATAAATACGTATCAAGATTTTCAAGAATGACGTACTGAGATTTTTTTTAATTTGTACATTTTACGCTCTTATCTATATTTATCCATTATACTTCTTTAAAAATAATTTCATTTACGTTTATTCTTGAATTTTTAAGAAGTACAAATCTCAATACATCATGTACAAGTTTAAAAGCTTTAAAACCTCCAACGTTCAACATGATAATTAAAAATAAAATTATTTTTTATTTTTAAATTACCTTTTATACCATTATAACTAGTTATTTAATTTACTTTATATCCTTTATTCTTTCATTTTTCATGTTACATCCTTATCATATCAACATACATAAACTAAAATACATTAAACAAATATGTTTTTCTTTTTTATAAATTATACCATTATAACCGTTCATCAAAACCTTCAAAATGAGCACAAATGTTATGGTTTGAAAACCCCACTATCGAACAAATTTTTTTCAAATTTTTTGACCAATTAACCATATTGACCTTTAATTTTATACATCTGATATGCGATCTAAAAACGAATAAATATAAACATGAAACAAAATTATTTTCTTTGAATTCTCGGCTTTAGATTCAAGATAATTCGCGCCGCATCACGTGCGCCGCGCGGATACGTATCTAGTTCCTTAATGATCTCAAAAGAAGATGAGTTTTGCCACTAATTTTAAAATTTCCACCAAAATTTTGAGTCCTTCATTGAATGATGTGGACGATTAATATTTATTCTTATATTTATATATGTATATACGAGTTTAATCATTTTGAAAACTTTAAAATTTGTGAGATCCATCATAAATTACTAATTTGAGATAAATAATATTATGATTAATTATGTTTTTCGTCCCTATGGTTTGCTAAAAGTTGCGGATTTCTTTCCCGTGGTTTCAAAATTTCGGTTTTCATTCTTATGGTTTGCAATTCATTTCTATTTTCGTCCCTGAGATCAAAACACTACTTTTAAGTATGAAGTACTAAAATAGAAATAAATTGTAAAACATAGAGATGAAAATAGCAAAAAAATTTAAATCATAAGAACGAAAAATATGATGAAGTATAAACAATAAGGATGAAAATCGTAATTTTAAAACCATAAGGACGAAAATAGAAATTTTCAACAAACCACATGGACTAAAAATGCAATTTACTCTAATATTTATTAAATAAAATTAATATATTCTTTAGAAATGTCAAATTCCAAAAATATCCCTCTCTATCATCTCTCCTCTCTCATCTCTCCATAATACACACCCATAATTTTATTATGATCATTTTGACCCAATTAGAGCATCTCGAACAACTTTTTTATATTTTTTATAAAATAGAGAATTAAAAGTTAAAATCTCTGAAAAGAGTATACTCATCTTCAACAGATTCTTTATTTTAGAGATTTTAACACAAGTTATATTAATATAATATTTTCTAATTTATATTCTCAATACATTTTTTTTAAAACTTAATATAAAATGCATAAAAGTTCAATTTCATTGGTGGGATTAAATAAAATAATCATTTCTCTCTCCTACCACAAAGTATTAGAGAATCCTCTAAACTTGGAAAATTTTCAAGTTTTTTCTATTATAGCAAACAAGATAGCAAAGCTATTGGAAAGGTTTAGGAAACAAAAACTCGTTTTTTTTCTATTTTAGCAAAGCTGTTGGAGATGCTCTTAATAGTTAATCCTCTCTCCTCTCTAATCTCTCATTTCTTAGTCATTTAATCTCATCCTTTTTAGGATATATATATTTTTTGTTGCATTTGGACCCATTTAATCCGATCCTATTCTAACCTAACGTTCCGTCAAAATGGAATAATGAAAATTTATTTTGTAATGTTATGTTATTGTCGTTTAAACAAAATAACTGATGTACCTAATACCTATAAACTAATATGATTTTTCCAAGTAACAAATCATTTGTGTTGTGTTTTCATTCCACATGTTTCACATGTTGTGCGTGTATTTTTGCATATATAAAGAAGAGGAAGTCCAAGCGTGGTCAAGAGGTATCGGTTGTGAATGTGGTTCATTCCCGTTGGTGTATCTTGGACTTCCGGTTGGCGTGGCTATGAATAAATTAGAGAATTGGAAAGGAGCGATGAAAATGAAGAATAAATTGGGTTCTTGGAAGGCGAAAACGATCTCGTTCGGAGGAAGGTTAACTTCGGTAAAAATCTGTGCTTGGTAGCTTACCGCTATACCTTTTCTCGCTATTTCGTGCCCCAAGAGGAGTGGTTAGCGAGCTTGAGAGGGTGAGGAGTTCCTTTTTTGGGGAAGGGGTGGTGGTTTTAATAAAAACAAAGGGATACCATGGGTCAAATGGGGAACGGTAGTTAAGGACTTCAAAAGGGGAGGTCTAAAAGTGGGTAGTTTGCAAGTGTCTAATTGGGCTCTATTGGGGAAGTGGTGGTGGGGATTCGTGTGTGAAAAAGAGGCGCTTTGGGTTAAGGTAGTGGAAAGTATTTATGGGAAGGGAGGCGGATTAGAGGTTGGTAGAAGAGCTAGGGGGTGGGGGGTGGGCCAATATCATCAAAGTGGGGAAGGGTCTAGAAAAGTTGGGAATTGACTTTGCCTCTTCTTTTGGAAAGGAGGTGAGGAATGGTCGGGAAACAAAATTTTGATCGGATAGGTGGCAAAGGGGTGAAGTTTGGAACGAGTGAATTTTAATGCCTAAAGTGTTGCAAACATGGTTTGGAATTGGTTTTGGGGTTTTGATCCTCGAGCAGATTTGTGCAGGTGAGACAATGACAAATGTGGGTTTCATGCGGTTTGGTCGAGTGCAAAGTCGCGTTTGCACGAATGTGGGTTTCATGAGGATTTCATGTGGGTTTGGTCGCATTAGCAACTATTCCCCTGTTTTCAACTTGAGTTTTAAGAAGTCGATTGGGGCCCATATATTTCGGGTCCTAGCCTTAGGAGGGATAACTAGTAGTTCGTTGGGGTTATAATTGGAGTAATAACTAACAACCACAATTCAGGTGTTCTGTTGGTGAAATCCTATTCTAAAACGTGTGAAATTAGGATAGAACCTCAAGCGAGTTTCCTTTTTTTTAAAATTAAATGAATGGTTACTAAGTTATACATGTTTCAACTATTAAGAATGTTGAATACTTATTGTGTGTGCTCTTACATTAAATGTGGTTTCAAAATTGAATTGTTGTGCTTAGAGGGAATTCACTAGACCTTTAGGTCTAACTCTCGATTTTCAGTACCAAGTAGAGAGTGCTATAAAAGGGAAGGGGAAGGTGTGACCCTTATGGGTTAAGGTGCATGCATTATCTTATTAGTTAGATGGTCGCCATAATCTTGTTTTGAGTTATGTAGCAGGTCTCAGCAATAGTATATTTATCTTTTCGATACAACTCGTGAGGTAAAATTGAGTTTGTTAACTTGAATCTCATAATTGAATTTGCTGGTTTAGGCAGTTATGTCATGGATATTTTGGATTTATGGTCGTTACTCTCGAGTGGGGTTTCGTGCATTCGCTCAATTGATTTTCCTAAGTAAAATTTTTTCTGGTATAAGAGGTTTACACTTTAAGGTAGCGTTTGGTATGTAGACATGATTGGATAGGACTGGACAAGACAAAACTGGATAGGACAGGACGGGACTGGACAAGTGGGTGGGACAGGATTGGACATGACAGGACAAAACAAATGTATGTCTTGTGTTTGGTACGACTAGGACTAGATAGGACAGGATTAGACAATTTTTCCTAAAACTTGTTTGATGATTTTATATATCATATAATGGTTATAAATGACACAAATAAAGTGTATATATATATATATATATATTTAAATAATTTAATTTAAAAGTATTTTTAAAATTTTACTCAATTTTCAAACACATAAATACATACATAAATAATAGTATAAAAGGTGGAGGCGGCCGACGGTGGTTGGCAGTGATCGTCGGTGGTGGTGGCGGCAATGGGTGGTGGTGATCGGTAGAGGTGGAGGTGGTCGACGATGGTAGTGATGGATGTGGTAGACAATAGTATAGGAGGGTGTAGTAGTGGAGGAAGAGGTGGAGGTGGCCGACGGTGGTTGGTGGTGATCGGTGGAAGTGGCGATGGTGGTGGAGGAAGAGATGGAAGTGGTCAACCATGGTCGGTGGTGGCTACCAGTGACCGCCGATGGTGGTGGCCGCCATGGGTGGTGGTGATCGGTGTTAGTGAAGGTGGAGGTGGTCAATGATGGTAATGGTGGTGGTGATGGATAAATGGTAGTGGAGATGGTGGAGAAGGTTGTTATAGTTAAGGAATAGGTAGTGGTGGCCGAGGGTAATTGGCGGTGGCTATCGGTGGCCGCCGATGGTGGTGATCGGTAGTGGTGACCCTTAAGGCTAATATCATATTAGTTATTTATCAAAATGAGGGTAGGTCAGTGATTTTTTGTTTCTGTCTCACTTTTGTCCCATGTTGTTCCACCTATTTTGGTGGAACAAGAAAATGCCCTTTTTTGTCCCATCTTGTCCCACCCTGTCCAGGCCTTGTTCCTGTCCCATGTCGCGCCAAACGTGAGACAGTGAATTTTTGTCCTGTCCCATGTCACGCTAAACATGGGACAGTGAGTCCTATCCTGTCCTATCCTGTCCTGTCCCATGTACCAAACGCGGCCTAAGCTTTGAGAGGTGCTCCAGGATATTTAAAAATTTAAGAAACATCAACAATAAAAAAGTCATTTGAAATCAACCAAAAACCTTTAAAAATCCTCAAAACAATGAATTTCGGCAAAAAAACATATAAAATAATTTATAAGCATTTAACCTACTTTAAAAGTACACCCAATCAACAAAGATTATGAATTTGCCACATGTTTTCTTAAGAAACTATTTTTTTAATGCATAGAAGTTATAAATTAGGTAAAAACAATAGGTTTTTTTAGGGAAATTAATTGTTTTATCCTTAGTTGACCAACTTTTCATCCATTTGTCCTATCTATCTCCCAATTAACCAAAATACCCCAAAAATCTGTGGCCTAACCCGTGGCCCACGGATTATGTTTAGAAATTAATGAATTGGGCCCTCAAGAGCCCCCCACGGATGAATTAACAAACCCATATGCTCCCACGGATGAATTAACCCATTATGTTTAGAAATCTCCCATATGCTCCCACGGATGAATTAACAAACCCACGGACTCCCATATGCTCCCACGGATGAATTAACAAACCCACGACCTCCCACGGGCTCTTGAGGGGCCAATTCATTAATTTCTAAACATAATCCGTGGGCCACGGGTTGGGCCATGGATTTTTGGGGTATTTTGATTAATTGAAAGAGAGATAGGGCATATGGGTGAAAGACTGGTCAACTAAGGGTAAAACAATTAATTTCCCGTTTTTTTATTTACATTTGCATATACAATAAAAACACAACTATCAACTATATACTTGTATAAAGGTGTTCATAATCACATGCTTGGTTCTCAAAGATCATTGAGAATTTTCATGACTTTTTAGCTTATTAATATATATATATTATTGAATACTTATATTTCTAATATTTGCCTATGTATTACTTAGGGGGGTTTACTTACAACTTAATGGCTTAATGGTGTTTCTGGCTTATTCACACAGCCGAAGAAGAATGTTTACTTGTGGCTTAATCACACAGATATTGACTTATTCACTAAGATGGCCTTGGGTGTGTTGTCCAGGTTAAGCCAAAAAAAAAGACACCCACTACCCCTGATTTAATAAACACACCAGATTGAAAAAAAGAGGCTCCCTCTCAAGTCTCAACCCTAGTCGTCTCCTTCAACCCACCTCAACCCACTGCTTCTGTAAACTTATTTCTCCAATGGTCGTCTTCTCCAAACATCTACACTCTCGATTTCTTCCCACGGTAACGATTTTTGCACTCTCGAAAGGTTGTCTTCTTCAAACTGATTTGCACTCTTAAACTCTCCAAATCAGTTTATGCAAGCTCGAAAAGTGTTTCTCCAAAAGTGTTTTCTGGTTTTTTCCAAAAGTAATTAAACATCAATTTTGCTGCTTGTTTATTTGCTTTTTTTTTAATAATTCTACTCTTAATGGGTGTTTTCTTGAAGCAGATTGCCTTTTATTTTATCTGTTTTATTTTACAACAATGTATGGAAGCACATAGGGATTTATTTGTTTTATTTTGCAGTAATGTTGATTTATTCTTTTATTTATTTGAATCAAATGAGATTTGAAGCAAATGGGATTTTGTTTGCTGGAAGAACAGTGACATGCTTTTGGGTTTTATATATTAACTAGTGTAGCGAGTAATATTTTAAGGAATTACTTGATCGCATTAAGATAAAAGATAATTCATCGGTTAATACTAATGAGATACGATTTAAAACGAAAAATGCAATTCCATAAGTGGTTTATTTTCATCTACTAATTACCATTTGTTGTTACAAATAAATTGAGATTTATTGGTAATAATTTTGTTGTTATATTGTTTAGAACTCAAACGACACACCAAACATATTGTTGTTACGAATGGTTTGAAGAATTTTTTTTCCCAAAAAATGTTTGACTAAACTTAGTGAACTCTATAAATTTCCACAAATTAAACATGTATCCCTCTCTTGTTGTCAATATATGTTAACATGTTTCATAAAAATGTTAATCTTCTTATCAGTGTGAGATTACCAAACTCATTTCAAATTTATATACAACTTTCCTTCATCATTCTTGTAGTCCATTTCATTCTCCAATCTAGCATTCCCTCATCAATGTGGAATGACTAAAATAATACCACAATGCAAGATTTAAGAATAAAAAATCATACAATGTCACTTCAAATACCCTAGGTTATTTCTTTTATACATATAAATAAAGAAAGATAGAAAATGTAAATATTTTTCTATTTATATATATATATATATATGTTATATAAATATTTATGTTATCTTTTGTAAAATATCTATTGAGGTATTCGTCAAAAGACGTTTCACAATGGTACTTCAAGTTATTTTGGTTATTTCTTATATATATAGATAGATTGTTTTATTTAATATTTGAAAATTCAAAAATCTTATAGCTTTTGGGTCGTACCTTATTGATTGTTTAATTGTGTTTGTAACCAAACTTCGTTTTAACAATCATTAATCTCTTTTTAATTTTCAATGACACCTTCTCCTATTAATACACTCTCATTTTCTAATATATCACAATTCACTATTTGATAATACTAAAAACTTATGGCTTGACATAATGTCATCACATCCATCTTTTTTATACAAACATCTTTATTCCAATGTTTCAACTTCTTACCAATGTGGGATAGCTACAACTAAACCACACTCCACTATTTGATACTCAACTCTCATGGTGCTAACTCGTATCTTTTGGGTTTTCCTTTTATCTATTTAAAGATATGAAATGCTTAACTATTACATGAAATGTTTTGTCATGTAAATAAAAAATAACTATTTAACCCAAAAATGGATCAAATTTTGTATGAACCATCAAGCCATATCCTATCCTTTATATAGCCACTCACACTTCCAACTTTTCCCTTTGGCCACCAATGTGGGACAATGAAGAATCAACCACAATTCACAATTTGATGAATACTTGTTTCTCATGATGCCACCTCATCACTCTTAGGTTTTCCTTTAAGGATATGAAATGTTTAACTATTACATGAAATGTTTTGTCATGTAAATAAAAAATAACTATTTAACCCAAAAATGGATCAAATTTTGTATGAACCTTCAAGCCATATCCTATCATTTATATAGCCACTCACACTTCCAACTTTTCACTTTTGTCACCAATGTGGGACAATGAAGAATCAACCACAATTCACCATTTGATGAATACTTGATTCTCATGATGCCACCTCATCAACCATGGATTCTCCTTTTATATATATATAAAGATATAAAGATATGAAATGTTTAACTATTACATGAAATGTTTTGTCATATAAATAAAAAATAACTATTTAATCCAAAAATTGATCAAAATTTGTATGAATCTTCAAGCCATATCCTATCCTTTATATAGCCACTCACACTTCCAACTTTTCACTTTTGTCACCAATGTGGGACAATGAAGAAATCAACCACAATTCACTATTTGATGAATACTTGATTCTCATGATCCCACCTCATCAACCATGGATTCTCCTTTTATATATATAAAGAAGATATAGCCACTCACACTTCCAACTTTTCACTTTTGTCACCAATGTGGGACAATGAAGAAATCAACCACAATTCACTATTTGATGAATACTTGATTCTCATGATCCGACCTCATCAACCATGGATTCTCCTTTTATATATATAAAGATATGAAATGTTTAACTATTACATGAAATGTTTTGTCATGTAAATAAAAAATAACTATTTAACCCAAAAAATGATCAAATTTTGTATGAACCTTCAAGCCATATCCTATCCTTTATATAGCCGCTCACACTTCCAACTTTTCACTTTTGTCACCAATGTGAGACAATGAAGAATCAACCACAATTCACCATTTGATGAATACTTGATTCTCATGATACCACCTCATCAACCATGGATTCTCCTTTTATATATATAAAGATATAAAATGTTTATCTATTACATGAAATGATTAACTATTACATGAAATGTTTTGTCATTTAAATAAAAAATAACTATTTAACCCAAAAATGGATCAAATTTTGTATGAACCTTCAAGCCATATCCTATCCTTTATATACCCACTCACACTTCCAACTTTTCACTTTTGTCACCAATGTGGGACAATGAAGAATCAACCACAATTCACCATTTGATGAATACTTGATTCTCATGATGTCACCTCATCAACCATGGATTCTTCTTTTATATATATAAAGATATAAAATGTTTAACTATTACATGAAATGATTAACTATTACATGAAATGTTTTATTATTTAAATAAAAAATAACTATTTAACCCAAAAATGGATCGAATTTTGTATGAACCTTCAAGCCATATCCTATCCTTTATATAGTCACTGACACTTCCAACTTTTCACTTTTGTCACCAATGTGGGACAATGAAGAATCAACCACAATTCACCATTTGATGAATACTTGATTCTCATAATGCCACCTCATCAACCATGGATTCTCCTTTTATATATATAAAGATAAAGATATGAAATGTTTAACTATTCCATGAAATGTTTAACTATTACATGAAATGCTTAACTATTACATGAAATGTTTTGTCATGTAAATAAAAAATAACTATTTAACCCAAAAATGGATCAAATTTTGTATGAACCTTCAAGCCATATCTTATCCTTTATATAGCCACACACACTTCCAATTTTTCACTTTTGTCACCAATGTGGGACAATGAAGAATCAACCACAATTCACCATTTGATGAATACTTGATTCTCATGATGCCACCTCATCAACCATGGATTCTTTTTTCATATATATAAAGATGTTTTACTATTACATGAAATGTGTGGGACAATGAAGAATCAACCACAATTCACCATTTGATGAATACTTGATTCTCATGATGCCACCTCATCAACCATGGATTCTTTTTTTTTATATATAAAGATGTTTAACTATTACATGAAATGTTTTGTCATGAAAATAAAAAATAACTATTTAACCCAAAAATGAATCAAATTTTGTATGAATCTTCAAGCCATATCTTATTCTTTATATAGCTACTCACACTTCCAACTTTTCATTTTTGTCACCAATGTGGGACAATGAATAAATCAACCACAATTCACCATTTGATGAATACTTGATTCTCATGATGTCACCTTATCAACCATGGATTCTTCTTTTATATATATAAAGATATGACATGTTTAACTATTACTTGAAATGTTTAGCTATTACATGAAATATTTTGTCATGTAAATAAAAAATAACTATTTAACCCAAAAATGGATCAAATTTTGTATGAACCTTCAAGCCATATCTTATCCTTTATATAGCCACACACACTTCCAACTTTTCACTTTTGTCACCAATGTGGGACAATGAAAAATCAACCACAATTCACCATTTGATGAATACTTGATTCTCATGATGTCACCTCATCAACCATGGATTCTCCTTTTATATATATAAAGATATAAAGATATAGATTCAAATGTAAACACAATTGTCTTATGATAACAACAAATCCAACAATATGCGAGGAAAAAAATATATATAATAACAAATCACATCTTTTGAAGAATAGAATTTATACATACCTATTTAAAATCTTCAATCTCTTCTTCAACTTTCATTTTCTTCATCTCCCACCAAAGGAATTTCTAGGTTTTTTTTGCAACTTGTGAAAAACAAATTTCATTTAAAAAATTAAGACAAAGTAAATGAAGAAGAAAATCAAGAGTTGGGGGTTAAATTTGAGCATGCAAAATTACAACGAAATCCATGTTAATATGAATTACACATTTTCCATATAGGGGCATAATAGTCTTTTACATATTAAACATTTAAAAAAGTCAAAAAATTGAGAAAAAAGATAGAAGAGATTCTAAGACTTAGAGGGTGCCACCTCATTCTTTTTTGGTTTTGCTTATATATATATAGATTTGTTCCAAACTTGTTAAATTTTGATTTATGAATTTATGTTTTGATATTCAAGTAATTTTTGTTTTTCAGAAATATCACTTGCCTTAAAAAATAAACATCAATTTATCAAACAACACGTAATTTATACTCAAGGGTATATTGGTCATTTCTGTCATTCAGACGGTTGATTCAGATAAAAAAGTAAACAACATCACCAATTTATCTAGATAGACAAATTTACCCAGACAGACAAGTTTATCCATACAGGACTTAATAGAAAAATTGGTAAACAACCCCTAAACCATAGATATATAAATGATTTAAATGAATTTATTAAATTTAATTATAAATACTTTTAATATGCCAGCATTTAAACAACCAAACAATAAACAAAACATCTCAAAATGGTTGAACATATTAAAAACTAAATCACATAATCAAATCAAATCAATACAAAAATATCATTTAAATCTAAAAACTAAAGTAAAGAAGAAATTTCAAAAAAAAAATCATTAAAATTATTGCCTAGTGATTACTTAAACTCTTATTTGATGATTTATATTAGATAATTAGATTAAAATTGTGAATGTATAACATTAAATTAAGATAACTATAAGAATATACTCACATGTAATTAGATTTTTGAACAGAAATACAATCATGTTTTTATCTATTTTAAAATATAAAGGGCCATAACGGTCTATTTTTCCCAGTTGTGGACCGACATTACAACATAATTGGTTTTATAGGACGTCAGAAATGTCTAAGCATCCTAATAAAATATTTTATATGACTCAAATTTATAATATCAACTTAAAAAACGTCTTATTTATAAGTGTTACAATAGATTTATTAAATATTTTAACCTTGTGTAAAAAAATTTAAGACTCTTTTAAAATAACTCGTATTAGCTAATTTATGCAACATTACTTAAAATGCTTTATAAAGGTATAGGTTCATATAATTCTTTATAAAAATGTCTCATAAAAATTTAATAAAATAACATTTACTTTAAAAATATCGTATAAAACCAATTTTGTTGTAACAAAAAATTTATGTACCAAAAGGGTTTTGCAAAAGCAAGCCCAAGACTTGGGCTGGGCTTACCTGGCCCGTGTTTAAAGATAAACCCCAAAACCAAAAGTTTAGTGGTCCTTTTAGGCTTTTTTATTTGAGTTTGGCAATTACGCAATTGATATTTGATAAAGTCATAAATATCGTCCATAAAAACAGTAAAGTAAGGAGCTGTTTGTTTACCTCTTAATAGTTTCATTAAGAGGTACCATTTGAATCGCTAAGAGGTAAATCTTGTTTGGCAAAAAAAATGTATGCCTCTTAATGGTTCTAAAACCATCTGAATGATTTAGCATCTTGGGTCTTCCTTAACCATTCAACACCATGATTTCATTCTAAACAATTATCAAACAACCATATTTCATTTTGCATTATATCATAAAAGTCTCTTAATCATTCTGGCCATTTAATCATTATGCACCAAACCATTCAGCAACGGCCAAACATCCCCTAAGTATATATCTTATCTTATTCTATTTGAAAAACAAACCTAAAAACTAGGAATTCTTATAGGTTTACTCTATAGATTTCCATGGCATATGCATATATATATATATATATATATATACTAGCTGTGTACTCGCGCAATGCGGCGGGAGCAATGAGTGTAAACAATTTTGAAACTTTGATGGTTATATTGAAGGGATTTTAAGACATTACCGTGATAGGATTTACAATTAGTCTCTACTAATTTCTTAATACATAAAAGTTATGATTCCAATTACGACCGATAGATCAAGAAATTTATGATAGTTCAAAGTCTATTATAATAAAACCAATCCAATAAAAAATAAAAAGTAAAGAATTTATTTTATGTAACATTTGTATTTTGAATATGGTTAAAATGATCAACTATGCAAAATTAACCGGATTAAATTATCAAAAACTCAAACAATTGAACTGGATCAATTTCATGGAACATTATTAAAATGTCAACCAAAAAACGGATAAAGTTACTCGAAATCAACCAAAAAACCGAAAAGTCGCTGAAAATCCACCAAAAACGGAAAAATGGTGGAATTCGGTTAAAAACATATCGGACAACTTGATCAACCTTAAAAGTTCACCCACTCGGCAAAATCCTGGTTTCACCCCTGAACATACCATAAATGTAAACTGATGGAGAAGTGCTAAAAGCATAAAGATCATATCATCGATTGCTTTATTCAATTACAACATGCACTTGAGTTCAAAAAAGATAATTTGCATAAACTTGCAATATAGTCAAGAGTATCTCAGTGGATTCTGGCATGGTGTAAGAAGAGAGCCTTTGTGTTTTCTTCATTCAATGTATCCTGTTGAAGTGCATCATCATGGATTTCTGTGGACCACTTTAGACATCAACTTATGTAAACAATGTGCTAGTCTACAAAATAAACATAACTCATTTTTATCTCAAAAGAACTTTTTTAAAATCAAGTACAACAGAAGGTTACATAAAACAAAGCCTTTTGTTATAAAAAAGTTTTTTAATTCTTGTTAACTTACCAAATTAAAATCCTAAAATCTTACAGAATTCTTTCACCCGTCTACCTTACGCTCAACTGTCTAGTCCCGTCTGCATACCAAACGCATCCACATGCATATACCAAACGCACTCTAAAGAACAAGGACATCCCAAGAAAAAAGCAAACCAATCTACAAGTTGGAAACATGAATGATAAAACTCCTACAATTTTACTGCTCATAAGCAAAATATTGACTCTTAAAACTGAACCGTATCTCCATATAGCGCTAACTCTCATACTGAAGATGATCTCAGGCATCTGAACCAATTATGCATAGAGTGATTAGTATTCATTATAATGAATCATAAGTACCTTCTTTCTATCCCGATGAGAGAATGCCTGCAAATGTTTCTCCAGTCCTGTACCATTTTAAAGTCCATCAATTAACTCTAAATCTTGATGTGGATGGTTTTATGGTTTGATGAATCTTGGGTGATCGAGTGTTAAAAGGAATTAAATAAGAATTGTGATTTTAGTTTGTCTAGCTTAATTAATGGTGAAATTCTTCAAACAAGGGGTGGTGCATACTTGACTGTGTTGGTGATAACATCCAATTAAATTAACAGAATGGCCAAAAAATTCAAATATACCAGCATGACATTGCCCAAAAATCACAAACCTGAAACGTTTTTTTTTTGTGTCCATAAGCTTGTACCTTACACATCCATACCCTTTTTGTCTCCATATTCTACTCCAAATGGTAGGTTTACAAAAAATTGAAGTGACGCTAATCATATCAACAACAACAACCAGGAGAAATATCAGCATACCTCTTCATCCGAATATTAACTCAACGCCAAAATATTTACACCTTTTAAGATAGAAAACAACAAAAAGGTGCAACAGGCTGAAAAATGTATATATAGTGCCACATGCCTCTAACCTCTTCTTCATCAAAGTCACTCCCCTCCCAGCTAGTGTCTTCAGAACTCTCACTTTCTTCTTCCTTGGCAGGCAGGAACATACCATTTTTTAAGAATTAGACACTTCTAATTTTGTCAATAACATAAATAACTACAGGGTGAAAGCTTATACTCCTTTTATAAAAAGGAAAAATGGCAGAGTAAAACTAACAAGTCATTTAAGGATATGATTTTTTTTACAGATAGACATCATAAGTGGGATTCGTTTCTTAGACAGAAGGGAGTCCAGATGAAAGCTGAACAAATGAAAGATCGAAATTAAACATACATAAACCCTGAACCCAAATCAAAAGATGCTGAGATGCAAATCGTGAATTCAAATCAACGGATGCTGAGATGTTGAGCTGCAAATCGTGAACCAAATCGTGATGTATTTGAGAGAGAGGGAGAGTCGAGATTTTTATAGGCATTTCAGGAAGGTATGGTTGAAGAGGTAGAAGAAAAAGGTATGGCTTCGTCGGTATGGTGTCTTACTCAAGTACTGTCGGTATGGTGGTGATGGCCGATGGGGCGACGTGAAGAGGAGGAAGAAGTAGTGTGGGTATGGTGGTGACCAACTCTGACTTTTCTTTTGTGTGTAAACAAAAAAGGATTGGAGTTGTACCTAATGCATTAAAACTTATAATTAAGTTTTTTCAAATTTATGCTTTAAAACCTTGTACATTATGCATTAAGAATTGTCTTTTAACACATTTGATGTAAATGCATATATAAGTAGTATAGATATATATAAACAAATTTTATTTAAATTCTACAATTAATTCAGCCTAGACTTCGATCCATACATAACAATGACTTCTTTCACTTCAATCAATTTTTTTTTCTCCTATTGATAAAATGGGCTATGATATCGACTCCGTGTTGTGTCCGAGATGCGAGAAGGCGGTGGAAACGGTGGATCATGCAATGGTGCAATGTGAAGAGGTGCGGAAGTTATGGCGTAATGTGGCTACATGGTGGAAGGTCGACGTTGGAACACCCGGTACGATACACGAGCTTCTTGATATGGGAGATGCAGGTTCCACTCTGAAATTGTGGAACAAAACAATTTGGGCAATTGTCAATCAGGTTGTAGCGCAGTGGTTGATCGCCCTGGATGATGTGGTGGAATATCCCATCTACACAGGGTTCGATTCTAGGCGTCCTCAACATTGATAAGACATCTTTAAGTTTCAAAATTGTCAGGAATTAGTCCGGGTTGTACCTGGGATACCCTTCAAAAAAAAAAAACAATTTGGGCAATCATTTATCTTGTTTGGGCACACCGTAACCGAATAGTGTTTGAGCATGGAGCAAGGAAATTAGAAGATTTGTTTTTCGAAATGCAAAGAAAGTGTTTTGAATGGATCGCGAGGAGAATTCGAGTTAGGCCGAAGAAGGTTTGCTGATTGGGAAAGCAGTGGCTGAATGGAATCAAACAACATTTCTATGGTGAATTCACAGACTTTTAACAACAAAATATAGAAAATTTGAACCAAATTAGCTTTCAATAGCTACATATACAATGTATATATATATATATATATATATATATGGTACAAATCAAATACAAACCATGTATTTGTTGCACCCCTTACAAACCACAGTCTGCATATGTGCAGACTGGTTCTGCATATATGCATTGTCCCATATGAATGTATGTCCATTATATGTATATTCTTGCACGTATTCATATGCATATATGCACAACCAGTCTGCACATATGCAGACTGTGGTTTGTAAGGGGTGCAACAAATGCAAGGTTTGCATTTTACGGAGCCCCTCTCTATATATATATATATATAGTATGTCTATATATAGCTAATATGAGTCACTAGGATGCTTCGATAACCTCTGAACAATCATCTTTCTTGCTCTACTTATATCCCCTCGAATGTTAAACGAATGATCACTCAAATCATCAATCGTCTTCCCAAAATCATTCACACTTTTTCTCATCTCATCCGCCGCCATTGCTACCGCTTCTTCTTCTTCTTCCTTAATCGCAAACCCTACATTTTGCAGCAAACCCTCCATCTCAACCCCCAATTTATCCACCAAAACTTTAATATTCACCAAATCTTTGATAACAATGGAGTTCCCAATCTGCATCGAACTAATCAGCTCCCTTTGCCCTTTCAATTCAATTTCATATTTCTTCCACAACGAATTCACCCATTTCCCCATCGATCCCAACGGCACCGCCGCCGCCGCCGCCAATGCCACCACCACCGGCGGAGCAGCCACGGCGGCAGCCACCACTGAACAAATCAAAACAGTACTAAAAGTAATTACGAAGATCACGTTCGTTAATTTCCTCCATGACTTTGCAGATCTCAGTTTCTTCCCAACTTTACCCTTTTGTTTCTGCAATTTCTTCAACATTGAGAGCTGTTGTTTGTAAACAGATTGAAAATTCTCAAAAAATTCCTCAGAAAATGGAGCTTCTAATGCTTCGAATCGTTTGAATTGCTCTAGGGTTTTCAAGTAATCGTTATCTCCATCGAATTGATTAATCGCAATTTGAAGAAACGAGGCGCTAATTCGAGCGTTTTTTAAGCAATTCTCAAGCGATATGATGAAATCTAGGGTTAAGAGACTCAGATCGAAAAAATCTTCAACTAACGAAAACAATTCATCGTTTTTCCAAATGTCTTTTTTGCATTCGAGTATGACTTTCACTACTTCTTGATTCATATCGAGCAAACTTCCGGTGACTTCACGGAGAGATTCAAGAGAAAGTGAACGAACCTCGACGCCGGCGGCGAGAGAATTGATGACGCGAGTTGTTCGGTCTTGTAGGGTCGAATCGAAGGATTGGAGATCCGGATCCGAACGGCAAGCGTCTTGGTAAGAGATTAGATCTGGACTGAGCATTAATTTTGATATGGATTGAGTGGCTGAGGAAGATGATGATGACACTGGTGGTGGGTGTGCTACATTGTTGCCGGAATCTGTACTGAATACGCAACCCATCGGTGTTCCGATGGGGGTTTATTGTGAAATTGGTTGGAATTGAATTGAGTGATGGAGAAGCAAGTGTTAATTTGGGAATTGTGGATAATTAAAGGAGAAAATTGGGGATATTTTGAAGATCCGACATCGCTTTGCCTTTGAATCTCAAGTCAACGTTTATGTGTTTGATTACGACTGAGGAACACGGCGTAGAACCTTCGTTGGTGACGAGTGAAAGACGAAATTGCCCATCACGTATTGGAAGAAAAGTATGGTTTGACCATGTCTCCCTTTGGGTTATAACTGTATTTGATATATTATCTTTTAGAGTAAATTACACTTTTGGTCCCTGTGATTGTCACTCATTATTAAGGTTGGTCCCTATTTCAAACTAATTACATTTTTGGTCATTGTGGTTACCATTTTCTTTCAATTTTTGTCTCTATAGCTAACAGATTGTTAACAAGGCCGTTAACTTAGGGTTGTTTTAGTCTTTTATGTTTTACTTCATTTTCCTTTACAATATTAATATATTAAAGATATAATATATCCCACCCATCCACCCTTATTTTCTTGTTTCTTCTACTAGTACTACCACCACAGTGACCACACCGAACCTGCTTCAAATTTCTTTCCCGATCTCTCAATTCTCCACCACTCCACCACTCCTATCTACTTCTACACCACACCCCATCACCGTAAAAACGATCGTCTAGGAAAACACACCGATTCAATCATCGATTCCTCACTCAGGCCACCTGTAAATCTTCACCACCATAAACCCATTGCCGCCCCTAGCCTCACTTGCATCTCCCGTATTCTTTTCCCGCTCCCCTCTTCAAACTCAAATGGACAACTCATATCCATCTTCTTCAAATATACCCAAAATCAACAACTCTTTTTAATTGGTTGAAACTTAACCCTAGAAAACAACCCACAATCTGTTTATAAGGTTTTTCTGAGGGCTTTTCACATCATCAATTTAACACACAAGAAACAGAAAGGGAGGTCAAAGTTTGAAGGCCGGAACAAAGAGAGGCTTGTTGGGGTAACAACAACGCGAGAGAGGGATTGTTGTTCTTATTCTTCAGCAACAATTTTGTAGAAGTGGAGATGGTTCAACTTTCAATTTGTTGGAAACTTCTTTTTTTATTTTTCCATTTTAACAATCCAAAAACTTTGATTTGGGTTTTTAGTTTGATTCAAAACCTCATGGCTTTAGATTGAGATGAGTGACGAGACTCCAAATTTGGTGCTAGAAGATTTAGTTATATGTCGTTTTGGTTTATATTCGGTTTTCAGATCTGATATGGGTTTTGGTTCATATCTGGGTTATGGGAGGGTGTTGGTCGTTGAACTATGAGGTTGGGGACTTGGGGGTGCATCATCAGACTATATACATGCTTAAAGTACATAAGCCTACACTGAAATTTATCTAAAAAAGAATAAAACAAAATCTGATAAAACAAAAAAAAAGGTAAAAGGGAACAAAAAGACTAAATTACCCTTATCTTAACATAGCTTTTTTAACAGGGTTAATAAGATGAACCAAAACCAAAACCAAATGGCAACCATAGGGACCAAAATTGAAACAGATTGGCAACCACAATAACTAATACTGTAATTAGTTTAATAGAGGGACTAGACTTGATAGTGAGTGACAACCACAGGGACCAAAAGTGTAATTTATTCTATCTTTTATTTAGTTGGTATTGATTTTGTATCAGTCTAAAAAAAACTTGTAATTTTGATTAAATTTTTAGTTAACAAGTAACACATGTCGTGTTTTAAGGGACTTTTAAATACAAAGAATAAAACTCGTAACTATTCAAATTCTCAAACAAAAAAGTTAAAAGTTATAATGTTTAATATTGAATACATTAAAAACACAAAACTAATACTTAACTAAAATATGTTGGTATCATGGTACTACTCAAGTATGGAACTTTAGACGTTGTATTCCAACCAAGTTTTCATACTTGGTATGGTTCAAACAATCGTTCACAATTGGCACCATTTAAATAGTGCAAATTTAATTAGTATAGTTGGTTTACATGTTGGTTGGTTTGATATTGTACAAAACTGCCACCTTACTCACCCTTACGTTTCATGTTTTCTTGCAAACTAAGGAGGTATTTACCAGACGCTTACTCGGTAAGCTCTTACAAATAAGAGTAAACACTTTAACCTAACTCACCGGGAAAGATTTAAGTCAGTTAAAACGACATTGTATGCAACAATTTATTCGGAAAATGCTTACCGGGTAAGATTCGTTACTCTCAGTTATGGGGTAAGATTGTCGATTCTTTTCATATTCATCCAATAACATAAAGTGACTTGATAAACACTTGACGGATAAACATTTAATAAACGATCCCAAAATTATTGTTTGTTTGATTTGAAAAGAATATAAAAATTTTATTTGATACGTAATTTAATCAATATGTTTTGTCATTAATTAGACATTTTATAAAATGCTATTGTTCGAGACAAAACTAAAAAACTTGTGGGTTATTTCATCCCGTACCGTTAAAAAGTTATTCGAAAATTCAGAATATTCCAGATCAATCAAGATGTTGTAGGATCTTGGAGAGCATGCATAACCTAAGTTAGGTTATTCGAATCGAGTCGAATCGAGTAGTAGGTTATGCGAGCCCAACTTGAAAAAATAATACCAGGCTCTCGATTAAATTTTCAAAGTCGGGCTCGAGTTCGAGCTTGAATATTTTTTCAATGTTCAAGCTCGAGCTCGATGCTCGTTTATGAGCTCGAATTCGAGATCGATTAACCCGTTTATGTATTCAAGATAGATAATTTTTTATATTTTGATTATATAATTTGTAAACATATAAATATGTTAGGCTCGAAAAAGTGTATGCTCGAATGGCTCGACTCGACTCGACTCGTAAAGCTTAATCGAGCTTTCGAACGAGTCGAGTCGAACATTGGTGTTATGGAGCTCGACTCGTTAAGTTAAGCGGACTCTATTTTGTGTTCGAGCTCGACAACTATTAGGCTCAAGCTTGAGTAGCTCGTTAAAAGCTCGACTCGTTTACACCCCTATGCATAACAATTTACCGAGTAAAAGACGACTACCAACAATCTATTTTGATGTCTGAAAAAATGTTAAATGATAAGTTAAGTGAATGTGATGACTCATGCCGACAAGCATTTGCTCGATAAACATTTTAAACCAACTAATTAATGGATAATCATTATAATTCTATTTTTTTACATAAACGAGTTAATACCAACTATATTTTATTGATGATGGATCAAATAACTAGTATTTAAGGGCATCCACAATGGTCAACTCATCACATTATACATTTTCTCTTTCTTTGCCTTTCAGGGCATCCATAATGGTAAAATGAAATGAAAGGCTTGAAAGTAATAAAAAAAATATAAAAGCTATGTTGGTTCCACCATAATGTACTCTCTATTTCTCTTGCCTCTCACATTTAATTTTTCAAAGACTTGAGAAAGACCAAATCTTTGATCAGTAAAACTATTTTCAAGTCATCACTCCAATGTTCAAGTCTTCTTCAAGTTATTTTCAAGTCATTTTCAAATGACCATTGGAGATGCTCTCACAAGGAACCTCAAGTGCTTGATAAAAAAAAGTCATCTTCAAGTTATCTTCTCCAATGTTCAACTCATCTTCAAGCCTTTTTCAAAAACCACTCAAGATGCTCTAAGAATTTCATTAAAATAAATAAATAAGTCAAATTATTTAATGTTAACATTAATACATGTTTCTTATTTATATATATACTAGTTGAGTACCCGCGCAATGCGGCGGGGATGTTAATGTTCTATAAAGATACATTTAAGTTTTAAACATCAAATTTTGCAAAAAATATTTGGTGGTTCACATGGTTCATATATTGTATTAAAAGTTTTTCACAATGCGACGGGATATATCGTAGATTAAAAAAATGAAAACTTAATGCAATTTCTTATCCAAAAAGTCTAAATTGTTGTTTAAACAAAATAGAAATTACAATCATGTTTTAATCATATACAATCATCACTCAAAACTTCTCGGTAAACCACATTTGATGTGTAAACTCCATTCGGCTTGAACTTTTTGGATGGCTTCACTAATACCTTTGTAGTGCCACGTGATATACCTCTGGATAATGCCACATAAAGTTGCCCGTGTGAGAATACCGGTTCTGGTAGATAAACACCTACCACCGGAATTGTTTGTCCTTGAGCTTTATTAATTGTCATTGCAAAACAAAGTCGAATCGGAAATTGTTTTCTCTTCAATTTAAATGGAAACATGTCATCTTCGGACGGACATAGAGGAATTCTTGGTAAAAATACCCTCTTACCAGTATGTTGACCAACAGCTATTTCCGCATCAATGACGTTCGGTTGAAAGCCTCTGCATATCAACCTTGTGCCGTTACATAATCCATTCGAAGGGTCGATATTCCGCAATAGTATTATTGGGCATCCAATTTTAAGTCGGGGGTAATGAGGGGGCAAACCGCTAACGGTAAGTGAGTTTAAGAATTCCATTGGATATAAGTTATTGTTATCGTCTTCTGCTTCGTCAAAACTATAGTAAATGTTTTCCTCTCCGTAGAATCTTTCGATCAACTGATCATTAATCTCGTCGACATGCTCATTTTTAGTTGTTAGTATCGCCCTTGAAATGATATAATCTGAAGCAGTCCCGTTGGTTTGCAGAGAAGGAAATATTGCATCGATCAAAGCATCCTTCGATTCATCTTGTTTGGTGTAAGGAATGGCCATGTCATAAGGTATGCGAATAAAGTTTTCGTCCACTGTTTCTTCTTCTCCATCACCGACTCGTAACAAAAAATCTGAAAACCATCGATCAGTAAGTGCTCTCATATTGATCGTTAACCGCAACTTTTTAATCGAAGACCAAATAGGTGACATCCGTAGGCTAGAGTCTACAATCTGTGCTCGGGTACCTTTTCTCGTTACCGGCAACACCTGTCTAAAATCACCTCCCATAATCATTATCTTTCCACCAAATGGGAGCCGCACCCCAGTGATGTCTTGCATTGTTCTATCGAGTGCCTCCACTGCTTGCCTCTTTGCCATTGATGCTTCATCCCAGATGATTATTTTTGCATCTCGGAGTAGTTGAGCAGTTCCACTTTGTTTTTTTATATTGCACACCGAATTATTACAAAGACTGAGGGGAATCTTTAACCGAGAGTGAGCCGTTCTCCCTCCTGGCATGTTATTAGCGGCAGCACCCGATGAAGCGGTCGCAAGTGCAACATGTCCATGGGAACGAACATTAGCGAGCAAAGCTTTGTACATAAATGTTTTTCCGGTTCCACCTGGACCATCTACAAAAAACACACCTGTACGATCATTATCTACATGACTCATGATCTCATCGAATGCATGTTTTTGGTCGGAATTTAGAGAGTCTCGGGCACGCAGATCTTCGTCTTCCACGATTATGGAGTACTCCTCTTGTACCTCACGAAATGCCCGTGATTCTAAATTGGCAGCTGCATTTATGTTTGGAAGATCGAAATCATCGAGGGTCTTACCCATAGATTGTAAAAAGACTGAGATATCTGTAAGAACCATATTTCGGACTATCTCAGCATTTACGTAGTGTCGTCTGTAATCTTCAGAGAGTGAATCATAATGTTCATCCCATAACTTGCGAACATCTCCCGGCTCACAATAAATCAAGATCGTTGCGAATAGTCGTCTAAGAGCATTGGGAAACTGAAATAAGGAGGCCTCGGCAAGACAATGCGATAAATTATCGTCGGACTCTATCAAACCTCTCTCAAGAGCTGCTTTTCGAAATGTCGGATGTAATACGCCATTAACCGTGTAAAGATCTTCAAAGCATGTAGGTCCTCTAATATGCGAGAGAAGTAGGCGTAGATAATACCGTTCTCCTTCAGCAGGATTAGCATGAACCAGTCATCCTCTCATTGGTCTTCGGCTTCGAGTATTCCATTTACGTGATTTGGAATTCCATGTGTAATGTCTCGGAAAATCTTTGTACAAATATTGTCTCGCACTCATATCTGTTTTATTCCTCTCAAAAAATGCGGTCAACATTGATCTCTTATCCTTCTCTATGTCAACAATATCTGTCATAATATCATTCTCTCTGAACCTAACCAACTGCTTATTCGGAAGATGGATCTGCAAAGCCATCACACAAGGGTGGATTTTAGAAAGAGGAAAGCTAAAAATCCGCCAAGTCGCCTCAGGTGGAGAAACATATCGTGCATCTTGAAATTTTTTTATCTCGTTAATAACAACCTCTTCTCTATCAGGATCGACATGAATAACCTGCTTGTCATGACCTTTGTAAACATACTTGAAAATATATTTCACAACTATTATACTTGAGCAAACCTCAACATTGATGTGACAGTTGAACATCATTAGCAACTTTGGGTTATATGGGACCACCCATCTATTATCTAGGATACTACCTCGGACGTCCGCCTGTATTCCATTGTTTCTCCTCCGATACATCGGATATGAGTTATCTGCTTGCGCTGTCTTGTCATTGAATTGCTGAGGATATCTAAAACGACATTTCTTTGGCTCACCTTGCATACAAGGGCTACATGGATTTAAATGACCGCAAGGACCATGCATCATGTGCATTATCACCAGTTGATGCATTTCAGGATACTTTGTTGGGTCCGGGATTTCGGCACACACGATCTTGTCGTAATGGTCTGGGTTTGTAATCTTGTGTTGCGGCTTCATTATCAAGAGGAAGTGTGCATGTGGTAAACCACGTTTTTTAAACTCGATGACATAAACATATGCCTCAACCTCACCGAGGATGTGCTTCTTAAAGAGTTGATTTTTTGAGATCCTCCAATTTGGCACGAAAAACTCTTGCAATAAGGTCCGATCTATCTTGTGCGCTCTGACCGTCCGATAACTCTCGTCGGATTTCAGGCCATCTTGGGTTACACGTCATGGTAAGGAATATATCAGGTTTCCCCTCATCTTGAACTAAAGTCATGGCATCCATAAATTGTCTCCGCATATCTCGTGGGCCTCCGATAAAACTTGCGGGAAGCACAACCCGTTGTCCAACTCTACTTGGTTGAACCTCACCAGCATTGACGCAATCCACAACACCTTGGTATAAATCTGATCTTATCTTCGACTGATTTTTTTCAATAAAAGACAAACGTGCAGTCTCTATCTTGATGTACATGTCTACCACAAACTGTTGAAACAATCTTCCCCCCAATAGAATCACGTTCCTAGTCGACCGAATTTGAAACTTGTAACAGTAATAATCTCGCATCGTTACTGTTTTCCTACCCCCTCCCGAGCTAACGTCTGCGTAGTATTGATTTTGAATAGTATAAATTAATAAATGAATGGATAAGGTAAGAAATATATGTGATAATGTCCATACCTTCAAGATCTTCGTCAAAGTTTTCGTCCAAGTTTTCTTCCTCATTAACAATTTCATCAATGCATACTCCATGTCTGGGTATCCTAGGATGCCATCCAGACTCACCGTTGGAGAAAAACAAAGGATATGATAAGGGATCATAACAACTATAGTGATGTTCAATTCTTTTACTGTAGTCGGACCTCCCATACACAACAATACTTCTCCTATATGCAGTGATGTTGTCATTGCCTTCAACCCAAATACCAGCAACCTGTACAATGGCAGAATTTTCTTTAGTACCATGCATATGATACATTTTATTTAAAATAAGACAAAATAAATACTTGTATTTCAACCTCAGATGTGGTCGGTCGGTTGTACACCCTCTGGTCAAGTTCCACCGAAGCATTCAACGTGACTCTATAATTGTCGAGTGGTCCTAGCTCTGCAAGGCTTCGAAACGTTCTCACGTATGGGTTTATAGAAAGCACACGAGTCAAAATTTCAGTGACGTTTCTATCGAGATTTGGCCATTGTAGTCTATGCGAAAGCTCAGATTCGGCATCATAAAAATAAAGTTGTAAGTACCTAGGTTGTCCATCCCTAGGAACTAATTGATCAATCCTATGATATATTGCTCCTTGAGCACGAAACGTATATACTCCAGATGTCATATTGTTCACATTGTTATCCAAAGTTACTCCCATTGACGTGAAGGAAAAGTTTGTGTTATACGCACGAATATTGTGCATAAACACTTTGCTTAATTCTGACTCCATTGAAAATAGTTTGTATAGTTCTTCAGGAATGGGTGAGTATGCCAACTTTGTCTTCCCACTCGCACAACAAAAGGAAGGGAACTCAAACTCGAACAGTTTTGCCCCACAATGTTTACATGCATTTTGTTCTTTCAAGACACGATGTTGTCTAGGGACACCATCATAAACAAAACTGTATGGATCCTCGTGCTGGGTCTCAACGTTTCTACGCTTTTCCCTCATTTGTTGATAATAGTTCCGATTAACAATTTGTCTCCTTTGAGCAGTAGTTAGTGCGCTGACAGGGGTTGTTTCACTGATAACGCTTGTTCCTTGTGTATTAAAAGCATTTCTGTTATTTTCCTTGCTTCGTTGATAATAGTTTCGATTAATAATTTTTCTCCTTTGCGCAAAAGTTAACCCACTGTCAGGGGTTGCTTCATTGATATTCTCTTGCATTGTCTCCATTGAAGAGATATTTGTCATGTGTTGACTACTTCCTTCGCCAAGCGCTATGTAAGACAGTTGAATATGAAAAATAAGATTATTATAAATAAATGGTAAGATCGAGATAAAAAAGAAATACTAACTTGGCGATTCTTGATTCACGACTTCGTCAAAAAGAGGTAGCAGTATTCCACGTTTAATTTGAACGCCTATGACAGAATACCTCATTTCAATTAGGCTTTAGTTTATGTCAATTCGAAAGTACAAAATAATAATAATGCATAGTTTTTACCGTTGAAGTTATCATGTGTCAACCCCGAACATAATTGGCTTGTTCCTTGTGTATTAAAAGCATTTCTGTTATTTTCCTTGCTTCGTTGATAATAGTTTCGATTAATAATTTTTCTTCTTTGCGCAAAAGTTAACCCACTGTCAGGGGTTGCTTCATTGATATTCTCTTGCATTGTCTCCATTGAAGAGATATTTTTCATGTTTGTCATACATTGACCACTTGCTTCGCCAAGCCCAATTTTTCTCCGTTTATGTTTCTCTTTTTGGGAGACATCAACAGTTGTAGTTTCTTTATCGACAATCCTCATTGCATACCTTAAAACATTCACTGAATTGTCATATTCATGTTCAAAACATTTAGAAAACATTCATTCACAAAACATTCACTGAATTGTCATATACATGTTCAAAACATTTAGAAAACATTCATTCACAAAACATTTACTGAACCAATACAAAATACCACAACAAATACATGTTCCAAAAATACATGTTCCAAAAATCATCACAACAATCACAAAAACACAATACTAATCAAATTGACTGATCACACATTGGCATTCGGAATAATACTTAAGTTGTGTGCTTCCGGCATCTCTGGTACAAACACAATCTGGGTTAAATCCGTCGAATTTAAAACGTTCACTGAAAAAATTAGAAAATACCATTTTAGAAAAATTATAATTTTAAATTGAAATAAAAACAAATAAGTAAAATTAATAAATATTATACTTGGATATCGATGGATAAGCTTAACCCGAGATGCATAAATTATTGAATTATTTTGTATGGCCCGAGCTATCATCCCAATACGTGTTTCTCTTGAATCATACAACCTCAACTTTATTTCATGCCCCCTATTAGAAATAGCAAGTTATTAATAACACAATTTGGCCAATTTGTTAATTTGGTAATTGATTAAATTTTAATACAACTTCAAACTTACGTTTCATCTTGTAAAACTAAATCACACGCACCCAATCGGAATACACCATAATCTCTCGCATTGGTAACTCGTCTTCCCCTTATGATTTTTCCAAACACATCTAAGATATATAAATTTAAATTTGAATATCAATTTGACATAGTTAAATTTAAATTTAACTAAAAAAATTAATTTACCAATTAGCATCTTTCTTCTTGTCCTATCTTCAACAAGTGTTCTTATCAAAGGCACCGACGGATAAAACACAAATCCTCTTTGAACATCCTCCGGCAATGGGGTAAACCTTGTGTTTCTATCAATCAAAATTTCATGTTCGGCACGAACCAAACTATATTTTTCATACCTTGGATATTCATAATAGGATCCTTGAACTTGGAAATGCTCCAAAAAGAAAACACCTCCTACCAAATTTCTTTGTCTATAGACATCCAACAATGTACGTGGAACAACTGCAGCCATTTTGTCCCTCTAACGTATATAAATATATACATATACACAATATGTAATTTTAACATTGTTAGTATCTTTAAAAAATATATTTTCAACAAAACTAAAATATGATTAAATTCGCTTACATTTTGGTCAAGTAAGATGATGTATATTTTTTCGTGTATTACATCTTCCCAAACAAATTCTACTCGGACAGGTTCAAAGTTCCACCAAACATGAAGACTTTCTAGTTGGTAAAAATGTTCAGCATGCCACCCTAAATCCATTTTCTACATAAATAATATGATCAGAACAATTTCAGAATGCCAATTGCAAACATCAATAATATTGTTAACATTATAAAAAAAATTCACTCTAAAAGAACACCAAAAGTAGACAAACAACAAGTAGAGCATGAACCATTAACAATAAGAACATTTTGGTGATAAGAACACTTAGAGCAGCAAGAGCAATCTGATTAAGACATTATTAAGACATTACCTTGGTCCGAGAGCAATCGAATGAAATTCTGAAGCCTGAATCAAAGTAAAGCCTCAAACCAAACCCACCAGACCTCGATTTTCGATTTTCTATGAACAAAAAAGAAGAACAAATAAAAAACCGAAACAATAGAAAATCGTATGGAAGTGAAGCTCACTGTTTGCTATCCTACAGATGTTGCATTTAACCAAATTTCTCAATTGTAGCAGTGATGTTTCTGGTCATGTTATGGTAGTTTCTACATTTTAGGTTGGCTGATTATGTTTTTTTTGGTTGCAGTGTCTAATTAAATCGGATTTGGTATGACTTATTTTCTCTATGAATTTGAATTTTGATTACTCAACAGTTGGAAACTTTCTTTCAGTGTTGCTGACATCAAACTGGGAATTATATGTTTTTAGTTTAAGGTCATCCGGATTTGGCTTGCAACAAGCTTTTATTTTGGGAAGTATCTGTGTATGTTTATGGTTCAATTAACACCTAATACTTCTACAATCCACAAAGTGATGAGCAATTAATCAATCATTTAGGGCAAACAGATGCAAAAAATGTTTTATCTTAATCAAAACTAAATAAGCATTTAGGGATCACAGATTTGCACACTATTAATGCCTAAGTTTATTGCATATTTCTCAGTTGACAAAAATAAATATGGATTAAGCTATCTTACCCATTAAGCTTATTAAGCAGCTAACTTACCCATTAACGCATTAACGTTAGATTAAGCTATCTTACCCATTAAACATATTAAGCTTATTAAGCAGCTAACTTACCCATTAACGTATTAGATTAAGCTATCTTACCTATTAAGCAGCTAACTTACCCATTAAGGTATTAGATTAAGCTATCTTACCCATTAAGCTTATTAAGCGGCTATCTAACCCATTAAGGTATTAGATTAAGCAGCTATCTTACCCATTAAGCTTATTAAGCAGCTTATTAAGATTATAGTCCATTATACTCATCAAAACACCATAATTCCATAACATGTTATAAACATACTCATTTTAAGTAACCTCATCGAAAAGCAAACCACAATCTCAATATATGTTTGCAGGATTACCATGACAACAGTATTTCTAATGAATAAAGTAAAAAAATACAAAAACCCTATCCAACAGATTGATCTTATTCATTTAAATAAAGAAATATGTGATGAACTTCTGATAAACATGTCTTAAGGTAATTTTCTTTTGATGTTCGTATGTTATCCTCCGTTTCCAAAGGATTGAAGAAGAACAAATAAAAAACCGAAACAATAGAAAATCGTACGGAAGCTGTAAGGTTCAGAATGCTTACAGTTACAGGCATGATTAAACATATATTTACCACCAACTGAACCCCAAAACAAAATGGATATGATAGCCACTTCTAATTGCTTAAAGAGACAAATTATTATATTATTGTGTTCATTTCTTTTATTTCTATTCTAAAACAACACAACAAAACTATAAAATCAACCCCATAAAATTGTCTGTCAGATTATGAACACATAAATATTGATGGTATTTGAATTTTTATTTTATTTTATTGGTTTCTTCAAATTGTATTTTGAAGTCTATTTTCACATGGATTTTCATTAAATTCTGCATAGCTTTTTATGTTTTGTTTCCTTCATGAAAGTTGATTTTTTTTCAACTTCTGTAGTCATCATGTCTCAATTCACCACCAACAACTTGATTTAAGGCATAATGGCGCAATTGTAGATATACATACATGGTTTAAGTAAAAGGCAATAAACAGTTAGTAAAACAACTTAGATTTTAAAACAAGAATGATATTTAATATCCACATACCTGAGCGATGAGACGGCGGTTCAGGGGACTGATTTATCGCCTCTTTAATTGTATGCTTTTGCAGTCTGCATTTAAAAATACATATACAACTTATTGAGACAAATCCAATACCTAATGTCATAAAATTAAACAAAAAAAAATCATCTGTTTATGCAATTACATGACTTAAAGCTAATGCAATCTAAGCCAAAAATGCATTAACAACAAATGCAAGTAAACAAGTACATAGTACCTTAATACAAAAATCTCTCTTAATTGTAGTGGAACACTAAAGATGTCAATGGGTGTTAATGTTACGTTCTTGCTATGATGTTAATATGGTAGGCTGTCAGTTTATATTTTCATCGCAGCACCCCCCAAGAACACTTAGAGCAGCAAGAGCAATTTGATTAAGACATTATAGAGGTTGATTAAGACATTGCATATCGTGCGTATTCAAAGAAAGGTTCAAGCAACTTACAGAGGTTGATTCAATCCCCTTTATGAACACCGGATTTGCTAGCTTGAAAGTGACCAAATGAACCTGAAACACCGAAATGATAAACATACATGATTAAGAAGTATTTTACTAAAAAGGTTACAACACAGTTGGTCTTCAAAATCTTAAGCATTAGTTCCATTTCATGAATTATCAACAAATCATTGCATGGTCTATTTACAATATGGTTTCATGAATTAAAAGCAAATCACTGTCAATTAATTATGGAATTTCCTTTTTGCCTCCACACATTGAAAGCAAAGTGATAAAACTTTTCCATCGACCTCTCTATTCTCAGTTTCGACTACGCATCAATATCTCACTTCCCCAATATCCTTTCTTGCACTTTTCTCTTTGGATTAGTAGATAATTCTACTGTCATATAAAATTACCTTTTCATTCATTTTAGTTTGTTTTACAGCTAAAGAACTTTGGGGCTTAATAGCAAATTTGGGGCTTAATAACCTATAGTGGTTATTACCAGAAGATAAAAACTTGAAATTTGGATTATGAACATCAGAACGAAATCGAAATAAACATCAGAACGAAATCGACTAAAAGTCTTAAAGTCGAAATAAACATCAGAACTAAAATCGACATACCAGAAGATAAAAACTTGAAATTTGGATTATGAACATCAGAACGAAATCGAAATAAACATCAGAACGAAATCGACTAAAAGTCTTAAAGTCGAAATCAGAAAAAGAGATCAAAATCGGTTGGTAGATAAACATCAGAACGAAATCGAAATCAGAAACAAATAAGAAGTTGCATACCTGAACGATGAACGATTCGAGATGGAACGATGAACGATTCGAGATGGAACGATGAACGATTCGAGATGGTTCCTGAACTATTCGAGATGGTGAGTTTGAAGCGTCGTCTTGGTTTGAAGCGACTGATATATAATGGGGTCATTGGGAGTTTGAAGCGTCGTCTTGGTTAGGGTTTGGCTATAGGAAGCGTCGTCCAGAGCGAGGAGTGAGGAGTGACTGATTTCTTGGTTTTGGGAAGAGGAAGCGTCCAGAGGAAGCGTCGGCCAGAGTGAAGAATCATTTTATCATTGTTGCTATTATATAAAATGCATAATAAATTATTTTCATCATGTTTGTTTTATTTTATCTAAAATTATCGTTCTTATTAATTTTATTTTATTTGAAGTTTATCGTTGACTTTATTTCATCTAAAATTTATTATTAATTTTATTAAAACATCTCCAACAATTATGCTAAAATGAATCAAATTAAGATTTTAGCAATTTTTTTGCTCCCATAGCTATATTATCTTGTATGCTAAGATAACTTTTAGGATTAAAATAGATAAAATAAAAAAGGAAATGTTTTAAGACTTTAAGACAAAAGTCTTACATGCTTTATAAGGTAGTATAGATATATATAGGGGAAGAGATGTATAACAAATATAGGGGAGATATTTTAGGATTTAATTAGATTTGGGAACAAATTTACTAAAACACCCTTTTGTATTTATTTAAAATTTATATTAGTTATTTTAAATGTGTGGCTTATATTGGATCTCACAGTTATCACAAACTAAACAGTTCTCATTTGATTAAGCCCCTATATATATATATCTATATATTTTAAATTCTGAAAAATTGATTGATATATTTGTTTTTGTTATAGGAAAATCAACATGACAGAACAACAGTAAATAGAGAGAATGAATCTATCTTTCTCATTAATCATAAGCCCTTTAAAGAGGGAGGAGTTTACAAAGAAAAGGGAAACATTTATTATGGTAAATTCTAATACTAGGAAAATATTATCTCAATCAATTCCTTTTGATGATGGCATATAATCCTTCAACACTCCCCCTTGTGCCGAATCAAAGGAGTGATGGTGTATAGTTCTTGCCTCATTAAAACCTTACGCCAAAGAAATAAAACCCAGTGGGAAAAATAAAAACTTTAGACGAAGGAAAGAGTACAAGGCACCAATAAACAATTCCTTTAGTTTACCACCTTTCTTGATTCGTACGTCAATCAAGAGGTATATAAATCAATATGATGTATAAAATGTTGCCTCGCTAAAACCTTGCACCAAGGAACAAAACCCAATGGGAAAAATAAAACATTGGGTGAAGGAAAGAGCACAACCCACTAATAGTACATGTTTAGTAGACACCTCCTTTTGTCTATTACTCCCCCTGATTCGTACATCAATCAAGAGAGCTTAGAAAATATCCATATCTTAATGCTTTCCACATGTTTCTCAAATGTAACCTTAGGCAACCATTTGGAAAGCAAATCTTCCACATTTTCCTCATACCTTACTTGATTCACTTGAATCTTGAGGAGAGTTTATTGTTGTTGGTTTTATAGAAACTTAAGCGAAATATGATTTATGTTATAACGCTTGATGTATCTTACTTTCATTTATTTAATACATGATGCATTATTTCCATATATGCAGGTAGGATATTGGTTGAACTCAAACCACTAGCTCCTCTAATATGTATAATGATGATCCTTAACCATATACACTCTTGAATAATGTAGAGTAATATTCTTGATAATTTAAGAATGTAGTTCTTAAGGGGTTGCTTAGTTTACTTCCAAGCAATCGGTATGTTCCATATGATAATTCCTTAGCCAATTTGGGAACAACATTTATATTGAACATAAACCTAATATCAACAGTTATATACCAAGACATTGTTTGGTGTTTTTCTATAAGAGCCAGTACTTTTGCCACTCACAATCTAAGTAGGTATTGAAGTTCCATTATCAATTCAATTTTCTCCATAGGAAAAGTATTGGCCCACGTCAATGGTGCCAAAAGATTAATTTGAAATCATTCCAATGACGTTGCGTTGGCGCTGAGCTAAATCTAGCTGACAAGTTCAGTTAGAAGTACAATATACGGTCAAGTGTATTGTGATGTGTACAATAATGCGCTTATTGTACTTAGGTATGGAATTCCAGCTCCCAACACCTCTTCGTTCTCATCCTTTAGATGAAATGGATCTTTCCTTATATCCAACACTTTGACTGATCATGGGAGTGCTAGTCGGATTCGCTTTGTCCATATTTAATTGCCTGATCATTTTCTGAACATATGCAGATCGGTGGATTAATATTCCACAAACTCGGTGTCCTAGCTCAAGTATCTAGACAATACCAAGTTTTCCCAAGATCTTTCATCTCAAAATCAGATTTCAAATAACTTGTGTTTTCTCTTATTTCATCAAGAGTGTCTATTATGTTCATAACATCGACATATAAAGCTACTATAAAAATCTGGAACTTTTTTCTTAAACACATACGCAAGGGCACCGTTCATCATTCTTATATATCGTTTTCCAATCAAGTATTCACAGGCGGGTATACCACATCCGCATAGATTGCTTTAATCTATAAAGTGGGTGTTTCATATTTATTGTAAACGCATTTCATAGTTTAAAATTACTTGATATTGGTATAATGTCATCAAGTACTTTTATATCTCTGAATTTATATCCCCATAGAGATATGTAGTAACTACATCGTTGAGCTGCAATTTCCAGTCCTTCGGAAACTACTTGGCTAATTTAATTAGCAAAACATTGTCCATCACGAGAGAGTAAGTCTTATTGTGGTCAATCCAGTGCGTTGTGAGAAACCTTGCACCAAAGGAGATCCTTATATATTAAGACTTAGTTATTCTCATTACGTTTCCTTGACAAATGATTTATCTATGTCCTACATGCTTTACACTTGGTCGGTTAGCACTACCGAACCAAATACCTGTTCATTTGTCAAATAATTATCCTAGATTGTTTCTTTTCGTTTAGGCCAATTTGCTCTTTGTTGACATTCTTCAACTGAGCATGGTTCGATGACATCGTGCTCTATTATCTCATAAGCAACGGTATATCCAAATATATCATCATTGAGTATGTATGATCTGTCCATCGACTCATATTCATTTGAGATTTCTTTGATCTCTGGAATCAATATTAACTTCGGAGCGTCCTCCAGTAATGATTCATAGACATAGATTTAATCAGAGATGATCTCATGTATTGATGATATATAGTTGTGCCTTGCTCTTCTCTTCCTTTAAATGAGTATCTATCGAACCAAGTAGCTTCCCCCATTTTCTTTTGGGAGCTACGACCTCAACCACATCTCCACCATGTGTGATTGCAACGTACTTCCAGCGACGTTGTGCCCTTCTTTGGGGACCTTTGACCTTGCGAGTATATTTGCAGCTCGTATATGTGATCTTGTCACTCTAGATAATATTAAACGTATCAGGTATCGAGTCTGATTCGTTTGACTTCAACTTTACGTTGTGAAGTTTTTGGGGATCAAAATGAGACACAGTTGAAATATTCAACGACACTTCCTGTCGTTCCCATGGAAAATCCTTTTTCCTATCTCCCCCTAACGACAGGAAGGTTGTCTCATCAAAGTGACAACCCGCAAATCTAGCGGTAAAGGGATCACTCGTCAAGGGTTCTAGTTAGCAGATAATTGTTGGGGATTCATATCCAACATTTTATTGAATCGTCTTTAAGACCCATTTTGGTACGCTGTGGGGGCGTAATTGGCACATATACAACACAACCAAACATACATAAATGTAAAACATCAGGCTTATATCCAGTTACCAACTGGTACGCATAAGATTGGTTGGCTGGTTGTGGGTCTAAACACGAATAAGTAAAGTTGCATTAATATTGCATAACCCCATGTAGATCTGGATAAATTGGTGCGCATAACCAATGCCCTAGCTACCATCTATATTCTTTTGATGACAACTTTTATCATTCTACGAGACCATTTTATATATACACAAGGGGTATAGGAAACTCTACATTAATCTCTATACATATGCAATAATCATCGAATCCTTATGATGTAAATTCTCCAGCATTCTAAGTCATGCAGACTTGATGAGAAAATCAGGGTGGTTAGTCCTTAAATGTATAACTAGTGCTAGGAGTACAACATTTCATGTGGACAATAATATTACACGTGTTCATCGTGTCAAAACCAGAACCATAAAGTACTTTAATGGTCCGCATTCTGGATGTTTATGTCCATAAATATCACTTTGTATTCGTTGTAAGAATGAAATCTTTTTATATTGCATCCTTAGCTTTAGGACGATCTCATTCATGTATTGGCTAAGAATCAGGGTATACAAAAGTTCGAGGTATTGGAGAGGGCATATTATGATGGTGATGTTGCTTCTTGTGCAGTAGAAGTCAACAGTTGCAATTTGGTTAATTCCCTCGTTTTGTCTTTCACTCGAAAGAGAGTGTGTCTATGTGTATTTTCCAATACATAGATCACTATGTCATGACCATGGTGTCCCACGTGGTAATGCCGAAACATATATGTGTCATTGTCCCAAAGTTCTTTATTGGTGACAAAATATGATTTAATGACATAGGTAATCCATTAATTTGATATGTATGTTGCTTTCATATCATTAGGGTTGATGTACATATACCCATTTCCATTCTTATAATATGATTTCTCATTGATACGAATATCTTAACAAGGTTTCTATTAATATAGTGCTTTAATGATTGATCTTGTGTCATTAAGCAACAAGTGACAGTCCATCGTCTAAGTGTTTGGAGAAACTAAAATAATTAATTCAATAAAAATAATCTATTTCTTAGGATTGTATGAGATGCCACAAAAAACAATCAAGTTCTCCTCGATGCATTCCTACATGGAACGAAGAACGTTGAGAGTTTTGTTTTTGATGTGTTTCTTCACATCTATAATGGTTATAAGATCGGGTGTTTATATGCAAATGCAATTAATATGATAGTTAAAATTCATTCAAATAAACTTATATTCAATCAATCTTAGATATGACATAGTTCATTTATAACTTGTTCCATTTTCTATTAGAAGTTCGTTCCCGACTCCTGCCATGAATTTGACCCTTTTCACAACCTTGTCCACATGATGCATAATTGTCATATATGTGTGGATCAATATGTTTAACTCACGTCCTTTAGAGTTATTTCCACCTCCAACGCTTGCCTTATTGACTTCAAGAATTTACTTTATCCATGTATGTTTAGTGTTGTTAAAAAAACTTGTTACATCTCTTAGCCACTTGCATTAAGTTAATGAGTTTGTTAAAGGTTATATTGCAGCTTATACTGTTTCATTAATATGATTGGTGATATAGGAAAGATGTTATGATTCGCATAATTCTTTGTGTGTTCCTTGCCACAAAGATTGAGATGCATTTTGAGACATGACATTTCTTTGTCAAAATCAGTTACCTTCTTGTAATCAAGTAAGTAGGTTTCTTTCCACTGTATGATTAGTTTGAGAAATATATGGTACTGAATATTCCCAAATTTCTTTTTTGGGACAACCCACGGTTCTTGGGGGTTTCTAGTTATTCTCTCTGAAGGTTGTGACTGATGTATCGTCTCAAAAATTTTAAAGTATTTAATTGTATCTTAACATCTAGTGTTTTTTTTCTTTAGGGTCAAAATGGTTCGATGACTTTTGCGTATTTTCTTGTGTTTTTTCGAACCTATCTTATGGTAATCAAGTGCTTTTGATTCAAATATGTCGTAGAAAAAGGAAAACATATTATTTTCTAAAATAGTGAATTATGGTTTACACTTATTATGTTATGCACGAAATTTCATTATCATAACAATTAGATGTTTGCATGTTAGCATATTTTTGTTGATAATATTTCATCAATATTTCAATTTGCGAAAAGAAATCACTCAATCTATTGGATTTTCAGGTAGTAGGGAATCACATGGATTACTTAAGTCCCTACAAACCTTAGAGCTATTTACACCCGTTTGACAAAATCCAATCAATACATTGCGATTTATTTAATTGAAGATAACATTGTTAATTATAGAACTTTTGGCATGAGGCCAAAATGAATATGAGTTTGGCATATGAAGCCAATTTCAATGTTTTAATACCTTAATAATATTTTAAGACATTTTGTCATTTAGACAAATAAACTTTGGGTTTGACATGAAGTCAAAGTCAAACTTTTAACATCTTAATAATATATTTTTGAAACTTTTGGTAAAAGATCAAAATATATGGGGGTGGAAGTATAACTTCCAAAAGTTATTTATAAGGTCGCAATTTAAGGTAATGATTTGAATATTATTTGGAGATATCAACTTTAAAACTAAATCCATAGCTAAACTAATAAACATTTGCACAAAGTAATTCAATATTCAAATAACCATCTTATGAATCGTTGGAATGAGTTAAATATGGTCATTAGAGTACAACACAACAATATTTTATGCATAAGAAAGCAAAATAGTACAATTAAATGAGTAGTTCACATATGTTAGCTATATATTGTTAATATCACAAAAAATCTCTATATTACTTCAACTGTAATATATGCATATCGTTTACAACACATGTAAATAATCATAATATGTAATAATCAGTGTGATAACTAAAATATACAAATAATTATACACACATATTAATCACAACAATATTGAAGTTTAAAGTATATAATGATACCATAATAATTAATAATAAGCATACAAATACATTTTTTTTTTGTTACTTTCACAAATTAAATTGATCTAATTTAAAATAAAATAACTGCCATATAACAATGTCCCAATATCAATAACAATGTCCCAATATCAATATCAATAACAATTAATTCACATTCATACCAATAATTGAAATTAAGAAAAATAAAAAACTCAATTAAAAAATGTCATGTGAAAAATAAAACTCAATTAATATAATTTTTTAAATAAAACTTCCTTATATAGTTAAAAGAATTCAAAACAAAACTATATAATGCTTTAATTTATAATTACAATCAAATCAAATATGAATTTAAACAAAGACTTTTTTTTTAAATGTAATTCTTTTTTCTACGTTGAGTATCAATTCTTTTTTATTATTTTAATGAAAGTTAAATAATCATCTTGATTTGGTTTTAATTCTTGTTTTCTTTTAATACGTTTGGTATCAACAATAAAAATATAACAAAATAATTCTATTGATCAATATGACAAACTGTATGTTTCTTTTAATATAGTCTTAGAATACTCATATGAACAATGAGTTGACATAAAACGTACGATAATATATGATAAATGTGGCGACAAACGATGAATAACGAAGCAAAAACGCAGCAGCGTAATCTTTTCATAAATACAAAGATGAAGACATAAAAATGCTTACTTGAATTGAAGTAGTGGAACCGGGAAGCAAGCCATTCAACAACGTCAGTTTATGGACATAGTAGTTCTTTAGCGGCGGACGATAAAGACAATGAATTATGAGCTTACGTGCTGATAACGTGTTATAGGAAAATCAACATGACAGAACAACAGTAAATAGAGAGAATGAATCTATCTTTCTCATTAATCATAAGCCCTTTAAATAGGGAAGAGTTTACAAAGAGAAGGAAACATTCGTTATGGTAAATTCTAATACTAAGAAAATATTATCTCAATCAATTCCTTTTGATGATGACACATAATCCTTCTAAGAGTTTTCAATTTCTTGTCAGATACACTGTGACTTTCTCTGGAATATGGAAGGAGTGAGTAGTCGTCAGAATTGACCACATCAGCCTTACCAGTTTCCAAATGTTCGTTTTTTGTTTAAAAACGTAATTATTAATATCTAAAATAAGTAACAAGCAAGACACAGAAGTCGTTGTAGTATAGTGGTGAGTATTCCCGCCTGTCACGCGGGTGACCCGGGTTCGATCCCCGGCAACGGCGTCAATTTTTGATTTTTACTTAATGGGCCTTCAACTCCAAACCCAAATTGTTTAAACCCATTTATGGGCCATGCAAACTGGTCCTTTTTTTTTTCCTTTTCTTTTCTGAATTTGGCAAAATTGTGTGTTTTTTTCTTCCTTTTTTTAAGGTATGATTTTAGCCGTCAATTAATCTTTTTATATTTTAACTTGATTTTATTTTAAAATATTTTGAATGGGTGGAGTTGAATCTTTAGTGAAAATTGCGGTTTAGTTTTTATTATCAGTTAATACTATTTATTTCGTTATTTATGATTGACTGGAAGTTCGATTGATATCGATTAGTTTCAGATAGAAGTTGAATCTCAAGTCAAAGTTAGTTTTAATTTCAAAGCATCGATTAATATTAATTTATCTCATTCAGGACGGAAGTTAGATCTTGAATTCAATGTTGGTTGAGAATTATCATGGCTAGATCATATAACGTTTCTCCCATTTTGAATTACCACGAAAGTAAGTATGAACCGTGTTTGAAAGAGGTTTTAAATTAATTAGCGCAATTTTTCTTCTTAATTGAAGTTATATTGATTGTTGAATGAGGTTCGCTGCTTGTCCAACTCCATAAACCATGGATTCCTGATTCTAGATTCCTTTTTATATGTGTTTTCTTAGTTTAATCCTTTTTTTGTATCGTGTGTAATAACCCATAGTAAGTTCACTCTATGATTTTAAGTTATTATTTTATCTAAACATATAAGTTTAGGGGTAGTTAGTAGTATGGTATCATTTTATGGTTTTTATGTGAAAGTCATAGTAAATAAAATGTTATTTTATGTGATTAAGTTAGTTTATTTGGTTGTAGTTTGGAGGTCTTATGTGTTATTAGAAGAGAGTTAGGGGTTCTATTATTGTTGACTTTGTTTTTAAGAGGGGTTGAGTGTCATTAGAGTCAAGATGAGGGTTTATAGTGCAATTACCCTGACATATATAAAGTGTCATCTAAATTGTCGAGTCATTAGACTCATTTGCTGGACACATATTATTGTGTGTTGTGTATGTTGGCGTGAAAGAGAGAAAAGAGAGAAAGAAGTAAAAGGAGAAGAAAGCTAGGGTTTAATCTTGGTGGTGATTCAAGAAAACTTTGTTGCAGGTATGTTTCAATTAGTGTTGTAGTACTTTCTTCTTCTTCTTCCTTGTAGTATAGTTTCAAGATCTTAGGGTTTATACTTTATATGTAGTAACTTACCATGAATGATCTTATGGTACTATGAATGTATTTTGTGATAGAAGAAGTCATAGAATATGAGGTTTCCTTCTTCCATGATTTATAATGAATGTCTAAAGTTTGGTTTGTAGTTTTAACATGGAGGATGGGTTTAAACCCCTTACATGGTTAGTTGTAAACTTTTACTCTAATGATTGATCTTTGAAGTATATATGTTGCAATATGGTTTGGAAGATTGGTAATAGTCTAGCCTCATTTAGAACCCAGTTTTCATGCATTTTCTTCATCAAAACGACCTGGGTTTGAGTTCGGGTTCAAAGGGTTGAACAGGGGCTGTTGCATGTGAAAAATGGCTGTCTAGAGACTTGAGCGACCTTTCGTGCGACTTTAGGTTGCGTGAGAAGCCGCACAACTCACTGTGTCAACATTCTTCAGCTTTTGTTTCTTGCGTACTCATGTCGTAATATTGGGGTATGGGTACTCGTTTTGAGTGTAGAATAGCATTTGAAAACTTTGAACATGTTATTAGACGCCAATTCAGATCCCAAGTCTCGTGATTGACGTAGATTGTTCGGTTTCTAGTCCGGTTACGATTCAGGGGCGTCCGGTGGGCCGTTTAGGGTCGCAAGTTGTTGTAGTGAGTCTAAAATACATATAATTATGTGGATTTCATCGATGTGTATATATTACAGGCTTGGTTACTCGTCGGTGAAGTTTGTTATACGTGGTGTTCGGTTGTGGCGGTAATTGCCAGTTTTGCTCGTTTGTGTCGTTTGCGCGTATGTTGCTTCAAACTCCTAATAAGGTGAGTTTTTCTTTTAACATATTTCGAACTGGAATACTTATGAAAGGAAATGGGTAATATGTGATGATTGTGAGTTATATGGAATGTGATTATTGAGATGCATTTCTATTTATTTGAGCATTGCACTACACTAATGCACTTTGGCTGGACTTAGAGGTCGGGTGGAGTTGGCCGGACTTAGAGGCTGGATGTAGTTGGCTGTACCAAATGGGGCAGCGAAGTTGACTGTACTTAAGGTGCAGTGGAGTAATTAATTAGTTGGCTTAGCGCGACCAACTAATATTGTTATGGCCATAATTGGTTTTGTTGGTGTTAAAGGACAACGAAGTATTTTACGCACAGTGCATGAGAGTCAATGTGTGACATATTGATAATGGTTTCATATCAATGTTTTCATAATATTGTTATTGAACTATCAAGGATTTTCTCACTTAGACCAATTGGTCTAACCCTCATTGTTTTCCAAAATATGTATTCCAGGGCAGACGCAAATTGAAGATAAAGAAAATGAAAAGTTGTGGTTATGTGTTTGGGGATGCTATACTTGCAGCTGAAGATGCTAAATGATAGTTGAATTGGTTAAGTAAGTATGTGAATCTTTTGTATGAAAAGATTATTAGCAAAAGATTTGTAAGCTATTTCAAATAGTTGTTTTGATTTATAGGTTGGGACCCAATGTGTAACCCTAAAGTGATATGTTAGTATAGTTTTTATTTTCTATGTTAGTTGGGAATTCGGGTTGTTACATCGTGTAGCTACCACATATTTTGAGATTGATTGGTGCTTATTCACTACAAAAATAACCAGTATCAGCGAGGGACAAATCCCTAGCTAAAGCTCGAATCCGTCGCTGATGGTCGACCAGTCAAACGGGCGTGGCTGATGCTATCAGCGACGGATCAGCGAGGGACATCAGCGAGGGATTATAATCAGTGACGGATTAGCGAGGGATTATAATCAACGACGGATTAGCGAGGGATTATAATCAGCGACGGATTAGCGAGGGCTTATATTAGCGACGGATTAGCGAGGGCACTTATTAGCGACGGATTAACGAGGGCACTTATTAGTGACGGATTAGCGAGGGAACTTATTAGCGAGGGTTCTCATTAGAGACAGATTAGCAAGGGTTCCACTAACTTTCAGCGACAAATTTATGTCAGTAATCCCTCGCCGATTTTTAGTTATTTTAATAAAAAAATGAAATTCTGTATTTCCTGTATTTTATAATACGAAGCCTGACCATAAATTGAAAATAACAAACCAAAATTGTCCAAAAAACTAAAAATAACCAAATTTATAAAATTTAAAATACCAAATTCATACAATTTAATATCAAATTCATACAATCTAACATAATGTCCGAGAAGGTCCGATAACGTGACCTGTTCGGTCTCTAGCTCTTCCTTTCTCTTCATTCGGCCTCGGCCACGTAGCGATCCTCCCGCTCCTTTGCCTTTAACGTTCGGTACCGCACACCTGTTAAAAACACAGCACATAAGTCACTACAAAACATATGGCAATGCTCAAAGCTCACAATTTGCGATAGCTTTGATGGGCATTCCTTTGCCTCCTCGATCTCGTTCGTATGAAGATACAACTAGACATGTCACTCCTATATAGAGAAGTTGGTAGTTAAGAGTATTATCTACAAAGATAACCCCTGACATTCAGATAGAAAAACTCAATTAACTAAAAATAACAGTTAATCAAATTAAACCCAACATATGTAAAGCTTCAACGATTAAAAAGTACCTATTTCCAGTTCCGGTTTAGAAATACATCCATTTGTGAGTGCACCTTCCATGCTTTCCATCAGCTAGATTACCAACATCCATCAGTTGAAAAGACACCCTCACTTAATAGAACGTTAATGTTACCTGTATGCAACATCTGCAACTGCAAAGACATGAGGGCTAAGTTCTCCAAATGTTGTCCCTTTATATTGCTCCATCATGTGAGTATCATAGAGATGAGGTAATCTTTGAAACGGATTTATCGCAATTAAAATGTTTCTGGTATATGTCTGCGGAAGGAATAACAAAGAGTATGGTATCAGCAGTCATTTAGTTCTGCTTCCAAAATCAGCTTAGTTGAGGAAAAATAACTCAACGACATCTTACATAAATTTCATTAAGCTCATATCTGGTAGCCAAGTTTTGCAGCACTCCTGATTCATGCAAATATGAAAGCCTTGTCATGTCATCTACACCACCTGCAGGGGCTTCAGTATCTTTCGGAAAAACTTTTGAGAAGTTTCTGATAACCTGCAATTATATAATATAACCTCAGTTGCAATGTTACACCTAAGATTATATTGGCATAGTGTTACACCTTTCTTAAAGGGGGGATAACGCCTTTTAATAACCACAAAGTTATGGCTTTGTAACAAAAGGTCAAAACCACATCAGTAAGATAAAGTAACAATACAATTTTGTTGCACGGCATCTAAACTATAAAAAGATAATCTAGCATCAAATACTCACCGTCTTCCCATTTGTGGTATTAATATGAAGCTCCTGACCATTAATTCGGACTACTTCACCGTGAATCCACGCTACAATAGGATCCTCAACCCATACCTGTGAACCTACAATAATATTAACTGGTACAGCCTGCAAGCACTCAACTTCATTAGAAGCAAAAGAATGAAATAAGAAAGTTGTAAAAATTTCATATAGCACGCACATGGAAACATATAATCATCACATAGAAGACAGGTGGGATTGTCCCGTAATTTGTTCAATGCTTGTAATACCATGCAAAATGATAATGATGTCCTAAGATGCTAACTCACAAGACACGAAACTGGTTTTAAAGTACTGCTTATTCAAGAATATAGTCTTTTCTCAAATAAGAATCTGAGAGTATTATAGTTAAGATAACCCTTATGTACCTTATGTCATACTATCAATTTATATCTATATCTTTATGCATCCACAAACCAGTATGGTATTAGTAATTGTATAATGTATTGGCATTCACCCATTGTGCAATATTCTTGTTTACTGCCGTTGGAACAAGAAAGGTGATAAGTGCTCAATTTTGAGTACTTAAGCACTTATTTCTCTTCTCTTTTAGGTAGGATTTTACACTTTTACGTCCCAATTTGAGTCTTTTACTTCATTATTTTACACTTTATTGATTTGGAGCTTAGGATGATGATTTACTTGTTTTCATGGGATGTTTGGGTTAATTCTAACTTGGATTGAAAAACCTCTTTGATGAACAGGTCATGCTGCAGCAAGGCTTGCAGCATTGGGCAAACGCCGATCTGGAGCTGATGGAAGAATTGGAACCGGCTTCACATGGACTGGAAATAGCTTTTTGTTTATCCATTGGTTAAGCCATTTATTCAGCTGAACAAACTAATAGTTGTAATCTAAATGTCTTTTGTACTTTCCTAGTTAGCTTTTTGTAACTAAGGGTTAATTCCCAACTAGATTGGTTGCTATAAATAGGAGGCTTTGGGTGCCCTAATTGGTATCATCACTTACTATCTCTCATATCTCACTTACTACCTTCTCTCTCCACCTTTTGTAACTTTGGTGGCTGAACTTTTCAGTCCCAATTCTCTCTAAAATTCCAGCAACTTTTCCAGATTCTTCAAGTGTTCTTCATTTAATGTTCTTGTCATCTTCAAATCTTCATATACACGTATGAATGCTTGTAGCATTCGTTCGTAGCACTGGGTAGTAATTTTTATTTGCTTTCCTTAACTTCCATCTTGTACCTCTAAGCTTGTTAGTTAGTTTATATCTTTATTTTTCTGCACTTAATATAAGCATCTTGCATTATTGTATTTACATACCATCCTTTGATATTGTCATTTATTTCCTTGTACCCTTCTTTTCTTGTTAGTTATTAGTTATAATCTTTGTTTTCTAAGTATCATTTCCATTCTAGTATAATGTTTACCCTACATATCTTTTGCATTTATTTCAGTTTATTTATTATCATGAGTAGCTAAGCATATTAGCTTGGGTGTGAGGCAAATGGTGTTATGTTGACCAAAAGAAAGTAGACGTTTTTGTGGCAAAAATGATGTTTTATTATTCCAACCCAAGTTTCTTCAAGATAATACAATCCCTTGACAAATTGATCACTTTGATAGTGTTAAAGTGTCATGGACCTAGAGATAGGCCATTGAATAGCACATCAATTTGGATGATATAAGGGGTAATATCGAGAGAGTTACTTGCAACGAGAGTTGTTACTTTTGTTTTCTAAAATGATTCATTCTTGATAAGTTATCTTTTTCTCAAAGGGTTAAAATGGAGTAGACTTAGAGATAAGCTACTTAGGATTACTCAAACTTAGGAGGTACGGGGGTTATATCGAGAGAGTAACTTTTAACAAAGAGAATTTGTTTTTCCGTATACTTTGAGAACTCCATTCTATCGTTCCTTTACTTTTGGTTCTGCTCAGAGATGAGATTGCTGACTGCTACTGGAATCATGGAATGGTGAGAGTCCGAGAGGAACGTGTTTCAAAGTAGATAATAAAACCAGTTTTTGTCACTGTTATGCTGCAGCAGTAGCCTACTGGAAGCTGGTTTAACATAACATCACGAGTCTTACACCCTTGCTTCTCTTTCATTACTGTTTGTTGTAATCTGTGATACTCATCAACCAATCAATCAAAGATATTTTCTTCCAAATCGTCATCTGAAATCATTTCTTTCATCATACTTTAATGGCAATTTTAACTCCAATCTCTGTGGGACGATATTCGGTATTTTACCATTTTATTACTTGAGAGACGACATAGTTCTATATAAGTATACTTGCTTATTGGTTCTATTAGCACACGTCTGTAGGTGTATTCAAAGAAATCACGCATCAAGTTTTTGGCGCCGTTGCCGGGGATTGGTAAGCTAAAACTCTATACAAGTATTTTTAAAGATTTGGTTTTTCTAACACCGTTGGGAATTTTAAAAGATTTTCTGAAAGTGGTGTATGCCAAGAATATCACGTGGGGAACTTTTTGAGTTGGATCCGGATATTGAGAGAACTTTTCATCAAAGAAGAAGAATTCAAAGAACATCAAACTCTCTCAATATGGACGGACCCCCACCCGGTTTTGAAAATAGACCACCAAATCCACCACCTTTAGAAAATCACGTTCGGCCACCTTTGGAAAATCAAATGAGACCACCTTTAGAAAATCCAATTCGGCCTCCACCAATCTTTGGAAATAATCGTCAAAATCCACCTTTTCAACAAAACCCACCACTTTTTGGTAATCCACCGTTTATTCCATTTCAACAAAATCCACCTTTTCAACAACATCCACCACATAACAATGAGGAAGGGGATGATAATGGATCTATTGGTAATGAAGAACCACTTAACATCATTGATCTTGCAAACTCGAAAGATGGAAGAATTATGGACTACGCAATCCCAAATTTTGAGCAATTAAATTCTGGGATTGTTAGGCCACATTTAGATACTTTACATTTTGAACCAAAACCCATCATGTTTCATATGTTGCAAGCTAATGGTCAATTTGCCGGATTACCATCGGAGGATCCCCACTCTCATTTAAAATCTTTTATGGAGATCACCGATGTTTTTCTAATCCTGGAGTATCTCCCGAAGCCTCAAGGCTCACTTTATTTCCATTTTCTCTAAGGGATAAGGCAAGAGTATGGTTCAATTCATTAACACCAGGTTCAGTACCATCTTGGGGTGATATGGCTGAAAAGTTTTTGCGAAAATATTTTCCACCTACCCGGAATGCTAAGTCCAGAAACGAAATTTGCATGTTTAAACAAATGGACGATGAAGCAATTTCCGATGCTTGGGAAAGGTTTAAAGAATTGTTAAGGAAATGCCCTCACCATGGCATTCCCTACTATATTCAACTCGAGACTTTTTACAATGGACTTGATTCCAACACAAAACAAATGCTCGATGCGACTTCAGGAGGGGCCTTTACCTTTAATACCTACAATACAGGGTATGAAATTCTTGAAAAGATTTCCGCAAACAATGGACAATGGGCTGATCCAAGAGCTCAAATTTCAACTCAAAAGAAGTCTGCCGGGTTGCATGAGATTGATGCATACACTGCATTGACAGCTCAGCTTGCTTCCATGACTAATATGCTTAAAAACATCACTTCAGGTCAAGGAGCACAGCCACCTGTCACGAAATCTCCTGCACCTGTCCTTTCTGTGCAATGTGTATGTTGTGGTGATGAACATTCTTATGAACACTGTCCTCATAATTCTGAATCTGTAAACTATGTTCAAAACAGACCTAATCCTCACTCCAACACATACAATGCCAGTTGGAAGCATCATCCTAATTTCTCTTGGAATAGTCCATGTTTAAATCCACCTGCACAAAAACCACAAGGGAATTCTAATTTTCAAAATCAAGCAAGCAGTTCCCAAAACCATTACAAGGGAAATTTTCAAAGCAACCATCATCAGAATAATCGTCATCAAGGTTTTCAAAATAATCAACCACCTTTTCAAAACCAAAATCATGCACCTCCACATGATGATTCAAATCTTTCTTTGGAAGCACTCATGAAAGGGTTTATGACCCAAACTCAAGCTTCAATTAGAAATCTTGAAACTCAAGTCAGTCAACTTGCTTTAAATCAAAGCACTAGGGCCTCGGGAACTTTGCCGAGTAATACTGAAATCCCAAAGGCCCCAGGAAAGGAACATGTGAAGGCTGTGACTCTTAGGAGTGGGAAAGAATTACCTGAAGTTGTGGAAAAGGAATTTGGCCCTTTAACTAAAGTCGATTTTGAAAAATTGTCAAAAGCCAATCCTACTCCAGAGATTCAGGTTATTCCAAAACCACCAATCCAAAAAGAAGACCAAGACCCTAAGATCACCAACTCAAGCCCAATCAACACCAAAAGTGTATTGGAACCATCTGGCTCAAAACTTTCAAACAAAGCTGTTATCAAACCAGTTCCCCCTTACATCCCTTATCCCCAAAGGATGAGGAATGAGAAGGAGGAACTGCAATTTAAAAAGTTTTTGGATGTTTTCAAACAATTGCACATCAACATACCTCTTGTTGAAGCAATCGAGCAGATGCCCAATTATGCCAAGTTCCTGAAGGATATTTTGAGTAAAAAGAAGAAGTTGATTGAGTATGAGACTGTCGCCCTCACTGAAGGTTGCAGTGCTTTGTTTTCCAACAAAATACCCCCTAAGCAAAAAGACCCAGGGAGTTTCACCATTCCTTGTTCAATAGGTGGGAAAGAAGTTGGACAGGCTTTGTATGATTTAGGTGCCAGTGTCAATCTCATGCCTTTGTCAATTTTCAAAAGTTTAGGCATAGGAGAAGCTAGACCTACCACAGTCACACTCATTTTAGCAGACAAGACCATTGCCTATCCAAAGGGTAAGATTGAAGATGTGTTAGTCCAGGTTGACAAATTCATTTTTCCGGCTGATTTTATCATTTTAGACTTTGAGGCTGATAAAGATATTCCTATTCTTTTAGGAAGACCTTTCTTAGCCACAGGTAGAACTTTGATAGACGTCCAGAAAGGAGAATTGACCATGAGACTTCACGACCAAAAAGTCACATTCAATGTTTTCAATTCCTTAAAGTACCCTAATGATATGGAAGACTGTTCAAGCCTAAGTACCATTGAGTCATTATGTCATGAGGAAGAAGACAACCAGACTTGTAGGATAGAAGTGGAGGATGAGGAAAAAAGTGAGGAATATGATGATGATGATGAAATTCCCATAAAAAAGGAAACTGTCCCTTTGGTTGTTGCAGCATTTGAGCTGCTGGAAAATAGTGAGCAAAAACCGACCATTCCGTCCATAGTCTCACCACCCGACCTGGAGTTGAAGAAACTCCCATCTCACCTGAAATATGCCTTTCTAGGAAAAGAAGACAAATTACCTGTTATCATATCAGCTACCCTAGAATTGCATCAGGAAAAGAAGTTGGTGGATATGTTGAAGTTACATGTTAAGTGCATTTTATGCACCTAACTTTGTATATAATAGTTGCATTTTCGTTCTATTTTTAGTGTTTAGTTTAGCCTTTTCATGCATTATTATTTATTTCTTCGTACTTTCTTTAATCACGGTTGGAAATTCTCTTGGGAATGGTTTTTATGCTTTTGGTATATGATTTGTGCAGATTATGCGTGATTTGAAAGGCGAGATAGGCGGAGGCATGCTCATGAAGAAGAAGGAAACAAAAGATGAAGTGTGCTTGAGCAAGGAAGCGAAGAGCGGAGGAAAGAAGACGGTTGGACGCGAAGAGAACACTTGAATCGATGCCGAAAAGTTTCTGCGGTGCTTTCACGGGCGCGAAGGAATCTCCCCGGCCGTGAAAGTCATTTGGGCTTTTAATTTTCTGGACTTTTAATGTTCTGGGCTTTTTAACTTTGGGCTTTGTCTTTAAACTCCCTTAAGCCATTGTTCCTAGTATATTAGGCGTTATTTTATTTTAGAATTGGTCTATCACAAAAATAAAACGAGAACTTTCAGTTTCCTAGGAGTAGTTTTTTCTCTCAACTTGGATCGATTTCTTCAAGAATTTGGGGAAGAAGATGAAATTTCTACAAGCTTAGGCCATTGGAACCCGCTTTGCTACCGGTTCTCATACTAGTATCTTCTTCCCTATCTTCTTAATTTGCTTTTGTTGAATCCTAGTTTTAATTGGTTGAACGTTATGGTTTGTTCATCAATCACTTTGTTCTTAATTGAAGTATTGTGTTTAATTTCCCTTCATCTTTCTTGTGTTTATTGTATTTCCTTTACTCTTTTACATCTCTATTTCTTTCCTTCTACCCTAATTTCTGCACTTTAACTATTTTTGCTGCACTTAGTTTCAACTTATTAAATTTTCTGCACTTATATTTCTGCACAAAAATAGGTTAGGTTAGTTAAATTTCATCAATTCACTAGTTTTAGACATTTAGAATAACTTTTCGGCACATGTTTGTTTAGTAGTTTGTTGTCTATCTTTCATTTGTTAGTGTTTAATTGTAATTAGATTGAGTCTAATGTAATTTCTCTATTAGTCTAGGTTTAATTGTGATTTTTATTCCGTTAGAGTCTAATTAAGTAATTTGTGTTGGTTTCGTTTAAAGAATTCGTTTAATTGGGTAATCATCGCCTTAGGATTGAAGTTTTGGTATTGAACAATTGTTCTTAAAACGGATGTTGAGTTTTAATCCATTTCAATTGTAACGAAAGTTGAATTGATTTAATTGGGTTTTAATAAATCATCTAGTTAATTCGATAGGTTTTTGATAAAAACGAAAGTTTAGTCTTCACTTGAGTCGAATTGATCAATGACAACGGTCCTAACATGTGAATAGCTAGGGACGTTGATTGGGAAATACATTCGTTTTAAATCTTAATGTTTCTTTCCAATGTATATGTGTTGCGAGAGTAAATACATATCTTGGTTAGAAAAGCTTTCTCACCTCGAGAGAGGGTTGAAGTATTTTTGGAAAAATGAGTTCTCACCATTACCAAGATCCGAGGTTGATATTACACAATGCTCATAATTTTAGTCGTCTTTTATCTTATTTAGTTTTAGTCTTAATTGCTTCTTATTGTTTCTCTTTCCCTTAATCTCTTTTATTTTAAGTTCATTTAGGTAAAAATCAAATCAATTTATCTGATTCGCATAACTAGCCATGATTATTAAGTAGTTAGTGTTTAGACCGTCACCTCCCTGTGATCGACCCGTATGCTACACTTTCCGTACGCTTGCGGTATAAATTTAAAACACATCAAGTTTTTGGCGCCGTTGCCGGGGAGGCGACTAGCCTAGCATTAAATTGCTTTTTGATTTACTAGTCTATGTTTCACTTCCATATTTCTATTTTCTATTTCACTTTTTGTACTTCAGCAACCATGACTAATCTTGTCTATTGTTGTGTTTTCCAGTTAACTAACTTGTATGCACCGGAGATCACAGGGGTTAGATCCATTGCCATTTGATCCCGAGATCGAGGCTACATCGAGAAAGTTAAACGCGAAAAAGAGAAGAAAGAAAAGACAAGCAGTTATGGCAAATCCAGCTGAACGTACTCTGAAAGACTTCACCGAGCCTACCTATGGCTCCACTTCATCCATCACTCGTCCGACCGTTGAAGCTGCTAGCTTTGAGTTGAAGACCAATCTTGCAACCTTTGTTCAACAAGATCAATTTTCGGGATCTCTATCTGAAAATCCAAATGATCATTTGGATTCTTTCTTGGAAAAGTGTGATATGATCAAGATTCCGAATGTCAGTGATGATGCCATCCGTCTACGACTCTTTGCTTTTTCCCTTCGGGATAAGGCAAAGGATTGGCTCAAGAGTCACAATCCTAACACTTCCACTACTTGGGACGCACTCTCGAGAGCTTTTCTGACTCACTTCTTCCCACCGGCCAAAACAGCGAAGTTAAGGAGTGACATCACTACTTTCAAGCAACATGAGTATGAGTCACTTTATGAGGCGTGGGAGAGATACAAAGACCTCCAGCGACAATGTCCTCATCATGGAGTCCCCGAGTGGCTTCTTATTCAGACTTTTTGCAATGGGTTGAGACAAGATGTTCGGATTTCTATTGATGCGGCCGCGGGTGGGTCTATTGTCAACAAAACCCCCGCTGCAGCAAAATCACTTATTGAAGACATGGCGTCCAACAATTTCTTGTATCCAACCGAGAGGTCAACTGCGAAGAAGGGAGGAAAGCTAGATGTCGATGCTCTTGCACTCTTGACAAGTAAGTTTGACTCGTTTTCGACCAACATTTCGAACCAAATCAATAACATTGGAGCGGGTCAAACATCTTCTGAAGCGCCTGTGCTTTCTTGTGAGATATGTGGCAACCAAGGCCACGTTTTTGCCAATTGCAAGATGGGAAACAACCCTAGTGTGGAGCAAGCCAATGCCATCTACAGCCAATCACGGCCCCAAGGCCAAGGAGGTAATCCATTTTCTCAAACTTATAACCCAGGGTGGCGTAATCACCCAAACTTTTCTTGGAAAGCTAATCAACCGCAGCATGGTCAATCATCCAACCAAGCCAATCCGAGGCCACCTCAACAGTCCCAAATGCCTATGCCTCAAGCACCGCAGTCCCAATATATGCTTCCACCTCCTACCAACATGCCCGTCATGAACCCGATTCCGCAAAGGTCAAACCTTGAGTCCTTGTTGGAGCGTTTTGTGCAAGCTCAAGGGGATAAGAATGATCAAATCTTCTCTAGACTCGATGCCAATACCGCTCATTCCAAGATGATCGAGACTCAAATTTCTCAAATAAGCCAACAAATGGCTACTCTTTTGAAGCAAGGGAATCAACTTCCCCCTCAACCGGAGCAAAACCCGAGAGGACAAATGAATGCAGTTAGTTTGAGGAGCGGAAGAGTGCTAGTTGAGAAAAGGAAGAGCGATGACGACAAGAATGCCCCTACGAAAGAAAAGAGGGTGAAATTACCAGAAAATGAGAGTGAAGTTCCTCCAAAAGATGAAGTAAAAAGGGGCACTAATTCTTCCTCTATGCCTCAAATTCATACTCCGGTAGTCCCTTACCCTCAAAGGTTGGTCAAAGCGTCACTTGAAGTCAAATTTCGAAAGTTCATGGATACACTCAAGCAACTTCAAGTGACTATTCCCTTTTTGGATGCAATTTCCGAGATTCCTTCCTATGCAAAGTTTCTAAAGGATCTTCTCTCACCAAAGAATAGGGCACGTGTGATGTTATCCGAAGAGTGTAGCGCCTTGCTCACTAACACACTCCCGGAGAAAATGCAAGATCCGGGCAGTTTTTCTATTCCCTGTTCTATTGGTGGTGTGACCATACAACGAGCCCTCTGTGACTTGGGGGCAAGTGTTAGTCTTATGCCTTTGGCGATCGCAAGGAAAGTTCATTCTGGAGAATTGAAGGCTACTAATATTTCTTTGCAGCTTGCAGATCGATCCGTCAAATATCCGGTTGGTATGTTGGAGGATCTTCCACTTCGGGTTGGCAACTTGATCATTCCATGTGACTTTGTGATCATGGAAATGATTGAAGATGCCAACATACCAATTATTCTTGGTCGCCCATTTCTCGCTACAGCGGGTGCAATGATTGATGTAAAAAATGGGAAACTTTCATTGAGCGTGGGAAAAGAGATCGTAGAGTTCGAGCTGAGGAAGTCAATGGGATTGCCACCGACTATGGATGATTGCCATATTGCTGATGCTTTGGAGAGCATGTTTACCGAATGTGGATTGGATGAAGACGAGTTGATGAAAGAGATGAATGATGATTTGAAGTCTATCACCGAGGATTTTGACAAGAGCAGCCAATACACGAAGAAGACACAAGCTGAAATAATTGTCTTGCCAAAGGAAGAAGGAGTGGAGCATGCGTCGCCACCTAAGGTAGATCTCAAACCTCTTCCTTCTCATTTGAAATATGTTTTCCTTGGTAGTAATAATACTTATCCGGTAATTGTTAATGCTTCCCTAAGTGATAATGAATTGAATAAATTGCTAAAAGTCCTTAGGAAGTATAGAACGGTTATTGGATACACAATTGATGACTTGAAAGGGATTAGCCCATCTTTTTGCATGCATAGAATTTTTCTTGAAGATGAAAGCGCATCTAGTATTGAACATCAACGTAGGCTAAATCCCAATATGAAAGAAGTCGTGCACAAAGAGGTCATGAAACTACTAAAAGCTGGAATAATCTACCCTATCTCCGATAGCGCGTGGGTTAGCCCGGTCCAAGTAGTCCCTAAAAAGGGAGGAATGACCGTTGTTAAAAATGATAAAAATGAGCTTATTTCTACCCGAACGGTCACTGGGTGGCGTATGTGCATAGATTATCGTAATTTGAATCTCGCCACCCGAAAAGACCATTTTCCTCTTCCCTTTATTGACCAAATGCTTGAAAGGTTAGCCAAACATGCTTATTTTTGTTATTTGGACGGTTACTCGGGTTTCTTCCAAATCCCGGTCCATCCGAATGATCAAGAGAAAACGACATTCACATGTCCATATGGAACGTTTGCCTACCGACGTATGCCATTCGGATTGTGTAATGCTCCGGCCACCTTTCAACGTTGTATGATGGCTATTTTCTCTAATTTTATTGAGCGCACCATGGAGGTCTTTATGGACGATTTCTCTGTCCATGGAGCTGATTTTGACTCTTGTCTTTCTAATTTAACTGAAATCCTCCATCGGTGTCAAGAGGTAAATCTTGTTCTTAATTGGGAAAAATGTCATTTCATGGTCAATGAGGGTGTAGTCTTGGGTCATGTCGTGTCTAACCGAGGTATTGAGGTCGATAAGGCCAAAATAGAAGTCATCGAGGGATTGCCACCTCCGACAAATGTCAAAGGGGTGCGTAGTTTCCTTGGGCATGCCGGCTTCTACCGACGCTTTATCAAAGACTTTTCTAAAATTTCCAGACCCTTGACTGAACTCTTAGCGAAAGATGCCCCTTTTGTTTTCACTAGTTCTTGTCTCGAAGCGTTTAACACACTCAAGACGACACTAATTTCGGCACCCATCATTCAACCGCCGGATTGGACGCTTCCCTTTGAGTTAATGTGTGATGCTAGTGACTTCGCCGTAGGGGCAGTCTTAGGCCAAAGGAAAGATGGCAAACTTCATGCCGTCTACTATGCTAGTAAAACTCTTGATCCGGCCCAAATGAATTACACTACTACCGAGAAAGAGCTGCTAGCCGTAGTCTTCTCAATCGAGAAGTTCCGGTCATATCTTGTGGGTTCTAAAGTCATAGTCCATACGGATCATGCGGCCCTTAAATATCTCATGAACAAAAAGGATGCCAAGCCGCGTTTGATCCGTTGGATACTTCTATTTCAAGAATTTGACTTGGAAATCAAAGACAAGAAAGGTACGGAAAATTCAGCTGCCGACCACCTTTCTCGTATCCATCTTAGCCCTAACCCTCTTTCTCCTCCTATTGATGATTCTCTCCCCGATGATCATCTTTATTCCGTTTCTTCTAAGCCAACCCCATGGTTTGCGGATATCGTGAACTTTTTAGCGTGTAAGATTGTTCCTCATAGTTTATCTTCTTATCAGCGCAAGAAATTTTTCCATGATATCAAGTATTTTTATTGGGACGATCCTTATCTTTTCAAATCTTGTAACGATAGCATCATTCGACGTTGCATTCCCGATGATGAAACTGCATCCGTTATATCACATTGTCATTCATTGCCTTGTGGTGGTCATGCCGACACAAGCAAGACAGTTGCAAAAATCCTCCAATGCGGTTTCTATTGGCCTTCTATGTTTAAAGATGTCGATGCTTTTGTAAAATCTTGTGATCGTTGCCAACGAACCGGCAATATCTCCCGACGCCATGAGATGCCCCTCAATTTCATCCTTGAAGTTGAGTTATTTGATGTGTGGGGTATCGATTTCATGGGACCGTTTCCATCGAGCCATTCCCATAAGTACATCCTTGTGGCGGTGGATTACGTGTCAAAGTGGGTTGAAGCAATCGCTGCTCCTACTAATGATGCCCGTGTTGTAACCAAGTTCTTTAAGCGTCTTATCTTCCCTCGTTTTGGTGTGCCAAGAATCATCATCAGTGATGGAGGGCGGCACTTCATTGAATCCAAATTCGAAGCCCTTCTCAAGAAATATGGTGTTCAACACCGGGTTGGACTCGCTTACCATCCCCAAACTAGTGGGCAAGTCGAGATTTCTAATCGTGAGATCAAGACCATCCTTGAGAAAACTGTTGCCTCTTCAAGAGTGGATTGGTCTTTGAAGCTTGACGATGCGCTTTGGGCTTACCGAACCGCATATAAGACTCCTATTGGGACTTCTCCTTATATGTTAGTCTATGGCAAAGCGTGTCATCTTCCGGTCGAACTCGAGCATCGAGCACTTTGGGCCATTAAAGCCCTTAATTTTGATTTTAAAGATGCTCGTGAGCGACGTCTTTTGCAACTCAATGAGTTGGATGAAATCCGACTTGATTCATATGAGAATGCACGCATTTATAAAGAACGTACTAAAAAGTGGCACGACCAACGGATTATGCGACGAGAGTTCCGAGAAGGCGACCTTGTCCTTCTTTTCAATTCACGTCTTAGACTCTTTCCGGGCAAACTCCGTTCGCGTTGGTCGGGTCCATTTACGGTAGTTCGTGTATTCCCTTACGGAGCCGTCGAAGTGTCGGGTGAATCCGGGACTTTTAAAGTCAATGGACAACGGTTAAAGCTTTATCAACCGAATGCACCAGTCGTTGGGTGTGTTTCGGGTGTTTTTCCCCTCATATCTGAGCTCGGGAACTCTTAAGTTCATCATTTGACTTCCATCGTACCCTTCTCTTCTATCTTTTTGTTCAATTCTTCATCAAACTCGTGATGTAAAACGAGTCTCCGTTTTTTCACTCTTTGTTCTACAATAATTTTTTGGTTTTTCGGGCTTCAAATGCTCAAAAATCGACTCCCAAAAGTGTTTTATACTATTTCTACATGTATATTATATATATATATATATATATGTATTTCTTAATTTTTCGTGTTATTTCAAGTTCTGTCCGTACTCCCCGGCCGTGAAATTTCCCCCCCCCGGGAGTGATTTTTGCAAAAATAATCTTCTGTGCAAACTCCCCGGGCGTGAATAAATCTCCCCGGGAGTGAAAAAAATGCGTCAGTTATAATTAAAAGTTTCTGTCCAAACTCCCCGCCCGTGAAGAAATCTCCCCGGCCGGGGAGGGTCGAAGTCCCCGGGAGTGAAAAAAGTGCCCCGGCCGTGAAACCCATCCAGAAACTTTTTAGCGCCTCCATCTGGTTCTTATCATTTTCTTTAATAAAAAAATAAAATAAAATAAACAAATACAATAAATCAGTTTTTTTTTAGGGAGTAAAAACCCTAAATTTACTAACAGGACAAACCGTTCCTACCCTCTCCCCTTTCTACTCGCCGTCGCAACCACCCTCCGTCACCATCTTCTTCCAGTCGCCATCACCCTCTCCTCCATTCTCCTCTCGTCTCTCTCCTCTCGATCTCCTGTAACGCTACCCACCGTCGCCGCCTTCAGCTGCCGCCATCGTCCTTCTGCCGACGACAACCAACGCCGCAACGGCGAACCGCCGTGAGCGCCACCTCCGTCGCAACCGCCACCACCGAACACCGTGGTTGACCTCCGCCTCCCTCTCGATCGTACACCAACAGACGCAGGTGTTGTTCTTCCTCTCGTTTCAACCAGCAACCACCCACCGCACCTTCTCTCTTCTTTCTCTTCTTTCTCTTCCCGTCGACCATCACCATCAGCCGGTGACGACTCCGGCAGCCGTCGACTGCAGCGCCACCACTGGTTACCGCCACCAACGTCGCACAATTCTTCTCTCAATTCTACATCTTCATAGTGACGAGTTTCAATCAGTGTCCAACAGGCACCATCTCGTGTTCGAGTTTCAACCTCTTCGCATTTGGGTACAATCCTTCTTTAATTTCCCGTGCTTTGATTTACTTAATTGGTTTGGCTTGGAACAGATACTTATTGTGCTTTACCTATTTTGATCTGTGGCTGCGATATTCTTCGGTTACGTTTTAACGTGTATAGAATACGTGATTGAGCTGCTTGTGGGTGTTTGACTGCTACATATTTGGTTGCTTGAATTCTTCTCTTCGGTGTGTTTTGATAGATTGGGCCGCCACCACTGGGCGGACATAGGTTGTGTACACTTCACACGTTACATCTTTTCCATTCATACACCTATTTGCACACACATGGCCTCCACAAGTCGCCAAAAGCGACAACGCTCTAGTCGAGCGCGGCGGGATGAGGTTGCTAGGCCTAATGTTGTCCCCGCTGCCAATGTCATAGACCCACCTGCACTTGAGACCTACGGGATCCAATTCACGTCTCCCAAGCAAGTTGCTCGCTTTAAAAACTTGAATGGTCGGGCCATCCAACCGACTAAGTTTTGCGACTTGGAAACCCTACACACACTTGGGATCCGATCTGATGTCGCCTCTCTCTTTTATAAGATCGGGTGGCATAAGTTCTTGACCCTAAGCGCTCTCACATACCGGGCTTTGACACTAGAGTTTCTCTCCACAATGGAAGTTGACTCGGCCGATGGTATAGATTTTCGCATGTTCAACACCGACCGACACCTTAGCCACGACGATCTTTATGCCATCTTCAATTTTGCAATAGAGGGCAACATAGGGCCCAAGAACAAACCTGCGCCGTACTTTAAAGACGATATCTTTTGGCAAGAAATCACGGGTTTAACCACAAACTATGACTCTCGACACGCCAAAGCATCCTTGATCCGACACCCCGTGATGCGCCTAGCACACCGTATCTTATCTAGCACCATTTGTGCTAGGACGGATGCCGGCAATGTCACTCGTTTTGAGCTTTATTTACTCTATTGCATGGCACACAATAATGTTATTCATAGGGAGTACATGCCAAACGGCCCCAAATGTGTCTTAGACAAATTTTTAAGGGCCCAAGAGTCCACCTCCGGGGACATTTGTTTTGGTGGCTTGATCACACTTATAGCCACCGAAGCCCCACTTTCGCTCCATATCCCTGATGGTTGGACCCCTGTTAGTAAGGCATTTTTGTTGGACATCCCACACCTTCATACTCGCGTGCACATGATCGAGCCGATTGCTCACGATGTACCAACATATTATTGGTTGGTCGGTGCAAATCGTGAGCGTCACTCAGTCACACTACCTTCTGAGCTTACTGCCACCACCGAGCACACTAACTGGCAGTTTCCTGATATTCTCCAGTTGCCTCATTCACCACACCACTCATCACAACACGCACCTCCACGGCCTCTACCAGACCACATTCTTCTCCCTCATCAGCTCATGTCTCAATTCGAGAGCTTCACCTTAGAATCGAGGGAAGGGAGAAAAGTTGTTGCCAGAAACTTCGAGGACTTGTATGACCATATTAGTGATCTCCAAGACGAAGTCCAACGCATAAGCGATAGCTTTATTAGTTTGCAACAATATGAATGCAGTTCGAATATGAGCCTTAGGAGCATAAAGGATGACATTGCATGCATCAAACGTTGGCAACGCATAATCTTAGAGCATTATTGTAAAGAGCATAACATCGCTTGTCCTCCCCCGTGATTATTTTTTTTCTTATACACCCTCTCCCGAGCATTGAGGACAATGCTCCTTTTCGCTTGTGGGTAGGTGTTTTTTTTCCGTTTCTTCTTCTTTTTTCATTTTCTTTGCATATAGTATTACATTTCTTTGCATATATATAAAAAAAATCCAAAAAGATTTTTGATTTCTCTTTGTTGTGTTAAGATTCGTAGTACACCACATCTCATCTCACATGATTTAGTTGCTTGATTCACTAATTGCACAACTTTTTGCCATCATGTTGAATAAATTCCCTTCTTTGTTAGGAATGATGTTACCTTAGCTGTCACTTGCGCATATAATTAAGCATGTTGTTCCACGTAGCCTTTTAGGATTAGTTTGCGTACCATAGTCCCCCTACATTACAACAAAAGTGACTATTATGGATGGATTTACCTAGTGAGATTTTGGGCCTTTTGGATTGACACATATGTAATCAATCCCAATTCTCATTTCTTGTGTGTTACCTCCCGTCGAGGTGTAGTTCTAGACTTTTGAATGATTTCTCGTCCAACTTTACCATACATATACATAGAGGCCTTCATTTCATAAAAATTAAATCCCGAAAAATTCAAAAAATTATTTTCCCTTTGTAACCCCTTTTGAGCCTAAACACTAGCCTTTCTTTTGTACACCCGTAAAACCCCCAAAAACAAAAAAATGCACATTGTTGAAGTCTTCGAAAAGATTGATGGATTTGGTATTAGCTTAGAAATAAACACAAGCAAAGCTTGTGGGTAGTTTCTTGAGCCCCTAAAACAAGCATAGCTTGTGGGTTCACAAAAAAAAGAAAAAAAATATATACAAAAAAAAGCAAAAAGAAAAGAAGAGCAAAAATAAATAAGCCTTCAATCCATCAAAAAGATTAGAAAAAAGGTCTTATGTGCATACACGAAAAAAAGAGAAAAAAAAACCCTAACCGTACCCCAAAGTCCTCATTGCACGTATTATTATGGTAAATTCTTGGACTTGAGAATAAATTCAATTGTGTCAAGATTGCATTCATTTATCTCGATCGGGAAGGATTTGAGCGTATACACGTCCCTATACACACTTGAGAGCATAGAGCGACACCGTGAGCATCCATCTATATAGATCACCATCCCTTTCCCTAGCGACTATGGTATGTTTGCGAAATCTTTTTAGGTTGCGATGTTTTGCGATATGCTTGATTGGTATTTGTTGGTTTGAAACTTTGGTAATCATAGGTTCCTAATTGCTTTTACTCTAATCAACATGTGGCATTTGGTTGTTTGTCTGTGATATGTGATCTTAAATGCTTAATTATGTTAGTGAGATTGTGGGTTAACTCGGCTTGACATCTTCAAGAGTCATCGTTCTTTTTTTTCTTTTCTTAGTTTTTCACCCGAATAAATTCTATTTCTTTCTTGGGGACAAGAAAGTTCAGCTTGTGGGTAGTTTGTTAAGTGCATTTTATGCACCTAACTTTGTATATAATAGTTGCATTTCCGTTCTATTTTTAGTGTTTAGTTTAGCCTTTTCATGCATTATTATTTATTTCTTCGTACTTTCTTTAATCACGGTTGGAAATTCTCTTGGGAATGGTTTTTATGCTTTTGGTATATGATTTGTGCAGATTATGCGTGATTTGAAAGGCGAGATAGGCGGAGGCATGCTCATGAAGAAGAAGGAAACAAAAGATGAAGTGTGCTTGAGCAAGGAAGCGAAGAGCGGAGGAAAGAAGACGGTTGGACGCGAAGAGAACACTTGAATCGATGCCGAAAAGTTTCTGCGGTGCTTTCACGGGCGCGAAGGAATCTCCCCGGCCGTGAAAGTCATTTGGGCTTTTAATTTTCTAGACTTTTAATGTTCTGGGCTTTTTAACTTTGGGCTTTTTGGGCTTTGTCTTTAAACTCCCTTAAGCCATTGTTCCTAGTATATTAGGCGTTATTTTATTTTAGAATTGGTCTATCACAAAAATAAAACGAGAACTTTCAGTTTCCTAGGAGTAGTTTTTTCTCTCAACTTGGATCGATTTCTTCAAGAATTTGGGGAAGAAGATGAAATTTCTACAAGCTTAGGCCATTGGAACCCGCTTTGCTACCGGTTCTCATACTAGTATCTTCTTCCCTATCTTCTTAATTTGCTTTTGTTGAATCCTAGTTTTAATTGGTTGAATGTTATGGTTTGTTCATCAATCACTTTGTTCTTAATTGAAGTATTGTGTTTAATTTCCCTTCATCTTTCTTGTGTTTATTGTATTTCCTTTACTCTTTTACATCTCTATTTCTTTCCTTCTACCCTAATTTCTGCACTTTAACTATTTTTGCTGCACTTAGTTTCAACTTATTAAATTTTCTGCACTTATATTTCTGCACAAAAATAGGTTAGGTTAGTTAAATTTCATCAATTCACTAGTTTTAGACATTTAGAATAATTTTCTGCACATGTTTGTTTAGTAGTTTGTTGTCTATCTTTCATTTGTTAGTGTTTAATTGTAATTAGATTGAGTCTAATGTAATTTCTCTATTAGTCTAGGTTTAATTGTGATTTTTATTCCGTTAGAGTCTAATTAAGTAATTTGTGTTGGTTTCGTTTAAAGAATTCGTTTAATTGGGTAATCATCGCCTTAGGATTGAAGTTTTGGTATTGAACAATTGTTCTTAAAACGGATGTTGAGTTTTAATCCATTTCAATTGTAACGAAAGTTGAATTGATTTAATTGGGTTTTAATAAATCATCTAGTTAATTCGATAGGTTTTTGATAAAAACGAAAGTTTAGTCTTCACTTGAGTCGAATTGATCAATGACAACGGTCCTAACATGTGAATAGCTAGGGACGTTGATTGGGAAATACATTCGTTTTAAATCTTAATGTTTCTTTCCAATGTATATGTGTTGCGAGAGTAAATACATATCTTGGTTAGAAAAGCTTTCTCACCTCGAGAGAGGGTTGAAGTATTTTTGGAAAAATGAGTTCTCACCATTACCAAGATCCGAGGTTGATATTACCCAATGCTCATAATTTTAGTCGTCTTTTATCTTATTTAGTTTTAGTCTTAATTGCTTCTTATTGTTTCTCTTTCCCTTAATCTCTTTTATTTTAAGTTCATTTAGGTAAAAATCAAATCAATTTATCTGATTCGCATAACTAGCCATGATTATTAAGTAGTTAGTGTTTAGACCGTCACCTCCCTGTGATCGACCTGTATGCTACACTTTCCGTACGCTTGCGGTATAAATTTAAAACACATCATTACACACCAAAGCCATAGGTTGGACCATTGCTGACCTTAGGGGAATTAGCCCCTCTATTTGTCAACATAAGATCATCCTAGAAGAAAAGAATTTCAAGTCCATAGAACCGCAAAGAAGGCTGAACCCTGTCATGAAAGGAGTCGTGAAAAAGGAAATTTTGAAATGGTTAGACGCAGGAATTATTTTCCCAATAGCCAGTAGTTCTTGGGTTAGTCCAGTCCAATGTGTGCCTAAGAAAGGTGGGATCACTGTCATTTCTAATGACAAGAATGAACTCATCCCAACTAGAATAATCTCCGGATGGAGAATTTGCATGGACTACCGTAGGCTAAACAATGCTACTCAAAAAAACCATTTTCCTTTACCTTTTGTTGATCAAATGTTGGACAGGTTAGCTGGAAAAGAGTTCTACTGCTTCTTGGATGGATACTCAGGTTACAATCAGATAGCCATAGCACCGGAAGACCAAGAGAAGACTACTTTCACTTGTCCTTTTGGCATTTTTGCTTTCAGGAGAATGCCCTTTGGACTTTGCAATGCACCTGCTACTTTCCAAAGATGCATGATGTCCATATTCTCTGACATGCTTGAAAAATCCATTGAAATATTTATGGATGATTTTTCTGTTTATGGTTCATCTTTTGATCATTGTTTGGAAAATCTAAAACAAAGTCTTGAAAGGTGTGAAGAAACTGACTTGGTTCTTAACTGGGAAAAATGTCATTTCATGGTTACAGAAGGAATTGTCCTTGGTCATTTAATTTCAAAAAGAGGAGTTGAGGTAGATAAGGCTAAACTTGAAGTTATTGAAAAACTACATGAACCAACCACTGTTAAAGGAATCAAAAGCTTTCTTGGTCATGCTGGTTTTTATAGACGTTTCATAAAAGATTTTTCAAAGATTTCAAAACCCTTATGTCTATTATTACAGCAAGACCAAAAATTTGATTTTGATAAGGATTGTAGAAATGCATTCCTTACTTTAAAGAAAGCTTTGGTAACTGCTCCAGTGGTTGTTGCTCCTGAATGGGACAAACCTTTTGAAATCATGTGTGATGCAAGTGATTGGGCTGTTGGTGCAGTTTTAGGTCAAAGAAAAGAAAAGATTTTTCATACCATCCACTATGCAAGCAAAACCCTAAATGAAGCTCAAATCAATTACACAACAACTGAAAAAGAGTTATTAGCAGTGGTTTTTGCATTTGAAAATTTTAGATCATATTTGATGGGAGCTAAAGTCATTGTTCACACTGACCATGTTGCCATCAAATATCTCATTTCAAAGAAAGATGCAAAACCAAGGCTAATAAGATGGGTTTTATTATTGCAAGAGTTTGACTTAGAAATTGTTGATAGGAAAGGGGTGGAGAACCAAGTGGCTGATCACTTGTCTAGGTTGGAAAAGTTAGTTGAAAGTAGGGAAGGTGGAGACATCATAGAAACCTTCCCTGATGAAAAGATTCTTATGGTGCAAACACAACTGCCATGGTTTGCTGACATAGCTAATTACTTAGCTTGTGGCATCAAACCTTCTGATTATACTCACCATATGCTGAAGAAATTTCTCCATAATTGCAAATTCTACATATGGGATGACCCTTTTCTGTTTAAACTTGGTGCAGATCAAATACTGAGAAGATGCATCCCAGAAACAGAGGTGGTAGCAATTTTGCAGCATTGCCACCAATCAGCTTATGGAGGACATTTTGGAGTCCAAAGAACAGCAGCTAAAGTTCTTCAATCTGGCTTCTATTGGCCTACTCTCTTCAAAGATGCCCACAACTTTGCACAAAGGTGTAATGAATGCCAAAGAACTGGTTCCATCTCTCAGGAAAATGAAATGCCTTTGAATGGTATCTTGGAGGTTGAATTGTTTGATGTGTGGGGAATCGACTTTATGGGTCCATTCCCATCATCAAACAATTGCCAATACATTCTTGTTGCTGTTGATTATGTATCAAAATGGGTAGAAGCAATGGCATGTGTTTCAAGTGATGCTAAAACTGTTGTCAAGTTTTTACAAAAACAAATTTTTACAAGGTTTGGTACTCCCCGTGCACTAATCAGTGACGAGGGTACCCATTTCATAAATAATTTGTTGAGTAAAGTTCTTGAAAAATACAATGTGAAACACAGAATTGCCACTGCTTATCACCCTCAAACAAATGGTTTAGCTGAACTCTCAAACAGGGAAATCAAAGGGATTCTAGAAAAAGTCGTCAAACCAAATAGAAAAGACTGGGCTTTCAAGTTAGATGATGCTTTATGGGCATATAGGACTGCTTTCAAAACTCCTTTAGGTATGTCCCCATATAAGTTAGTTTTTGGAAAGGCTTGTCACCTCCCTTTAGAGTTAGAACACAAAGCATACTGGGCTATAAAGGAACTGAACATGAATCTAGATGAAGCTGGTAACAAAAGAAAGTTACAACTCTGTGAACTAGAAGAACATAGAAATATGTCCTATGAGAATGCCAAACTCTATAAAGAGAAAACCAAAAAATGGCATGACAATAGGATCAGGCACAGAGAGTTGAAAGCTGGTCAGAAATGTCTCTTGTTCAATTCCAGGTTAAAATTGTTTCCAGGTAAACTTAAGTCTAGATGGTCAGGCCCATTTGTCATACACAAGGTTTATCCATACGGGGCCGTAGACTTAGTTAACCCAGAAGACAATATTGTGTTCAAAGTAAACGGTCAGAGGGTGAAGTTGTACCATGAAGCCGCAAAACCTCCACAACACCACCCGGTGGAGGTGATTTCTTTGTGCTGAAAGCTTCAAAAACAGATGGGAACTATCTTAAAGTTCTAACTATCTTTGTAAATAATCTGTTTATGCTTATTGTTATGTTTCCTAGTTCAGTTATGTTTAATACATCTGTTAGTTTGCAGCTAGAAAGGAGAAAACGGGACAGCTAAGTCAATGCTGCAACATCCAGCCTTATCAGTTGCAAAAGTCAAAATTCAGTTGCATTTAAGTGGGGAAATCTGGAATAATAAATTCAAAAGGTGTTTTAAGGATTGAACAAGGCAAATATCAGTATTTGTATTTTAAAATGATACCAATTTTTATCCTTTGGGTAAAAACGTTGATATCTTTTGTGGAGTACTATGCCAGATATCATTTGTACTATCCTTAAACCTTAACCCTTGGATTTTATCTTTACCCTAATTTTACAGCTGTAAAACACCAACAACTCTTGTAATTTTTTTTGATAAGGACAACACCTTTTCAAAACCATCCTTTCATCTTCCCTCTCTCTCCCCACTCTACTCATTTCCCTCCCTCTCTCTACTTTCTGCTCTCTGTTACGACCACCGACCACCGAGCACCACCATCGCCACCATCAACCACCATCATTTCCTACTCAAAATCTTCACATAATCCGATTATCCATGGCTAGGGTGAAGCAGGTCGCTAAAAGAAACCCTAATACGGGTGCTGTTCGTCGAAGCAGGAGAAACCAGGCAATGGTTCGGCCTCCGGCCACCACAGATAAACCACCGGAAACCATTGTTCTCGACGATCAGTCATCCAAACCATTAACCAGAGAAGAAATACTGAGGAAGGCGAAGGGTGCGGTCGTCAAGTCATCAATCATCACCACAACCTCCGTCGCAAACACCGCCGGAACCATCGTCGCTACCACCACTACAACCGAAAAACCACCATTTGATGCATTGTCTCCTACCCTTCACTCTACCACTGCAGAAACAGACCAAGGTCAAAAGGAAAAGGTATTTTCTAAACCTAACACTACTTTGGTGGGTGAACAAGCAATATCTCGTTCTGGAAATGAATCGGTAATACCCACCAAAGTGCAAAGTCAGCCTTTTTCTAACCTAAATAAGTCTGTTGATGCATTTCTTTTGGGGGGAAATGTCGAAACCACCATTCCACCTCTTGAGACCGAAACACCACAAACAGGGGACGGGGTGGTTGATGGGGAGAAAGACCAAACTTTAGGCAAGAAAGGACTTGTTAGTGAGAAAGAAAGGGATGTAGGTGAACAAGTTGTGGAAGTGAATGAAACAGGGGAGGGTGTGATTATGACTGAAGCAGAGCCTAGCACAGTGGTAGAGCTGAAAGAAATAGAGGTAGAAATAGTCGCGAATGAGGAGTGTGCCGGAGAGAAGTTACCGGACCTAAACGAGAGGCTTTATCACTCGGATGATGAATTGATAGTCGAGAGCCTTAGACCTCAAAATAGAAAAGCCTTAGGGAAGTCCTTTGCCAAGAAAACCCAGCCTAAACAGCCCCCTACAAAGAAAGCTAAGAGGGTGATGGAGAGGGGAGAACCATCTGGAACAAAACCCAATGAAACTAACTGGGATGCTGCAACACCATTGCAGCATGAGCAGGCACTAGATAAGAAGAAAAAATCTACGAAAACAGCCATTTTCATTAATAGACCAAATGTAATAACCAGGTATTTTATCTAATTTAAAATTGGTATTTTATAAGTCTTTATTTTAGTATTTTATGGAGTTAAGAAATTTAGGGATAAGTTTAATTTTAATTGGAAGGTTGGGGATAAGTTTTGCCAAATGAGTAAAGCCTAGGGTCTAATTGGTCTTTTTGCCAAACTCCTCTACTTGACCGACTCTAGTATATCATGTATCAGATGAAGTCTTCAATTAGTAAACAAAAAGAATATCTAAAGTGTTTGTGTGTGTGAGTGAATACGGCAGAGAGAGAGAGAGAGAGAGAGGAAGAAATTGGAAGAAGAAGAAGAAGAATTGAAAGATACTCAGCTGGGATTTTAATTGGTGCAGTAAATCAAAGAGGTAATGTTCTTATTCAAACACTCTTTTATAAGAATTAGGTTTCTTTTGGATTTTGAGGTGGGTTTAGGTAATTTTAGATGAATTTGTGAATTTTAGTTACAATTTAGAGTGTTAAAAGGGGTTTAGAACACTTCTGTACAATCTGGGTATAAGATGAAATTCCTGCAATTAAACTGAACTTTTCTAATAGGGGCGATGAGCAGTGTTTTCGTGAAAAGTGGGAATTCGCAAGCCTTGGTTGCGAAAAGTCCACTTTGCGCAAGAAGCTAAAACGCAAAGTGAGGTTTTCGTATCTGTTGGTTACGAAAAGTAGGGAACTCGCAACTGTGGGTTGCGAGAAGTGAGGTTTTCGCATCTGTTGGTTGCGAAAAGTGAGGAACTCGCAACTGTAGGTTGCGAAAAGTAAACTTTTCGTAATAGTGGGTTGCGAAAAGTTGGGTTTTCCTGTTTATGTGTTAAAGAGTATGTATACTTTAATTTGTTTCAGATACTAAGGATCTGGGTTAAAAGATAATCTATTTTGAAGAAAGTTTGAAGGACCTTGCTTAAAAGATCAGGTGAGTTGTACTTTAAAAAGTATTTTTCTGGAATGCATTACGTGAATAACAAATATTTGATATGTGGTATGAATATGTCATACGTGGGTGATTATAATATATTGAGATATTATAATTACGTGAGTATTATATGAAAATATAATACGTGGCCGGGCTTTGGACCGGTGTGTTAAATTGGCTCGCAACCAATTGATATTGGCCATGGGTGGAGGGATAAGGTGGGATGAGACAGGTATGTTGTGTAAATTTTAATTGGTATTGATTTACGTGTGAAGTATGTGTATTTATATAAAGAGTGTTTTATATAAATGAATTTTTAAAGATTTACAAATGTCAGGGATTTACTCACTAGACCTTTAGGTCTAACCCTCATTTTCTGTTTTAAAAATTATGTATTCCAGGTGGTGATTCCAGTAAGAACAAGTAAATAGAATACTTGTTGGCTAGCTTTGGAGAAGATTATCATCATGATGCTACGGATGCTTTTGTAGTTATAATTTTTGTTATTACTATGTAATTCAAAGTGGATCAAGTTGTAATGAATTTTTATGTTCAGACTTTAGATGGGACCAAATGTGAAAGATGAAGTACTTTGTTGTAAACATGTTATTGAATGTATGTTATATGTATGTTTCGTTTTGCGGGATGTTACACCAAAGGCTCCACATAAGGGATTTAGCTCAAAGGCAGTGGCAAGGGTATGGCCTAAGCACAAAAACAGGGTAGGATTACCCGATAAGGGGTTTGACGGGCAAAGCCTAAGAGAATTTCATTTCATCCGAGATGTAGTTGACACCCAAGGTTTGGAGAAAGTGGCTGAAGTGTACAATTCCTATAACCTGACCCTCATGAGAGAATTCTACTGTGAAGTTTCTGTGACCTCATCGCCCAAAATTCAAATACGGGGGTTACCATCAAACTGACCGAAACAACCTTTAATAAATTCCTAAACCTCGATCCACCCAAAAAGACCGAATATGGCACATTAATGAGAAAGGGGAAACCATCAGATTTGGCTGAAGTAGCGGCTGTTTTGGGAAAGCCGAAAACCGAATGGGACCTCCACAACAATTTCATGTTAAGCTCGTTTAAAGCTCTCAATCTTTCAGCATCATCGAACGTATGGATTAATTTCATACGGCACTCCATCTCGCCTACAACCCATGACAGCACCATATCTGTAGATAGGATGTTTCAATTGTATTGCTTAACTACAGGTCGAAGCTTTAATCTAGGAAGGATCATGGTCGATAGCATTCGGGAGTGTTCATCCCGTACCAGGGGGAAACTGTACTTCCCTGGTATGCTCACCCGATTGCTAGTTGTTGCTGGAGTACCGCAATACAAAGATGATTTGATCGTACGTGAACAACGGGAAAAATGGGAGATTGATATGAGAGCAGTCAATCGGCTGTGTAACCAAAGAGATGGCCGGGTGGAACCAAATGATCTGATGGTACTGGTACAGGATTTGTTGGCGCAAAACAACAGTTTGATGGAGGAGATAAGGAGGCAAAAAGAAGAGTTCATGGGTAAGTTTGGGACATTGAAGGAAGAAATGATGAAGGCTGCAGATGGAAAGAAAACCGAAGAAGGGGTGTCTGTTGAAAAGCAGGTGAGAACGCTAGAAAGCAAGGTGTTGGGGAAGAAAGAAAAGATATTGAAGCTGAAAGATCAAGTTGCGAATTTGATCGAGGAGAATGCCCTTCTGCGGGCACAAGCTGTTGCAAGAGCTGGTACTGCAGCATCCACTGCTGCAGCATCCAGTGATGCCTTTGGAAAGAATTAACTTCATCCCTTAAATGGGACAGGTTCAAATCACACTCTTTAGCTCCATTTTCATTTTATTTTCTTATATTTGTGTCTGGGATTAGTTTTGCTGGATAAGTAGTTTATTTTCATGCGTATGGGATCATGTTGTTGATAACTCCGAATGCTTGCATAGCCATAATAATTTGCAAAACACACATGTCACTTTTAGGATTGATTCATGCTAGAACTAAACACAATAGTGCTTGGGACACAATTTGGTCCACATTCAGCATAAATCACAGAAACGATCCATGCTTTTGCTCACTTTTAGCCACTAAAAACGTCTAAACACATCCATGCTCCACAACAATGAGGACATTGTTAATCTTTTAGTTTGGGGTGGGGGTGCCTAAAAATGGCAGCAAAAGCATAGCTTAAAGGCCATGAAAAGTGTCCTAAGAAACACCAAAAATACCCCATAGGGGTAGGTGTAAGGTTCCAACCAAAAGAGCATAAAAAGTGCCAAAAATTTCAAAATGTTTACAAGAGTTGGAACATGTTGTGAGAAAAGGCAAGGTGAGAAAAGAATACGCCATAAAGAGAGAAACCTTTTTTTTTCCTTTCAAAAGCTTTGGTGATCTGTGATGTGGTATGTGTGATCATAACAAAAAGACAATGTGATTAGCTTATGGTTCATAATCATGAATAAGATGATGGCTTGGTCGTTTTAGAATTATGACAGGTTATGCTATGTATGTGAGGATGTTTCAAGGTCATGTTGTGCACTTAATGCCATCCATTTGCATATTTTTAAAAAATTTGAGTCGTTTCTTTCGTCTTTTTCTTGCTTGGGGACAAGCAAATTTCTTAGTTTGGGGTGGTGATAAGTGCTCAATTTTGAGTACTTAAGCACTTATTTCTCTTCTCTTTTAGGTAGGATTTTACACTTTTACATCCCAATTTGAGTCTTTTACTTCATTATTTTACACTTTATTGATTTGGAGCTTAGGATGATGATTTACTTGTTTTCATGGGATGTTTGGGTTAATTCTAACTTGGATTGAAAAACCTCTTTGATGAACAGGTCATGCTGCAGCAAGGCTTGCAGCATTGGGCAAACGCCGATCTGGAGCTGATGGAAGAATTGGAACCGGCTTCACATGGACTGGAAATAGCTTTTTGTTTATCCATTGGTTAAGCCATTTATTCAGCTGAACAAACTAATAGTTGTAATCTAAATGTCTTTTGTACTTTCCTAGTTAGCTTTTTGTAACTAAGGGTTAATTCCCAACTAGATTGGTTGCTATAAATAGGAGGCTTTGGGTGCCCTAATTGGTATCATCACTTACTATCTCTCATATCTCACTTACTACATTCTCTCTCCACCTTTTGTAACTTTGGTGGCTGAACTTTTCAGTCCCAATTCTCTCTAAAATTCCAGCAACTTTTCCAGATTCTTCAAGTGTTCTTCATTTAATGTTCTTGTCATCTTCAAATCTTCATATACACGTATGAATGCTTGTAGCATTCGTTCGTAGCACTGGGCAGTAATTTTTATTTGCTTTCCTTAACTTCCATCTTGTACCTCTAAGCTTGTTAGTTAGTTTATATCTTTATTTTTCTGCACTTAATATAAGCATCTTGCATTATTGTATTTACATACCATCCTTTGATATTGTCATTTATTTCCTTGTACCCTTCTTTTCTTGTTAGTTATTAGTTATAATCTTTGTTTTCTAAGTATCATTTCCATTCTAGTATAATGTTTACCCTACATATCTTTTGCATTTATTTCAGTTTATTTATTATCATGAGTAGCTAAGCATATTAGCTTGGGTGTGAGGCAAATGGTGTTATGTTGACCAAAAGAAAGTAGACGTTTTTGTGGCAAAAATGATGTTTTATTATTCCAACCCAAGTTTCTTCAAGATAATACAATCCCTTGACATATTGATCACTTTGATAGTGTTAAAGTGTCATGGACCTAGAGATAGGCCATTGAATAGCACATCAATTTGGATGATATAAGGGGTAATATCGAGAGAGTTACTTGCAACGAGAGTTGTTACTTTTGTTTTCTAAAATGATTCATTCTTGATAAGTTATCTTTTTCTCAAAGGGTTAAAATGGAGTAGACTTAGAGATAAGCTACTTAGGATTACTCAAACTTGGGAGGTACGGGGGTTATATCGAGAGAGTAACTTTTAACAAAGAGAATTTGTTTTTCCGTATACTTTGAGAACTCCATTCTATCGTTCCTTTACTTTTGGTTCTGCTCAGAGATGAGATTGCTGACTGCTACTGGAATCATGGAATGGTGAGAGTCCGAGAGGAACGTGTTTCAAAGTAGATAATATAACCAGTTTTTGTCACTGTTATGCTGCAGCATCTCTGCAGCAGTAGCCTACTGGAAGCTGGTTTAACATAACATCATGAGTCTTACACCCTTGCTTCTCTTTCATTACTGTTTGTTGTAATCTGTGATACTCCTCAACCAATCAATCAAATATATTTCTTCCAAATCGTCATCTGAAATCATTTCTTTCATCATACTTTAATGACAATTTTAACTCCAATCTCTGTGGGACGATATTCGGTATTTTACCATTTTATTACTTGAGAGACGACATAGTTCTATATAAGTATACTTGCTTATTGGTTCTATTAGCACACGTCTGTAGGTGTATTCAAAGAAATCACGCATCAAAAGGCTTATCGGGAGAAGAGGTAAATGGCAAATGAAAAACAGATACATGAACCACTAATTACATACTTAACAAGGAATATTACTAAATAGTCCTACCCATGGTCAGATGCCCTCAGAAGGCACACAATTTAATTTTAAAGAAATGAAATTAATATATATAAGAGAGTGGAAAAATCAACATTAGTGCATTGTGCTTGCTCATAATTCCTAAACAAAAAGTAGGTAATTACAAATGTCTTGAAGGCCTGATATACAAATCCCAGTTAGCACTTATAAGTTTAAGTATGAGACTTCATTTCTACACATAAGGCTACTCATATAACAAAAAAATCCCAACAGTTACCATGTAATCAGTGTCTTATTAATTGTCTTCATCATGGTTTGTATTTTCTTCTTTACAGCTTCTTCAAATCCACCAAATCATGGTTTCGGTTAATACCAAATCATCGAAACAAGAACAAGAACATCGATCATCAAAACAAGAACTTAAAGGGATTGGGTTTCTTCTCTCATTACAACCGAGTTTTTTAAGAACATCGATCATCAAGATCCATATCAACACAAAACCAATTTGCAGTTTTCTGAAAATAAAAAGAGTCACTACACATGGCTAAAAATCTAATAATTTTTGGGTTGAAAACACACATAGGGGTTTTGGGTATCCAGTTTCATTTGTGTTATGTACATTCTAGAAATACACAAAAATACAAAAATACACAAAAATACATTTGTGTTATCCAGTTTCATTTGTGTTATGTATATGGACTAAAATACACAAAACACATAGGGGTTTTGGTTTTACCTCTTTCACTCGTGGGACAACGACGGTGGAGGGCTGGTGGTGCGACAACGACGACGAACGGTCTGGTGGTGATGGCTCTCAACAACGGCGGTGGTTGGTGGTTGAAACGACAAACAGACTCTGGTGGTTTCTGCGGCTGGTGGTGGTGGCTGGGGATGACTCTCGATGGCGACAATCTGGTGGTGGTGGCTCTCGACGGAAACTAGTAGTGGTGGTGGCTCTCTTGCAATTCGGCTAACACTATTGGTAGCAGGGAAAGAAATTGGGGGGGGGGGGGGGGGTGTGGGAAAGGAAGCTTGATTTTGACCTAGTAAAAAAAGATGTGGGTTTGGGGAGGCGGGAGAACCAACAAATTGGGTTTTAGTTTACTTAGATTAATTTTTTGTAATTTATAACTTTGTAAACAATATATTAAATATAAAATTTATATATGGAATTTTAACTAAATTATTAAAATTAACTTTCTTAATTTATAACTTTATAAATAATATGGTTTTAACTAAATTATATATGGAATTTTATTTCAAAAAAACTATTAAAATTTTAACTAAATAAATAAATATGAAAAAAGTCAAAACTATATTATATAAATATATTATATAGGGGTCTAATTAAATGAGAAATCAGTACACGTATATTATATACATACAATTTTACATGTGATTTTAAACTATATATATTAAAAGAACACGAAAATGGTTAAACAATGTACAAAATACATGTGATTTTACACTAACGATCAATGCAAAGGTGTGTGGGTGTCATAAAACCCACTGATATTTCATTAAGGACTTATATATATATATATATATATATATATATATATATATATATATATATATATATATATATATATATATATAGGCTGGGTATCAAATACAAACCAGTTAGTTTGTACAAACTCGTACAAACCATATCTAGCTTCATGATTTTGTAAATTTGGCTTCATGAATATATATATATATATATATATATATATATATACTTTGGCTTCATGAATATATATTTTGGCTTCATGAATATATAATTTGGCTTCATGAATATATCATTTGGCATTTTTAACTAATTTTTTACAAAAATACCCTAAAATACCCTTATTTTTGTAAAAAAATTAGTTAAAAATGTCAAATATATTCATGAAGCCAAATTATATATTCATGAAGCCAATATATATATATATATATATATATATATATATATATTCATGAAGCCAAATTTACAAAATCATGAAGCTAGGTATGGTTTGTACGAGTTTGTACAAACTAACTGGTTTGTACCCGATACCACCCCTATATATATATATATGTATATATGATATTCCATCACTGTATATTGTATTTTTATTATTATTTTTGTCTTTATGATATAACTGATAAAACACAATAAAACGCAATAGCACATTTTATGACATATTAAGGTCCAATAACACTAATGGTAACTTATTACATGTTTGTATGCAAGTATGTACTACATATATACATTTACACACACAAACACACAAGTATATATACATATATACACATAGGGTTGGTTCCGATGAGAACTTGAGGTTAACGTGAGATACGTGAAAAGTGGTTATCAACCATTGGATGAGAAATGGACGTACGTTAGAGGATGAAATGCACCGAGATGCACTAAACCAATTCCCTTCTATGGTGCAATTCATGGGAGAGCATGAGATTAAAAGTGATCAGCGGTTCATATCCACTTTTAATCACGAATCTCACGTTAACATTAACTTCTCGCACGATCATTCGCCTATACATATATAAGTATATAACACATATACACATCAAATGTGATTACCAAACAATACTTGTTACATGTTTGTATGCAAAGTGTGTATTGCATATATATATGTGGTGTATTGTGGTTTATATATCATTCATATATATACATACATATATATAACACATATATACATCATATGCGATTTCCAAATATCACACATTATCTATATATACATATAACCCATATATATGTGGGAAAACAAGAAAAAAAACTCAAATCCCTCACTAATTAGCAACGGATTACAGTAGTCCCTCGCTAATCCCTCACTAATTAGTGACGGATTAGCGAGAGATTGGGTTTGTGATTAATCTCTCGCTAATCCCTCGCTAATTAGCGATGGATTGACCACTAACCCAATCCCTCGCTAATCTCTCACTAATTAGCGACGGATTAGCGAGGGATTAATGAGAGATTAATCACAAACTCAATCCCTCGCTAATCCGTCGCTAATTAGTGAGGGATTAGTAAGGGATTGGGGTTGTGATTAATATCTCATTAATCTCTCGCTAACCCGTCGCTAATTAATGAGAGATTAGCGAGAGATTAGGTTAATGGTCAATCCCTCGCTAATTAGTGAATGATTTTTTTCCTCACTAATTTTTGTCATTGATGCCCAGCTTTCTTGTAGTGATTACTAACACCCTATGATTGAATACTATGATATAAAGTTTGTACATCTATAATGATTTAAATCACATCATCAATATCATCTTGATGCATGTGTTAAATGAGACATCTTCCAACAAATGTTTATGAGTTGTCATCAATATAATAAATTACACAATTATCCTTTTATATTTATTTAATAAATAAAGTTAACTAAACTAATAATGAGTGGATTAGAATGAATCTCATGGATCTCACATTTTAGGGAGTTCTTAAATGATTATATATATATATATATATATAGAGGCGGGTTCAAACGAGGAGCATAACAATTTAAGAAAACGTGAGGAGCACCTCCCATGTACTGGATCACATGTGATCCACAACACAAACCGCGGGACAAACCGCGCGTGTCCAGATTTTTATTTTAGCTGTGAATCACATGTGATCCACTACATGGGCGGAAGCCCCCCGATCAGTTGTGAATCACATGTGATTCGGCAGTTGTGAATCACATGTGATTCAGTACATGGGAGGTGCTCCTCACGTTTTCTTAAATTGTTACGCTCCTCGTTTGAACCTTCCTCTATATATATATGTGTGTGTGAATTAAGAAACACTTTTGATTTGATCTAAACCACATAAAACCAATTAGTAGATTTGGCATTTAAGTTTTATATAAACTAACCATACGACGAATTTAAGAATTTTGGTGATAGTGACATAAAGTTAAATAAAAGGGAATTTAATTAAAATACCTTAAGTTTGACTTTGGCTTACACAACTGCCACCTCTCTCTCCCAATTTGCAAAAATACCCCCTAATCCCGCGATTATGTCCGCGATCGCGAACTCGACCCATATGGCCCGCGAACTTGACCCGCGATGGACCCCAGATTTTCAGTTTTGGCCCCTGTCCGCGATTACAACATAAGGGATCTAAGTTGTAGTTTAGCAAACATAGGGAACCTAAGTTGTATTATAGCAAAGATAAGGGACCAAAGTTATAAAATTAGCATTGATAAGGGACCTAATGTGTCATTTAGCAAACATAAGGGACCTAAGTTGTATTATAGCAAAGATAAAGGACAAAAGTTGTAAAAATGTCAAAGTTGGGGTCCATCGCGGGTCCATCGCCGCTCAAGTTCACGGGCCATATGTGTCAGGTCCGCGATCGCGGACATAATCGTGAGATTAGGGGGTATTTAGGAAAAATGGGAGAGAGTGAGGGGGCAGTTGTGTAAGTCAAAGTCAAACTTAAGTTATTTTAATTAAATTCCCTAAATAAAAAGGTATCGAATTAAAAAAACAACTAGCATTTGTTGAAGGAAATGTTTTCGAATTTAGATTAATATTTAATTAGGGATTAGAATAAAGTTAGTATATATATAATAAAATTCATAATGTAAATTTATTTTCTGAAAACTCATGGAGGACAACTGATTCTTGCCTTCAATGTAGATTCGTGAGTGATGAGTCGAAAGGTCTTTAAGGACCAAAATTTTCGAGTCTTGATCCACATCCCATAATGTTAATATGATGAGATTCACGAAGGATGGTTGATAGATTTAGTTCAATATTTTACTATGTAAAGAGCTTGGATCGTACCTTAAAAACTAATCTAAAATATCAATCGTGAATGATTTCTAGCAAGTGAAATGCTTTGAACTTTCAATGGAATTTTGTTGTTCTTTGAATAACTGTGTAATTGAACCATTGGGAAGACTAGCTAAGAGAGATCCGGATTTCCTTACCGTCTGTGTTAATTTTTTTGTTTATTATTGTCTTATTAAGCAGGGGTGGACCCATAATTTTTTTTAGATCGTGACACAGTTTAACTATAAAAAATATCTACAAAGAATTTTCACAATATAAGTATAAATTGTCGGTTGGTTTATTGTCCCCACCCACATAGAAGATATTCATGTTCGAGTTCTATCTATAATTATTTTTTAAACACAAAATGTTGGGGGAATTACGTTACAATATCGTGGGAGAGATGGAGTGATAGAACTTGGATAAACAACAGAGATCGCGTAAGAGCTCGCTTTCCGTAAGAGATATGTCGACCCTATCTGCCTGGGTATCACGAAATTCTCTAGAGGATAATCTCTATGTTTTGGTGTATCGATCAAGGCAGTGATCGATTCATACTTATACACCTTTAGAGAATCGTAACTGACCAATATTGAATCAGGTAGTAATATCTCAATTAATGAGATTGATTGTGGAATTAAAGATGGGAGTTACAAATGAGAAAAGCCTTCCAGACGCCGGCGCTACTTTCCGCGCCAGCAAACTCGCGCCGAAAGGAGCGCCAACCAGCAAACAGACCACGACGCCAGTATCCGCGCTAGCTAACTGGCGCCGGAATGCGCGCCAAACACAAACCAGAGCCTGGCGCCAGTTTTGGCGCTATCCAACTGGCGCCAGTACTGGCGCCGACGCCCATTTCTCAATACCACTTTGTAACGTGCCATTTTCAACCATCCAACAATCCCGGGTTCTAGTTAGCTTACACGAGTGTGCACTCCACACCTCCTAACTCATGTTATAGCTTAGCTAATCAACCCCATTATTACCTTTGTGAATCCAACTACACAAAATGAACATGATGATTTCACTAAAATCACCAACATTCCTCCCCCATTTTAGTGCAATCCTTGATTCACAAAATAAAGTTCAATACAGGTAAACAAACTCATGCATAAATGAAAATATCTAAAAGATTGAATTTCCATCTTAGTACATTACACATTTCAAATACTCGAGAATCCGGGTGTCCTATGGATTGAACCCGTCAACCCATTTGAGTACCAGAAAATAACATACACATGAATTTAAATGACTCTCTAACGTATAAACTTGACACTATACAAGCCATGTGTCCTTATCCATTCGTGAGTGCATCAAAGCCAAGTCCAAGCTTCTTGAAGCGGCCACACTTCACACTCATATAGGTAGTTCTTTTCTTCATGCACCTGCACATGCATTTTTACAAAAGAACAATTACCTCCTTCACTTGCAGTACCGAGCACACACCTTGGGATGATCATCTTGTGCTCCAATCTCTTAGAGTGAGCTTTCCTTTTGAATTCAACTTCTAACGTTGTATTAGAAGGGAATTGGGTATCTCACTGTTAGAGATTTAGATGGACTTTAATCCCATCCCTATCACCGACTTATGAACCAAGTCCCTAGCTAACCCCTTCGTCAAGTGGTCCGCTAGATTTTGTTGTGACCGAACAAATTCAACCGAAATCACCCCATTCGTGATTAGCTCACGAATCATGCTATGTCTAACCCCTAAGTGTCTAGACTTGCCATTATACACTTGACTATAACCTTTAGCCAAAGTAGCCTCACTATCACAACGGATAGAAATGGGTGAGATTGGTTTCGGCCATAATGGAATTTCATGGACCAAATTCCTTATCCATTCCGCCTCTTTACCGGCAGCGGCTAATTCCATAAATTTCGACTCCATAGTCGAACTCGTGATGCAAGTTTGCTTCTTGGAAGCCCATGAGATGGCACCTCCCCCAAGCAAGTACACCCAACCACTCGTAGACGAGTGATCTTCCAAATTGGTAATCCAACTTGCATCCGAATATCCCTCCAAAATCGAAGGAAACCCGACATATGACAAACCATAATCAATGGTTTTCTTCAAGTATTTAAATACTCGCCTTATCGCTTGCCAATGATGAATACTAGGATTACTAGTATACCTACTCAACTTTCCTATGGCAAAAGCGATATCCGGCCTAGTGCTTGTCATGGCATACATCAAGCATCCAATAGCCTTTGAGTACTCGAGTTGTGACACCGCTTCACCCGAGTTGGGCATAAGCTTCACACTCGGATCCCATGGAGTACTCACCGGAGAACACTCAAAGCAATTAAATTTCTTTAATACTTTCTCAATGTAATGAGATTGCGTAATTGCAATCCCTTTGTTCTCACGCTTGATCCTTATTCCAAGGATCACCTCCGCCTCTCCCATATCTTTCATGGAGAAACTCAACGACAAAAACTCTTTGGTTTTCCCAACTTGATTTTGGTCGGTGCCAAAGATCAACATGTAACACCCCAAAACAGGGGTCAACAAAAACTTCCATAAAACGGAAGAGTGGTACGCATTTCTAAAGTAAAAGTATACATAATTATCTTTACATAGCCATTAATACTAAGATTTAGATAATTATAACTACGAATGGACCACTAGCTTATCTAATCTCTACTATAGAAATCATATTTCAAAAGGGGTCGGAAAGTTCTATCATAAATCTTCAAATCTTTAACTCTCCAACAATGATCCCATGCTCACAACCCCAGTCTAAACCTTCTTGTGTCCGGAACCACTAATATCTGTAACACATAAAACACATAACAAGTGTTAGGCTTTTAAAGCCTAAGTGAGGTTTACACATAACACATAGAGCATAATCATAGCATGTAGGAATAACAATTCGATACATTCACAAATTGGATTCCATGGAGAAGGCCCATATTGCTACCCAGTTACATCATAATCGAAGATATACCTTGATCGGTACCCCACGGTATTGTCACAAGGCATAACACAACGGAAAAACCTCACAGTATCCGAAGGTATGAATCAATTACACTTACCCCACGGTGTGTAAGAATATATCCTCCAATGCCTACTAGGTGCTCCTCCAATTATGTGAATACCAAATATGTTAATCCAAATAATATTCAAAGCATAATTAACACTTAACAATGGTCCAACCATTTAACAATATTAATACTACTTCCATGTAGTTCATATACATCCATATGTATCAAATCACATTCTATATAATATCAATAATAAACATCCATGTTTACAATTCAATAATAGGTCCATTTTGACCATTAAGCCATCTTTGCTTCATTTAGACATATATTAAGCCATCATCATAATCATATACCAATGATGTATAATCACACCCAAACCTTTAACACTAACATTTATCATAGCATTATAGATAATGAATCACAATTAATCCACCATAACTTACTTGAACTCTTATTGTTTCCCTCTTAACCATTAAGAGCTTATTAATCAAGATTTTTCATTATCAATACCAAAATCAAGATAAAGAATGGTAGTAAAGTATAATACAACCAATTAGATACAAGTTACTCACCTCAAATTTTCAATTGATATTACCCTAACTTGAAGACTTGAACTTAATCACTCCAACAAGAAAGATGAAGATGTAATGCCCTAAATCAAGTTTAATTAGTAAGATTCATCTAATAATTGTTTGAATTGGATTATGATTGAGAGATATGTGTTTACCTTAAGCTTAGATGGAAAATTCGTCTGAGAAGTGAAGAGCAGCAGCAAAGTTCTAATTTGAGAAAAATGAATGGATGAATGACTAAGGGTCAAGAGGTGGGTTTTAACCCCCTTTTAACACGTCAGGTGCTCGGCGCCAATCACCCGCGCCGATGCATCGGTGCCAGCTTCTGTTTGCTAGTCTTCTCAATTTCCACTGATTTGGCCGTAACTTCTTCGTTAAAACTCCGTTTTTACCCCGGAAAGTACCGTTGGACTCGTATTCAAATTACCCATCCAACTAATCCATAAAATCTAATATTTAACTTTATCATCTATTTTTCATCAATTTCCTTAAGGAATAAACTTATAGATTTCTATCGGAAGTTCTCAAATAACAAGTAACAATCACGGAAATTACTTAGGAAATCAATTATAATCTAAGAAGTCAAAATATAAAGAAATATTAGGACTATTATTACTTACAAGGATTTTCCGGGTGTTACAATTCTCCCCCACTTGAAATAGATTTCGTCCTCGAAATCTTAGATTTTAGAAAACAAATGTGGATATTTAATCTTCATATCTTCTTCCAACTCTAAAGTCACATTAACATTTTATTGATATAATACTATTGTACCTATAACCCGATTCGTCTATTACAATTTCTCAACGATTTCTCTAAGATTGTTTCCCCATTCCTTCACCCAAAAACTCATACCAATCGCTCTCACTTTAACAAGTGAAATCACATCATATCAATACGAAATATTTTGTATACATCTCTTCATTTCAAGTCTTATATACTTATTCACAAATAAAAATCTAGAAGGAACAAGGATTCATCTTTCATATTTCCTGAACCTTACTTCTTTCCCCATTATCCGCTCCCCAACTTAGATTTGTAAGCCTCCTTAGAGTAACCATTTATCATTAAACCTTTATCCGACTATTGCTTGGTCTTCAATACCGTCATCATCCACATCTCAATCTCCAGGTCTCAAAATAACATTAACGTATACTGCTTGAAAATCCATACTCACTTTAAATTGAGCATACTCACCACTTTTGAATACTTCTATAATTACGGCAACCATCACTACATCTATGACCCACACGTTTCTTCAGTATAAAGTACTACCACTTCCTCACCTCAATATCGCACTACGCGACCACATTGCAACCAAGCACTAAAATATTATATATCAAAGGTGATAATTCCATTGAACCTGTAGTATAACTACATTCTTAGGTCCGACCTTTCTATCATTACTTCCTACGTTAGCATGGAGTACTACCCTCCAATCATTATTTGTCTCTTTCTCCCAACTTTTCCACATACCGATAACGCTTTCTCATATTTATTAAACTTCCTATGATTCAAAATCATAAACTTATTTAACGACTCACACAACCAAAATCACTTTGGATAAACTCACACTACCACTCGACATTCTATTCCAATTATAGCCAAATCACTACACCATCTTACAACCACATATTCCAACAACTTTATTGACAACTAGTACTATTCATCTGGAATCCCCGAAAAGACTTTCATCTAATGTTCCCTCTTTATAACTTCTTATTACTGGTTGACACATTTATCTTAACAATTAAAGCCACTACTCGTTCGTACATTCTCCACCCATAACATCTCACATCAGACCAAATCCCTCATGGTCATTCGTACACAATTCAAATTTACCTTCATGCTCTCCCGCACAATTAACCGAATCTATTTCATTACTTTATTCCTCCCCAACTTTAGTTTGAACTACAACTCACGAGTCTCTAATTAACTTAAACTTACTCACTTCATACTAATTCTTTGTGACTCCAAACCATTATATATACAGTGCATACTCCATCACAAATCGACATAGTCCATACCCTTACCAAGTTCGTGCCTAATTCTTCATTCTATATAAACCATCTACATCTTAAGTAGAATGTTCATCTACAACAATAGTCTTTCACTATTCTAACACCCCCACAAGGTGATCCTTCAACTTTTAATCTTCCGATTCTAACTTAACATTCATACATGATCTCAAAAAAAATCAATGTATTCACATTATGTAAACTTTAATTATAATACAATTCATGTAATTCCAACCCCCAAGCCTATGTCAAGTTAATTAAACCGACGAATACCCTTAAGACTCAACCGAGTCCAAAACCAAGCCATCTGCTCAAAGGGTCTATTGATCATTTATCAATATCAACTCATGAAATTTAAAATACATCTAATCCCACATCATGCAACACACGCTTCGAGACATGATAATCTCACGACCCCTTCATTGCTACTTTCCCAATGAAGTCAATTCATATATGTATCTATATGTACACGTATATACAACTCTATATACTCCTCATTATATATATATATATATATATATATTATTTTGCCAAAGTTCATTAATCCCAAAGGTACTAAGAATACAAGATCATCAAACGGTCCTCACACATAAGACTAATAGTTAAACCGACACTTATTAAAAAAATGCGATTAAGCATATATCACACCATAATTATTGCACAACCACAATAAACTTCTAAAAGCGTACTTTGACCACCTAACTTTCACTTATGTAATAACTTAACCAAAACCTCTTCCATTCGTGATTTATTCGCCAATCACTCAAAATCCCCACATGTGGTGTTTCACAAGATATGTATTGTCCGCATTCTATAACATTCTGTAACATCCCCAGTTCACCGTACACGATAATGTCCGCTATGCGCATACCCTCTGCATAACAGCATGCCGGTACCGCTCACGGTTTTGTTTCTGCCCGCACAGGCAAACGCGGGACGCACCCAGACCGCACCCTGTGACAGGCAAAAGGCCTCATACATCTTACACAACTGCCGACTTCAATGTCAATAGTCGACCTATCGATACTTCTTTAATCTATTCATTAACAAGGACTGAACCTAATCCTTTCAACATAACATAATACAATTTACATCTCATCGTCTTCATTTCAAACTTATTCGTGCAATACTAATATCACAAAATCACCATAAATTCTTATTTAACGTCGAGGGTATTTCCTTACTGTCTCACCACACTACTCATAGCAATTTGCTAATTCCATCACCTTGATGACTACTAATCCTTCCTCGGGACATAACCGTCCCTTGCCAACTGTATTTCTAGTTACCAAACAAGGGTATAGACCTTCTTACAACCGACGCTAAGTCCACTTTCAACTCTCCCATTGTTCACCTTCCTCTTGAACACAATTACCAAAATTACAAACATCCTCCCATGATCTATCCAACACCTCTCCATTCTCAGAGTTCTTTCTTAGCTTATAGTAATATTTTACGACTTAGTTCGTTCATAGCCTTCATACATAACAATGTATTAAATATATTATTTCGCACATTTTCTCATTTTAAAGAACAACACTTGGAGCAACTTGGGTACACATGACCCCAAAATTCTTATAACTTCAGTGTACTGCACAACGATCATGAGAATCGTTTGCATACTACTTTCCGAAAAACTTAATCTTTTTCAACCAAAACGATGTTGTTATGACCGTAATATACTTAATGAAAATCTTTTCATATGACAAAAGTTGAAAGAAATTACCGACACGAAGTAAGCTAATCGGTTCTCACACTCATTTATATTTAACTTTTCTTGTAAAGTATGAAGTATTTTGCAAATTGCTAAACTCAAAATTTCACTGTGCGACGTAAATGGTGTTGCCTTTTTCTTTACATACCCACGTGCACATACTGACTCATCATCGACTAAATTGCTATTTATGCATTTGTTTTGAAATCACGAAAACCCATGTAACACACACTCGAGGACACCATGCATAAAACTCTACTTGTAATTAAAGGCTATTCACTCAAACAAGGTCTATCGTTTAACTCACGCAACTTATCATTGACGTTCTATTTCCAACCAGTGGTTACCCTCTCAGCCTTCTAACACTTGTTATACATGCCTTCCAAGGCTCACTTACTCAACCATTTCATACTATTCCCATCTTGATCAAACATCTTACATTCTATTTCCACACATTTCAATCCACTTATTTAAGGATGTCTCGGCGGACTTTCATGAGTCCCGCCAGTTCTAGATTGTCCTTCCAACCCTCAATCATTTACCGATCTGTCCTCCAAAGAATTGAAAGACCTTGGTGGCGTTTTTACCATCATTATGCTATAAAACAAAAGATAACCCTGAGAAATGGTTATATAAATATAATCACACGAAACGTACTTTACCGATCATTAGTCACTGGAACAATTTAGAAACAAGTATGCTTATGTAACAATATATTCATAATAACAGTAGCTAATTGAGATTGTGAATATATCATACATGAGAATCCTCATTACCGTCGTTACCGTGCTAATTTCACGTATTTCTGTCGACCCTAAGGCCATCCCGTCTTAATACTTCTACCCAATCTCACGATTCATATCTTAATTCATCTCAGATTAAGTCTAAGTACCTCCTCATCATACTTAGTTCACTTAAACTAAAGCTCTGATACCAACTTGTAACACTCCAAAACAGGGGTCAACAAAAACTTCCATAAAACGGAAGAGTGGTACGCATTTCTAAAGTAAAAGTATACATAATTATCTTTACATAACCATTAATACTAAGATTTAGATAATTATAACTACGAATGGACCACTAGCTTATCTAATCTCTACTATAGAAATCATATTTCAAAAGGGGTCGAAAAGTTCTATCATAAATCATCAAATCTTTAACTCCATAGTCGAACTCGTGATGCAAGTTTGCTTCTTGGAAGCCCATGAGATGGCACCTCCCCCAAGCAAGTACACCCAACCACTCGTAGACGAGTGATCTTCCAAATTGGTAATCCAACTTGCATCCGAATATCCCTCCAAAATCGAAGGAAACCCGACATATGACAAACCATAATCAATGGTTTTCTTCAAGTATTTAAATACTCGCCTTATCGCTTGCCAATGATGAATACTAGGATTACTAGTATACCTACTCAACTTTCCTATGGCAAAAGCGATATCCGGCCTAGTGCTTGTCATGGCATACATCAAGCATCCAATAGCCTTTGAGTACTCGAGTTGTGACACCGCTTCACCCGAGTTGGGCATAAGCTTCACACTCGGATCCCATGGAGTACTCACCGGAGAACACTCAAAGCAATTAAATTTCTTTAATACTTTCTCAATGTAATGAGATTGCGTAATTGCAATCCCTTTGTTCTCACGCTTGATCCTTATTCCAAGGATCACCTCCGCCTCTCCCATATCTTTCATGGAGAAACTCAACGACAAAAACTCTTTGGTTTTCCCAACTTGATTTTGGTCGGTGCCAAAGATCAACATGTAACACCCCAAAACAGGGGTCAACAAAAACTTCCATAAAACGGAAGAGTGGTACGCATTTCTAAAGTAAAAGTATACATAATTATCTTTACATAACCATTAATACTAAGATTTAGATAATTATAACTACGAATGGACCACTAGCTTATCTAATCTCTACTATAGAAATCATATTTCAAAAGGGTTCGGAAAGTTCTATCATAAATCTTCAAATCTTTAACTCTCCAACAATGATCCCATGCTCACAACCCCAGTCTAAACCTTCTTGTGTCCGGAACCACTAATATCTGTAACACATAAAACACATAACAAGTGTTAGGCTTTTAAAGCCTAAGTGAGGTTTACACATAACACATAGAGCATAATCATAGCATGTAGGAATAACAATTCGATACATTCACAAATTGGATTCCATGGAGAAGGCCCATATTGCTACCCAGTTACATCATAATCGAAGATATACCTTGATCGGTACCCCACGGTATTGTCACAAGGCATAACACAACGGAAAAACCTCACGGTATCCGAAGGTATGAATCAATTACTCTTACCCCACGGTGTGTAAGAATATATCCTCCAATGCCTACTAGGTGCTCCTCCAATTATGTGAATACCAAATATGTTAATCCAAATAATATTCAAAGCATAATTAACACTTAACAATGGTCCAACCATTTAACAATATTAATACTACTTCCATGTAGTTCATATACATCCATATGTATCAAATCACATTCTATATAATATCAATAATAAACATCCATGTTTACAATTCAATAATAGGTCCATTTTGACCATTAAGCCATCTTTGCTTCATTTAGACATATATTAAGCCATCATCATAATCATATACCAATGATGTATAATCACACCCAAACCTTTAACACTAACATTTATCATAGCATTATAGATAATGAATCACAATTAATCCACCATAACTTACTTGAACTCTTATTGTTTCCCTCTTAACCATTAAGAGCTTATTAATCAAGATTTTTCATTATCAATACCAAAATCAAGATAAAGAATGGTAGTAAAGTATAATACAACCAATTAGATACAAGTTACTCACCTCAAATTTTCAATTGATATTACCCTAACTTGAAGACTTGAACTTAATCACTCCAACAAGAAAGATGAAGATGTAATGCCCTAAATCAAGTTTAATTAGTAAGATTCATCTAATAATTGTTTGAATTGGATTATGATTGAGAGATATATGTTTACCTTAAGCTTAGATGGAAAATTCGTCTGAGAAGTGAAGAGCAGCAGCAAAGTTCTAATTTGAGAAAAATGAATGGATGAATGACTAAGGGTCAAGAGGTGGGTTTTAACCCCCTTTTAACACGTCAGGTGCTCGGCGCCGATCACCCGCGCCGATGCATCGGTGCCAGCTTCTGTTTTCTAGTCTTCTCAATTTCCACTGATTTGGCCGTAACTTCTTCGTTAAAACTCCGTTTTTACCCCGGAAAGTACCGTTGGACTCGTATTCAAATTACCCATCCAACTAATCCATAAAATCTAATATTTAACTTTATCATCTATTTTTCATCAATTTCCTTAAGGAATAAACTTATAGATTTCTATCGGAAGTTCTCAAATAACAAGTAACAATCACGGAAATTACTTAGGAAATCAATTATAATCTAAGAAGTCAAAATATAAAGAAATATTAGGACTATTATTACTTACAAGGATTTTCCGGGTGTTACACAACATGTCGTCAACATATAAGCAAATGATTACACCGTTATCGAATGTGTCAATTTTGCTGTATACACACTTGTCCGCTTGGTTTATCATAAAGCCGTTGGACAAGATAACCTCATCAAATTTCTTATGCCATTGTTTGGGTGCTTGTTTCAGCCCATACAATGATTTTACAAGTTTACATGCCTTATGCTCCATCCCGGGCATAACAAAACCTTCTGGTTGTTTCATGTAAACTTCCTCCTCCAAATCACCATTTAAGAATGCCGTTTTGACATCCATTTGGTGAATCACTAAATTGTGGATAGCACCTAAGGCTATCAACAATCTAATCGTGGAGATCCTTGCAACCGGGGCATAAGTATCGAAATAATCGATGCCTTCCCGTTGCCTAAAGCCTTGGATCACTAATCGAGCTTTGAACTTGTCGATTGATCCATCCGCTTTCATCTTTCTTTTGAAGATCCACTTGCAACACAAAGGTTTGCAACCCAGAGGAAAGTCCGATAATACCCAAGTATTATTCCCCATGATGGAGTCCATCTCATCATGTATTGCTTCTTTCCAGAAAGCAACATCTTGAGACTTCATAGCCTCATCAAATGATTTTGGATCCTCCTCAACGCTATAACAGTAAAGGAATTGGGATCCAATCTCATTTCTAGACCCCTCTACCAACTATACATGGAAATCGGGACCAAAGGATTTTTCAATCCTTCCTCTTTTTCTCCTTCGAAGCATCGGAGATTCGGTTGGAACAATTGCTTGTTCATCAACCTCACTAGTACTTGGAACTATGTTCTTTGGTCTAGACATTGAAGAGAATCTATTCTCATCAAAAATTACATCTCTCGATTCTATAACAGTGTGAATCGCCAAAGAATCATTAGGTTCAATAACATAGAACCTATAAGATTTGGAATGCTCGGCATATCCAACAAAGATGCAGTCAATACCCTTTTCACCCAAGGTCTTCCTTTTGGGTTCGGGTAGTCGAACAACCGCTCGACAACCCCAAACTCGAATATAACTCAAGTTCAGCCTTTTCTTGAACCAAAGTTCATATGGGGTAATCTTGTTCCTTTTATTGGGAACTCGATTCAGGAAATAACAAGCCGTTAGCATGGCTTCACCCCAAAATCCATCACTCAATCCCGAGTAGGATAACATAGAGTTCACCATTTCTTTGAGAACTCTAATTTTCCGTTCCGCCACACCATTTTGCTGTGGTGTATAAGGCGCCGTAGTCTCATGAATTATTCCTACGGTTTGGAAAAACATGGGGTCGTAATACTCCCCAGTCCCCACCACGATCGGTGCGTAAACACTTTATTAAGCCATTCATTTGCAATTCAACCTCCGTTTTAAAAACTTTAAATTTAACCAACGCTTCATCTTTTGAATGTAACAAATATACGTAGCAAAAACGTGAAGCGTCGTCAATAAAAGTGACAACATACTTTTTATCACCAAAAGACGGAGTTGAATGCAAATCACAAAGATCACTATGAATTAAATCAAGCACCGACGAGTCCCTTTTTACGTTAGGAAAAGGTTGTCTAGTGATCTTTGTTAACATGCAAGTTTTACACTTCTCGGTTTTAATATCAAAAGCCGGAATAAGACCGTCTTTTGACATTTCAACCATACGTTTAAAATTAACATGACCAAGTCTTGCATGCCATAAATTAGAATCAACACAAACGCTATTTGCAATAAAAACAGAATTTGAAACAACATTCATTTTATTCAAATTCAACATAAACATATTATTAAGCAAATAACCAAATCCAACAAAAGAGCCACCCTTTGACAAGATAAACTTGTCCGACTCATACACTTGCCTATATCCTAACTTATTCAAGATGCTACCGGAAACCAAATTCTTTCGAATTCGTGGTACAAACAAAACATTAAAAAGTTCAACTACTTTGCCAGAACTAAATTCTAGCCTAACTAAGCCACGTCCAAGAATGGGAGCAACCGACTTGTTCCCCATGCGTAGCATTGATCCGTCTTCAACCGGTTCCATGGAGGTGAACCAACGACGATCTTTGCACACATGACTTGTAGCACCCGAGTCGATCCACCAAGCAATATCATCATCCTGCACATAAAATGATTCGGATATTAGTGTGTAAAGCCCGTATCCCGGTATGTATTCTCGTTATTCCTTTTTTTTTAAAAGGAGCATTTAATTAATTAACGTGGTTTCCGTTAGCGGGGTTAGCCGAGTCGGGCCAAAAAGTTAAGTGAAGTAACCTTTGTGGGATTTTGCTAAGAAGTGTAAGTTGAGGGGCTGTTTGGGACTTTCTCCATAGTTGGGCAAGAGGATCGGCCAAGAGGCACGACCCCTCCCCTCCCCTTCGGTTTCATCTTAACAATCCTCCCCAAAAACCCTTACCATTTTCTTTCCCTTCCCCTTGTTGTTTTCGGCCAAGAAGAAAGGGAAGTGAAACCGAGAAGAAAAGAGAGAGAGACCGAAAGAGAAAGAGAGCGAGAGTCGAGAGGAGGAAGGAGGCGATCACCGGCGTGAGGGAACCAGCGTCGGGACTGGTCGGAAAGGAGGAAGAAGAAGGATTCCGTTAAGGTAAGTGTCCCGTTCGTTTTATTGATGTTTTCTTCGTCGGAAATTGTAAACCGCAACCACCGTGTCACCGCCAATCACCACCACCTCCGGAGGCGGAAGTGGGTGGTGCTTGGTGTGTTTCAGACCATGGTAACCCTAAAACAGTAAGTCAAGTTGTTTTGCGGGTCTGTTTGGATTAAGACGTCTTATTAGGATCAAGTTCAAAAGGTTATCATTTTATGTAATTTTTTTAGTGTTCTGTCCAGTTCTTCAATCGTGCGTAACTTTCTCGTCGTAACTCGGATTGAGGCGAATCCGGTGCCCACGGTTCACATTCTGTGTCGGGCACGTTTTTCGTGTTTTAGAGAAAGTTTGGTTCGGCCTCTAGCTAGGCGAAAAAGTGTGGTTTTTACAGCAGGTCTGGATTTTAGACAGCTTTCTGTCCCTGTTTTGTATGGAGCATAACTCCTGATAGGAATGTCGGATTGGGATGAAACTGGTGTCAACAGTTTCCATTCTGAGCCTAGTAACTTTTCTATGTTTTGGGGAAAAACCAGTTCGGACCGTAGCCTATGTCAAATCGTCGTTTTGTACTGAAAGGTTCTGTTTCTCGCTGTTCTGCGAATCGTTCTTGTAAAATCCATATTAAATTATAGAAAAATCGTTAGGACGCGTGCGATACGTCCCTGGAACCGTGAAACTTAGAACTTCGTGATTATGGAATTTGATTTCTGTATTTATCAGTTTTTAGGGGGTAAATCAGGTCCCGAACAGACCCGTGTTTTAGATAAAAAGCTGGGATGTTTAGTCTTATAAAATCTAGTAAAGGTGTCGTGAGTTGGGACCTTCCGTTGACGTTTTTAGTGCGTAATTAGGTGGGAAAATGTGAGGAAGGTTGACTTGCTGGTGTTGCGGCTCGGGAGCGCGTCGCTTTGCTTTGAGGTGAGTTCTCTCACCGCGTAGTTAGGAATTTCATGTATGTCGTTCTTTTGTGTTACATGTTATTACGTGTATTTATGTGCTTACATGAATTAGAGGGGATGTGATAACTGGTTGTGATTTGTTAAATTCGTATGTGGAATATATATATATATATATGCATGTGTACACCTCGGTGGGACTGAGGGGCTCGGTGGGACCGAGGGCTTGATGGGACTAAGCTAGTACAGTAATCTTTACTCGGTGGGACCGAGGGCTTGGTGGGACTAAGCTAGTACGGTAATCTTTACTCGGTGGGACCGAGGGCTCGGTGGGACTGAGCTTGCATTAACGTGTTTTGTGTACTCGGTGGGACCGAGGTTCATACTTATATAATAATCATTATGTGGTTTGATATTCGTAGTGATGGTGATGTTGCCTACTTGCGAGTAGGGGTGATATGCGTGGGGTTGCTACCTACGTGTGTGGTTGGATTCACTAAGCGTTTAGCTTACCCTTCCCCAATATGTTGTGACTGCAGGTGCGAGCGGCAGTCGGGCTTGACGGTACACACAAAGCGCAGGCGTCGGGAATTGTTGGAATTTACACTTTTGAACTTTTAGATTTTATTTATAATATTTCCGCTGCATAAATTCTTTTGACTGTTTGAGTTGACGATATTAACTTTAATTGAGTTACGGTTTATTAAAAATGTGGTTGTTTTATAATGGAATATATGTTTTAGAAAATTTAAATTTCCTTGTAATTTTTGGGACGTTACAACTTGGTATCAGAGCACAGCTTGAGTGAATCAAACACATCTCGGTGTGTTTGGTCTCAAGTTGCGGCTATGAAGTTTTTAAACTCTCTTATTAAAATCTTTGAAAATAAATGAACGGAGGAAGCCCGTTTGGGAAACGGTGATCGTGGGCGCAGTGTGTACAGTCAGCCGACGCCAATTGGGAAGGTACAACACTTAGTGTATTTATTGCTTTCTAGGCATAGGGTATGCATGCTAGATTGCCGAGGTTGTTTACACTGTACTGTACGATGACTGCTTGCTAGTAGGAATCAATGCTAGTTATAGTAGGTTGTCAAGTGAAGGCCCTATAGGTTGCATGCAGTAAGAATCATATAGCCTTAGAATATTTGATTTAGTTCTATTGCGCAGCTCTTGTTTGAGTCCAACCGTTCTAGGATAGAATCTTGTATTCGAATGTCTATTTGATTCACGCTGCGTGCGACTGGGTATTCGTGAGGCAACTCGTTATGGCTAACAGCGATTCCGTTGTAGCAAGAGTAGTGGGATGAGATGAAATTCCTAGTGAGCTGGGAATAGCGTTTACATATGAGTACGTATGCTAGATTGCTTTCTAGAACATAGGAGTATGTATGCTAGATTGCTTACGTGGATTTTGTGGTACTGTATACTTGTTACTTGCTATTAGGAACTCATGCTAGCCTTGATAGGTTGTTATGTGAATGCACCTTAGGTTGTATACAGTAGGAACTAAATAGCCTTAGAATGTTGGATTTAGTTCTATTGCGCAGCTCTTGTTTGAGTCCAACCGTTGTAGGATAGAATTTTATATTCGAATGTCTATCTGGTTTCACTGTATACGACTGTGCGTTTACGAGGCGACTCATCAGGGCTAGTGGGGGTTCCGTTCTAGCAAGGGTGGTGGGGTATTACGACTTTTCTAGGGAGCTAGGAAAAGTGTTTGCATATGCCGGAATGGGCATATGTGTTAGTTTGTGGTAAGCAACTACTTGGACGTCCCGGGACAGGACTCGAAACGAGTAAGGATAGGTGTGAAGGGTAGTAGCAGAGCTCCTACTATCTGAAGCACAGGATCCGTGCTCGAGTCGGGGAAAGTCACGGAGAATCCGAAGAGTTGAGTGTGAGCGTAGTTAGCAGGTTTTAATGTGTGCTAGTAGCTCGTTAAGGAGGAACAACAATGTTGATCCAGATGCTGATGCTGGAATTATTGCTGATCAGATTCGTGAGATGTTTGCGGTCGAGGTGACGCATATTTTGAGGAGGCGATCCCCGAAATTATTACCGCCATTCGTGATGAGGTAATAGTGTCGATGGAGGAGTGCATCGCGGCGATTCCACCCCCTGCGGGTGGGCAGCCCCGAACAAGAGGGTCGGGATCGGTTATAAAGTGCACATTCCTTATCGGTGGTTGTCCTGCGAACTAGAAGGTTCGCTTCGCGGTGAATCTGTTACGAGACGGAGCGAAAGACTGGTGTGCTATTGCTTTGACGCTTAACGGGCGCACTACTTGACCTGGGAGGAGTTCGTCGTATGTTTCGTGTAGAGCATGTGCCTCTAGTGGAGATGGAGAGGAGTGCCAAAGAGTTCTTGGAGCTCTATCAGACTGCGGAGGCCATAAAGGAGGTGAACCGAAAGTTTACGGAAATGACATTATTCTATCCTTAGCATGCTGCTTTTGGGGACATGAAGAGGACACGGTGCAAGGATATGTTACGTACCAAGATCAGGGAGTTCGTGAGTACCGCGCAGTATGCTTCACTTGCTGTAGTGATGGAGGCGGCCCGAGGTAGAGTTCGTCAACTGGGAGTGGAGGAGGCACAAGCTACGTATAAAGTGGTGACAGGTACGTTCTTGGTTAACTCGGTGCTTGCTATGGTGACGATTGATAGCGGGGCTACTCATCCTTCTGTGTCTCACATAGTCAGTGAGTGTTTGGGGTCGAGTTGTAGGACGGTTAGGCTGTCCACTTGTGGTTGCAGTTGCTGAAGACAGGACCTCGACGGTTACTGACGTGTACCGGGGGTGCACTATGGAGATCTCTGGTGTGAGGTTCCTGATTGATTTGATTCTGATCGCTATGCGGGAGTTGTGCGTGACTGTAGGCATGGATTGGATGGATGCGTATGATGCGGAGATTGTTTGTCGTCGCAAACAAGTACGAGTTCGAACCCCAAGTGGGGGAGAAATGCTAGTTCAGGGCGGCTTGCCCAGGCGGACCTCAGCGATATGTTCGGCTGCGAGGGCTCAGAGGTACTTGCAGCACAGTGGTCAGGGAATTTTGGCGTATGTGATCGACACGCGCGTCGACGGAGAGAAGAAGTCTGTGGAGGATGTGCCAGTTGTACGGGAGTTTGCTGACGTATTTTCCCGAGGAGTTACCGGGGATACCTCCCGAGCGACAGGTAGAGTTCCACGTTTATTTGATTCCGGATGTTGCTCCGGTGGCCAAGGCACCTTATCGCTTGGCTCCACCGGAAATGAAGGAGTTGTACACTCGTTGCAGGAACTTATCGAAAAGGAGTTCATCAAGCCGAGTTGTCCACCGTGGGGAGCCCCGATTCTGTTTGTGAAAAAGAAAGACGGGTCCCAACGGATGTGTATAGACTATCGTGAGTTGAATAAGCTTACGGTGAAGAATCGTTATCCTCCGCCAAGGATCGATGACTTGTTCGATCAGCTTCAGGGAGCCTCGTGGTTCTCTAAGGTTGATTTGAGATCGGGGTATCATCGAATGCGGGTGAGGAGAGAGGATACGGAGTAAACGGCCTTTCGTTCACGTCATGGCCATTTACAAGTTTGTGGTGATGCCTCTCGGGCTCACCAATGCACCCGCAGCGTTCATGGACCTCATGAACCGGGTATGTAGCCCTATGTGGGATCGATCGGTGATCGTGTTCATCGACGATATTCTTGTGTAATCGAAGTCGAAGGAAGAGCATGAGATGCATTTGCGAGAAGTTTTGGAAGTTTTGAGGCGGGAGAAGCTGTATGCTAAGCTCTCCAAGTGTGAGTTCTGGTTACGAGAGGTCCACTTTCGAGAACATGTCGTGAACCAGAATGGTATTATGGTGGATCCGGCCAAGATTACGGCTGTGATGCGGTGGGAAGTGCCAAAGACTCTCACTGAAGTACAGAGTTTTCTTGGGTTAGCAGGGTACTTTCGGAGATCCATTCAGGATTTCTCCAAGATTGCTTTACCGATGACCCGATCGACGAAGAAATCTGCGGCTTTTAGTTGGGGTGAAGAGCAGCAGAGGGCTTTGGGGAGCTACGCAGGCGTTATGCGAGGCTCCGATGCTGACTTTGCCGGAGGGTATGTAAGAATTGGTGGTGTTTGCTCTCAAGATTTGGAGGCACTATTTGTATGGCGTCAAGTGTATACACTAACCATAAAAGCCTCCAGTACTTGATGACCGGAAAAACCTCAACATGCGTCAGAGGAGGTGACTTGACGTGGTCAAGGATTATGATGGTGAGATACTTTACCACCCCGGTAAAGCGGATGTTGTTACGGACGCACTTAGTCGACATCTGGATGGTGAGCCACTGTGGGGCTTGTGTCAACGGTTAACAGTGGTTGCACCTCTTCTCGAGTCGATAGGTAGTGCTCAAGAGGTGGCAGTTTTGGAGGAAAATGCCAATAGCGAGAGAGTTTCGAGGGAAATTCCGAATTTTGTCCGTGATAGTCATGGGTCAATTGCTCGGTCTTAATGGAAGGTTGGGTATCCCACGCGTGTGGGTACTGTAGGCCGAATAGTATCGGTTAGGGAATGCTGCCCTTTGTAATAAAGAGGATAAATGCGTAGAATTTTTGAGGTAAATAGTATACTTAGGTGTCGACTTTCGGGCTTAAGGCCAAATGCCTTAGTGTAATTGGGGAATTGTAGTCGATTTTAAGGAAATTATGTTGATGGTAGTAGTAATCCTGAGATGTTTGCTTGTGGTGAATGGTTGTGGTGGAGTGACCTTCGTGGATGATTATAAATTTACTAGTTTGATAATTCATGTGGAATAAATTGTGGGAGTCTATTAGAACTCGTGAAAGTTAATCGACAGTTAATGATAGGAATGATCGAATTCGAGTATCCTGTAGGGTATATTGGTGAGCAACTTTAGAATGGTTAGAGCTTGAAATTTGAATCGGGATGTTTTGATTATCTATGGTTGGGAGACAACCGAAGTCGTTTGACTAGGAATGAATCCAGTTGTTGGAATGTTCCTCCGATCATACTTGCGGTGTGCTTGAAGGAGTTTTGTGGTAAGAAAAGTATTCGAGAGATTTTTAGGCGGTGTGGGAAATCTTAAATTCCAGTTAGTGAAGGTCTAGTGGAAACACCGAAAGTGTTCCGAGTGAACTTGGGAACCTGAGGTTGAGATGTGGGAGACCTATCTATAGCTATTCACGGGCATAGACTTCGAGGACGAAGTCTAATCCAAGTGGGGGAGAGTTGTAAAGCCCGTATCCCGGTATGTATTCTCGTTATTCCTTTTTTTTTTTAAAAAGGAGCATTTAATTAATTAACGTGGTTTCCGTTAGCGGGGTTAGCCGAGTCGGGCCAAAAAGTTAAGTGAAGTAACCTTTGTGGGATTTTGCTAAGAAGTGTAAGTTGAGGGGCTGTTTGGGACTTTCTCCATAGTTGGGCAAGAGGATCGGCCAAGAGGCACGACCCCTCCCCTCCCCTTCGGTTTCATCTTAACAATCCTCCCCAAAAACCCTTACCATTTTCTTTCCCTTCCCCTTGTTGTTTTCGGCCAAGAAGAAAGGGAAGTGAAACCGAGAAGAAAAGAGAGAGAGACCGAAAGAGAAAGAGAGCGAGAGTCGAGAGGAGGAAGGAGGCGATCACCGGCGTGAGGGAACCAGCGTCGGGACTGGTCGGAAAGGAGGAAGAAGAAGGATTCCGTTAAGGTAAGTGTCCCGTTCGTTTTATTGATGTTCTCTTCGTCGGAAATTGTAAACCGCAACCACCGTGTCACCGCCAATCACCACCACCTCCGGAGGCGGCAGTGGGAGGTGCTTGGTGTGTTTCAGACCATGGTAACCCTAAAACAGTAAGTCAAGTTGTTTTGCGGGTCTGTTTGGATTAAGACGTCTTATTAGGATCAAGTTCAAAAGGTTATCATTTTATGTAATTTTTTTAGTGTTCTGTCCAGTTCTTCAATCGTGCGTAACTTTCTCGTCGTAACTCGGATTGAGGCGAATCCGGTGCCCACGGTTCACATTCTGTGTCGGGCACGTTTTTCGTGTTTTAGATAAAGTTTGGTTCGGCCTCTAGCTAGGCGAAAAAGTGTGGTTTTTACAGCAGGTCGGGATTTTAGACAGCTTTCTGTCCCTGTTTTGTATGGAGCATAACTCCTGATAGGAATGTCGGATTGGGATGAAACTGGTGTCAACAGTTCCCATTCTGAGCCTAGTAACTTTTCTATGTTTTGGGGAAAAACCAGTTCGGACCGTAGCCTATGTCAAATCGTCGTTTTGTACTGAAAGGTTCTGTTTCTCGCTGTTCTGCGAATCGTTCTTGTAAAATCCATATTAAATTATAGAAAAATCGTTAGGACGCGTGCGATACGTCCCTGGAACCGTGAAACTTAGAACTTCGTGATTATGGAATTTGATTTCTGTATTTATCAGTTTTTAGGGGGTAAATCAGGTCCCGAACAGACCCGTGTTTTAGATAAAAAGCTGGGATGTTTAGTCTTATAAAATCTTGTAAAGGTGTCGTGAGTTGGGACCTTCCGTTGACGTTTTTAGTGCGTAATTAGGTGGGAAAATGTGAGGAAGGTTGACTTGCTGGTGTTGCGGCTCGGGAGCGCGTCGCTTTGCTTTGAGGTGAGTTCTCTCACCGCGTAGTTAGGAATTTCATGTATGTCGTTCTTTTGTGTTACATGTTATTACGTGTATTTATGTGCTTACATGAATTAGAGGGGATGTGATAACTGGTTGTGATTTGTTAAATTCGTATGTGGAATATATATATATGCATGTGTACACCTCGGTGGGACTGAGGGGCTCGGTGGGACCGAGGGCTTGGTAGGACTAAGCTAGTACAGTAATCTTTACTCGGTGGGACCGAGGGCTTGGTGGGACTAAGCTAGTACGGTAATCTTTACTCGGTGGGACCGAGGGCTCGGTGGGACTGAGCTTGCATTAACGTGTTTTGTGTACTCGGTGGGACCGAGGTTCGTACTTATATAATAATCATTATGTGGTTTGATATTCGTAGTGATGGTGATGTTGCCTACTTGCGAGTAGGGGTGATATGCGTGGGGTTGCTACCTACGTGTGTGGTTGGATTCACTAAGCGTTTAGCTTACCCTTCCCCAATATGTTGTGACTGCAGGTGCGAGCGGCAGTCGGGCTTGACGGTACACACAAAGCGCATGCGTCGGGAATTGTTGGAATTTACACTTTTGAACTTTTAGATTTTATTTATAATATTTCCGCTGCATAAATTCTTTTGACTGTTTGAGTTGACGATATTAACTTTAATTGAGTTACGGTTTATTAAAAATGTGGTTGTTTTATAATGGAATATATGTTTTAGAAAATTTAAATTTCCTTGTAATTTTTGGGACGTTACATAGTGGTACATAATTCAAATTAGAATTAAAACCAAAGTCAAAATTCTGACATTGCCGTGGGTTTTGATCCTTGGATCCTTGCCCAACACCACTTGTGCTTGCTCCACCCTTATTCTTGACAACCCGACAATCCCGCTTGAGATGGCCGGTCATCCCACAGGTCCAACAGGTTAATTTAACCTTCTTATTGGGCCCTTTCTTGGCTTCGTTGAACTTACGTTTTCCCTTGAAGTTGTTAGACTTTCCCTCTTCAACCATGTTCACCGAAGGTGCAGAAACCTCCTTTATCTTAGGTTTCTCAGCCTCTTGTGCCCGAAGAGATTCCTCTATGCGCAAGTGACTACCGAGTTGTACAAGAGACAACTTTTCCTTCTTGTGTTTCAACATATGTTTGAAATCTTTCCAAGAGGGGGGCAGTTTATCAATAATACTCGATACGGAGATGGATTCGTCCATCTTCATATTATGTTGAGCATATTGGCCGAGAATGCGAAGGAGCTCATTGTATTGCTCCATCACCGGCCTTGAGTCTACCATTTTGTAATTATTAAAATTACTCACCAGGAACTTCTTACTAGAAGCATCCTCAGCCATGTATTTGGACTCGAGAGAGTCCCATAGCTCTTTGGAGGATTCAACGTTCTGATAAATATCGAAGAGGGAGTCACACATACTGTTCAAGATGTGGCCACGACAGATGTAGTCGTCAATTTCCCACTTGCCACGACGTCGGGTCACCTCCAATGTCTCGTTTTCCATCAGCTCCGGTATCGGGGTGCTCAGCACGTACACGACCTTCAATGTTGTCAGCAAGAAATGCATCTTCTTTTTCCATCTACGGAAATCGACGCCTTCAAACTTCTCAAGTTTTGTGAACTTGGAAGTCATGTTTCTCACGGATTGATCACCCGCCATCTCTCTTCACGATGAATAAATATCTCTTACGATTGTTGGGGGGATTACGGTACAATATCGTGGGAGAGATAGAGTGATAGAACTTGGATAAACAACAGAGATCGCGTGAGAGCTCGCTTTCCGTAAGAGATATTTCGACCCTATCTGCCTGGGTATCACGAAATTCTCTAGAGGATAATCTCTATGTTTCGGTGTATCGATCAAGGCAGTGATCGATTCATACTTATACACCTTTAGAGAATCGTAACTGACCAATATTGAATCAGGTAGTAATATCTCAATTAATCAGATTGATTGTGGAATTAAAGATGGGAGTTACAAATGAGAAAAGCCTTCCAGACGCCGGCGCTACTTTCCGCGCCAGCAAACTCGCGCCGAAATGAGCGCCAACCAGCAAACAGACCACGACGCCAGTATCCGCGCTAGCTAACTGGCGCCGGAATGCGCGCCAAACACAAACCAGAGCATGGCGCTATCCAACTGGCGCCTGGCGCCGACGCCCATTTCTCAATACCACTTTGTAACGTGCCATTTTCAACCATCCAACAATCCCGGGTTCTAGTTAGCTTACACGAGTGTGCACTCCACACCTCCTAACTTATGTTATATCTTAGCTAATCAACCCCATTATTACCTTTGTGAATCCAACTATACAAAATGAACATATGTTTTCACTAAAATCACCAACACAAAAGATATATAAAAACATCAAAATATAACTTATCAAACATGACTAATTTATTAACTATTTTATCTGCCAATATATTTTCTTGATAACCAACAATTACCTTATCAACCATTTCATGAAAACCCATTTGACATTATTTGGAAGTTCAATGGATTAAGAATGCATATGCATTGGAGGAAGAGGCAATCAAATCTCAAATCATTGAAAGCCAAATTTGATGGCATGATCTTGTGAGACATGGTATCAATCTTGGAATTAAGAATATATATATATATATATATATATATATATATATATATATATTATACATATGAGCATTAGTTTTAAAGTACAATGAACCTCGTTTTATTTAAATGTGGTACATACAACCAAAACGAACTCCAATGTTGTTGGATGAAACCCGCATAACGGCTCATATATCTATGATTTTGTACCAAATTATTAGCACTCTTGGAAGTTGCTATGAACCCACCATTTCCATTATTATAATATTATTACTTTTTTAAGAGGTATGAATTCTAAAATCTGATTTCACTTCTGATTTGTAAGAGGTGGTATTGAAGTCTGAAATCTGAATCAATAAGACTTTTTGTTTTTGTAAACTGACAAACGTCTGAATATGTATTATTTTCTATTTTATCCCTAAAAATTTCAACTTAAATACGTCAATTGAAGTGGGCATCGATAATCGGAGGACAAAATCGAAAAAAAAAACTAAAAAAGGACACTGACAGATTTGCGAGGTTGTGGAGTTTTAATCATATATCAAACACCGAAGAGCCGATTTAAGCGATTCAAAATTTTTTGGAAAGCCAACACACAAGTATATGATCTTCGTGTTTTGTGTTTTCGCAAATTCGGGGAGCATCAAGGCTAAAACCAAGGTTCTAAATGACGTGAGGCGTGACGTGGCGGCGAGGTCAAGCCTTACGAGTTACGGCGAAGCCATGGCGTTTTCCAAGGCGTGACTTAAGGCGGCAAGTTTACATATAATATTATGTATATAAACGTGTGTGTGTGTTTATGTCAGTGTCTTGAACAATAATGATTAATTTATTGACAATTTAACTTCATATAAAATGATAAACAAAAAAATTTCTAAATTCTAATATATAGTAATGGACAAATTCTAATCAAGTGCATATATTCGAAGAATCGAAAGTACAGATTTGTAATGTTATAACGCGCCATGGTGGGCCATGGCGTGCCACGACGCGCCATAACGAGTTCGACACCTTGTATCCACGCCAAGGGGTTAACGTGGCGGCAAAGCCAAGCTTTGGTGGCATGGCGCGCCATGGCGGCACCAAGGCGAGTTTTTTAGAACATTGGCTAAAACCGACGTTAAAATCGAAAGAATGGTGTTGGATGGAAATAAGAGGTAATCAAGTGGCTAGGTTGTCACTTAATTATTCAGAGGACATTAAGACTTAAGAGGCTCTGAAAATGATGACAAAACAAACGGTCTGAATCATCTTACGTCTGACCGAATCAAACATAAGTGGCAATTAAGAGCTTATTTTGTAAAAAAAACAAACACCACCTTATATTTATTTATTAGTTATACACAAATATGGAGGGAATTAGGAAATGGAATAGAAACACCTGAAGTATTTTTTTTATTTGAAAGACAATAATACTATTAAGTGAAAAAGTCAAAAAGAAATACAATACAAATTATTATTGTAAGGTGCAGAGGTCAAACAAAACAAGAATCAAATAAAACGAAAGCTAACGAGGAGATTACAAGAAAAGATAATGGTGGTGAACCACTAAACAATGGAAAAGAGAGGCTATTTAAATTTTAAAATTACGAGATGGGAGAAATATGATACGTTCCTAGGATCCCTGTTCATAGGAGCGTATCCAGAATTTTTTTTCATACGGTGACACCATATAATATAGGCAAAAAATATTTACAAAAAACACGGTTTTTATCGACGTGTTTCATCTTTTTACCGGTGTTCAATATTGTCTGATGTGCTTTTAGCCTAGTTCCACCGTTTCGAGGGATTTTTGAAACTTTTTACTTGATTTCGAGAGATTTTTAAGTTTTTTTTATCGATTTCGAGAATGTTTTTTCATTTTTTTGGTTGATTTCAAGAGTTTTTTTTCTCTATTTTTTGGTTGATTTCAGTAGTTTTTTTGTTCATTACGAGGTATGGTTGCACCTTCTTGAAGTTTCAAAATTAATACGGTAGCACCTTCCAAAACGATACGGTTGCAATGCTTATAAGTCAAAAATATTTTTAATAGGCTAACAATGCTTATAAGTAAAAAATATTTTTAATATAGTATGTTTTTATTTATTTACATTTTTATAAATAACCTAACAATACTTATAAATCAAAATTTATTTAATAAAACTTATTTTTTTTTATTTTAAAATTTTTGTTCTTAATAAGTTAACAATGATTATAAATCAAAACTTTTAAATTATTTTATTTTTTTAGTATTATTTATAACAATATTTGTTTTTTTTCTTATAGTAAGTTAACAATACTTATTTTAATAAATTATGTTTTTTAAGTAAGATAACAACTGCTTTTAAATCAATATATCAATCAATATCTATCTATCTATCTATATATATATAAATAAAGAAGAATGTGGTAGAGAGAGTTAAAGAGAAGCCTCCATTGAGGCTTTAGAATTTTGTTAGAGTTTTGATTTTTTTTTTAAAAGAAAATGTTGCATTACTTGTTTACAACCTTTCATTCTCTTTTGTATTTTTTGTTTAAACTTTTTTTATCTTTTAGTAGGCTAACATCAAGATATGTATATATATATATGTATATATATATATATATATATATAAGAGAATGTGGTAGAGAGAGTTAAAGAAAATCTCCATTGAAGCTTTAGAATTTCGTTAAAGTTTTGATTTTTTTTAAAAAGAAAATGTTGCATTAATTGTTTACAACCTTTTATTTTCTTTTGTATTTTTTGTTTATATTTTTTTTTCTTTTAGTAGGCTAACAATGGTTATAAATCAAAAATATTTTTAATAATGTGTGTTTTTATTTATTTACATTTTTATGGATAACCTAACAATCAATATATATATATATATATAGGAGAATGTGGTAGAGAGAGTTAAAAAGAAACTTCCATTGAGGCTTTAGAATTTTGTTAGAGTTTTGATTTTTTTAAAGAAAATGTTGCATTCATTGATTACAACCTTTCATTCTCTTTTGTATTTTTTTGTTTATATTTTTTTATATTTTAGTAGGCTAACAATGATTATAAGGCTATGTTTGGCAAACTAGCTGATAAGCTAGCTGATGAAAAAGTCACATTTGACAAAACTAGCTTATAAACATGTAAAATGACAAAAAATGACATGTTAAAAAAATTATTATTTATAATAATAATTGTTAGTAAATAATAAGAAGGGGCAATATTGGAATATTAATAAAAAGCTACTGAAACGCTACTCCAAGTAGCGTTTCAAAAAGCTAGCTTATGGTCATCCAAACATGTACACAAAAAAAAAGCTAGCTTATTTTTACCAAACAATGCCTAAGTCAAAAATATTTTTATTATTGTATGTTTTTATTTAGAGTAAATTACGAATTTGGTCCCTGTGGTTATGTCAAAATTTGGATTGGTCCCTAAATCAAACTAATTACAAGAATAATCATCATGGTTTAGGTTTTGTTATGGATCAGGTCTCTATTTCTAACTCTATTTAATTTTAGCAAGTTAAGTTAGGGTCATTTTGGTCTTTTATTTATTACTATAAAAATCACTTTTAAATACTAATGACGTGTCCCCCGTCTCTATTCCCTCATCCTCCCCAAACACCACAACCCTTCTTCTCCGGCACATAACCACTTTATGGCTAGCTTCTCTTCTCTTCTGTGGCTGAAGTCTTTCTTGGCCTGGTTGCCACAGTCTTGACAAGTCTTGCTGGATCCTGACGGTGACGGTGACGGCGACCCACCACCGCCTTGCAGAAACCCATGATCGGAAATCATTGCTTTGTTCCAATAATTATGTGGTTGTGGTTGTGTTTGCTTCCAGAACTGAATGCTAAAATTGCTATTATTATTGGTGTTGCTGCTACCCGTCCAGAGCCCACTGATAAAACTGAAGTTTTCAAGAATGAGGCAGGCATAAAAGCAACATATAAACACAGTTTCAAGCTTTAAATTATTTTGATTATGTCTGAATAACAATAAGAATACATTCAGAATGAAACGAGAAATTATACGACAAAAACCAATTTTATCTCTAATTGTAATAAATTCAAAATCGAAAGGGTAAAACTAAAACGATACCGATCTGGACTTTAGAGACGACATCCCAAAAGAAACCGAACTTGGAGTCGTAGGCCGAAGCGGACTGGCGGAGGAAGCACCAGCGGCTGAATCGGGGGAGGGGATTTCGAAACATTCTTTCTCTTCGGCGATTCGGCAATAGAAGGTTCGAATGAAGGTTTAGGGGTAGGAGGTGGAGTAACGAAGACGGTGTAAGGACCGATCTTGCCGATCATTGGCGGTGTCGTCGGTTCTTTGTTGATCGACATTTTCAATTTCAGAATAAACAAACAGTTAGTTTTTCAGCAAAGTTTTATCGGATTTTTGAGATAAAGAAGGAAAAAGTGTCGATTTGAAACGTGATAGATAAAGGGTTAACGATTTAATTATAGGAATGCGTGAAAGTGAAGTGAGAATCTCGAAGCAGATCAAAGGGTTTAGGAGAATATAGAGTTGCAACAACTTCTCTCTCTCTCACACACACACACTCATGGTCTGTGGTGTTTGGGGAGAAGAAATAGAGATGGGGGACACATCATTGTTACGAAAACACAAAGTGGTTATGCGCCGGAGAAGAAGGTCTGTGGTGTTTGGGGGAGGAGGAGGGAATAGAGATGGAGGACACGTCATTTAGTAATTGGTATTTAAAAGTGATTTTTAAAGTAATAAATAAAAGACCAAAATGCCCCTAACTTAACTTGCTAAAATTAAATAGAGTTAGAAATAGGGACCTGATCCATAACAAAACCTAAACCATGATGATTATTCATGTAATTAGTTTGATTTAGGGACCCAATCCAAATTTTGACACAACCAGGGGACCAAATTCGTAATTTACTCTTTTATTTATTTACATTTTTATTAATAACCTAACAATACTTATAAACCAAAATTTATTTAATAAAATTTATTTTTTTTCTGAATAAGTTAACAATGATTATAAATCAAAACTTGTAAATTATTTTATTTTTTTAGTAAAATTTATACCAATATTTGTTTTTTCTTTCTTTTAATAAGTTAACAATACTTATTTTAATAAATTATATTTTTTAAATAAGATAACAACTGCTTTTAAATCAATATATCAATCAATATATATATATATATATATATATAAAGGAGAATGTGGTAGAGAGAGTTAAGGAGAAGCCTCAAGCCTCCATTGAGGCTTTAAAATTTTGTTAGAGTTTTGATTTTTTTTAAAAACAAAATGTTGCATTAATTGTTTACAACATTTCATTCTTTTTTGTATTTTTTAATATTTTTTCTTATATTTTAGTAGGCTAACAATGCTTATAAATCAAAAATATTTTTAATATTGTATGTTTTTATTTATTTACATTTTTATGGATAACCTAACAATCAATATATCAATGTATACATATATATAAAGAAGAATGTGGTAGAGAGAGTTAAGGAGAAGCCTCACTATAAACGAAAGACTTTTCCCTACGAAATTTTCCCTGGAAAATCTGTCGCTAAAGGATGATTCGTCACAAAACCGTCACAAAGTTGGTGGGTAATTTTTTGGTGGGTAATGCAAATTAGTGACAGATTACCCAGGGATTCATGGACATTTTCTCGAAAAACATCGTATTCTACCCAACCATTGGTATTTTCTGGATGATCACTGGGTAATCACCGACGGAAATTTTTCAAGGTAAATTTTTGTGGGGAAAAGTCATTTGTTTTGTAGTGACTCCATTGAGGCTTTAGAATTTTGTTAAAATTTTGATTTTTTTTAAAAAGAAAATGTTGCATTAATTGTTTACAACCTTTCATTATCTTTTGTATTTTTTGTTTATATTTTTTTTTATCTTTTAGTAGGCTAACAATGCTTATAAATCAAAATTATTTTTAATATTGTATGTTTTTATTTATTTACATTTTTATGGATAACCTAACAATACTTATAAATCAAAACTTATTTTATTTATTTATTTAATTTTTGTTTTTCTTAATAAGTTAACAATGATTATAAATCAAAACTTTTAAATTATTTTATTTTTTTAGTAAGATTTATACCAATATTTGTTTTCTTTATTTTAGTAAGCTAACAATACTTATTTTAATAAAATTTGTTTTTTTAAGTAAGATAACAACTGCTTTTAAATCAATTTTTGTTAAACTATATTAATCTTTATAATAATATTTGTATTCACCGCGCAAGGCGCGATGCTGTTATCTAGTAAGACAATAATTATAAAACATGCATTTGAAGTTTAAAAAACAAGTGTCATTTCACTTTATTTTTAAATATAATTTCAAAACTAATATATTCATTTTATATAAATTGTATTTAATTATATTGTATGAATTGCCTTTATATCATGGGATACAGAAAACACAAAAATATGTTGTTTTAAACTAAAATTTCGTTTTCGAAAAACAAATATAGAATGAGACGCAACTATCCAGGAAAAAAAACAGTTCATAACTTCATATCATGTAAGCGTGAAATATTCTACTCCAATAGGGAAAAAAGAGATGCGCTCTATAAAGTATAAAGTAAAGGATCCATATATATGATCATAACCATTGTGCATTTGTGGTTGCTCTTGAAACTTGAGTTTCGATTATTATCGTTTTCTAAAATGTAACGATTATGAATAAATAAATAAATATTCATCTTATACTTATTTGTCACCATTTTTTGTATATATATGTGTATATATATATATATATATATATAGGAGTGTTATCGGGTACAAACCAAATAGATTGTACAAACTGTATAAACTCATCTCCATCAATCACGTAACTTCTTTTTTTATATCCATAAGGGTATTTTAGGGTTTTTAGCATATTTTTTCATCTCCATCAATCACGTAACTTCTTTTTTTATATCCATAACTTCTTTTTTTATATCCATAAGGGTTACTGTGAAAGTTTAGTGTTAATTTTTTGGTCTCACGGTCTCACGAAAACAGGTTGGTCTCACGTGAACCCAACTCTATATATATATTGGTTTTTTATATATATATTTTAATAATAAATGGACAAAAGTAAAAACATGTATGATGATCTACCCTTTTGTCCATGTTAATGTTGGGATCAAACTTATGACTAAATGATTAATATATGCTTAATGCATTTGTTTTGGTTCTCAAACTTGTCATCAATCCAATTAAACAATGTTTATCATGTCTCCTTCATGTTCCCTTTTTACCCACTTCAAGTTTTTCTATTTCTCAAATGTTTCCTTGATTTCCACAAAGAAAAAGATAATAACTTATCTTTAATTATTTTTTAATTTTACAATGTAACTTTGAAATGATTAATGCATCAAGACACCTTTTTAGATCGTACAATTGCAGTTTTTCTAGATTCACATGTTTATTATTTCATTAGCTACCAGAAAAACGTATATCTTTTGAAATAAGGTGTTTTTATGATGTCCATGTGTTCAAAGAAATTACTGATGGAATATTAAAAAAGTGCATAGTTTTAAATCTTTTTAAAGATTATACTCGGAGGCATTTTCAACCGATGGTGAAAAGAAAAAAAAGTGATTGTCCTACAGAGGAGGGGTCCATGAACATGAAAGGCCTAGCTACAAACGCACACACGAACAACATAAAGAAGACCCATGCCAATCAATTTACCATTAATAAGGAAACACTTATCCTATTTTCCGTCAAAGAATAAATTCCAAAAAGATGTAAAAAATACATCATTAGGAAATGAACGGTAGACCTTCCTCTACAATGTAACGTTTTGATAGATTAAAACATTATGCACCTTTTATCTAATAATATAAAAGTTATGTACCATTATTCTTTTAAACTTGACTTGAAAGGTCAAAATGGTAAAATTGGGCTTTGTTTTATGTTGGAGTAGGGGAAGGGGAGGGGTTATACATTGTATGGCATTGAAATAATGGCTTTAATAATTGGACCATACTACCCTTTCCCTAGGTCTATAAGAAGGATGATTTTGGCCATTGATATCATGCACCATTCCTCCATTGGCTTCAAAGTTCTCAAAGTAGATAGATATGGGAAGTAAAGATGCAAAGATAAGGCCACAAAGCAAAGGGCTTGGCAAGTTTCTTAAAGAGCAAAGAGGAAGGCTTTACATAATCAAGAGATGTGTGGTCATGCTACTTTGTTGGCATGATTAGATACTCACACGTTTTTTTGTGAGACAGTCGTTTAAAGAGAATTTGAGATACACTATCCGAACTTGAGGCTGTGGAATACACGAGTGAAATATTTGCTTTTAATATAATTGTATATATTGTGGACATGTGGTTAACGTAGAGCTGCTGACCATGTTGCATTTAAAACATGTGTCGTATTTACAGTAGAGTTTGGTTTTAACGAATTGAGCTTTTCGTTTTTTATCTACCGTGTTTAGAGAAAATGTGTACAATATGTACCCTCTGAAGCAAAAAAATAAACTATGTTGTTTGGGCAACATTAGTCGGTAAAAAATCATTGATTTAAATGTTTCAAGAATATAACTTCCACTTAATTTGAAATACAATCTTATTTCATCATGTAAGATACAAACGTTCAAACGTCGATATCAATTATTATAAGTTAATTTTGCGATTAAAGCATAAAATCGGTCTCTAGAAACTAAATTTTTTAAGGCATAAGTTGAAAACAAATATGTTTCTTTAAGATCTAAAAAACTGTATTAGATATACATAACTTTTACAACTAATTCATCCATATTCAATGAGGGACTTGAAACAAAATCTATAGTTTATTTCAAACAAATTTTAATAAATTCATTTAGTTTGAAACATGGTTTTTTCCATGATGATAAAATCAAGATGCCAATGGAAATGGTAGTCAACCATCTACAAGGGTTTAAAGGTAAATGTATGACCGCATGGGACATTTATCAAGCTTTTAAATTGGTTAGATGATTAGTGGGATTTTGTCTAATAGATTTTATAGATTTAAATCTTACATATGTTATTAGTTTTTTTTTGAATGGCGGAAACTTTATTAAAACTAGCAAGACGTTAGGGAAAGAAATTACATATCTGAAATGGTGAAAAGTGGGTTTTATAACCACCCCATCCAATTAATCTTAACCTTACTACACCTACTAGTAACCCAATAGTACAAATGAATGACAATATTATCCCACAACACCGCATTCATGGGCTTGAAGTTCTAAACAACGTCCCATTCTTGTGAGACCAAATACACCAAAGATCCGTAAGTATGACCGCTTGTAGACAAGCTGACTCCACTTTCTTCAACCTCAACGAGCTCAACCAGTCCGTCCAAACGAGAGCCCGAATATCAAACTCTACCACCGACCAATTTTCTTCTAAATATCTCGGGCCATATGACATTCGAAAAACAAATAATCCACAGATTCTATATCCAAGTCTTAAATCGGACATAAGATGTAATGCACATCAATACATCTTTTAACAAGATTATCCATGGTTGGGATCTTATTCAGACCCAAACGTCATTCAAGGACATTGACCTTTATCGGCACAAGATTGTTGCATCTAGTATGAGCGTAATTGTAACACCCCCTTCCTGAGATGGAAAGGAGGTTACGATCAACTTAAAACGAACTGCTAACATAAACATATAAGGCCACTATTAACCTCATTAAAATTAAAATAAACATCATCAAATATAACAATTGCCTCGAACGATATATTTTCTTTCTTCCAAACTTGTTTTACAACATCAACTAAACTTACAATTTCTTACCAACAACCTCTTAGATCTGAGAAAACTTCGGATCCCTTACTCCTTAGATTCCTGCCGCGAAGAAAGAAATGCGGCTGAGCCAAACGCTCAGTGCACAGATACAATAGATAACAAACGAATAATCGAACTAAACACCGAATAATAATAATAAAAAATAAGGTTTTAGGCAACAAACATACTCTAAAGACGAAACTCGAAGTTCTAAATGTTCATCAAAATTAGATTGAGCATAAGACACACAAGATGTAGCTTCAACAATAACATACGGAAATAATCATAACCAAGAAACAAAATTAAAAGACGTTGGACCGAACAAATCGATTTTTACATGTTTAATTAAACCGTAAACAAATGAATATTTAGAAATTCGTTATTTCACAATAAGTAAATCTTTTCGAAGATCAAAACTGTCAAATCACAACAAATATTGTCAGCTAAATATCAGCAAATTTTAGAAACTTAACTCAAAATCATATCACATTGTTGTATACCGAGCTCGAACGAATAATCGCATACACTTGCATATCAACCGACGTGACAAGTGTCAGACATCTGGCCACAAAGGCCCGTACGTTGGGTAGCAAATCCACACGTACTAAATGTGAGATGCGGCGTTGGGCACTACACCGACATCCACCCTACAAACATATCACATAAACTAGGGTCGACCCATACGCCTCCTAAATCAAATAATCACATCATATATCGCTCCACACATGAGCACAAAAGAGGAGACGCCGTGGTCTAATCACACCGCCACGGTTAGTGTCACGTCATTGGTGCCACAATGACATGCCTATGGTACCCCCATAGGTGGTTAGTAGCTCGACTTAACCGAAATAATTGTCACCACACATGTGACGTATAACAAATAATGATTTTACGCAAAAGGTGTCGGAGTCAAATAAAAGGTTATTCACACTTATTCAAAAATGTTCTCAAAACTGGGGAATCGAAATCAAATCAAACCAATTTTTATAAAATGATCGATTGCAAAACGTAAATAAGTCACATTTAAAATAACGACACCATCGACTAATACATTTGGAACAATCGAATTAAATCCCAAATAGTTGAGAATCCAACAAATAATACGACTCGAAGATGTCAAAGAATTTCATATAATTTGGTACGAATAAAGCTAACACAAACGAACCAAGCTTACCTTACGGGTGGATATATATATATATATGTATATATATACACATATATATATATATACATCGGACCAACGAACACGAACTAAAAAGAAGTTAAAAATCACGTAAAACATCTTATTAGTATTGACATCACAAATACGTGTGTAGGACAATTTTATAAAAATATGTGACCTTGAAGGATTACGAGCGAAAGAACGATATGGTAACGGACAAATTAAATAATCATGAAGCACGTATTTTGAATTAAACAAAAGCTTGGGGTTCGTAAACTTGCTTAAACGAATTGAATGAACTAAAAGGTTTAACTTCAAAAGTGTGTCACGTCACATGTGAACAAATCATACTAATTACAAAAAGAATCAAAAAGACATTTGCTTATACAAAAATGTCGACCAATTCCATTAAATGTTTTATATTTCCGAACACACTTTATTGACGACTTACGAATCGAAAAAGATTTTAAATAGCATGAGGTTTAGTAAACCATTAACATAAATACTTGAATGAAATCTTACAAAAGACTTGAAAACAAAAACATATGGAAAGCCAAAACCATAAGTAGGATAGGAATTTGACACTCAAAAGCTTTTCTAAATCGAGTATCACATGTTTTAGCACTTTACACGTTTGGAAATCCCAAATTATATCATACTTCCAGTAGGTTTTTGAAAATTATATCTAAACAAAAGTTTTACATAAAAGTCTTGTGATTCCATAAAATCAAGAATGAACTGAATCGGATTTAAAATGAATTGCATACGAATTTTTGAAAACAGTCGCGCAGTTTTGGCCTAAACCAAGATCAGTTTCGGAAAACACGGATTTTAGACGTCTTAGAATAAAAATCACAGTTTGCTCGTGTGACAATAAAACGTTGTAGACATCTCCAGGTTTTCAAAAACGTATTATCTGAATTAATCCGATAAACGAGCGATTTGTTATGATTTTTACAAATAACACAAATTTTCAGAGAGAAAATTGGCAGCTTATAAAAACAGATTTTGAACTTTTTAACATATTCATACGTCGATTTATCGCATGCAAGACCAAAAGAGAACTCACCCAAGAATAGACCAGATCAAACGATAAACACGAGAACGCAAATCAACTTGATGGAAAAGGAACACATTGAACACAAAATCGAACGAAAAGAATCGAAAGAAAAGTAAGGAACTACGTGTGTGTGTATATATATATACATATAAAACGAATCAAATAAATGTAAACAAGAATTACACATACAACAGATCGAATAAACACCAACGAAAGGGGAGTAAAGAATCCGTACCTTTAATTAATATCTGAAAATCGCTAACGAAAACTCGATCAAATTTCTTCAACGAATATCTAAAATCACGATCAAAACTTCAAACATAAAACCAACCTCAAACCCTAATATTTATGTTTGGAAGTCCAACGATTTCCAAGTAGGCATCGATTTTTTTTCCTTTGATTTCCTCCATAAACTTAACTCCTCATACTCATGAGGTAAATACTAAACCTAAAATACTAATTGATGTGAAGCAACTGCCGCCATCACAACGTAGGCTATCCACAAAATCTCAAAGTTACCTTTATAACTCAACTTCTCAAATAATAGAAAAAAAATAAAACCCTAATTTGACTATATATCTAATGGCATCGATTTCAGCCAAGAGGTTATCCAAACATTCCAAGTTTTGCTTGTTGACAAAAATAATCCCTCTAATTTCATAAGGTTTCAAACTTGAGCTAAAACATTTGTTTACTGAAATTCTAAAAAAAATACGGGATATTACAGTAATCAATCACCAAGATTTTAGAGTCTAAGTACTTCCGAGTGGAAGCCAGCGAAAACTCACCCGAGTCGTCAATGCACCAACACCATCTATCCGTTGACCAGAGAACATCTCAGTTCCAAGGAGATCCCGTAACGCTACCATCTTAGTCGCTTCCACACCGCCTCTCGGCATCCTGCGCAAAAATGAACCCCAATCCTCCATTTCCACACGATCTATAACCGAAGCCATTTTATCGCATTCAAGCTCATACGTCCTCGGGAATTGCATTATAAGAGAAGTATCTCCCAACCACACATCTTCCCAAAAAAGTGTAGCTCTCACATCCCCCCACTTTTCTTCAAGAATGATAAGATATTTATACCCTTTTTTTCAACTGTTGGACCGCCTTCAAAATATCAACCCATATAGAATTTGACTCCTTATGAAGTAATCATGAGCCTATAAGACTGCAATTACCGTATATTGACTTGATCACTTTTACACATAATGCGTTTTGATCCATCCGGAATCGCTATATCCATTTGAAGAGTAAAGCTCTATTAAACGCAAACAAGCTTCCAATTCCAAGACCCCGTCCCTGCTACTGGCTAAGCACTTTCTCCATTACACCCAAACCATTTTCTTATTCTCAACATCACCTCCAACAAAGAACCAGTTCCTCAAGGACTCCATAATTTTTTCAACCTAGATAGGCATTTTGAAAATAGACATATAATAAGTAGGAATGCTTCCCTAAGATCCACATATGTTATTAGTTTTTAAGAAGTGTATTCATTCGTCATAAAACTTAAAAGTCTTTTTTAGATCCTATAAAATAGATGTTTAGATCCACATATGGTGTCAGTTTGGCCACCTATTTGGTTGACCGACATTGAAATAAAATCTATTAAAAAATTATAATTTGTCTGTTTGGTTCACAAAACATGGTTTAAGAACTAGAATGAAATATTGATAAATGAAAAATGCTTTTTTTTTGAAAATTTTAATTTTTTTAAAACTAAAAACACTTTGAAAAAATAAATATAATAATTAAAATAAATAAAATAATTAAATAAAAAATAATTATAATAAATAAAAAAAATAATAAATATTTCAAAAAAAGTTAATTAAATAAAATATACCTCAAAAAAGTATTTTAAAAAGTTAAATAAAAAAACAAAAATATTATATTAATATAATTAGATTATATTTGGGTTAATATGTATATTTGAGATTAAGAAAATGTAGATTCCATTCCATCAAAATCTAAATTTATTGTGAAATAATGTTGAAATCCTTTATTTGGAATTTGATAGAATTTGAAGATTCTTTAAAAAAAAAAGAATAATCAAACCAAAAAAAAATGAAATTTGACCAAAAGAATTCAACATTTTGGGCTATTTGTGAATGATTCAAAGACTTGGGCTTGGTGAGTGTATAGACTATAGATTGGGCCTTGCAAATGACACACACACACACACACACACACACACACACACACACACACACACACACACACACACACACACACACATATATATATATATATATATATATATATATATATATATAGGGTTAGGTTCATTTGTTAACTTCTTTTTTGTGCTAACTTTGTTAACTCCAATCAACCAATATAAGCCACTTTACATGGTGGTTACAACTTACAAATGTGTATCCAACCATTAAATAGGGGTATGAATGTAAATCCATGTATTTGTATTATGACATTCATTTATTGGGGGAGTTACAAACATCAAATCTTCTTTGATTCTAGCTATATTATTAATTCTTAAATATGTTGTAAGTTTTTAGTATCAAATTAGAGTATGAATCCATATTATTGCATCATGAACATAGATAACAACATTATGAATTACGGTGGTTTTAACGATGTTGAGGAGAGAATGTTCATGTGTGGGTCTATAGTTCATGTAAACAAATTTATCAGATCTTCATGTAATCTGGTGAAATAACACATCACCGATTCTCAAAGTTATCACAATTTTGTGGGTATATATGTGTGTGTGTGTGTGTGTGTGTAGGAAAGAACAAAGGTAGAAGAAGCATGAGTTGGTAAGAAGACTATGGAGGCATTGAATCCTCCATAGATCATGATTTTAGTGATGGGGTTGGATATGGAAACAATCTGGTCCATACCTATGCTATGACTATGGCTATACCCTCAAAAATGCATTTGCACCACTATGTTTATACTTCTAAAAACATTACTAATACATAACTCATCACCCTTTTAATCCTCCTCTTCAATGTCTCTTTGCTTCTTCTCCTCACTTATTCATACACTTTATCACCTGCATACAAAACTGAAAAAGACCCTTCTTTATTAAAAGCTTCTTTTCACTTTTACCATAACAAATCATTATTCACTTAACCTTTCTTTCACTTCCCATATATTCCTTTCAACTTCCTTGAAGAAACATATTCACATGTTTTGTATAACAACATATCCTAGTAGCAACCAGGTGGCCTTGACCAAAACTTAGGGACTCTTTACGTACTGCTGATTCGGTCAGCACGTCCGAATCAGTCAGCATCAACTGGTTTACCTAAAGACTGATCTAACTAATAGTGCTGACCGGTGTTGATTACTGAACATGGCTGACTCGGTCAGCATCAGCTAGTTTACCTAAAATTGATCTAAGGGGCCTTTTACCCAATCGCGTACCCGACAAGCGCTTAGCGGTCAGATTCAATACCAACTTTAGTCCATTTCAAATCAAACACCAAACCATTTTGTATAAGAATTCAATTTCCGAAAAGTGTGCAAAGAAACTCGCTTGAGTAGGGGCGGGAAAAAGTGACCCAACCCGCCAACCTCACCCGAATCCAACCCAAAGTTAGGAGGTTGGTTGAGATTTTTAACCCATTTAAGTTAAATAGGTCAACACGTCTAACCCATTTAAGTTAAATAGGTCAACACGTCTAACCCATTTATGTAAATGGGTTGGGTTGAAATTTTCGACCTAAAATCGAGAGTTTCACCCTCAAAAGATGATTTAAGCAAGTTTTCACCCATATATTTCACATACTTAAGTTGGTTTCATCAACTCGATAAACCCCAAAAATACCCAAATCAAGATGAACCTAGCCATTAAATGGAAGAAAATCATACATTCATGGATTCGACTTACACTTTCAATCCTCTAAATTTGCTTCCTCACCCACTAAAATTGTAATCTAGCGCCATTGGACAAACGGAAAGAAATGAAATAAAGGGCTCCATTAACCCACTCTCAAAATTACACAAACAACCCCTTATAAATCAAGACCAAGATATAACTAGACCTTGGACTAATAACATAGTTTAAAGCTAGATAACTTAACCTTAAGAATATCAAATAGCCCTTCAAGGATATAATACTTTTCAACTTTAGCCTCTAAACTTTCCCAAAAATTCTAATTTTTGGTCATAAACCCATACTAATTTCCAACTTTCCTATGTGGGACTAATTGTTAGTTTAATACCCAATAGGAAATTGAAAACCTATTGAGACTATGAAGTATTAGTAAGACACACTTGAGATATGTGCCACCGCATGTGGTAAGTGGTATATATGTCAATGATTTCATATTTATGGCAAGTGATACATATGTGGTAAGTGGTACATATGCCAATGATTTTATATTATGGTCTTGATTTTATTGAAGCTTTTGACATGTTTATGTAACAATATGTAATTAGACTAGAACAAGAAAACACTACTTTATTTGTCTCATAAATCCAAATAAAGAATCTAAATAAATTTTAAACGAAAGGGAGAACATTGAAAGGGAAGGATTCAGTGTAAAGGATTCAAAACATGAGATGTCTAACGAATGTTTATTTTGTTTCTGTGTTTAATTTTGGACTGTTATGTAATATCCCGGGTAAGTTCGTTGGTTAAAAATCTACTTCCGTTAAATTTAATTAACTTTACAATGAAGTTTAAGGTAAGTTTAAGTGAAATTATAAGTTTAAGGGTGTTTTGGTCTTTAGTGAGAAGTTTAAGGTCTAAATGGGTAAATTAGGTTGATATTATCTCTTAACCTCTTCAGATATTATCAAACAGCAAAAATATCCAGAATTGTGTATGTGTGTGTGTGTTTTGAGAAGAGTAGAAAAAGGAAGAAAACTGTCTTAAGGTTAAAAGCTTCAAATTGGTGTATGTAAAAGTGATATTAAGGTATGTTCCTTTGTATTTTATGTTTGTAATTGTATTTAGAAGGTTTCTATCGGATTAGAATAGTCAATTTCATGTTTAGGGTTAAATTCAGTCGAATTCTGGGTAGAAATTGGAAAACAGACAGAGGTTTTCGGATGATTTTGATAGTGCCCGGTAGTTTTGGTTGAATGTGTCCGGTAGTTTTCCTTGCAGGTATCCGGTAGATGAAGTGTCCGGGTAAGTCTCCTTTTCCATAAGTTTCCGGTTAAAACAAGTTACCGGATGGTGTCCGGATTACTTTGGTGTCCGGGTACTAACCGGATTGCTTATGATATCCGGAAAGTGATGTTGTCCGGATTAGTTATATTGTCCGGAAAGGTTGTGTTGTCCGGGTAGTTTGAGGTGTCCGAATACTTTAGCTGTTTGGTTACTTTTGGAGGATTTAAGTTATCTCGAGTTCTTAGTCTACTAGTATGTCTTATGTGTTCATTTGGTAAGGGGATATTTGTATTTAATCTGTTTCAGACTCTGTGGATTTGGATTGAACGATTGAATCTTTGGAAAAGGCTTGGAAGTGTTATTGGATAAGCGATCAAGGTGAGTTTTACTTTAAAACGTTTTCAAACTGGAATACGTATATGTGTGGATTGGGTATGTGATAGATGTGTGATTATGTGTTTATATTAGAATGGATATGTGGTTGAAAAGTGATGACGTTTTTATAAATGAAAATATGATATATTGAGATATATATTTTATTTATATGAGCATTACACTACACGAGAGCACGTTGGCCGGGTTTAGAACCGGCGGAGTATTTGGCTGTAATTGTCGTACGACGGTGTTGGCTGTAATTGTCGTACGATGGAGTAATTGATTAGTTGGCTTGCAACCAACTAATTTGGCCATGGGAATGAGGAGATGTACACAATGCACGAGTCTTGCTTGGTATTTAAATTATATGTGATATATGTGTGTTTTTACAAAAAGGTTTACTAAACTGACAGGGATTATCTCACTAGACCGTTTGGTCTAACCCTCATTTTGTTTTTAAAAATATGTATTCCAGGTTCAGGAAGGTATAAAGGGAAGGATAAAGTGTAGGATGCGGTTGATAGCTGACGAAGATTAGGAAAAGCTTATGTTTTGTATTGTATAGTTTTGAGACTATGGGACCGTAAGTGAATTATTAAGTATCTTTTGTTATGAATGTAACGACGTTATGTATAATATGTTAATTGATGTATATTATGTATGTTTTAAGAAACCGGGTCGTTACATGTTAGATATTAGTTTATGACTTACCTCATAATATTTTGTCTAAGGCTTGTTTGGATGTGGGGATGTGTTAGGTTCTTTTCAAGAATTCTTAAGTTTGTCACCATCACACATGTGGGGTTGTGGAGGGCGTGAAGATGATAGATAATAGCAGTGGTGGTGATTGATAGTGGTAAAGAAGATAGTTGTGATCGTGAGTTAATTAGTAATATTTTACGTCATGTCTCATTCTTGTCCCATCTATTTTGGTGGAACAAAAACAAGTTGTTTTTTGTCGCCCGGTCGCCCTACGCGACTAGCGCTTCAAAAGGCGAAACTCTCGTCGTAGTTTGGCGACCTAAGGGGCGGACACTTTTTGTTATCTAAAGGCGAAGACTCTGAAGTGGGCGAACACTCGGCCCAGCGGGCGAACATGCCGGGCTCCGGCTCCACGCACCTGCTGACACCTTTCGAAGCACTTTCTAGTGTGCGCTTTAGTTTTCGAATGTCTCGTTCAGCGTCATGAGTCTACAAGCCTTTCTCATTTCAGTGCTCGCCCTTTGAATCCTGATGCCATCCGATAAGGGAGAACTCTTTCGGCAAAGAATTTGACCAAAAAGCCCGATTTGAATCGTTATGCTCGATAAAAGGAAAAAGGGAAGCTCAAATAGAAAACAGCACTACTGCTAGTAAGATAGCGATCCAGGAAAGCGCCAAAGAAAGAAAGGGGCACAAGCAAGCGCAAGAAGTCAAATCTCGAACCCTAAAGTTATTCGTGAATTCCGCGGAGCCACTCCTTGATATTAGTGATTTCTCTTTCGAAATAACCACCTGCAGGAGGTCAAGGGACTCCTTGTAACGGGTCGCGACATTCTCATCCGCGATTACTACGTCATCCCCGGGGACGACGTAGTTGGTAAAAACCCTTCCCGGGTACACAAGTTCTGCACACCACCAAATAATTAGGTGGTGGGACAAAGCGCATGATTTTCATTAAATGAATAGATGTTATTATCTTATTATTCAATAGATAATAAGAAAGCTCCTTTTTCCGTAAAATAAGAAGTGGTGCCCTTCTATCTCTAGCAGGTCTCAATTCCTGGGGTTTTTTCTTCCTTAGTAGCTTTGACAACATTCGTGTGTGAGCCCTCATCTCATGCTCCTACTACCTCTTAACTTCAAGTGGGAGTGATGGACGAGTGAAGATCGCCAGCTCTTTCTTCCCCGTGAATTGACTTCAACTTAAATCGGACGGACCGGCTTCTCCCTTTGAGAAAAAAGCGTGAGCCGTTATTAAAACATTATAAATTTGATGATTCCCATCAAGAATTTGATCGTCGGGTCGTGCTAATTCCATATGAATCAGTACTGAGAAGCTACCTTCCTACTGCAAGGCTTTGCTCTGCCCTTCCACTAGAATCCACTCCGGGTCGGAGGAGCAACTAGTCCAACTTCTTGAGCAGCCGAGATATTGAAGAACGAACATTTGCTTGAATTCCTTGCCTCACCCTGAGAGCTGGAACGAAAACCAATCAAACTCAGAAAGATAGGTAGATCGAGCGCGCTGAGGGAAATTCGAGAGATCCGGAGACATGGACACTACTGGCCTACGGTCCTTGCAGATTACATAGCATATGCTAAGAGCTGTGATGCCTGCAGAGGTATGCATTCGTTGATTGCAAAGCCTTCTTTCAGATAAGTCGTTTAGAAAAAAACTCCTTAACTCATTAACTCAGGATCGGTAAAGGCCTTACTCTATTCCTTGTCAGGAATAGCAGCCTTAGAGCTTCTACTACTATCGGCTATCTAAGTCCTGCCCGAGCAGGAGGAGCATCCAATCCGTACCTAGGTAGAGGAAGCTGATCTGCCGTATGCATTTCCGACTGACACAGTCGACAGCTTGAGGAATAAATGTGCTTTAATACTTTCCGAGTTTTGCAAGAATAATAATCGTGAACATGAGAGCTTCGTCGACATCATACAAGAACTGACCTTAAAAAACAAGATAAGCGAAGGCGATGAACTTTCGCGTGGGGACTTTATTCACATTTTCCCGAGCAATTCTCAACTAACATATGCGATTCATTCCCGTAAAGATTCTAACACACAGAAGACTCCTTACCTTAGGAGCGGGATGAGTGATACATCCGGCGAGCGCCGGTGAAGAACACAAGGAAAGCAGGAGCTCGGGTATTGAGATATTCCATCAAGAGAAAAGAGGCAGACTGGTAATAAGGCCAACCGCATAGGGGGAGGGAACCAAAAAGCTAAGCTTTGCGGAGCGGACCAGTCAACCGGTGTTCTCCCTACGCGGGTAACACCCTACTCGTATTACCATGGTCTTCCGAGTAGGATATGTAATACATAGGGACGACCTCACACCAGACGCCCTGCTTTAACTTCCCCAGCCCCAACTGATCTACCATCTCCGTGGGCGATATGTTATCCGAATAAGAACTCAATTCCTGGGGTTTTTTCTTCCTTAGTAGCTTTGACAACATTCGTGTGTGAGCCCTCATCTCATGCTCCTACTACCTCTTAACTTCAAGTGGGAGTGATGGACGAGTGAAGATCGCTAATCAAAAGATAGGAGAGCACCCCTTCTCCCGAAGTTACGGGGTTATTTTGCCGAGTTCCTTCGACATGGTTCTCTCAAGCGCCCTAGTATACTCTACTTGTTCACCTGTGTCGGTTTGGAGTACGGTCAAACCACAATGCTAGCAGATGGCGGGCCTCCGCTTTTATTTTCATTCATTTTTCCCGCCAGTTATTCAAAAAAAAAAAGACTCCCGGCGATCTTTGACCGGCGGGCTAGGCAGAAGTTGATCTGGTAGATCGACTAGCAGTTTCAGCTACCGCGGACTCTTCTAGTCTCTGCGGTGACCTCGGGTGACAGCACGCACAATGAGATCTTCCCTTTCTTTTAACAGCATGAGAAGTCTACTCTCGAGGACCCTTGTTCTCTGGTCCGTCGCACGGATGTGGTTTTCCACGACGGCATGGTTCGCGTTCGCCGGGAACCGCTGTCTCCAAAAAAGGGACTACCCATTTCTACTAAGGCCGGGCTTAATAGGAGCAAGAGACTTGGTGGCAACAACCAGAATGAAATATTATTTAATCGTGGAAATGCCATGTCAGGCGCACCTATCAGAATCGGAACAAACCATCCAGGAATCGCATCTGCCAGATGTGGTTTCGGGACCAGGGGTGTAACCTCGATAGCATGTGCCCTAGCCACCCAAGCCTATTAGTCGCTTAGATAAAGAAGGAAGCCCTTCTGGAGATATTCTTTCCCTGATATTGGCAGGACTTACTAGCCCCTAGCTGTTTCAATGGTAGGAGCAGGGGGTTGAAGAGGGACATCCGTGAGTCACCTTCATGCGGGGCTACCTAGCTACCATGGAAGACAAACCTTCCCCCATTGCCCATTCGAAGGGCGCTGACTTTCATTATCAGGGTATTTTCGAGGGGTGAAAGGTGCATGTGGGGTTTTCGTACGCGGCTTAAAGCAAGCATTTCAGGCATTTCTTAATGAATAGCTAGATGGTCTCCACCGTCTAGGATCTATAGATAGAGATATCATGCTTGGATGGAAGGAGCATTCAATACTATCGAGGTTGGACGGAGGCGCCTCTTATCGGTCGGGATTGAGTTGTGAGTGAATTCTGGTGATAAGGCTTGTGATGTTCGATCTAAGATATTCGGGGGATAAAGATTCGGGTAGAATTGTTGGCTTTCTCAATAGCTTTCTCGTCCGGAAAAGAAGCTCCTAATTCCTATCTCGGAAAAATAAAGAAACTAACCCATGGAAAAAATTATTGAATATAGATTACGGTTACAAAGGCTAAAAATAATCCAAGTTTCTACGTAATCAAAAAGAGCCTAAGGATTAACCGAAACTAAACACATACTAAGCCCAATAAGACACATTGGCCTAGATATACATGAGGCCAAAAGAAAAATGGAACCAGATACCTTCTTAAAGGAATGCGCTTTGGGTTACACAATATAAAATAAAAAATATATAAATATGAAGGAACGAATCAGTGGATTGAAGAATTCAAGCTCGAAGACAAAGAGAAGCGGGCTTACACCAAGTATACCATCAGTGGGAACTTTGCTTTCTGGTTGGGAAGTGTCTCTGTCCTTTTCACTTCTTATTACTCTTTTCGTTCACGTTTTCTAACATTTCTAGGACCAACTAATTCATTCGGGCGAGACATCTTACGATGTCATGATGCGCCCATTCCACGTTGTTCCAGTTCTTGTCCCTTTCCCATATCACACAAACGTGGGACAATGAGTTACTGCTGTCTAATGTCGATCCAAACGTGGGATAGTAAATTTTGTCCCATCCTGTCTGTCTCATCCAATGTACCAAATGCAACCTTAAATACCGGAAATTTTATTTAACTATTGCAACTCGAGATCTCAACAATCTCTTTTGCACCACATCCAAATTTTATTTAAGAATTTGGAGGAAGGAGACGATAGCATATACTTGCAGGCTTGAAGTTGTGATAACCATTTTTGTCGAGGACGAAGATGATGAATGGGGTGGGGAATTGAATAATATGCTTAATTAGGCAAAAAGTGGGACCGATGACATGACTATAGACTATTGGAGGTAAAACAATTAAGTGTAATAATAATCTAGTTTATTGGACTTTAGTTAATAAGTTTATAGAATGGTTTTAGACATTTTATGTAACAACCCATCCCAAACATACATCATATAACATATTATACATATCATCGTTTCATATCAAAAGATACATATCATATCACATAAGGTCCCTTAGTCTCAAAACTATATAATACATATTTCAGTACAAACTTTTCGCTAATAATTTACATTATATTTCATAAAACTATCCATACAAAACTATACAAAAGAACTTTCTAATCACCATCACCCTTCAAAAGCATACTACACCTTATCCTTTCCTTTGCCTTTAAAGGTTCCTCGACCTGGAATACATATTTTTGAAAACAAAATGAGGGTTAGACCAATTGGTCTAAGTGAGAAAATCACTGTCAGTGTAGTAATCATTTGTAAAACACAAATATATAACACATATTTGAATACCAAGCATGACTCGTATGCATTGTGTACAACTCTGCCACATGGCCATATTAGTTGGTTGCGCTAAACCAACTAATTACTCCGCTGCACTAAAATACAGCCAACTCCGCTATCCCTCCGTACAACCAAAACTCCACCGACCCTAAGTCCGGCCAACGTGCAATCGTGTAGTGTAAGAGCATCAACAACAAGGATTTCATTAGGATTTCATTTGGATTGCAAAAGTGCCATGTAGGATTGCTAAATTAGAAATTGTAGTGGTTGTGAGTATGATTGCTAAATTAGAAATTTGTTTTGGTAATTTGCAAATGTCAAATAAGTACTTTTTGCTGATGTGGCAGTGAATAGTATAAGAAATTGTAGGGAATAATTTCTAAATTAGAAATTGTTTTATGTCAAATCATGTTTTGTGATGTTTTGTAGAGAGTATTTAACTGTAATTTTGTAGAGTATTTAATTATTGTTAGGACCATAAATGTCCTACATATTGGAAAGATATATAAATAATTATATAGAGCTTAATTAGATTAATTAATTATTGTAAAAGCCTTAATTATTGTTAATTGGGCTTAGCTTTGTGTTTAATGGGCTTGGGCCTTGTTGTCTAAGGTCTAGGTATATAAGGTTAGTGTTAACCTTAGAATTAGGTTAAGCGATTCATTAGAGAGATTAGAGAGATTATTGGTTAGAATCGTTTCCTTTACTTTGATTGTAATTTTCTCTAAAGGATAATTTGATTTATGAATACGAGAGGGATGACAAGTTGAAATCATCAATTGTTCGTGTTCATATCCATTGATTATATTGTTACCTGTCAATCTAGGACTAACAATTGGTATAAGAGCAGAATCGGTGATTTGAAGATACGAAAGAAATCGAACGAAAGCAAGACACGGCAAGAAAATTCGTAGAAAATTTTCTGGAAAATCGCAGCGAGCCGTTTTGCCTATTCCCGGAGATTGAACCGTCGGATCGTCACGAATTTTGGACAGTAGCTTCTGGATAACTTGTGTCACATTCTGACCGGTTGGATTAATCGTTTGAGGTCCAGAAGTCATCCAGATTAATTTCGACAGACTGCAGTTTTTATTGAAGAAAAATCGTTCTTCAATCGGGTTTGAAAATCTTTTTCATTGATTTAATAATTCGTTTGTTAAATCTCGATTGTTTGCTAATTTATATCTGCTGTCTTTCTGCGCTCATATCGATTCTCAAAGTCTTTAATTTTTCAAGTTAAAAATCAATTCTTGAGGTTTTGGTGTTCTTAAAGTTTAGTGGTGGTTTTTTTTTTGGAAAATAAGATATATTTTGATTAGAAATCGATTTGGGTGTGTTTGTTTTTGTGTTTTTGGTCAAAAACTAACCCTACAGAAGTGAATTCAAGCAACCCTATCGATCCCAGATCCGAATTGCAACCTCAGCCGAAGTGTCCGGGTAAGTTTCCTAGTTCTCATCACTGTCTGGATGAAAACATAACTGTCCGGATGAAATTTAAGCTTTCCGAATAAAACCATCTTTCCGGACAATTTCTTTTGAATCAAGTCTCCGGACAAATTTTTTTCCGGTCAAAAACCATCTTTCCGGCTAAAACTCTTTCCGGACATTACACTTTCTTCCTGGACACATGAACTCAATCCAGCCGTAACATTTGACCATATGTTTTTCTTTGTTTTGACTTTACATTCAAATTTTTCTTTGAATTCATTCGTAGGAAATTTGTTTTCTCTTAGTTGCACATTTACATTTCATATATATATATATTGCATGTTTGTTTAATTGTTAATCTCATTTATCCAGTAACTTCAATTTTCGTCCGGTAAGTTCCTCTTCTGATCCGGTAAGTCGCGGTTAACTATCATCCGGTAATTTCAATTGTCCGGAAAATAACGTTCATCAAAGATACCCGGTAAGTTTTGCACTTTTGTGCTGAAAATTCATTTCATCCGGTAAGTGCGTTCATCCGGAAAGCACATCTCACCCGGTAATTTCTCACCTTCACCCGGTAAGCTCACGTCAATTTATCCGGTAAGTGCAATCTCCATCCGGAAAGTACATCTCATCCGGTAAGTTTGTCCCATCCGGTAAGTGTATTTATCCGATAAGTCTTAATTCTTTTTATCCGGTAAGTGCTATTCTTTGCGAGAACCTCATCACCCGGTAAGTTCTCTTTAATTCCATCCGGTAAGTTGAATTGTTGTGCACTATCCGGTAAGAAACACATTCATCCGGTAAGTTCATTTTTATCCGGTAAGTTGTTTTTTAGTAAGTTTGGTTGGTTAGTTCTCGTCGGTACCCGAGTTACCGCACGTCTCTTGATTGATAATTTTTTAAACGAAAGTTGCGATTTTTTCTTAACGATCGATTTGCAATTTTTTGTGACGTTTGAGATTATTTGCGACGATTTGCTATTATTAGCGGCTATTATAATTTTATGTGATTTTCGTCGTCTTTAATCTAACGTGGTTTGTTTTTCACGCATGTTTCACCATCGAAGTTTGATTTCGTTCGTTCCGTCAATAATCAAATTTTATATTTTGGAAACGAATTTATTTTATAAATTTGTTTTTCAAATTTAATTTTTGATTTTCTTCCGCATTTTTGATCCTTCAAATTCAACACCGATTAACGATCATAATTTTTCAGGTAACAAATGTCTTATTCATCTCAGTATGAAGCAAATTGTCAGGATGAATATGAGGTGATGGAGATTCTGAGCGAAAAGAAGTTTGCGTCCAAGTCACCTGCAGGAAAAGAAGACAGTGATTCTGATGATGAATTCACAGCCTTTAAGAAATCAGTGGCTCAGCTCTCCAGATCCTTCCAGCAGCATTGCTAGAAGAAGGTAGATGAGCACAAGCAGCCTGATAAGAAGGAGAAGACTGAAGAAGAGCAAACAATACTATATGAAAATAAAATCAAGCAGAAAGATGATTTGATCAGCAAGTACGTCAATGAACTGAAGGAACTGAAATCTCAAATCTGGAATAGTTCTGAGAAGATGGCTAAATCTGAAGAAAAGGCAGCGATCTTAGAAACTGAGAACACTAAGCTGAAAAGAAAGATTTCTGATTTGCCATCACAAGAAGAGATAAAGGCACTTGAAGAGAAATGTAAGCTCCTGAACTGTGAAAACCTTGCGCTTAAAAGTAAAGTAAAGACTCTATAAAAGGTTTTTGAAAAGGGGAAAGAAAGTTTTGCAAAGGAAAGGCAAATGTTTATAAAGCAATCTGATTCTTCAAACAAATCTCTTGATGAGAAGAAGAGTCTTGAGCTTAGATGTCTAAAGCTTTCAACACAAATCTCCGACTTTGAAAAAGTCTTGATTTTAGAAAGAGAAAAGTTTGAAACTGAACGCAAATCTTTTTCTAAAAAGAATGGAGAACTTTCTTTAAAAATAACTGAGTTGGAGAAAGAATTAGACGTTCTAATCAAAGAGTCTGAAAAGATGAAAGTTGAAGGTTTTAGAGCAAAATGTTTAAAAGATGATTTTTCAAAAGAGAGAAAGATTTTTAAGTCCGAGATTTCTAAACTTACAAAGAGATTATCTGGATTAGCAACCGAGACTTTGAAGAAACAAATGATTAAATCTGATTCAAAGAATTTTGTCAAATCAAATGATTTTTCAAAAGATCAGATTCGACCTTCCAATCTCTTCTATAATTCTCGTGTTGATAATAAAGATAATCCATCTTTCAAGAAAGTCAACATGGTTTGGAGAGTTAAAGGATCTGCTCCTACTCCAAAGTCATTCGTCGATGTTAAGAGTGACAAGAACAACAAAGCTTTTCATGCTAAACCTTTTGTGAAAACTGATCAGCTTATCTATACAGAAGCTGTGTTGTTCTTTTTGTGGAACAAGTGAGTTTGTGAAGAAATATCGTGCTAACTATTGGTATGGTACTTATAGTTTCCCAGGTCCTCATAGGGCATCTAACCAACAAGGATCCATCAAAAGATGGATACCAAAATCTGTCTAAATCTGTTTTGCAGGAATGTCATGTGCATTTAAATTAGAAGATTCTTTCCACATGACTGCATTCAAAGGTTATGCCACATTTGAGGGGGAGTACTATGAAAGGTAAGTGAACTTCAACTGAATTCAAAGACCGTGGTAATTCATTCTGGATAACTTACTTGTGTTTGTTATTCTTCAATTTTAAATTCCATGATTGCCACGTGTCAATTTTCTCTTGACTTAGTTATTTCCATGTCTCAAATGTTTGTTGATTTTTCGATGGAAATACACTCGTTTGAATTCATAGTTGTTTTTCAAAGTTCGCTATTTCTTGCAAATGATTCCATTCTTAGCTGATAAAATAATTGTGACTTGTTCTTCACAATTAAACTTTCTGATCATTGTCTCATTTTTGCAAACACTGTGCTTACTGAGTCAATCTGTTTTTGCGCTTGATTTTGTTTCTTGAAATTCTGGTATTTCAACAATGACTTCTGATTACTTCAGATCAGAACTCGGACTTAATTTTTATGACTTCTGATCATCTCAGATCAGGACTCGTTATTAAAAGATTGACTTCTAAACATTTCAGTTTAGTACTCATACTTCAACTGTTTACTTAGCTGTTCTACTCGTTGCATGAAAGGAGTGTTAGGAATTACATCGTTTCTATGGTCTATCCCGAACCGGAAGGACCTCCCCAAGAAACACATCCCATATAGACTACAGTGAGGGGTCTAGATGATAGATGAGTTTGGAGAGAAAAGAATATGGTGAGGATGTGACAGGACATTAAAAGAATTAGTGGTCCTTACCAAACTGAGTCAGTTATCCGGGTAACCACACAATCTATTCATTCTCGTTCTTTGGAGATGAATATTGAAACAGACATGGACCCAGTGTCGATAACTCGTGTCACCCCACCCAACCACTCAAGTATCTCACAACAGATGCTTGTTTCACATATTCACGGAGATTAGCACATAATCTATCTATTCCTCACTCGGAGGTCTTAGATATTGAAACAGGAAGACACCAGTTCTGGTCTCCAAACTTCATATTCTAATAACTGAGTCTATTGATTTTTAACTTGCGTCCCAGGTTAAATCAATATTTTGAGCCTAACTGATATAATTTATTTTCTTTCACACATGCACGAGTCTTTGTGATTCCAATTGCATATCTTCGTGATATTGCCGGAACAGTTTGAGAGGTAATTTTCAATATTTTACTTCAATGATAACTGGAAGTCCTATCAGAGATTCCCCATTGCCAACTCTGAACATAGGCCACACAATTTTTTTAATTGTTGTGATAACAGTTACTGTGTGTTTCTGTGTTAGTTGATTACCCTGGTTACTTAATGTTTTGATCTGGTTCGTTTGCTACTCGTTACTATTGTCTTTGAACGTGCATGATGCTCCGGATGCTCCTACTCATCATGAGGGGGAGAAAGGGTACAGATTCAAAGACACCGAAGATCAAGTTGAGGGGGAGTTAGCAAAAGCCGAGGGGAGTAAAGCCGAGGGGGAGTAAAGAAGTCCCCATGCAAAAGCCAATGGGGAGTAACGGTCAAGTTCCGAAATCCGAAAAGACTTCAAAGTGCTTACAAGTGATCAACTCTTCTCATCGTTTATCAAGTGGTGTTCGCTTCAGATTATTTCCTCCTTCGAGCATACCGATTCTACAAAGTTCTTAAAGCTGAAGCTGAAAGCAAATTCAACTCGCGGTTCAAAGACAGATTCGTTGAAGATTTGAAGACCAAGAGCTTTATTCAAGGGGGAGCGCTGAAATGACATGAAGACAAGCAACATCAATGCGTTTCAAAGATTCAAAAGGAAGAGAAGATCAAGACCTGAAGATTTCAAGACCGATTTTTATTTATATATCTTTAGGGGGAGATTGTTAGGACCATAAATGTCCTACATATTAGAAAGATATATAAATAATTATATAGAGCTTAATTAGATTAATTAATTATTGTAAAAACCTTAATTATTGTTAATTGGGCTTAGCTTTGTGTTTAATGGGCTTGGGCCTTGTTGTCTAAGGCCTATGTATATAAGGTTAGGGTTAACCTTAGAATTAGGTTAAGCGATTCATTAGAGAGATTAGAGAGATTATTGGTTAGAATCGTTTCCTTTACTTTGATTGTAATATTCTCTAAAGGATACTTTGATTTATGAATATGAGAGGGATGACAAGTTGAAATCATCAATTGTTCGTGTTCATATCCATTGATTATATTGTTACCTGTCAATCTAGGACTAACAATTATAGTTATTTAATCAATAAAATATTTCATATTAAATTATAGTAAAGAGTATTTAATTGTAGTTTTGTTGTTATTTGATTAAAATATAATTTTTTATGATGAGGTGTCACTTTAGAAAGTGGGTGAAATTTCATTGTTGTGGAGGATAATTTCAAGATAATTGCAAAGTTGATGTGGCGCTGATGTGGCCCATTTGCAATTAGAATGAAATTTCATTGTTGTGGATGCTCTAATGCTCATATAAATACAATATACATCTCAATATATCATATTTCAAACATAAGCACATCATCACACTATCTACCACATTCTCATTCAGTATATATGTATTCCAGTTTGAAAATGGTTAAAGTAAAACTCACCTGAAAGCAATTAACGCAACTATCACTTTTCCCTTGAAAACTTGCAAGAATTACACTTTTCGACCAACTCCACCAAATCTGAGTTACACAAAATACATATAACTATTCATCACTTAAAACTCAATGACAAGCTAAGAATCCTAAATAAGCCTATCATTCCCTTACCCAGAAATGTTCCCCTACGGCGACTTAGCACAGGGGGTTCCGCTACCCGGTTAGCGGATGGGGTCAAGGGGCAGCGATTATTTTTAGAAAAGTTTATCCAGAAACTAAGTCCGGAACTATATCCGGAAAAGCCTTGTCCGGAACCCAAATCCGGAACTATCCGGAACAATTACCCGGAATCCGGAAACCACATCCGGAAATCAATCCGGAAACCAGTCCGAAAAACAATCCGGAAAACATATCCGAAATACACATCTGGAAACCTATCCGGAAAACACGAATCCGGACCCTTCTAATTCCGGACAACTAATCAACACCCACACTCGATTGAAAATGGTAAAAATCATGAAATTGACAAATCTAAACCGATAGGAATTGTCTACTATAGGATACAAACACATATTGAAAAGAAACATACCTCAAAATCGAAACACAAACCCTTCTCTTGACTTATATGATCGACAACTTCTTTCTCTCTTTTCTCTGCTCTAACACACATAAATTAGTTTAGAAGGGTATTTTCGATTGATCATCAATTATACTGATCAAAGGGTGAAGGTCGTTTCTTACCATTCTCATGATAACTATTAATCTTACCAAAAACCAACTCTTGAGGCTAAAGTGTCATTTAAAATTTTAATGTATACATCGATGAAGTATCACATGAACCACTTTTTTATATGACATTTGTTTTTATAAAAGTTTTTTTCTTCAAATAATGGGATATGAAACAATTAATAAAACACTTTATTTTAAAAGTGTCATAAAAAACTTGTTAAAACGCAAAATACGTTATATAAATCTATCATAATGTTTTTACATGTGATACAATTATTTGGTTCTATAAAATAGTTTAATATGACATTTAAGTATTTTTATATTTTATAAATTCGATTTCGATTTTATTGTAATGTGAAACTCGTTAAAAAGAAAGGGAATCAATAAGCCTTTGCTTGCTACTACACGCTAAGTTGGCTAGAAGACCATGTTGTGCTTGTTTGATTGAATTATTTCCTAACTTTAGTTACATGGGTTGGGTTCACGTGAGACCAACATATTTTCGTGAGACCACAAAATAACAAAACCTTTACAGCAATTCATTGTGAAGGTACGAAAAACAGCGAACCTTCACAACAAAAACACTGTGAAGGTTACCTTCACAATACCTTCACAGTCTTTTGTTGTAAAGATTTAGTGTTATTTTTGTGGTCTTACGGGTCTCACGAAAATAGCTTGGTCTCAGGTGATCTCAAGTGATCTCAAGTCTTAGTTACATATTGGCTTTTATTTAGTTATATGATTAGAAAACACTTAGCATCTTGTACACATCTACTCTTTATGATACATATATCTTAGAGGGAAAATTTATGCTAAAGAGAGTGGAGAGTCTATTCAATTACCAATCTAATGTTTCTAGTTCATTTTCTATGAAAAGATAGATAGAAAAGCAGAATTCTTTTTGGTTTATTCTACCATTTTTTCAATTAATTGCTTCCATAAAAACTAAGGAAATACAAGTCAAAGCCATTTTTTTCAATTGTATAATTTCCACAGTGTTTTAATGACATTGAAAATATTTAGTTTTTCCTATATTGGCAAAAATACCGCGCGAAATGATGAGTTATTTTGAAAGCTAACTAATGAAATACATATTAAGAGGTGGTATATTAAATGTTTATTGGCAATAGTCACATCTCATTATCGAGTACATTTTCGGCAATTAAAATGGAATGTTGATAAACGTGTTTTGGTAAACGCTTAATGGATAGTCATTTTCTCATTTACTGGGTAAGTTTTCGGTCATTATATTATGTCTTTTATCAGATAATATTTTGATCCTTGTCATGATCACTCAGTAAGGTAAATGACATAAGGTAAAAGCTTATGTGGTAAACATTTAGTAAACGAACTAATATAAACAAGATAGTAATTTATGTCGAATTTTTTTGTAAAAGAATTTTATTGAAAAAATTAACATAAAATTAAATGTGAAGTTACAACTATACATATATGGGGCCTTCATGCGATAACCCATAAAATTTTGATAACTTAAAAAAAACAATGCATCGTGTATCATAGGATTTTTTTATCTCTCCCCCCCCAAAACACACACACACACACACACACACACATATACATACAAATATTTTACGTGACCAATTTTTATATATTTGTGAAACAAAAAGTACAACAATAATATTTGAAACAAATACATTATAAAACAAAATATATATTAATTAATGTATTATATTCTAGCTTAAGATGAAAAAAAATTATGTGAAACAATATCTTACGATGATTGTTATACAGGTTATCACTTAGGCATTGTTTAGCAAAATTAAAATAAGCTAGCTATTTTTATGAATACGTATTTGGATGGACATAAACTAGCTTATAATTAATAAACTTATTGATAACTACTTGAAGTAACTTATGAGAAATTTTTTGTGACATTTTTCAATTATATCCTCATCAATATTAATTATTATTTATTATTTATTAACTATTAATTATATATAGTTATGGTCTTTTTTGCACGATTTTTTGCATCTTTTTACAGTTTTTTCCACAATTATTGTACTTGGAAGACCAAATTGTGGTTGAAATTCACTGGCTTGTTTCATCAATGTTGAATTATTGTACTTGGAAGACCAATTTGTGGTTGCAATTCATTTTGGTTGTTTCATCAATGTTGAATTATTGTACCTCAATGAAATTTCATCCATAAATATCAGTAAAATGCAATCCATAATTCACATCCATTCCATCCTTCTTTCTTGCTTTCTTTCTTCAGTATTTTCTTTTTGAGATACTACTGAAAAATGAGTTCAGCTGTTGCAAAAGCTAAACTATTTTTCTATTACGATGGTGAATGGGTGCAAGACAACAATGAGTGAAGTTTTGCTTATAAATCTAAGCATGGTGTAAAATTGCCAGTAAACTTTTCTCATCAGAAGTTTGTTGCATACGCCATGCAAAAATGTGGAATCGACCATTCTGCTGTTTGCAAGCTAGTGTTTAAAAATGGTGATGGGTCAATTGTGGAGTTATGCAATGATGGGGATATCTCTGGTTTTCTGCACTTTGCAGCCCAGTCAGAAAAACCTCCATCACTTTTTGTGTATGTCGATTCATCGGTGTGCGACGAAGACAATGACGAAGGTGATGACGAAGGTGATGACGACGGTGATGACGAAGACCTCCAAATGGAGGAGCCTGATTCTCAATTTCAGGCGTCCTACGACCCAACAGTTTATTCGGATCATGCATATGGTCTTAACGACTGTTATCCTGATTTTGTTCCGGAGACACAACAAGAAGAAGAAGAAGAAGAAGACCAAGAAGGACGCTTTGCTGGAGTTGCTGATGACGAAACCCATGTTTTCACAATGGGTAGATCTGATATAGACAGATCAGGTACCGATAGTGATAGTGATGAGGACGAAGAAGGATGAAAATATACCCCTAGTAATAAATCATTTAGTCAGTTAAATGACTTTTTTGATACGCCCCCTATTCTTCCAACCCCGGATACCCATACACAAACCTACGAACATGCACCTTATAATCCCAGTTCAAGGATACAAGTAGGTCAAATATTTGATTCGAAGGATGACTTGACCACACAGGTCGAAATTAAGTTCATAAAAGAGGGTTTCGAAAGTTACACGTCGAGATCCGACAAAACCATATACGAAGTTGTACGTGCGAGAGAAAATTGTAATTGGAAGATGTACGCGAGGTCCACGGGCCCTAAAGGAGGGATGTTTTTGATTAGAAAGTTGCACGACGAACACACTTGTTCGAGGACGCAACTGAATCCCAACCACAAACAAGCCAACATAAGGACTTTGGGTGCATTACTGAAAGACAAGTTTCTTGATGCTAGCAGGGCATTGCGTCCAAAGGATATCGTGAACGATATAAACCAACAGTACGAGATCACAATTGGTTACTACCAAGGCTGGCGTGCGCGATGCAGGGCACTGCTAATGGTCAGAGGCACGTTCGAGTAGTCGTATAAACGACTCCCAATGTATTTATATAATTTGCAGCTGCAGAATCCAGGTACGGTCATCCAGATAAGGACCGATTCAAAGGGACGTTTTGAGTTGTGTTTCGTTGCCCTTGGACCCGCGGTACGTATATTAACACGTCATATGTTTACACATTATAAACTATAACATTTATAAATATTGACCACCTACGTTTTTGCAGATTCGCACATTTCTGGCAAATCTGTGTCATGTCCTGGTAATAGACGCTGCCCATTTAAAGGGGCCTTACTTGGGTATGATGTTCCTGGCGGTTGTCATGGACGGGAATAACGCCATCGTTCCCGTTGCTTTCGGAGTAGGCAAGTCCGAAACCGGGGAGGAGTGGACTTGGTTTCTGTCCATGTTGAGACAAGCTATCGGAGACCCGGAAGGGTTGGTGTTTATGTCCGACAGGGCTGCTTCCATAAGCGCCTCAATCTCTGCCACATACCCAAATGCCCCTCACGCCTTATGTTGTCGACATTTGGAGATGAACGCCAAATCCAAGGACAAACGTATTACCACCCACAACGCCGTCTACTGGAAGGCATGCAGAGCGTATACGGATCGGGAGTTTGACCGGTACATGAATGTTCTACGAGTTAGTGCCAAGGATGCAACCAAAGTTATGGACGATGTTGGACCGGAGAGATGGTCCGCGACCCATTTTCTTGCACAACGGTATGACATTCTGACCTCCAATAGTGCAGAGTCGGTGAATGCACTCTCCCATTTTGCGCGTAGATTACCGATTGTACAACTTATGGAGTACTTCCGGGCCTTTCAACAAGAGTGGTACCAACTTCGACGCCGAAAAGGAGGTGAGATGCGTAATAGACTCACACTAAAGGCGGAGGAGATAATTCTCCTCAGGGCGGGACAGGCGTCGGCATGGAGGGTAAGCGAAATTGGGTATGGGAGGTACCAGGTTCGTGATAACCTACTTGACGCGATTGTAGATATGACCGACCATATTTTTTCATGTTTTCAATGACAAAAATATGGGTTACCGTGCGGCCATGCCATCACTACTGCAAGGCATATGGGTCGTTGAGATTGCAGCGACTTGGCTGTAAATTTCTTCACGTTCGAAACTTATCGGGTAACATACCAGGAGGTAATAAATCCAACTGGACCCCCTGAAGCATGGGTGTCTCCACCCCGCCCCCTTCCGCCATGCTATCCACCGTTAAACACTAAGAACAGAGTCGGGAGACCGAGAAAGAACGATCGACGTCCATCACGTGGTGAAGGTTCGATACAGCGAAAATGTACTCGGTGCCAATGCGTAGGACATACTCGTGGAGAGTGTCCAACTCCCGCCCCTTTAACCGTGCTAAACAGTAGACATTCAGTCAGCCAACGAAGTAGCATGCAGGGCCCGTCAGAGCTTGAACCACATGGAAGTATAAGATATGATAGCGTTGATCTGAACATTGATTTCCCTTGATTGGGACGATAAATCTTGTATGCTTAGTGCTCTTGTTTTATATATAACATGATTTTATCTACTTTATCGTCCCGTGTAATTTATCAAACATAAGTTATCTACGTTGTAATTTAACAAACAAAACACCGTTATTATAATTAAAAGATCGAGGCGTAATCATAAAGTGATTGAAACCCATATCATATCCTTAACACACACACACACACAAAGAACACTAAGGCTATGTTTGGCAAACTAACTGATAAGCTAGCTTATGACTGATAAGCTAACTGTTGACTGATAAGCTAGCTGGTAGCTGATAAGCTAGCTGATGAAAAAGTCACGTTTGGCAAAAAGTAGCTTATAAGCATTTAAATGACCAAAAATGACATATTAAAAAAATAGTTAATAAATAATAATTAATATTAATGAGGGAATAATTGGAATATTTTCAAAAAGCTAGCTTATGGTCATCCAAACATGTACCCCAAAAATAAGCTAGCTTATAAGCTATCTTTTTTTTTGCCAAACAATGCCTAAAAGTTAACGAAACAATGTTATTTTTTTTGCAACAAAAGCCCCCAAAGGTTAACAAAAGACCAATAGTAGCAATAGACTTGTCTTCTCCAAGAGAGTTAAAGAGTGTTTCCTCCTATTTAATTTCTAGGCTTTATACACCTTAAATTGGTTTCTGTATTTCAAATACCCAAACCTACCTATCTTAACAACAAACTGCACAAAAACCTCACATTTACATACACATTTTCAGTCTCTAATTTCTACTCTTTTTTCTTAACTTCTTTTGTTTCTTCTGCAACTCCTCCTTCGACTTGAGATTTTGCGAAAACAAAAAATCTTTCTCCTTCTCGTGTGATTTGGTCTATATTAAATATATTAATTAATTTCTATATTACTTTAAAGAAATACCTGAAACAACTCAGACAATACGTGTGAAAAAAAAACAGTAAAAACATGCAAAAACCCTAATTACATAAAATGATAGCCTAAAATCTAGAGAGACCAAAACTGCAATTTTTTTGGCTCCAAATCGCGGCCCCCATCGAGTGGAGGGGCCAAAAGTGTAATTTTAGGCAAATCGCAGGACCATCGCGGGTCTAGTCCGCGATCGCGGACCCGATCGCGGGGTAAATGGGTATTTTTGCAAAATGGTTTGAGCTTTTGGGTATTTCTGTAAGTCAAAGTCAAACTTTGGGTATTTTAATTATTTCCCTATATAAAATCATAAATTAATGTATATTTTAAATTCTTTTAATAAATATATTATGTTATTTAATTTTTCTTTAAAGTATATTATATTGCGGTCTTTGTGGTTTGTTCAAATTTAATTTAGATTTGGTCCCTAACTTTTTAATTTAGTTTCACTGCTAGTCCCTCTCCTTAACGTCGTGTTTTAACGAACCTGTTATCCATCACGTACCCCTCACATGAGAGGCAAATCAGTCTTTTTATTATTTTATCCTAATTATAAGAAATCAACTACTTTGGAATCTGATCACGTTCTAAACCTCAGTACCCTGCATCGTTCGTCCAAAACCTTTGATTACCTCCATAATTGGAGGTAATTAATATTCAAACACCGAATCGACACACCCACATGTAGCATAACCTTCCATTGATGAATGCATGCTTGTTATGGTTGATAGAACTTTGAGTTAGACCTTCCGCATCGGGGTTGCGGGTTAGAATGGGTTGGCTGGGGTTGGGGCTAAACACCATCGCACCCCTTGGGGTTGGTGCGGGATGGAACCCGCCCGGGTTGGGCAACCAGCTCGGGTTGGGGTGTTAAATTTTTTTTTGAATTTGAGCCGTTGAAATACTAATGTTGGGTATTAATTTTTTTTAATTATTTATATCCTATAAATACTAATATTAACCTATTTATTTTTTCACAAAAACAAATTTACTCTCAATCTCTCCCATCTTCTCCACTTATTTTTTCACACCACTAAATTTTCTCTCAATCTCTCAATGTAGAACGTTGTTTTGGTGTAGAACGTTGTTTTGGTGTGCTAAAACAACGCTGGCACATAATACAACACCCAGCAAGATCGTGGCACCCGAATAAAATACAAAAAGTAATGTACGCTTGCATCATATTACACAATATGATATTGGAAGACGAAGGTAACGCGATTTGTCGTTTCGATGAAAACGCTAATCAAGTTGATGAGGAGGACGACGAAGAGGTTAGCGACCAACAATATGACGCTAACGTGTTAGAAGTCCGAAACCGATAAACGCATCATAACCTTCGGTCGGATTTAATCGAACACATTTCACGGCTTCCAAGACACAACGAGTAGTTATCATTTTTTATTTGAAATTTACACAAGGAGTAGTTATCATTTTATTTTATGAGTTGAAGGCTTAAATGAGAAGATTCATAGGGTTCAGGTCTTGGTCGGTCAATAGTCTAGGGATTGATGTTGTGAGGATGTAAGTCAATAATAATTGCTGATAAATCAACTAATTAACTTTGTTGTGATTATTGGTCTCTTGTTTCATAATATATAATCAATCTATCAAATCAAGGTCATGTATGCAATCAATTTATATAAATAACAATTATATGCTCACTTGGATCATCAATCTTAGTGTTTGTAACAATCTTACTTTACCTGAAAATAAAAGCCCTAATTTTACAATCATGTGTGTACAGGGTTGGGTTCACGTGAGACCAATTTGTTTTCGTGAGACCGTGAAACCACAAAATAACACTAAAACTTCACAACGATTCACTGTAAAGGTAAGCAAAACAGCGAACCTTCACAGCAAACACTACTACAAATATGACTTTCATACGCGCTTAATTATACGCGGTTTTTGTTGTTTTTACAAAAACCGTGTATAAAGGACAGATCTGGACCCTTTTTACACGGTTAAGGCTGAACCGTTGCTAAAACTAAGAATTTATACGCGATTCTAAATTAACAACCGTGTATAAAAGGTACTGGACAATTATAAACGGTTGCATCGAAATAACCGCGTACAAAAATTACCTTTTATACGCGGTTGTGTGTTCAAAAACCGCGTACAAAGGGGTTACTTTTATATGCGGTCGTATGTAAAAAACCGTTTGTAAAAGGCATATATACACACGGTTTTGAGCAAGAAACCGCGTATAAAAGTAACTCATTTGTACGCGGTTGTGTGTTAAAAACCGCGTATAAAAGTTGACCTTTGTATTCATATAAAAGGTGACCTTTGTACGCGGTTATTTTACACAACCGCGTATAAAAGTCCTTACCTAGGGTTTCACTATAAATATAAGTTATGTGCCGTTTTTTTGCCCAATGCAGCACACTCTCCAGATCCTTCCAGCAGCATTGCCATGATAAAAACGAAGGCAAGAAGAAGGTAGATGAGCACGAGCAGCCTGATAAGAAGGAGAAGACTGAAAAAGAGCAAACAAGACTAAATGAAAAGAATATCAAGCAGAAAGATGATTTGATCAGCAAGTACGTCAAAGAACTGAAGGAACTGAAATCTCAAATCTGGAATAGTTCCGAGAAGCTGGCTAAATCTGAAGAAAAGGCAGCGATCTTAGAAACTGAGAACACTAAGCTGAAAAGAAAGATTTCTGATTTGCCATCACAAGAAGAGATAAAGGCACTTGAAGAGAAAAGTAAGCTCTTGAACTGTGAAAACCTTGAGCTTAAACGAAAACTATCTACTCTTGAAATTTTTTTGAAAAAGAAAAAGAAAGTTTTGCAAAAGAAAGGCAAATGCTTATAAAGCAATCTGATTCTTCAAACAAATCTCTTGATGAGAAGAAGAATCTTGAGCTTAGATGTCTAAATCTTTCAACACAAATTTCCGACTTTGAAAAAGTTTTGATTTTAGAAAGAGAAAATTTTGAAACTGAACGCAAATATTTTTCTAAAAAGAATGGAGAACTTTCTTTGAAAATATCCGATTTGGAGAAAGAATTAGACATTCTAAGCAAAGAGACTGAGAAGAAGAAGGTTGAAGGCTTTAGAGCAAAATGTTTGAAAGATGATTTTGCAATCGAAAGAAAGATCTTTCAAACTGAGATTTCCAAGCTTACAAAACAATTATCTGTTTTGTCATCTGATATTATGATAGAGAAGAGGCTTAAATCTGATCTCCAAAAGAAGCTAGATATAATGCTTAAGAAGAAAAATGATTTGTTTAACAATGACAAGGAACTTGAAAGCAAAAACTCTGATGTTGAATCACCCAATCTTGCTAGTCCAGATACTGTTAATCAGTATCTTTACGGTGATTCAGTTAATTCAGTTTGCTTTTCTAAGAATGCCTCAAGTTCTATTCACAGAATTTTTTCTTCAAAAACAGGCATTAGATCAAATAGCTTTTCAAAAGATCGAATCCATACCTCTAATCTGTTTTATAACCCTATCATTGACAAATCAGATAATAAATCTTTCAAGAAAGTAAACATGGTGTGCAGAGTTAAAGGAACCTCTCCTGCTCCAAAGTCATTCGTCTCTGTTAAAAGTGACAAGAACAACACAGCCTTCCACGCTAAACCTTTTGTGAAAACTGATCGAGTTTACTCTGTTAACAAACTGATCAGCTTTTCTACACAGAAGTTGTGTTGCTCTTATTGTGGAACAAGTGACTTTGTAAAAAAAGACCATGCTAAGTATTGGTATGGTACTTATAGTATCCCAGGTCCTCATAGGGCATCCAACCAACAAGGATCCATCAAAAGATGGATACCAAAATCTGTCTAATCTGTTTTACAGGAATGTCATGTGCGGTTTTAATTTATATTATTCACATCACATGACGAGCATTCAAAGGTTATGCAATTTTGAGGGGGAGTACTATCTTATGAAGGTAAGTGAACTTTAACTGAATTCAAAGACCGTGGTAATTAATTCTGGAAAACTTACTTGTGTTTGTTATTCTCCAATTTTAAATTCCATAACTGCCACGTGTCACTTTTTCTTGACTTAGTAATTTCCATGTCTCACATATTCGTTGATTTTTCGATGAAAATACACTCGTTTTGAATTCCACTTTGTGTTCATAGTTCCTCATTTCATATAAATGATTCAATTCTTATCTGATATAATAATTGTGACTTGTTCCTCACAATTAAACTTTCTAATCATTGTTTCATTTTTAAACATAATGTGCGTACTGAGTCATTCTATTTTGCGCTTGATCTTGTTTCTTGAAATTCCGTTATTTCAAATAATGACTTCTGATCATCTCAGATCAGGACTCGTTATTAAACGCTTTGACTTATAAACATTTCAGTTTAGAACTCGTAATTCATTGTTTACTGAACTGCTATACTCGTTGCATGAAAGGAGTGTTAGGAATTACATCGTTTCTATGGTCTATCCAGATCCGGAAGGACCTACCCAAGAAACACATCCCTTATAGACAACAGTGAGGGGTCTAGATTGATAGATGAGTTCGGAGTGAAAAGAATATGGTGAGGATGTGACAGGACTTAAAAGAATTATTGGTCCTTACCAAACCGAGTCAGTTATCCGGGTAACCACACAATCTATTCATTCTCGTTCTTTGGAGATGAATATTGAAACAGACATGGACCCAATGTCGATAACTCGTGTCACCCCACCCAGCCACTCAAGTGTCTCACAATAGATGCTTGTTTCATATATTCACGGAGAATTAGCACATAATTTATCTATTCCTCACTCAGAGGTATTAGATATTGAAACAGGAAGACATCAGCTCCGGTCTCCGACTTCATATTCTATTCACTGTGTCAATTGCTTTTAACTTGCGTCCCAGGTTAAGTCAATTTTTGAGCCTAACATATTGAATTTATTTTCTTTCACACATGCACGAGTCTTTGTGATTCCCATTGCATATCTTCGTGATATTGCCGGAACAGTTTGAGATGTAATTTTTAATATCTTACTTCAGTGATAACTGGAAGTCCTATCAGAGATTCACCATTGCCAACTCTGATCATAGGCCACACAATTATTAAATTGTTGTGATAACAGTTACTTTCGTGTTTCTGTGTTAGATTTTTACCCCATGATGGTTACTATAATGTTTTATCTGGTTTTTTTGCTACTCGTCACTATTGTCTTTGAACGTGCATGATGCTCCAGATGCTCCTACTCATCATTAGGGGGAGAAAGGGTACAGATTCAAAGACACCGAATATCAAGTTGAGGGGGAGTTAGCAAAAGCCGAGGGGGAGTAAAGAAGTCCCCATGCAAAAGCCAAGGGGGAGTAACAGTTCTGTTCCGAGATCCAAAGATTTCCAAAGTGCAAACAAGTGATCAAAGTGCTTACAAGTAATCAATTCTTCTCATTCCTTGTCAAGTGGTGTTCGCTTCAAATTATTTCCTCCATCGAGCATACTGGTTCTACAAGTTCTTAAAGTTGAAGATATGAAGATCAAGATCTTTATTCAAGGGGGAGCGTCGAAAGACATGAAGACAAGCAACATCATTGCATTTCAAAGATCCTAAAGGAAGAGAAAATCAAGACTTGAAGAATTAAAGACCGATTTTTATTTATATATCTTTAGGGGGAGATTGTTAGGACCATAAATGTCCTACATCTTAGAAAGATATATAAATAATTATATAGTGCTTAATTAGATTAGTTAATTATTGTAAAAGCCTTAATTGCATTAAATGAGCTTAGTTTAAGTTAATGGGCTTAGGCCATGTTTGCCTAAAAGCCTTAGTATATAAGGTTTAGTTAACCTTTAGTTTTAGGTTAATCGTTCATTAGAGCTTAGTAAGAAATAATCGTTCCGTTACCTTGATTGTAATATTCTCTGAACGATACTTTGAATGAATACGAGAGGGATGACAAGTTGAAATCATTAACTGTTCTTGTTATTTCTCATTGATTCGTTGTTACCTGATCAATCTAGGACTCACACACTTCTTGCTGGAAGTGGACTGTAGTTGTGACCCATGGTCCTTTGAGAAGATGGATTGCCAAGCTGACGTACAGAACATGGTGGTGCGTGCCAATGTCACAATGTGTGTGTTAACTTGACACAAAATCCACTAGCAGCACCATGGTATGTGGCAATTGAAGATATAACGCTTTCATGTTCTTTGTGCTCACATGGTAAGTACCAAAAAAGTTGTACAAAGGTTTCATCCGTTTGCATTTGCTTTCCAGCTAAAACACTGGACGCAAAAATGGAGAACAAACTGATCATTCTCCATTTTGGAAGAATTTTAGAGATATATATGAGCTTGCTTATCGTTTCTAACATCTCAGGCAACAAAGAACCAAGGGGATCGAAACCCACGCAAAGGTCGACCCAAACCCGAGGGGCGACATCAATCACCAAAATAAGGAATTGTAAAGTTTGTACAATTGAATTTTGTCCCGATACTGGTCGGCCGGTCGGTCCTTATTCTTGTAAATATGCTAATTAGGTAGGATTGGAGGCGAGAACGAAGATCTCAATACTAGTACCTGATTGGCACAAAGTTGACGCTGATGAGAAGGCTCGATTATGGGCAGCGATAAAGGTATACAATACATTGCATTGTCATCATATAAGATATTGCATATTATTATCGTTTAATGACTTTGTTTTGATCAAACAGCAAAAGTGGAATTTAAATGATGACAAGTTGAAGAAAAAAACGATGTCGATTGCTTCCAACTCGTGGAGAAGCTTTAAGTCAATGCTCGTAAAGTCGTACGTGAGAAAAAACAAAACACCATACGAGAAGTACGTGTATGTTAAACCAACCACGTGGGTTGAGTTCATTGAGATCAAATCGACGCCGGAATTTGAGGTATAATAACAATAGCCTTATTTTTTTAGTGTTATTATAGATTTATATGTTCCTAATTTTATTTTATTTTCATTATGCTAAGGCACTAAGCCAAAAAATAGGGAGCATGCAAAGATGAACGATAACCCCCACCACTTAGGGTCACGGGGGTATCTAGGGAAGCAGCTTTCGTGGGCGAGCTATAAGGATCGGGGTATAATGCCCGAGATACACAATATGTATAGTAAGCGGACACGTGACTTTATATTGGCGAAATTGGTGAAATCGGGCCCCGATGAATTCATCTTACCGGATAAGATGAAGCCTGTAGTAGAAGACCTAGTAAATTATTATTATGTCTTTATTTTAAGTTTGTTTATCGGCTAATTATCCTTAATTACTTGCCTTGCTTGTTGTTTCACATGACAAATTGAAAAAGATAAACAATTCTCTCAGGCAGATTGGGACCCTGAAGTGGCAATAGATCCCCTGGCAGCGGTGTTGGGACCCGATCACCCAGGTCGCACCAGGGGTGTAGGTCACAACGTGGGCCTGCGTGTGGGCCTAGGCCTCAGAAATAAAAAGAGAAGGCGTAACAAGAAAGAAGAGGAAATAAAGGAAATAAAGGACCTGAAAGAACGTACATCTAACTTGGAGAAAGAGTTGAATGAGCTTAAAGCAGAACGAATATCGAGGATCAATGCCAATCCTGCAGAAAGCCCGGGAGTCAACAAGAGCAGTGCTGGATCAACTGCTTATGATCCACAAATTGAATCCATTCAGGTGAGTTTTAATATGTATGTGTTTACAATTTTAGAAGTTCGAAAGGTCCATCTTTTAAATTATGATGTTTATGTGTTTCGTTTGTAGGAGGCTACAAACTGTGATTTGGTATTCCGGTGCGGGGCGGCCAAAATAGTTGTTGCTAAGGGGTTGGCCTTTCCTTTATCGACTAAAATGCTTCATGGTTATCCGCTGGAGGAGGGGTTCATGAAGGTTCAGGTTGACATGATTATGGATGGATGTGAAGAGTATGACCTCCCGACGCCCATGCCAAATGCTGATGCTCTAAAACTTGGTCAAGCTAGAGGGGGGTTCATCCAATGGGAGATATGTTCTGTGATGTTGCGACCGGTATGTACATATATGTTTTACTTTTTATGTTAAGTTATAGTAAGATTTTCCAATATACGTCATGTTTACTAACATTATCGTTTTTTCTAAATAGGCCACTACCAATAAATCGGTGACATCTGTCCCACCAATAAGTGAGCCTATTCTGCCTCTCATACAAAAGGAAGATGTGGCCCATTCAAAAAAGGTTCTGACCGCCACCCAAGTGCCATCCACGACTGCCCCTATTCAACCTCACGTATTTGCTCAACCCTTAAGTATATGTATGACTCATCTCCCTAGCAGTATACAATTATCAATGAAATGGATATTTAATGTAGGTACAAAAAGATGACGAGGCACATTCGAAGAGAGTAGTCACTGCATCCGAGCCACACAGACATAAAAAGATAGCTAAGCAGACCAAGTCGTTGCCTAAGTTGCCTAAATCTATGCAGGATCGACCGCCCGCGATGCAAGAGTTATTTCAACGCCTAAATTCCAACAAAGAATGGCCGACGATTGGGGTTACAGTTTTGGTCGAGGCAGGGGTCTTTGGCTCTACGTCTATGCACATAGCGGTCCAGTATGATGACTTGAAGTTATTAATGACGAATGGGTGGCTCGACCAAAACATCATCGCTTGGTTTCTAGCGTAAGTCAATATTTATATATGTTTGATCAATTTGGGTATGTATATTCACAACATCTAATAATGTTATCATATTTTAACGTTTTCAGGCATTTACAAACGATTATATCTACAAAATCAAGGAACAATTGTGCGTTTATAGTACCAGGAGCAATAAATGAAATTGAAATTTCGTGGGGTGGTGATCGTGTCTCAAACACAATTTTGGCAACGATGGTGCACCATAAGGAAAATGAGTTCTTTTTGGCACCATACTCACAGGGGTAAGATATATATTAATATCTTATTCTAATAATGATAATATACGTTTTACACTTTAAGTTGTATTGACATTACCATTTTTAGGCACCATTGGTCGCTACTAATCATTAGGCCTAGACGTAGCTTGGTTTATGTATTAGATTCGATGATGTCAAGCGGAAAGACGGCTGAAACTTACAAGATCAAATGCCTAATTGACACGTAAGTAATGTATCACTTTAATATACTATTGCTGTTTATTTATATAGTTAATCGACTAATAACACAAATGTGTTGTTATTTTTCATTTAGGGCTATTTCAGACTACCATCGTGCCATAGGGTCTTCTCAAGCCAACACTTCGGTTACATGGAGATTAAACAAGGTATAATTCATATATCCTAACAATTTATTTCGTACTTTAATTTGTTTAACCACTACTTTTTTTACACTTTAGTGTAATCAACAACAAGATGGTTGGGAGTGTGGTTACTATGTAGTGAAGCAAATCTTTCAATTTGTGATGCATGAACAATATGCTTTCAAGGTATGTGTTTTTTAAATTCCTTTCATTTTATTTATATATCGTACAAAACACTTTATTTTGTTTATAATAACACCTACTTTCAAAACTTATGTTGTACAAAACTTATATATAGGACACATGGACGACGACGACGACGACTCCTTTCTCAATTACACAAGTAGAAGAGATGGCTTGCATGATCGCGAGATCGTTTACTTTGAGGCGCATGAAAGATGGTAAAATGTGATAATAAATGGGGGGATTGTTTTAAGAATTATTAGACTTGATTACACGATAAAAAGTATTAGAATGTTTTGTTACTCGGAGATGTTACATTTACGTTGACGATGTTTAAAGTTTAATGGTTAATGGTTACTTTGAGATGCTACATTTACGTGTCTAGCTGATTTTTGTACTTATTTGGAATTGTGTTTGAAATGTTTCATTATTCCAATTGTATTTGGAAATGTAATTTATCGAATAATGCATGGTAACAAAATCAAGGAAAATATTAAAATTATAAATATAACTCATTATACACGGTTTTATCACTAAAACCGTGTACAAATGTCTGCATTTTTTTAATAAATTGCTACATTTATACACGGTTTTGTAATGAAAACCGTGAAAAATTATTACAATTGTAAACGGTTTAGCAAAAAAATGTGTAAGATAGACACTTTTATAAACGGTTGGTAGGACTTCTTTAAACGGTCTCATCTAAAAACCGTGTAAGATTGTGACTTTTATACACGGTTAATATTCATTTCTAAACGGTTGTAAAACCGTGTATAAAAGTTGAGTTTTATACACGGTTTTGGAACCGTGTATAAAAGCCGATACTTTTACAAACACTGGCCATACACGCGGTTCCAAAACCGCGTATAAAGCCCAAAACAACCGTTTATAAAAGTCATATTTGTAGTAGTGAAAAACATTGTGAATGTTTACCTTCACAATACATTCACAGTCTTTTACTGTGAATGTTTAGTGTTATTTTTTTGGTCTTACGGGTCTCACGGAAATGACTTGGTCTCACATGATCTCAAGTCTGTTGGTACATATCTAAGATTTTACAAATTCAAGTTTCTTATGGTTCAAGAAGATGCAAGGATTTGGATTCATGATGTATATTATCAATGTAGTTTTTTTTGAAGCAATATTATCAATGTAGTTATTATAGTGCCTTTCTCTCTTTGACACCAAATATTATTTCCATCTTTCCAGAAAAAAAGTAAATAGTGAAACTGGTATGGATCAAAGTTTTTGAGAAAAAAGATACCAACTTCTTCATGGATCTTTTAAGCCTATTAACATCAATCTATATGATTACACTGTTTTCTTTTTGTACATTGATCCACACTCTACAGTTTTAAACTAGCTAAAACTTATCTATGGATATGGTTTAATTCCGATTAACATGTCGTATCCTTAACATAATTATCATATATCTTTGAGCCCTTTAATTCGTTCGCGTTTGAAGTGGACATTCCCATCGGATTTTCAACTATTTGTCGAAACTAGTCGAATTATTACTAATATATATATATATATATATATATATATATGTTTCTAAGAGAGGTATTTTAAAAGTGAAGTTCCTGGTGAGCCTAAATCATGTTGGGAAGAAGATAGTACAAAGGTGAGAGTACCTTTCTATTGGAACTTAGTGAAATTATGAGAAACAAAGTCCCACATAGGAGCCAAGGCAACAATTGGAACACTTAATAAACACAAACCAAAGAGCATTAAATGAATCATTTAATTGCTTGGGTTTGGAATGTAGTGTTCTTTGTGGGCTCTCTTTGACTTAAATATATACATATATTAAAAGTCAAAGATTGGGCCTTGGGCCTTGGATCTCGATGGGGTCGAGATTCAATAATTGGATTGACGTGCATCACCAACGCACGATTGGGGGTGAAATTTCGTCTTAGGACACTGCATCTACGCAGGCCTCTATCTGAAGATTCTCTCTAGAAGATTCAATTCCACCGTTAAGGTTCTATTTCCGTCCCTAATCTTGGTTCAATTTTCTGTTAACTTTCTTTTATAGTATTGTGTTTTGTTGATCGTTGGATTGGTTCTTACACTTTCCAAACTACCCAATACTCACAAATATTGTGTAAAAATCACCATTATATTTTACATGTTCAAGGAAAAAATTGAAATGTATAAATTACTACACATAAACATATACACACAAATAATAATCCATTTAAATTTAAATGTTAATTGTAATCATAACGATATAGACAAGTATATACACACATATATATGGGCCAATTCAAATAAAAAACTAAATATCGTGAGCAAATAAGAAGGAAACGTTCATATGTTAATCAATTTTTAAAAATTCGAAAAAGATCAATTTGAAGATGCATATGTGAATAAACGTTATAGATTATTCATTAGGGTTCAAATGTTGTTAGTACATAATGTATTCAAGATTTACGATAATTACAATTAGTCAACAATAGTCAAAGTCAATGTATTTGTTAGTGAAGGTCAAAGGTATAAATAGCTAATTGTGAGGGATTTGTGCAGAGCACATTGTAGTCTGTAGATATTGCATACGTGAGTGTTTGTGTGTGAAAATAGAGAAATGACCCCATGAGAGAGAATAAAGATCTTCATTCCAATATTGTATCAATTCTCTAGTTGCTATTGTGTTAATCATTGTTATCTGAAAACTCTCAATTGGTATCAGAGCCTAGCAGAGGAATTTGTGCTTCAATTCATACATTTTTCATCAATTTTTGAAGAAATTGAAGAGTTTTGAGTTTTTGAGATTTTCATTGAAAATTTTCTAAGGATTTGAAATTTGTTTGTGCTTTTGATTGATTCCTGTTTAAAATCAATTTGGTTGTGTTGTTCTAACAGATTGTCACTTTCAGATTCGTATTTCAGCATCAATTTAGTGAGTTTGGAAATCTGAAAGTAAACAGTGTTCATCGAAGCTTCACTAGAACTTGGTAATGATTTTGAAAATTTTGTGTGTTTTTAATCGATCTAAGGTTCTCAGATCTGTGTTTCTAGTGTTTTAGAGCCGATTACATATTACAGATCTGAAAATCAGCAAAGGCATATGTGTTCTCATGTTTTTGCAGATTGTTAAAGAGTTAGAGAAGATGATGACTATCGATTCATAACTTTAGTAATTTTTAATCGAGTTTGTTTGTTCAGATCCATTCGTTGTGAAATTTCGAGCAAAGCACTGTTTTTAGATTTGAAAAACACTCACAAATAGGGGTGGCAAAAAATGACCCAACCCGCCAACCCAACTCGAACCCAACCCAATAGTAGCAGGTTGGGTTGAGATTTCAACCCATTTAAGTTAAATGGGTCAACCTGCCTAACCCAATTAATAAATGGGTTGGGTTGGGTTGAAATTTTCAACCTGATTTTAATCCATTTACAACCTGATTTCAACCTATTTTTACAATCTGTTTTTAACTCATTTACAACCTGCTATGAACCCATTTACAACTTGTTTGTAACTCATTTATGACTTGTTTTTAATTTATTATCATTATCTAATTATAATTAATAATTAAAAACTTAATAAAAAAACTAAATATGATTCCACTAGATGACTAAAGAGAACTCCTTCCATTCCAATATTGAATATTCCATGCCATCATTCCGATATTTCATGCCATCATTCAAACTCATGTTGGAGTCGGTGAAAGTGGAAGTCGAATTACTTAGAATTTAGAAACTTATTTGTTTGACTTTATGGTTGTGTTATTGAAACTTTGAACAATTTATTTCACTTTATGATTGTGTTTTATTGAAACTTTGAACAATTTATTTGGTTTTGTGGTTGTGACTTGTGTATTTGTCATGTAATTATGTTTTAGTCATTTTTTATTTTATTTAAAGTTTTAAAATTTAATGGGTCAACCCACGTTCAACCCATTTATTAAACAGGTTGGGTTGAGAAAATCATAAATAGATCAACCCGCTACCAACCCATTTAAGTATCAAGTTGGGTTGGGTTGAAAATCTCAACCCATTTACTTAAACAGGTTGGGTTGGGTTGAGGTTTTCAACCCAATTAATAAATGGGTTGAACCCAACCCAACCTGACCTATTTACACCCCTAGTCACAAATCAGTGAGTTAAGAGGTCGTGAAGTTGCCTCGCCGAAAAAACGACTCGCCGGATTCTGGAAAATTGGCCGAAGTTCTTCGTTATCGTATCACTCAAAGTTGTCGCATCATCATGTTTATCGCAAGTTGATTTTTTTTGTCGCAAGTTCATTTTTATCGCACTTCATGGTTGCGATGAAAACATAGTTGCGATAAAATTTTCATCGCAACCCTCTTTCGCCAGAAAAACGAGATGGTTGCCGGAAAACCGATTTCATCGACGAGGCATGTGTTTTTGTGATGCATGATCTAGATTTGTAGGTGGAAAACATTGTTTGGTGATCTGAAAAACGTAATGAAATCGAAAGAAACTCGTTTTGGTCGTGGAACAGCAAAGAAAATCGAGCTTGAAATTCCCAGATCGTGTTCTTGAAGATAGTGAACAGTAACTAACAGACTTTCCGTTAGTTCTGTTACAATTTTGATCCCTTCCGTTACGTTCGTTAGTTGGTCCGTTAGTTTGTTAGTTCTGTTAGTTTTATTACCTTTTTAGTCATTCGTTAAGTTTTCCGTTAAGTTTAGTTAAGAGTTTTGAGTTTGTCAGTTCTTGTCCCTGGACTTATAATTGTCAAGTTCTATCAGTTTTAGTCCTTGTACTTAAACTTTTAGATTTTGTCATTTTTGGTCCCTATACTTTAAGTTTCTGTTTGTGTCAATTTCAGTCCCTAGAGTTGTTAAGTTTTAGAATTTTACATTTTTAGTCCCTTGAGTTTTAAGTTTCAACTTTTGTCAAGTTTAGTCCCTGGAGTTTTAACTTTAGAATTTTGTCATTTTTAGTCCGTGTTTTTGTCAAGTTTTAGTATTTTACATTTTTAGTCCTAGTTTTTCAATATAGTTTCGTAAGTTGTCAATTTTAGTCCTTATTCTTCGTTATTTTTCATTTTTCGTCGTTTTATCAATTTTTGCCTGCATTTAACCGTAACTGATATATCTTTCTCGTGTGTTGCAGGTTTGACGATTAAAAGTCCAGTTTTCCGTACTAATTTTTCGGAATTAATTTTCGGAAGACAAATTTACAATTTGTTTTTCAAATTTTATTTTTGAACATTTTTCTGACTTTAATCGTGTTTTATCTGATCGTTCAAGCGCACAAATTCTACTTCTCATGAAGTATCTGTTAACAATCCGTCTTTTTTAAATTTTCAGGTAACAATGTCTCTAAAGGAGGAAAATGCTATTCTCAAGAACAAGGTGTCAGCTCCTGAAGCAAAAGTTGAATCACAAGATTCTGAATTCTTTACTATCAATGAATTTATGATTCAACAAAACTTACTAACCATCAAAGCAGATGATTTAACTGAAAAACTAAGAAAAGCTCATGAAACAATAGACTTTCAAAGGCAAGGATAAATGAAAATAATGAGCTAAGTGAAAGTTTGAAAAAGAGTAAGGCTGAATTCGAAGATTATCAAGATTGCTTTCGAAAGAGAATAGATGATTTGACTGCAAAATTAAGAACTTCAGAAGCGAAGACAATTGAGCTTGAAAAATTGTTGCATTCTTATAAAGATATAAACACTGAGTTGACTGAGAAGGCCAGTAATCTGGAAGAAAAGCTGTACAAAATAGGCCAGACTGAATAGACGATTCATCTTAACAAGCCGAAGAACTTTAGATACTATAACGACAAATGGGGCTTGGGATTTGATAATCCTAATTATTTGGAAAATGCTTTAACCAAGTCTCCAAGTTTGTATAAATTTGAATGGCTTGACCTTCGATCAAGGTATAATGATAAGTATTAAATCAACTGGCTTAATAAAAAAGAACATGAAGCTGAGGAAGAGGTTAAGAGAAAAACTACTGTGAAAATGCAACTTCCTTTTTGCTACGAATGGGAAAATAGGAAGGCTCTGGTTTGGAATTGGAAACAAACCTTGTCTAATGACTATTTTCAGAGCTATGCTATAGAAAAACCGAAGGAGAATGAATCAAAACCTACATTTGAAGGAAAAATCTATTATCCTCCTTTAGTACTTAAACAGAAGCTCGTGGAACTCGAAAGCAAGATTCAAGACATTCGAAATGAAGACATAATTGCTTTTGAGTTAGAGAAGGAAGTCATGCTAATTGTTCTTTTAAGCAGTGACAGAGAAAAGTTTGAAAAGAAGTTTTCTGAATTTTCATAGAAGAGTTTTGAAGAAAAGAAAGCTGTTGAGCTTAGATGTGTGAAACTTTCAAAACAAAATTCTGATTTTGAAAATATTTTATTTCTTGAGAAGGAAAAGTTTGAGAAGGAAAGAGTGGACTATAATGCTGAAAGAAAATCTTTTGAAACAAAGATTGTTGAGCTTTCACTGAAAATATCTAATTTGGAGAAAGAATTAGACATCGAAAGAAAAGAACTTGAAAAGAAGAAAGTTGATGATTTTCAAGCAAAAAGTGTGAAAGATGTCTATTCAAATGAAAGAAAGATTTTTCAGAATGAAATAAACAAGGTGTCAAAAAATCTATCTGGTTTATCTGCTGAAATTACGATAGAGAAGAAGGTTAAATATGGGATTCAAAGGAAATTTGATTTGTTATCCAAAGAGAGAAACGTTTTGTCTAACAAAGTTAAAGAACTTGAAGACATTAATTTTAAAGTTGAGGTTTCAAAACAAGCAAGTACTGACACGTTTGTTTAGACTCCACTTGTTGACTCAACTGGTTCTGAATGTTATTTCAAAACGGTTTCAAGTTCAATTAATAATGATGTTTCTTCAAAAGGATTTGACAGATCAAAGGGTTTTTCAAAGAATTAGATTCGTCCTTCCAATCTCTTTTATAATCTGTTAGGGCAATATTTGGTTGAATAGAAGTTCAAAGGCTGTTTTGTTATTGTTTAATTTGAGCCTTATTAGTGAACCGGCCGTGGGTTTGTTACCACGAGCCCAACATATAAAATGTATTGTTTAGCCTTAGTTTTAGGCTAGTTGTCTATTTCCACTTTCTGAACTCTATTGTAAACTCTATGCATTATTGAAAGTGAATTGGATGACCAATTGAAATCATACCGTTCTTATTATTATCTATTGATTTCTTCTATACGTTGCACGAATCTGGAACTTACAATTGGTATCAGAGCAGACGGACGAAACTGTTAGGACAATAAATGTCCTACATATTAGAAAGATATATAAATAATTATTTTAGAGCTTAATTTGTTTAATTAATCTTTTTGTAAAAGCCTTTAATTATAAAAGGGCTTAGTTTAGTTTAATGGGCTTGGCCCTTTGTGTTTAAGGCCTCGGTATATAAGGTTATGTTAACCTTTAGAATTAGGTTAAGCGATTAATTCATACATTCATTGGGAGCTAAACTGTTTAGAGAGAGATAGTTAGGATTTTCATTCAAACCTTTGTAACTATCTTGATTATTGAATGTGAGAGGGATGACAAGTTGAAATCATTATCTGTTATTGTTATTCCTCATTGAATCGTTGTTACCTGTTAAATCTGGGTCTAACAATTGGTATTAGAGCAGAATCGGTGATTTGAAGAGACGAAAGAAGACGAACGAAAGAAAGAAAAAGCAAGAATTTTCGCAGAAAATTTTCTGGAAAATCACAGCCGGCCGTTTTGCCTATTCCCGGAGATTGAACCGTCGGATCGTCGCGATTTTTGGACAGTAGCTTCACGACACATCGTTTCACATTCTGAACGGTTGGATTGGTCGTTCGACGTCCATAAAGCGCCCAGATTAATTCCGTAATACAGCAGTAAGTTTGTGGTCAAAAGTGTTCTTCAATCGGGTTTGCAAGTTCTTTCGTTGCTTTATTAATTCGTTTGTTTGATCTCGATTGTTTACACGCGATTATTTGCTGTCTATCTGCGCTTACTTCGATTCTTAAAGGTTTAATCTTTCGATTGAAAAAAATCAATTCTTGAATTTTTAGTGTTTTTTTGAAGTTTTTGTGATGATTTTTATTAAAAAGGATAAATTTTGCTTATAAATCGATTTGTCTGTGTTTGTTTTTGTGTTTTTGTTCAAAAACTAACCCTACAGGAGTGAAATCAAACAACCCTATCGAAACCTGATCCGATTTTGCCCAACCAGCCGCAGTTACCGGGTAAGTTTTTTTTTCTCTCAACCTTTCGGGTAGCTCAAAGTTTCCTGGTAACTCAAAGTTACCGGATAGAATTTTTGCCCCAAAGTGTCCGGAAGAAACATCACCTATCCGGGCAAAATCCACTTCCCGGATAACATTTTTATCCGGTAACCTCGCACATTCCCGGACACCTCCTCTCTTCCCGCATGCAACAAATTCCCAGCCTAATATTGTTGACTATTTTGAATTCTTTTGGGTTGACCATACACGTCACATGTGTTTTTATCAATTTGATGTTTCTTGATTGACCATGCATGTCACATGATCATATTGAGGCTCAACTTAATTGTATGCTGCCAACATTAACTTGGCTCGTTGATTTTGTTTTATCAAAGTTTTGTGGCTGTGTTCCTCACCCGGTAAGCGCTATTTTTTGCGAGAACATCATCATCCGGTAAGCCATTTTACCCGGACACCATCCGGTATTCTCGATCACCCGGTAAGTTCATTTCTTTTATTTTATCCGGTAATCCATATTCACCCGGAAACCCAATTCGTCCGGTAAGTCGCAATTCTCATCGCATCCGGTAAATCAACCTTCGTCCGGTAAGTTCCCTTTTATCCGGTAAGTGAGTGGTGTTTTTGGTAAGTTCTCGTCGGTACCCGAGTTACCGCACGTCTCGTGGTTGATAAATTTTTAACGAAAGTTGCGATTTTTCTTAACGAAATTTGTAACTTATTTTTAGTCGTGTTTGATCTGACTTGATTTGTTTTCTCGCAGGTTCCACTCTCGAAGAGTAATTTCGTTCGTTCAAACTCGATAATAATCAGATTTTAAATTTTGGAAACGAATTTCTTATAAATTTGTTTTTCAAATTTAATTTTTGATTTGCTTCCGCATTTTTGAATTCTTCAAAATAACACCGATTAACGATCATAATTTTTCAGGTAACAAATGTCTTATTCATCTCAGTATGAAGCAAATTGTCAGGACGAAGATGAGGTGATGGAGATTCTGAGCGAAAAGAAGTTTGCGTCCAAGTCATCTGCGGGAAAAGAAGACAGTGATTCTGATGATGAAGATGATCTTAAAATCGAAGCCTTTAAGAAAGAACTGGCTGAGTTCTCCAGATCCGTCCAGCAGCATTTCCATGATAAAAACGAAGGCAAGAAGAAGGTAGATGAGCACAAGCAGTCTGATAAGAAGAAGAAGACTGAAGAAGAGCAAACAAGACTATATGAGAAGAATATCAAACAGAAAGATGATTTGATCAGCACGTACATCAAGGAAGTGAAAGAGCTAAAATCTCAAATCTGGAACAGTTCTGAGAAGCTGGCTGAAGAAGAAGAGAAAAGCAAACTCCTGAACCATGAAAACCTTGAACTTAAAGGTAAATTATCCTCTCTTGAAAAGGTTTTTGAAAAAGAGAAAGAAAGTTTTGAAAAGGAAAGACAATTGCTTATTCAAAAGCAATCTGGTTTTTCAACCACCTCTCTTGAAGAGAAGAAAAGTCTTGAGCTTAGATGTCTAAAACTTTCAACACAAATCTCCGACTTTGAAAAAGTTTTGTTTTTTGAAAGAGAAAAGTTTGAAACTGAACGCAAATCTTTTTCTAAAAGGAATGGAGAACTTTCTTTGAAAATATCCGATCTGGAGAAAGAATTAGACATTCTAAGCAAAGAGAATGAGAAAGGGAAAGTTGAAGGTTTTAGAGCCAAATGTTTAAAAGATGATTTTTCAAAAGAGAGGAAGGTTTTTCAGTCCGAGATTTCTAAACTTACAAAGAGATTATCTGAATTAACTACCGAGTCTTTGAAGAAACAAAAGGTTAAATCTGATTCAAAGATTTTTGTCAAATCAAATAATTTTTCAAAAGATCAGATTCGACCTTCCAATCTTTTCTATAATTCTCGTGTTGATAATAATGATAATCCATCTTTCAAGAAAGTAAAGATGGAGTGGAGAGTTAAAGGAACCACTCCTGCTCCAAAGTCATCCGTCCCTGTAAAGAATGCCAAGAATAACATAGCTTTCCATGCTAAATCTTTTGTGAATACTAATCGTGTTTATTCTGTTAATAAACTGATCAGCTTATCTGCACAAAAGTTGTGTTGTTCTTATTGTGGAACAAGTGACTTTGTGAGGAAACACCATGCTAAGTATTGGTATGGTACTTATAGTATCCCAGGTCCTCATAGGGCATCTAACCGTCAAGGATCCATCAATGGATGGATACCAAAATCTGTCTAATCTGTTTTGCAGGTATGTCATGTGCGCTCAGTTATGAACAATTTTTCACATGACATCATTCAAAGGTTGTGCCAATTTTGAGGGGGAGTACTATCGTCTGCAAGGTAAGTGAACTTCAACTGAATTCAAAGACCGTGGTAATTAATTCTGAATAACTAACTGGTGTTTGTTATTTTCCAATTTTGACTTCCATGATTGCCACGTGTCATTTTCTTGAATTAGTTATTTCCATGTCTCTCCTATTTGTTGATTTTCGATGGAAATACACTCGTTTGAATTCCCAGTTGTTTTCAAAGTTCGCTATTTCTTGCAAATGATTCCATTCTTATATGATAAATTAATTGTGACTTGTTCTTCACAATTAAACTTTCTGATCATTATCTCATTTTTTGCAAATACTGTGCTTACTGAGTCTATCTGTTTTGCGCTTGATTTTGTCTCATTGAAATTCCGACTTCTGAATAATTCAGTTCAGAACTCGTTTTTAAATGTTATGACTTCTAAACACTTCAGTTTAGAACTCGTACTTCAACTGTTTTACTAAACTGTTATACTCGATGCATGAAAGGAGTGTTAGGTCTTGCATTGTTTCTATGGTCAAGCCAGAACCGGAAGGACCTACCCAAGAAACACATCCTTTATAGACAACAGTGAGGGGTCTAGCTTGTTAGATGAGTTTGGAGTGAAAAGAATATGGTGAGGCTGTGACAGGACTTAAAAGAAATATTGGTCCTTACCAAACCGAGTCAGTTATCCGGGTAACCACACAATCTATTCATTCTCGTTCCTTGGAGATGAGTATTGAAACATACATGGACCCAGTGTCGATAACTCGTGTCACCCCACCCAGCCACTCAAGTATCTCACAACAGATGCTTGTTTCATATATTCACGGAGACTTAGCACATAATCTATCTATTCCTCACTCGGAGGCCTTAGATATTGAAACAGGAAGACATCAGCTCCGGTCTCCGAACTTCATATTCTTATCACTGTGTCAATTGATTTTAACTTGCGTCCCAGGTTAAATCAAATTTTGATCCTAATTGATATAACTTATTTCTTTCACACATGCACGAGTCTTTGTGATTCCCATTGCATATCTTCGTGATATTTCCGGAACAGTTTGAGAGGTAATTTTTAATATTTTACTTCAATGATAACTGGAAGTCCTATCAGAGATACCCCTTTGCCAACTCTGAACATAGGCCACACAATTTTTTTTAAATTGTTGTGATAACAGTTACTTTTGTGTTTCTGTGTTAGATGATTACCCGTTCTGGTTACTTATTGTTTTATCTGCATTTTTTGCTACTCGCTACTATTGTCTTTGATCATACATGATGCTTCGGCTTCTCCTACTCATCATGAGGGGGAGAAAGGGTACAGATTCAAAGACACGGATTATCAAGTTGAGGGGGAGTTAGCAAAAGCCGAGGGGGAGTAAAGAAGTCCCCATGCAAAAGCCAAGGGGGAGTAACGGTCAAGTTCCAAATTCCGAAAAGACTTCAAAGTGCTTACAAGTGATCAACTCTTCTCATCGTTTATCAAGTGGTGTTCGCTTCGAATTATTTCCTCCATCGAGCATATTGGTTCTACAAGTTCTTAAAGCTGAAGCTGAAAGCAAATTCAAATCGCGGTTCAAAGAAAGATTCGTTGAAGATATGAAGATAAGAGCTATATTCAAGGGGGAGCGTTGAAAGACATAAAGACAAGCAACATCATTGCATTTTCAAAGATTCAAAAAGGAGAGAAGATCAAGATCTGAAGATTTCAAGACCGATATTTATTTATATATCTTTAGGGGGAGATTGTTAGGACAATAAATGTCCTACATATTAGAAAGATATATAAATAATTATTTTAGAGCTTAATTTGTTTAATTAATCTTTTTGTAAAAGCCTTTAATTATAAAAGGGCTTAGTTTAGTTTAATGGGCTTGGCCCTTTGTGTTTAAGGCCTCGGTATATAAGGTTATGTTAACCTTTAGAATTAGGTTAAGCGATTAATTCATACATTCATTGGGAGCTAAACTGTTTAGAGAGAGATAGTTAGGATTTTCATTCAAACCTTTGTAACTATCTTGATTATTGAATGTGAGGGGGATGACAAGTTGAAATCATTATCTGTTATTGTTATTCCTCATTGAATCGTTGTTACCTGTTAAATCTGGGTCTAACAGAAACGATTCAAAGTGATTCTTGAATTCTGGTAAGTTTACCATTCAAAATTTTTAGTTGACTGTGTTCTTGACACTTGAAAATCATATTTTGATTTACTCAAAATTGATCGTTTTCGTTTATTGCATACTGTTAGCATCATTCTTATTAGTGATTCTGCACTTTTTCGCAATCTAATTCGATCATCTTAGTGGTTTTTAAGCAAAATTAAGTTCATAAGTTTTTGGTTGTATTCTTGCAAAAATCCAATTTTTACCATCAAAAACTTGTTGTTTTGCTTCAAAATCGATTTGGGTATTGTTATTTTTGTGTTTGGTCGAGTTCCTAACCTTTCAGGAACGATTTTGAGCAACCCTAATCGATTTCCAATCGACTTGGAAACCACAACCGCAGTTACCGGATACGACAACTGTGGTTACCGGGTTCATCCGCTAGTTACCGGGTAAGTTTCTAATCTCTTCATTAGTTACCGGGTAACTCAAAGTTACCGGGTAACTATACATCTTACCAAATATTTCTATACTTACCGGACATTACTCCCGGTAAGTCCCATATACCGGTAAGTCTTAGCATCCGGAAAGCTCTCTTTTACAGACAATTCCCGGTAAGCTCTCCTTTTATTCGGAAAGTCTTATCACCCGGTAAGAAGCTATTTTGCTTTAAATTGTTATCGGTAACTCTCGTTTTACGTGTTTCATCCGGTAAGATACATCATCCGGTAAGCTATTCCACCAGGTAAGTTTAATTTTCTTATTTCTATTTCATCCGGTAAGCTTGTATCATCCGGTAACCTCAGTTATCCGGTAACTCAAGCCCATCCGGTAACTTTCTGCAAATTTACCTGTTTCTTCTGAATCTGATCCGGACACTTCCAGATCAGATATCTTTCATCCGGATTCCTATCCGGTAAGTTCAGCTTAGTCGATTTCTTACCTAATTTAGCATAACTCACTCGTAGAACCTGCGTTAGGATATCACTCTTAGTGCCTTGCGTTAGGTTATCACTTTGAATCGAACAAATCATCTGACGATCACTCGAGTGCAAGTTAAGATGTCTTCACGCGACGCTCTTGCCATCGGCACCGATTCCAAACCACCTTGCCTCTACCAAGGTGAGTACAGCCAGTGGCGGGACAGATTTATTATCTTCATTGAGTCAAATGACAACTTCGAGTATATCTGGTGAGCTCTAGAAGACGGGCCAATTCCCGATCCAATGAAGACAGTACCAGCCACTGCAAATGCTCAAGCTCGTACCGAGAAAAAGACACTCTGCGAGATGACTGACTACGAAAGAGGCATGATAGAGGGAGAAAAGCATGCCAAGAGGTACCTTGTTCAAGCTCTACCCAACACGATCTACACTGCCATCGACAGCTACAAAAAGACAGCAAAGGGTATGTGGGATCAAGTGGCGAAAATGATGCGCGGGAGCGATGTCGGGAATCAACTGAAAATCAACAGCGCCATAACCAAGTTCGATGGGTTTAAACAACGCACCGGCGAATCCCTCACCCAGACCTATGAATGCTTTTGTCTCATTCTCAACGAACTTAACAAGAACTAAATCACTCGCTTCAACACGGAAAACGCGCTCAAGTTTCTCAACAACCTGTTTCCTGAATGGAAGGTATTTGCATCTCATGTCAAGCACAACCACTTGATAGAGAACGTTGGCATCCACGAACTCTATGAGACGCTTCTTCAAGACGAAGATGAAGTGAATGAAATTCTAAGCGAGAAGAAGTCTGTATCCAAGCCAACTACTGATCCATTAGCACTTATGTCTTCAAAACGAGGCAAATCTTCTGGCCGTCGTTCCAAACGAGCTCAAGAGCCAAGTGATTCTGAGCCCGAACCTGCGGAAGAAGAAGACAATGATTCTGATCCTGAACTAACAGCTTTGAAGAATGCTATGGCTTTGATCTCTAGATCCTTTCAAGAACAAAAGTTCTACAAGAAATCGACGTCCAACAATCAGCGCTACTCCACCTCCTCTAACAAGCGCCATGATTATCAGGACAAATATGAAGGAAAGAAGAAAGCCGATGTGCCCGACCAGTCTGACAAGAAGGAGAAAACAGAGAAAGTTGACCACAAGAAGAAAGACGAACCCGTGACTTGTTATAACTGCGGGAAGCTTGGTCACTTTGTGAAAGATTGTAGGAAGCCTGTTGTGAAGAATGCACATTACTACAAGGCAAAGCTCGCACTGTCAGAAGAAAAGGAAGCTGGAGAAGATTTATTTGTGGAAGATGAATACTGGCTGGGTCGATCTGACAGTGAAAGCGAATCTGAAGGAGCTGATGCTTTCATGGGCTATCACTCCCCTGCTGAAGAAGAAAAGACAAAGCTGTGTCAGGTATGTGAACCTATCTATTTAGATCTTTTTAGTCGAATGCAACCTCTTGCTGAACGGATAGATTCCAATAAGGCCACCGCTAATGAACAACTGTTTGAGATTAGATCATTATCTGAAAAGGTAGATGTTCAAAAGCGAATAACTGAGAAACACAAATCCGAAAATGTTGTTTTAAAAGAAAAATGCAAAAATCTTTCAATAACACGTAAGGACTTAAGGGCCACAATCTCTGAACTACAGTCACAGCTTGATCGGTGTGAGAATGAGAAAGCAGAAATTGTTTATCAATGCTCTGCTCTTCAAATTCAGCACAAGGAGTTTGTCGCTAAAATAGTTGACCTAGAAACCAAACTCCACAAAAGAGGTCAAACTGATCAGACCATACACATGAATAAACCCAAGGAGTTCACTTATTTTAACAAAGAGTGGGGAATCGGATATGATAACCCACACTATTTGAAAAAGGGTTTTTACAACACACCTACTCTGTGTGATTTTGGCTGTCTAGGACTAGACAAAAAGTATCCGGAATATGCGATTAGATGGACTGGTCCTCTTGAACCTGAAAAGGAAGAGGAAACTGAGGAATACAAGCGAGCACACACGACTAAAATGCAACTTCCTTTTTGTTATGAGCCTTTAAACTACTATTATGAGAAAAATCAAAACAAGTACGTCTCGAATGACTACTTTGACTGCTATAAGGTTGTAACGCCCAAGGATTCCTCTAAAAAGGATGAGGTCCAAGCAACCGAAACCAAGACTAAGACGGATGAGTCAAGCTCTACGTTCCCCTTCTCGTCTTGGAAGCAAAAATAGTCGAGTTAGAAGAGTCTCTCGAGAAAGAAAGGTCAAGTATCCAAAAGGAAAAGCAAGCGCTTATCTCCGAACTTGAGAATCACAAATCCGTGAAAACCCAAACTGTGTCGGATGAAGGACAGGAAATCCTTCGGTGTGAAATCAATAAGCTCACATTGAAACTATCTGCTTTGGCAACAGAAGTTATGTACGAGCATACAAGAAATGGTCAACTCCAAGAGAAGATTGACCTACTTCAAAATGAAAAGCAGATTTCACCCGAACTTTCCTCCAACTCATCTGAGACTTCTTCGTGTAAAGCTTTTATTAGCAAATTTTTTTCTCAAGACGGCAATGAGTCTCAAGATAAGAGTGTTTTAAGGAATTTGAACTCTGATTTTTTCTTAGCTTCCGCACCAAATTCCCCAAAGCACACTGACACTAAGTGTTCCTCGCCTTCCTCGATCGATCCAAGTCCTGTAACTCCAGATGTTGATTTTTCAGAATTCATGAACTCCGAAGGCAATTCTGATGAAGAGTTTCAGTCGTTCCCCTTCGACAAACCTCTTCCAAGCCATACTGATTTTCTGTCACCAGTTGTCAGTCGACCGGTCAATTTTCTAAAGGGTGACTGTTCTAAAACAAAGACCCCAGCTGTGATTAAGATTTCTAAAACAAAACCTGTTTCTCAAAATCAATCACAACCGAGGCAAAAGACCGAGCGATTTCCTGTCAAAAATCCTGCTTCCTCAAAAGCCACTGACCATGCTGTCCATGTTGTTTCAGATAAAAACGGTCGCGCTAAAAAGGAAAAACAAAAGTGGCTAGCTAAGGAATCTGTCGAGGATGCTGCATCAAAGTCTTTCAATACTGTTTTTTACCCTAGAATGAACAAAAACGATTGTGCTTGGAATCATAGGAATGATTTTGTTAAACGAGATGTTAATTTTCCAATTAAGCTTTATTCCATTCAGCAATTGATTTAATTATCGCATGATTGTTTGTGTTGTTCTAGTTGTGGTTGGAATGACTTTGATGATATTAATAATAATGATTGGTTTGGGTCATATCACATGTATAATTCTTCACCAAAACACAAACCCCGTAAAAATAAAAAGAAACACCATACTCAACAGGGTTCCCAATCTGAGGTGAAACCCAAACAAGAAAGGAAACCCACTTTAAAACGGGTTCCTCCTACTGAGGGTAAACCTACACCTAAGAGGCAACCTGCTTCCAAACAAGCTCCTCCAAAAGGTGTAAACCCTACACCCAAGAGGCAACCTGGTTCAAAGCAAGTTCCTCCAAATGGTGTCAAACCTAACCCTCCAGGACCCATGCAGATATGGGTACCTAAAGTCCGCTAAACTTGTTTTTGCAGGACGGTCATGTGTGGTACTTAGACTCTGGATGCTCCAAGCACATGACCGGAAGGAGGGAGCTTCTCACGAACTACAAAGAACAATATGGCGGAGACGTGAGATTTGGGAATGATGACAAGGCGCCGATTTTGGGCTACGACGACATTGTCCAAGATAAGATCACTATCAAGAAAGTATCACACGTCGCGGGATTGGGACACAATCTGTTCAGTATCGGCTAATTCTGGGACAAAGATCTCGACGTCCGGTTCAAAGCCAAAAGGTGTAGCATTCTCACCGACGACGGAACGGAGCTACTGGATGGAAAGCGCAAGACCAACCTCTACACCATCGACCCCGCAGCCCTGAAGAACGATAACCCTGTCTGCCTGATGTCAAAGGCTAATTCCAAACAAGCATGGATTTGGCATCGACGTCTTTCGCACCTGAACTTCAAGAGTATCAACAAACTGGTGCTGGGCGGACACGTGAAAGGCATGCCCGATCTTCAATTCGTGAAGGATCGACTCTGTGGGGCATGCGAGATGGGAAAGATGAAGCGAGTGACGCACAAGCCGAAGGCCGCTCCGAGCACGTCCCGGTCCCTTGAACTTATCCATATGGATTTGTGTGGACCGATGCGTGTTCAGAGCATCAACAAGCGCAAGTACATCCTGGTGATGGTGGATGACTTCTCACGCTACACTTGGGCCAAGTTCCTTCGCACGAAAGACGAAACTCTGGAGCTGATCATCAATCATTTGAAGACCATCCAACTGAACCTTCAAAGTCCACTTCAGACTATCAGGACCGACAACGGGACGGAATTCAAGAATTAGACGGTGAACGACTACCTGACTTCTGTCGGCATTTCACAAACCTTCTCGGCCGCACGCATTCCTCAACAAAACGGAGTGGTGGAAAGGCGCAACCGTACCCTCGTCGAAGCGGCTCGCACGATGCTTTCGCAGTCCAAACTGCCGCTATTTCTCTAGGCCGAAGCGGTGTCTACTTCTTGTTATACGCAAAACCGCTCCATCATCAACAAGCGGTTCAACAAGACGTCATACGAGATCATGAACAATCGCATTCCGAACATCAAGTATTTCCATGCGTTCGGATGCACGTGCTACGTCCTCAACGACAAAGATGATCTCGGCAAATTCAGCCCTAAGGCGGACGAAGGAGTATTCATTGGATACTCCATGTAGGCTAAGGCGTATCGCGTTTACAACAAAAGGACTAAAACCGTTACCGAGAGTGTAAACGTGACATTCGACGAAGCCGCAGATTTGGCTTCTAAAAAAATCAGTTCAGAACCCGGTTTAACTGGCGTGCTAGCTTCCGAACTTCCACGTTCGGGATCTGCACAAGCGACAGTAAATCCGAATCATGCATCTTCATCGAATGCTGATCTTTCAGATTTAGATTTACTGTTCCAATATTTTTATGATGACATACTTAACGTTTCTACCCCTCACGTCTCAGCACAACCACGACTTGAAGCTGCTCGCATCGAGGATTCGGCGAATCTATTCGGTCCGCCGCCTTCGACAAGCACGCCTTCCATCACTGTGGAGACATCTCAACCATCATCATCAACTTCATCTGATACTACTATTCCCTCGGAGGAACCTGTCCTACATCCGGAGATCGCTCCACAAGATTCGTCATCTGCTACAATCCATGATCAGCCTCTGCATTCCTCGGAACCAGAAGTTGTTCAACCTTCGACGAATCCTCCCCCGGCTCCTCTGAGAAACCAACCGGCGACACTTGAAGCAGTACAAGACCTTCCATCTGGTGATTACGTGGATTCGGACGCCTTACACTCAACTCAACAACAGCTTCCACACACCACCAAATGGACGAAAGCTCATCCCCTGCACCAAATCATCGGTGATCCCTCCACACCAGTCCAGACGCGAGGCGCATCAGCCAATTTCTGCCTCTTCTCCGGCTTCTTGAGTAAGATCGAGCCGACAAACGTATGCGAAGCACTCGAAGATCCGGACTGTGTCATAGCCATGCAAGAGGAGCTCAACAAATTCGAGGCTCTCAAGGTATGGCGACTTGTCCCACGTCCAACCCACAAGACGGTGATCGGCACCAAGTGTTTCTTCAAGAACAAGAAGGACGAGGACGGCATCGTAGTCCGCAACAAGGCGCGTTTTGTGGCTAAGGGATACCGTCAGCAAGAAGGCATTGACTACGACGAGACATACGCTCCGGTGGCGAGAATAGAAGCTATACGTATGTTCCTTGCATACGTCGCACACAAGAACTTCACGGTCTTCCAAATGGATGTGAAGACCGCATTCCTTAACGGCGATCTCAAGGAAGAAGTGTACGTGTCGCAACTGGACGGGTTCGTGGACGAGAAGAAGCCTGATCATGTCTATATACTAGACAAGGCGCTCTACAGATTGAAGCATGCTCCACGGGCCTGGTATGATACTCTAACGAAGTTTTTGATAAAATCAGAATTCACACGAGGTAAAATCGATTCCACTCTTTTTTATCAAAAACGAAAAAGGTCATATTGTTCTAGTACAAGTGTATGTAGATGACATAATCTTTGGTTCTACTAATCCTCAATATGCTAAGAACTTTGCCAAGTTAATGGGACAATTTTTCAAAATGAGTATGCTTTGTGAGATGAATTTCTTCCTCGGTCTTCAAGTTAAACAACTGTCGACCGGGATATTCATAAACCAAGCTAAGTACATCCGGGATATTCTTAAGAAATACCAGATGGAACAGTCCTCACCTATGAAAACTCCTATGGCACCCGGTACAAAGTTACACGCCGATCCTAACGAAAAGGATGTGGACCCTAAAACGTACCGGGGAATGATCGGTTCTTTGATGTATTTAACTGCGAGTAGGCCGGATATCATGTTTTCAACTTTTCTATGCGCCCGGTTTCAGTCAAAACCGAAAGAGTCTCATTTAATAGCTGTAAAACGAATTTTTCGTTATCTACGCGGTACTGCTGATCTTGGCTTATGGTACCCGAAAGAGACAGGTTTTAAGCTGTCTGCATACTCGGATGCGGATCACGCGGGCAACATGATGGATCGGAAGAGCACATCGGTGCATGTGAAGTTCTTGGGCGATAGCTTGGTGAGTTGGGCATCCAAGAAGCCGCAGTGCGTCTCTACGTCGACTGCCGAGGCAGAATACGTGGCCGCCGCGAGCTGCTGTTCTCAGGTGATTTGGATGCGGACGCAACTCAAAGACTACGACTTTACATACGTCAAGGTGCCCATCTACTGCGACTCGAAGAGCGCCATTGCCATATCAAGCAATCTGGTCCAGCATACTAAGACAAAGCACATAGACGTTCGGTACCATTTCATTAAGGATCACGTTGAAAGAGGTACAGTCGAACTCTATTTTGTAAATACAGAACATCAGTTAGCAGACCTATTTACAAAACCCTTGGACGAAAAACGTTTTAATACTCTAGTGTCCAAGTTAGGTATGCTAAATCTGACGACTTGATCTGTCTGTGTGCCCGATACAAGTTCCATACATCTACGAGAAACTGTCTACTCAACATATGTTGTTCACACTCCTGATGATTGAGCATACACTTTCTCGCACATGTATTCTACTTGTATCAGTTACATAGTTAGGTTGAGTCTCTGTATTTAGTAGGTAGATTTCGTTTGTTTACTCTCTTTCTACGTGTGTTTCCTTTATTCCATACTGTCGTCTAGTTTAATTGGTTTTCTATCTGTGCTTTCACAAGTGTTCAGGGGGAGCATAACCAGCTATCAGGTAAGCAATTTTATTGCTGAAGGAGAGTGTCACACACACGTTTTTCTTTCACTGGCTGAAAAGTTTTTTTGTGTAAAAGAACATTCCCGAGTGTACTTCACTTCACACATCGTGCACAGTCTGAGGGGGAGCAAATTCATTGTATTCATCAATTGAGGGGGAACGTCACATTGTTTTTCTTAAAAGGTATAAAAGTTTTTTTTTGTGTTGACGTATTCCAAAGCCCTGACATTCCTGTTCCGAGGGGGAGCAAGGAAATACCTGTGCAAAGGTCGAGGGGGAGCAGGAAATTTCCTGAGAAAGGGTCCATTTTATCATATTTTTGAACTTCCGGTCACTTACCCGGTAAGTTGCCAGGTAACTGTGGTTACCGGGTCATCTTACCGGATCTGGTAAGTTACCGGATCACTAACCCGGTAAGTGTCCCATCTTATAAATACGGATCCGGGAACCTCATTCATTTCAAAATACCCGGTAACTTTCTCAAAACCCCTCAAAACCCTCTCACAACCTCTAGACTCGATATCTCTCGGCTCAACTACATCTAGACCATTACTCGCTCTAGAAACTCATGTATGATCTCATTAGTACTCCTTGATGCTCGTCTATCAATTTCACAGTTATCCATCCATTAATCGATGTTGATTCGTTCGATTCAGTGTCCGTAAAGGGTTTCTAAAACCCTACGATTACGTCGACTAAATTTTGGGTTGGTTAGGTTGTCTAGACCCCACTAAATCATGCCCTACAGTATTTCGTTGGACTTAACATGTTTTAAACCACGTCGATTTGGTTTTGATTGTGGTTTTGGGTTGAATTGGTCGCTACGGTAACTCACCCGGAAACCCAAACTACCCGGTAACATTCATGTTACCCGGTAACCGTCATCGCACCCGGACACTACCAACATACCCGGTAAGTATTAACTCTCGTATATACCGGACACTTTGATCCCCAGTAACCCAAGTCGTTCGGATACCTAGTATCCGGTAAGTTCGACTATCCGGTAAGTTCGGTGTCCGGGAACCATCATGTATCCGGTAAGCCTATCTCTTTCGGTAACTTATGTATCAGCCGGTGACCAATGTTTACCCGGTAACTATTAGTTACCCGGTAACCCCTGTCTATCCAGTCAGTTTTGCTTGTCCGAATACCCTGTTTATCCGGACATTGCTCGAGTCCAATGCCTTGGCCATTTATCTCACATTGGCAATCCCAATGTCCTGCTTTTACATCCAGTCCTCAATCACCGCTGATTGAGCCATTCAAATGCCAAGGTACGCATTGAAGTTAAACTTATCCCGTCCATACACTAACACTGTACTATACATGTTTTATACATGGCGGAACAACAAGAGCAGCAACCGCAGAACATCCCTCCTCCTGAGGACATCATAGACGACGAGGCCGGCAATGCCTTGGTTCCCGTGGATCAGGAAATTGAGATCAATCCGAACAACCACCACCTTGATGCTGCCGCATTCCGTCCCGATCACCGAGTGGGAGTTGACATAATGCTCGGCCACCTACTTCGTCGAGAACTGACCGCGACAACAGATGTGCCTATCATATATGTACATAAAGTATGGCACACGGCGAGGGTGGTCACTGTCAACAACGTCCAGACCATCACTGCCAACATCGATCACCACCCATTCATTCTCACACTGGAGTCCTTCCGCCGACTACTGTCCCTTTCGGAACCGAATGCCGGAGGCCATGCCGCATACGCACCCACCATCGATGATGTCACACTCTGTGCTGAGGTTCGTGCACTTGGATATCGTCACGACCTCGACCGTCCATCCGTATTCACCCGAAAACACATAGCCCCGGTCTGGTACACTCTATTCTCTATCCTAAACCGGTGTCTATCCTCCCGATGGAAGAGGATAGACCAGTGTACAATAGACTTCCTGCGTTTATTTCACGCGGTGTGCTACAATCGGCACATAGACTACGCAGTAGTCATTTGGCGTGAAATGGTGCAAGCCATCAGACAGACCGGCGGAACCAAAAAGAAGTTCCTCCCATTTCAGCGGTTCTTTGCTCTAGCCGTTCGACAACATATGGATGCGAACCCCCTGATCCTACGACGAATCAACCATCCGGTATGTCCTCATCACAATCTACAATACTTGGTGATTTGTAACCCACCTGATACCCCATCCATGCCTATACCTGAACATTTACTGGCACACGTGGATCCCACTGTACCGAGTGTGATAGATTATAGGCGAGAGTTAGGGAATCCCATGGTCCAGCCAGCGCCGGAGGGACCTTCCCAGGGACATAGAACCGAGGGACGTAAGGGTCCTAGGACAAGAGGTGGAAGGGCTCGGGCAGCAAGGGCTCCCGGGTGGGGTGTGTTGAGAGTACGTGGGAGGGGAACAGGTGTGGGCGGTGCAGTGGATACGCGAACCAGTACTTCCCAAGCTGGACCAAGCCATCAACCTATTCCCATCACCCGAACGACGACCGAAGCTGGTACATCGTCTAGACCGATGCTTCACCATGACCTGGAACCATACATATCTGACCCTTCACAACCGAGACAGGTTGAACAAGTGGAATCTGACTCCACCGAGTCCGATACAGACCGTTCCATACGCGCGTCATTAATACCTACCCGTATCGGACCAAACCCAGATTTTACCGAATGAATCCCTTCTGACTCACCGACACCCCCATTCATCCCTACTACCCAGCCTGATACGGGAGATACAAGGAGAGAGGAGGGAGTATTAGTTGAACAATTAGAACATGTGAGACGGAGGGAATTGAGGTAGAAAGCAAACCAAGAAATATTAAGCCGTAAAGATAAAGAGGCTTCAGAGCGACCCCAAACCAGTGTCGACCAGGTAGCCACATCTGCTATCCCGTCTCATACGTTGGGACGGGGTTTTGAAGAAGCCGCCGTGGACCTAGCGGCGCAAGTGCACAACCTCCAAAGCCACTCATCCATCTCTCAAAAGACGGATGTTTCAATTTTCCACGGGGATATAGCACAACTTCTACCGATCTCTCACTCGGAGAGTATTGAAATAAGAGACCAGCAGCCCCCGGTCTCGCCTTCTTTCAAAGCACCATTGAGTCTAGAGCCACTTGAAATAGAACATTCTTCGGCTAGGACACAAGATGAGGAAACGAACATCGGTGTTCTTGGTGACCCGATCGGAACTTCCGTAGTGTCTCCGCCTTTAAGCGGAACGCGAGGATCGGAAGGAAATCCTACCACGACTACATCTTCGCCAACCGTGAACGTAGGTGGCTCTTCCTCTAAGGTAGATGCCTCAACGGGTGCTCTAAGTGACCCAGAGTTATTTTGCCCGACTTTGTGTCAAAGGGATCTCTGGACAGCACCCTAAAGGCTGTCCGCGAGGCAATGGAGGAACGCCTCACCGCAGAGCTCGATAAACTGAAAAGCCTGATCAAACGAAAAGAGAAGGTAGTAGAAGCTGAAAACGCACCAACACCTCCACCGGCTCCCGTTCAGCCAACTTACTCGGTGGATACTTTGAAGACTATGCTCTTAGCTCAGCTGGTCCAGCAATCTGAAACCGACGCCTCTACCGAAGCAGATCTGCTCTCCGTTCTACGATCCCAGGTATCTGCTCCATCGTCATCCATCACCACCAGAATGGATCATCTTGATACGACTCTCAAGGATGTTCAATGCCTTGGCCATTTATCACACATTGGCAATCCCAATGTCCTGCTTTTACATCCAGTCCTCAATCACCGCTGATTGAGCCATTCATATGCCAAGGTACGCATTGAAGTTAAACTTATCCCGTCCATACACTAACACTGTACTATACATGTTTTATACATGGCGGAACAACAAGAGCAGCAACCGCAGAACATCCCTCCTCCTGAGGACATCATAGGCGACGAGGCCGACAATGCCTTGGTTCCCGTGGATCAGGAAATTGAGATCAATCCGAACAACCACCACCTTGATGCTGCCGCATTCCGTCCCGATCACCGAGTGGTAGTTGACATAATGCTCGGCCACCTACTTCGTCGAGAACTGACCGCGACAACAGATGTGCCTCTCATATATGTACATAAAGTATGGCACACGACGAGGGTGGTCACTGTCAACAACGTCCAGACCATCACTGCCAACATCGATCACCACCCATTCATTCTCACACTGGAGTCCTTCCGCCGACTACTGTCCCTTTCGGAACCGAATGCCGGAGGCCATGCCGCATACGCACCCACCATCGAGGATCTCACACTCTGTGCTGAGGTTCTTGCACTTGGATATCGTCACGACCTCGACCGTCCATCCGTATTCACCCGAAAACACATAGCCCCGGTCTGGTACACTCTATTCTCTATCCTAAACCGGTGTCTATCCTCCCGATGGAAGAGGATAGACCAGTGTACAATAGACTTCCTGCGTTTATTTCACGCGGTGTGCTACAATCGGCACATAGACTACGCAGTAGTCATTTGGCGTGAAATGGTGCAAGCCATCAGACAGACCGGTGGAACCAAAAAGAAGTTCCTCCCATTTCAGCGGTTCTTTGCTCTAGCCGTTCGACAACATATGGATGTGAACCCACTGATCCCACGACGAATCAACCATCCGGTATGTCCTCATCACAATCTACAATACTTGGTGATTTGTAACCCACCTGATACCCCATCCATGCCTATACCTGAACATTTACTGGCACACGTGGATCCCACTGTACCGAGTGTGATAGATTATAGGCGAGAGTTAGGGAATCCCATGGTCCAGCCAGCGCCGGAGGGACCTTCCCAGGGACATAGAACCGAGGGACGTAAGGGTCCTAGGACAAGAGGTGGAAGGGCTCGGGCAGCAGGGGCTCCCGGGTGGGGTGTGTTGAGAGTACGTGGGAGGGGAACAGGTGTGGGCGGTGCAGTGGATACGCGAACCAGTACTTCCCAAGCCGGACCAAGCCATCAACCTATTCCCATCACCCGAACGACGACCGAAGCTGGTACATCGTCTAGACCGATGCTTCACCATGACCTGGAACCATACATATCTGACCCTTCACAACCGAGACAGGTTGAACAAGTGGAATCTGACTCCACCGAGTCCGATACGGACCGTTCCATACGCGCGTCATTAATACCTACCCGTATCGGACCAAACCCAGATTTTACCGAATGAATCCCTTCTGACTCACCGACACCCCCATTCATCCCTACTACCCAGCCTGATACGGGAGATACAAGGAGAGAGGAGGGAGTATTAGTTGAACAATTAGAACATGTGACACAGAGGGAATTGAGGTCGAAAGCGAACCAAGAAATATTAAGCCGTAAAGCTAAAGAGGCTTCAGAGCGACCCCAAACCAGTGTCGACCAGGTAGCCACATCTGCTATCCCGTCTCATACGTTGGGACAGGGTTTTGAAGAAGCCGTCGTGGACCTAGCGGCGCAAGTGCACAACCTCCAAAGCCACTCATCCATCTCTCAAAAGACGGATGTTTCAATTTTCCACGGGGATATAGCACAACTTCTATCGATCTCTCACTCAGAGAGTATTGAAATAAGAGACCAGCAGCCCCCGGTCTCGCCTTCTTTCAGAGCACCGTTGAGTCTAGAGCCACTTGAAATAGAACATTCTTCGGCTAGGACACAAGATGAGGAAACGAACATCGGTGTTCTTGGTGACCCGATCGGAACTTCCGTAGTGTCTCCTCCTTTAAGCGGAACGCGAGGATCGGAAGGAAATCCTACCACGACTACATCTTCGCCAACCGTGAACGTAGGTGGCTCTTCCTCTAAGGTAGATGCCTCAACGGGTGCTCTAAGTGACCCAGAGTTATTTTGCCCGACTTTGTGTCAAAGGGATCTCTGGACAGCACCCTAAAGGCTGTCCGCGAGGCAATGGAGCAACGCCTCACCGCAGAGCTCGATAAACTGAAAAGCCTGATCAAACGAAAAGAGAAGGCAGTAGAAGCTGAAACCGCACCAACACCTCCACCGGCTCCCGTTCAGCCAACTTACTCGGTGGATACTTTGAAGATTATGCTCTTAGCTCAGCTGCTCCAACAATCTGAAACCGACGCCTCTACCGAAGCAGATCTGCTCTCCGTTCTACGATCCCAGGTATCTGCTCCATCGTCATCCATCACCACCAGAATGGATCATCTTGGTACGACTCTCAAGGATGTTCAACAAGCGCTCAAAACGATATCCGAGAGAGTCGCCTCCATGGAAGAAACCTGCAAAAGTCAATCCGGCGGTCTAAAGCGAAGACACGATGATCAAGATGATCCTGATCACCGTGAGGGGGAGAATAAAAGACAAAGACTATCCGAGACCGCCACAATCCTCACTGAAACTACTGTGGTTCAACCGGAACTGTCAACTGCGGCAACTACAACTGAAGAACAACCGAAGCCGAGTTGAGCTTAGTCGAGATGGTTATTGATATGGACATCTCTAACGATGAAGACCCGACGGTTGAAAAGCCCGAGGGAGCAACACAGGAATTGGTCACATATGAAGTATCAGATAGGACCGGACTACAACTGATAGATCAAGACTCACAGATCTACCGGGAGACCGTAAATGCATGGTACGAAAAAGCTGCCAGTGCTGTAAATCTCCAGGTAAACCTGATCTTTCCGACTGATGAAGACAACAATGTTGACTACGACCAGTTTCTGCTGCAAAACCTATATGGTACACCCGTTCACTCTGCTCAAGCCGCCGAGACTTCTATAAGACCCGAAACGACAACTGCTGACAACCCGACATCTCCTCAACAACCGACAGCTTCAGATCATCCTCCTCCTCAACAGCAACAAATCCGATGGGAGAAAATCATGATCTTCATTCCTCACCTGGAGGAATCTCTGAAGAAGCTGTATGTTCACAGGTTACGCCCTATCGAGCCGACTTTTTGCCTTGGGATTTCTCATTTCGACGAAGAATACCAAGGTCAGTACATAAATGCCATGAAGTAGTGTCTGCCAGTTAGCCAAGTCCGAACCAAGCACAAGATCACTGAAGTGCTGAACATCCAAACCGGCCGAATCCTTAGAGTTATGTTTCCAGTTTTCACTGTGATAACGCAACTTTTTGGCGTTATTTTCGGTCCTCAAACCAATGAGATTGGCTTGTGTTCTAGAAAAAAGGCGGAACTTTATGGTTTATTGAGTGAAATGTGCAGGTAATCTAAAAGGAGGCAATCATCGAGAAAAGAGGCGAAAAAGAGCCAAAAGAGAGTCCAAAACGAAGCCAACAGAAGCCCAAGATCCAAGCCCAAGACCCGTGCCCGAACCTGGACCCAGATCCACGAACCAGACCTGACCCAAACACATCAGGAAAGCGCGCGGTTTTCCCCGCGGTTTGCAAGCCACGGGACAAGTAGCGTAAGTCCCTGTTCCAGTTCTATAATTTTGTATTTTCCGGAATTAGGTCATTATTTCTCGACGTGCGACGGTAGGCTGCTCGGGGGAGACTTTCAGAGTTTTTTCACAGACTTTTGAGCCACGATAGAGGATCGGTTGAGGAGACGTTCACCACGCGAAGCGGATTAGAGCCGAGAGAAGGGAGTTCATCATTATATTTTTCACGTTCACGATCATTATGTTTACACACACGATTTCTCTTCTTTTTCTTATGTTTTTATCCACCACCAACATGAACTAATCTTTAGATGTTGGGGGTTGGATTGAATTTGGTTTAAGCTTATGAACAGATGATTTGAGATTTTTATCAGTTTTCCTAATTAATGAAGCATGTGATTTAGGTTTTAATGCTTTTGTGAGTTTGGCCAACTTTCAATTGTTTTGTTTGTTTTCAGTTAAGTTCGAGAGAATTAATTGTTAACTAGAACTAGAATTTGCATGCCTAAGGTGAGAAATTGGATAGAGATATACCAAGTAAGCCTTAGTCCCGTTGAAAATCTTGAGTTTAATGTGTTTTGAATCCCATAGGTTGAGATCGAGAGATAAAACTTGTGCCTTCAAAATAAAATCCGTGGTTGCTTGAGAAAGAACCACGGTGATTTTAGAGATTGGGTATTCATTAAGGGAATAACTGGTAATTATTTTAAGTCAAGTGTTTATATGTGAAAACCTTAGGATTTCCAACCCTCAACTGTTTTCTCCATCCAAAGTTTCCTTAAGTTGTCTACTGTCTTGTTCTTGATTTATTTGCAATTGATTAGTTTAATACCAAAAACTCAATTTGCGACCGTTCGGTTAATAGATCTTATAGTCATTGTGATACTTAGTTCCTAGTTCCCTGTGTTCAATACTCGTACTTTCAGTACTATTACTTGATTTCGACATCGTACACTTGCGGTTAGATTTAGGGGGGGTGTAAACCCGCCTATCACACTGTCCGACGAGAAGACGGTAATGAATGGAAATTTTTTGAAGCTGACTTTAAGAACCATAGACTGTTCGACATACTTGCTATACTGAAAGACCTTCGAACCAGAACCATCCGTCCGCTTCAAGTAACAAAGGCGCTCGAAGCTGTTCGTCGATTCTTGATTCACTCAATCATGATGTCTTATCTCACAGACTTCCAAATGGGAATCAAGAACAGAGCTAAGAAGGTAAACCTGATGAAACCAAATCTGAAAGCCCCGAACTGAAGATGTATCCCGAGAACGCACTGCTTCTAGAACCTGAATTTGGGATAGTCTACTTCAACGAACAGAAAGAAAAGAGGTTTCTCCGCTTCAGCCAGGTCGACATATTCTGCGATGACACGCTCTTCAAAGTTCAAGATGCTCTTCGAAAAATCATCACTTATGAATCAGAAAATCAAAAGGTTTCGTATGTTCCAAACTCGAATGAGGTAACCGCACGAAATGCTTTAGAAGTGATTGAAGAACGCATCGACTACCGCCGAGCCATCAGAACGTTCGAGATACACTTTACGCTCCGAAAGAGATATGTTGATAACTGGCGCGAACTCGAACTTCAATTCAAAGGGGGAGATTGTTAGGGCAATATTTGGTTGAATAGAAGTTCAAGGGCTGTTTTGTTATTGTTTAATTTGAGCCTTATTAGTGAACGGGCCGTGGGCTTGTTACCACTGGCCCAACATATAAAATGTATTGTTCAGCCTTAGTTTTAGGCTAGTTGTATATTTCCACTTTCTGAACTCTATTGTAAACTCTCTGCATTATTAAAAGTGAATTGGATGACCAGTTGAAAATCATACCGTTCTTATTATTATCTATTGATTTCTTCTATACGTTGCACGAATCTGGAACTCACATAATCTTTCTGCTGATAAGTCAGATGCTTCTATTTCAAAATCTTCAGAAAATCTTGTTTTCAAAAGAGTAAAAATGGTTTGGAAAGTGAAAGGGTCTACACCTGAAAGAGATGTGCCAACGTCATCTGTTCCTACACCTTCAGTGAACAAGAAGAACAATGCTCAGAAAGGTAAGTCTTTTGTTAAACCTAATCCTGTTTATTCTGCAAATCATTTGATTAGGTTAGCACAAAAGCAAATTTGTTGTTCTTATTGTGGAACTCATGATTTTGTTAAGCAAGAAAATGTTCAGTACTGGTATGGTACTTATAATATTTCTTCAAATAGAATTGAACATAATAAGTGGTACGAGCGAAATATGTGTTTTAATCGCAGTGGGTTGCAAACTGTCCACAGTGGGAAGCGCAAGTGTACACTGTCCACTATGATCGTCACAACAAGTAATAGTTGGTAAAATACCAGAATCATATCCACAAAGACTGGGCAATCAAGACAATACGGTTTTCATGAGCTCCTTTTACAAGTTTCAATTACAGAGGAAGCAATAGTTTGGTTTGTTCGGTGAAATGCTACTTTAACGATTTTAACAAAGATTTTAAAAGAAGGAATGTAGGTTAGATTTTCCCTAGATTTTATACTAAATACCTGATCCTAAAAGTGATCCTTGTACTTGAGGTAGGCATTTTTGCTAGAAAAACCCGGTTACAAAATACTCACACCGTTAGGTAAAAATCCCATACTTTTAATAGTTATTGTTTTGTCAATGGTAATCTCAAAATGGACCTTTTCAGGCCTTGATGGAATGTGTAGAGACAAATACTCTAAGTGTTTTAAATGCACCAACTAGCTTGCCTGCTACTCCAGTGGGTTGAGATTAGCTCACTGTGCCGACCTCACTTTCGTAAGTGTCATAAGAATTCTTTCGAATCCCCTAGCATCATCCAAGATCGTGTCACTGCGTTCTACTCATTTCTGAGTTGAGAACTAGACTTTAGATCCTTACAAGTGATCGGCTTGTTTGCATCATTGGGCAAAAATCGAGAGTGAATGACCAAAATAATAAATATTCCAAGTATAAAGATTACTCAAGCATTTTTAATAAAATCCAGGTACTTCTCCTCCCTATATCCCAAAGGATGTTTAACTCATACTTACTGAAGTAAAGGAAACAAAAGATGAGAAGATGAACATAAATAAACTGAAAGTGACTTGGTTAAAACCGCAGTGAGGAACGAGGGTACGTCCCTGCTACTGGTAACTTCGGTCTAACAATTACACTAAGGAAATTAAATGCAAGAAATTAAGAACTACAACGGTAAACTAGAGAGCTAAACTAAGACTATCACTAAAATGTGGTAGTCGGAGATATCAAGGTTGAATTAAATGGAACCCAATACCCCTTTTTATACTAAGAGGAAGGTTTGAGTTTTACACAAAAATGGGTTGTCTAGAAAATAAGGAGTGAAGAATCAAGATAAAATTCAGCTCCTTGAATATTTCTTCAATCCATAAGCTTGAAGCCCTTTTACCAATAGGACCCTTCACCTTTCAAAAAGTCAACTTTTAAAGTACCAAGGGGCTTATCATTTTGTCATGCTTTTAGGAACACTTTGTACTTCCCATGCCTTCTACCACTGAACCTTCCATTCTCCAAAACTTTACTTCCCAACTAAGAGTTAGTTTTCTTTTGTCTTCTTCTCTGCTCGATAGTGGGGTCTGGAGTGGGATGCGCAAGTCACTGCAAGAATTTCGTGAAAAAACAACAAAACTCTACCAAATAATTTATTAAAAACTATGGTTCACTCTTTTTGCTCATTTTCGTGAATGTTACCAAGAATGGGGATTTTGAGAAGTGAAATGGCTAAAATTTGACAAAATAAAAATAAAAATAAAAATAAAAGGAAATAATAACTCTAAAAATAGAGTTATCACAACCTCAAACTTAAACCATTACTTGTCCCCAAGTAATAAAAGAAAAGAATTTTTTTTTATAAAATTAAAATAATGCACTTGAGCTTTCAGGGACTTACCGACTTCTCACTCTGAATGAATGTTGATCTCCCTCCACAAATATTTCTTTCGGTTCCAAGATTAAAACTTCACTTTTGTACTTGAAGAAATCTTTCCCTTGTTCACATTTGATCAATAGGACTTTCTTGGGTTCGAAGGTTTTGTGGCTTTGAATATTTTTCCCAAGGGTTTTTGTAGTAACTATTTCCAAACATGGACCGAGAATCTTGCTTTGAGATTTTTATTTCAAGAAGTGAGTGTTTTGCATTTTGCAAGGGTAAGTACGTACACTTTCAGGCTTTATTTGGGTATGGCTATTTTGTGAGAGTGGGTATTCTGATGGTCCAGAAAAGGCACACCATCTTTTTCTGGGAGTGAGCACTTTGATGGTCCAGAAAAGGCACACCATCAATCTTTTGTAGTGACACTCTAATATTTTTTTTGGGAGGGGGGTATATCTTACCCACCTAAAACTTAAGACTTCACAATGTCCTCACTGTGGAAAGACTGGAAGTCACACTAGAAGTCCCCACCTCAAACTTAAGATCGCACAGTGTCCCCACTGTGACTTGTAAATTGGGATTTTAGGAGGTGGTTGGGGGTACAAAAATGTCGTGTTTGGATGTAAAAATGGCTTATATCATTTCATGGTGACAAGTTGAGATTCATACTTACAAAAGGGACCTTTTACGTCGGTAGCCAAAAGTTGTACCTTGAAATGGAAACGAGATCAAACAGGCATTCAAACAAGAAGTGAGTTAGTACCCAAAAGTACCTGCTTAGCAGCAGGATTTCATGCATCAATTAAAAATAACATAGTAGCAAATATTGTCAAGCGCCTAGCCATAGGCGAAATACCAAACTAAACAGAAAATAGAAATTGTTTTTGAGAGCATCAAAGTGGGAACCATAATCCCAACAAACCATTCAGTGGGCAGGAGTCGCTGGCGGTGAACTTTCTGCGAAGTCTTCATGGAAGCCATCTTCACTATCATGGGAGGGGCAAATACCTTCGGGAAACTCGGGGAGTTGTGCAGCAAGCAGGGGATCAGCACCTTGGTACATCTGATTGAGAACTGCATCACGATCCTTAGTATACATCCAAAACGATTCGGTGGCCCGGTTCATATGTTTCTGCTGGGCTTCCATTAAATCGACCCGATAGGTGAGAGATGTCAATGCTTGCAGAATGGCGGTCATCGGGTTGCTTGAGCTTCCTGGAGTGGGCTGTCGGAGTGGGCTGTCGGATCTCACTGTGGGTTTTTAGATTGCATTTGTTCATCCCCAACATCATATTGTAAGATCCCACATTGGTTAGGGAGGAGAACTAAGGTTGCGTTATAAGAGGGACTTGATACCTCCCCTATCAGACGCGTTTTAAAACCGTGAGTCCAGGTGTGTGGACAAAGCGGACAATATCTGGTACGGTTGGTCTGGGATGTTACAGATGGTATCAGAGCCACTCCTGTGCCGTTCGGGATGATGGGGCAAACCTCATCGAGGACGATGAGTCCCTAAGGGGGGGTGTATGTAACACCTTAGGCATATCCCACATCGGCCGTGGACAGGAGAGATGCTGGGTATATTAGTAAACCTTGGCCTTACCAGACACAACGCGTTTTGGGGCCACAAGCATGCGGGTTCCTTGGGAACTCTGTGGTTAAGCGTGCTTGGGTGAGAGTAGTACCAGGATGGGTGACCTCCTGGGAAGTCCTTGCGAAGTCCTTGCCAGGCCGCCAAGAACAAAACCATGAGCCAGTGGGGCAAAGCGGACAATATTGTGTCGTGGTAAGCGGGGTGTTACAAATGGTATCAGAGCCGGAAACCGGACTGGTGTGCCAGCGAGGACGCTGGGCTCCCAAGGGGGGTGGATTGTAAGATCCCACATTGGTTAGGGAGGAGAACTAAGGTTGCCTTATAAGAGGGACTTGATACCTCCCCTATCAGACGCGTTTTAAAACCGTGAGTCAAGGTGTGTGGACAAAGCGGACAATATCTGGTACGGTTGGTCTGGGATGTTACACATAATCAACAGATGATGAACTTAAAGAGGGTTCAAGGCCCTTACCTTTCCCAGATGATTTCTTTGGTTTCTTGGCTGGTGTTTTCTCCGACATGGTCACCCCAGATCTGGTGACCATTCCTTTCTTCCTTAACGCTCTTCTCATAGGGTTTTCCCTACTGTGGGCAACCTTACGAAGTGCCTCCAAATCGATAGTGCTACCGCTTGGGAGGTTTTGTTCAGTCTGAATCTGCTCCTTGTTCATGAGTGTCGCATCCTCTACCTCTTTTCTTCGATTTTCCTCCTCTTGTCTGATTCGGTTTTGTTCTTCCTTTCTCATCCTTTCTTCTTCTGCCCGTTTTTTCTCAACCTCTGCCTGTTTCCTCTCTTGTTCACGAAGTTTCTCTTTTTCAATCTTTTGCCTCTCCTCTTCCTCTCTTGCCAACCGTTCGGTTTCTTCTTTTTGGATTCTCTCTTCCTCCTCTTTCCTTACTCTTTCAGCCTCTTCTTTTGCCAACCTTTCTTCTTCCTCTTTCTTTTTCCTCTCGACCTCTTCCTTCTTTTTCCAAAGTGCAATAAGTCTTTCTTCTAACTTCTGAATATCCTCTTCAGTTTGTGATTCCTCCTCCTCAAAATGCTTCAGACTGGTATCCGAAACTTTTGAAGAAGAGGCAGCTTTTGAACCTTCTTGCTTGGATGACCCTTCATCTGCTACGTCGGCCGTCGCTGGATGTTCGCCGGACAATGTTGGCGGTTCGTTCAGGTCGCCGGTGACAGTTTCCGGCGGGTTGTCTTTGAGTGTTCGATGGCGGACCGCCGCATGTAACACCTTAGGCATATCCCACATCGGTCGTGGACAGGAGAGATGCTGGGTATATTAGTAAACCTTGGCCTTACCAGACACAACGCGTTTTGGGGCCACAAGCATGCGGGTTCCTTGGGAACTCTGTGGTTAAGCGTGCTTGGGTGGGAGTAGTACCAGGATGGGTGACCTCCTGGGAAGTCCTTGCGAAGTCCTTGCCAGGTCGCCAAGAACAAAGCCGTTAGCCAGTGGGGCAAAGCGAACAATATTGTGTCGTGGTAAGGGGGATGTTACAAATGGTATCAGAGCCACTCCTGTGCCGTTTGAGATGTGGGGCAAACCTCATCGAGGATGATGAGTCCCTGAGGGGGGGGGGGGGGGGGTGTGTAACACCTTAGGCATATCCCACATCGGTCGTGGATAGGAGAGATGCTGGGTATATTAGTAAACCTTGGCCTTACCAGACACAACGCGTTTTGGGGCCACAAGCATGCGGGTTCCTTGGGAACTCTGTGGTTAAGCGTGCTTGGGTGGGAGTAGTACCAGGATGGGTGACCTCCTGGGAAGTCCTTGCGAAGTCCTTGCCAGGTCGCCAAGAACAAAGCCGTGAGCCAGTGGGGCAAAGCGGACAATATTGTGTCGTGGTAAGGGGGGATGTTACACCGCACGACCGGGTTCATTAGGGTTAGGGTTTAATCTCTTGCTTCTAGCCATTGGAAGGGTTTCTTGTTTCTGGTTCGTGAGAGAAAAATGGAGAAGAAAAGTGTGTAAGTGTTTTTGAATATTTGGAGAGAGGGTGGTTTTTAACTTTAGATGGAAAGGCTTTATTTTTTGGGTAATAAAATGGAGGGAACCGTTATTTTGGAGAGAGAGAGAGAGGTTATGATGAGATATCTTGGAAAGTGTAGGATGGCAGCAAAAGTAGACTTGAGTGTAAGAAAAAGGTGATGTGTGTCAGTTCTTGGGCCCCAAAACCGTCCCATCTCATCTTCAGTCCGGCAGTGGGAAGCGCAGTGACTTTGTGAGAAGTCACTGCGAAGCAAATGTTTGACTTTTTCTTCAAAGATTGGCAATCTCTCCTACACACATTAAAACAAACTACCATGCAGAATTAAAAAGATTACAAATAATAAAAACCTAACACATAACTGAAATAAAATATTTACAAGTAGTTCCGACTTTTCTTAACCACAGTGGGGTGGAGAGTGGGGTGGAGAGTGGGATGGAATGTGAGCACTCTCGCTCAGAAAATGCTTCACTCTCTGCCCATTGACTTTAAACGTTTGACCAGACTGTGGGGACTTTAACTCTACTGTTCTAAAAAGACTTACTTTGACAATGGTGTATGGTCCCGTCCATCGTGATTTTAGTTTACCTAGAAAGAGTTTAAGACGGGAGTTGAACAATAGTACATGTTGGCCTTCAAAGAACACCCTATGGTTGATTCGTCGATCATGCCACATCTTGGTCTTTTCTTTGTACAACTTTGCGTTTTCATAGGAGTGATATCGCAACTCTTTTTTTTTTGTTGGAAGGGTATACCAGGCACAGCCCGGACTAATCCCTGGCAATTTTGAAACTTAAAGATGTCTTATCAATGTTGAGGACGTCTGGGATCGAACCCTGGGTAGATGGGATATTCCACCACATCACCCAGGGCGATCAACCACTGTGCTACAACCTGATTGACATATCGCAACTCTTCTAGTTCATGCATTTGCAAACATCTCTTTATTCCCGCAGCATCCTCACTCATGTTAAGCTCTTTAAGGGCCCAAAACGCCTTGTGCTCCAATTCAATCGGTAAATGGCAAGCTTTGCCAAAAACTAATTTAAACGGAGACATTCCCAAGGGAGTTTTGTAGGCTGTTCGATAGGCCCAAAGAGCATCATCAAGTTTGGTTGACCAATCCTTGCGCTGTGGTTTAACGACTTTCTCCAAAATACCTTTGATCTCAAGGTTTGAAAGTTCGGCTAAACCGTTGGTTTGCGGGTGGTATGCGGTGGCTACTCTATGATGTATATCATACTTAGCAAGGACCGAGCTCATGACTTTGTTCACAAAATGGGTGCCTTCGTCACTAATCAATGCCCGTGGTGTTCCAAATCGAGTGAAAATGTTTTTATGCAAAAATTTCACCACGGTGTTGGCATCATAGAGTGACATGCAACGGCTTCCACCCATTTTGAAACATAGTCTACCGCAACCAAGATATAAAAATTATTGTTTGAATTTGGAAAGGGTCCCATGAAATCAATCCCCCAAACATCAAAAAGCTCTACCTCTAGAATGTTGTTAAGAGGCATCTCGTTTCTTTGCGAAATATTCCCGGTGCGTTGACATTGCTCACAATTTTTCACAAATTCGTAAGAGTCCTTAAACACAGTGGGCCAAAAGAACCCACTTTGCAAGATTTTTGCAGTAGTGCGGTTTCCACCAAAGTGGCCACCGTAGTGGGATGTGTGACAACCATGGAGTATTTGGTGTTGCTCACTCCTGTGGACACAACGCCTCAATATTTGGTCCGTCCCTATCTTATATAAGAAAGGGTCGTCCCAAACATATTGTCGTGTATCATGTAAAAACTTTTTAAATGGTTGCCCACTCATCCCGTGGGGTTTTAGTCCACTTGCTAAAAAGTTTGCAATGTCAGCATACCAAGGAATATTATTTTCATGATGTTGGGCTGATAATAATTGTTCATCGAGAAAATTCTCTTTGACCAGAGTGGGATCTACAGTGGTTACTATCTTCTCGAGCCTGGACAAATGGTCAGCTACCTGATTGCTTGTTCCTTTTCTATCAACGATCTCGAGGTCGAATTCTTGCAGCAATAAAACCCATCGAATAAAACGTGGCTTGGAGTCAGCCTTGTTGATCAAGTATTTTATCGCCGCATGATCAGTGTGTACGATGACCTTCGTCCCTATCAAGTATGACCTGAAACGATCAAAAGTAAACACCACCGCAAGTAATTCTTTTTCAGTAACAGTAAAATTAATCTGAGCTTCAATCAATGTTTTACTTGCATAATAAATGGGGTGAAAGATTTTGTTCTTCCTTTGTCCGAGAACAGCCCCCACAGCCCACTCGTTGGCGTCACACATAACTTCAAATGGGAGTGACCAGTCAGGAGTGGTCACTATGGGTGCAGTAACTAAGGCTTCCTTGATTGTTTCAAAAGCATCTCGGCATTCTTGGGTAAAATTAAACTCTTTTTCATGTTGCAACAGGTTACATAGGGGTTTTGTTATTTTTGAAAAATCTTTGATGAACCTCCTATAAAAACCCGCATGACCCAAGAAACTTCGAATGCCTTTTACAGTTGTGGGTTCGGGAAGTTGTGCCACTACTTCAAGCTTGGCTTTGTCCACTTCCAACCCTCTTTTTGAAACAAGATGACCTAGGACAATACCTTCTTCGACCATAAAATGACATTTTCCCAATTTAAAATAAGGTCGTGGGTCTCACATCTCACTAGGCTATTCTCTAAATTTCCCAGGCAGTTGTCAAACGATGTCCCTATCACAGAAAAGTCATCCATAAAAACTTCTATGGTGTCTTCTATCATGTCGGTGAAAATTGCCATCATACAACGTTGGAAAGTGGCTGGGGCATTACACAATCCAAATGGCATCCTCCGGAATGCAAAAGTGCCGTAGGGACAAGTAAAGGTGGTCTTTTCTTGGTCCTCGGGGGCGATATGGATTTGATTGTATCCGGAGTATCCATCTAGAAAACAATAGAATTCTTTTCCCGCTAACCTATCAAGCATTTGGTCGATGAAAGGTAGGTGAAAATGGTCTTTCTTGGTGGCTAGATTGAGTTGTCTATAGTCCATGCATATCCTCCACCCCGTGACAGTTCTAGTGGGAATGAGTTCGTTCTTTTCGTTCTCCACTACGGTCGTCCCTCCCTTTTTAGGGACACATTGAACGGGGCTCACCCAACTACTACTAGCTATTGGGTAGATAATACCGGCGTCTAACCACTTCAACACTTCTTTCTTAACTACCTCCTTCATTATGGGGTTCAACCTTCTTTGAGGTTGGACTTTTCCAGGGTGGTCACTCTCCAAGTTAATCTTATGTTGACATAGGGAGGGGCTAATACCTCTAATGTCTGCTATGGTCCAACCAATTGCCCTCTTATGCTTCATCAACAAATCAATCAGAAGTTGTTCTTGTTTCTCACTAAGTTTGGAAGAGATAATAACAGGAAGTTTATTATCCTTAGCGAGAAAAGCATATTTTAAGTGGGAAGGCAATGGTTTAAGCTCTAACTAGGGAGGTTGTTCTATTGAAGGGGGTTGAACATCTCTGTCCTTAAAGTCCAGAGGTTCAAAGGTTGCCACTATTGCATTACATTCATCCTCAAAAGTGTCATCACTCTCAGAATCGGAGTGCTCACTCTCACTCCCCATTGTGGTCACTGAATCAAAACTGTGGGTTCCACAAATCGAACTCAAGGCAAAACAGTCTTCGGTTTCTATATACTTAAGGGACTTGAAGACATTGAATGTTACCTTTTGGTCATTGACTCTCATAGTGAGTTCTCCTTTGTGCACATCGATCAAAGTACGTCCGGTTGCAAGAAACGGACGCCCTAAGATGATTGGGATATTTTTATCGGCCTCATAATCTAGAACTAGAAAATCGGCGGGGAATATAATTTTATCCACTTGGACCAAGACATCTTTTATTTTTCCTTTTGGGTAGGCAATGGACCGATCGGCTAGTTGTAATGTCACGGTTGTGGGTCTAGCCTCTCCAATACCTAACTTGTTAGAAATGGACAACGGCATCAAGTTTATACTAGCTCCCAAATCACACAATGCTTGGCCTACTTCTTGTCCTCCTATTGTGCATGGAATTGTGAAACTACCCGGGTCTTTAAACTTAGGTGGAATCTTGCTAGTAATGAGGGCACTACATTCTCTTGTCAAAGCCACAGTCTCAAACTTACCCAACTTTCTCTTTTTGTTCAAAATATCCTTTAAAAATTTAACATAACTTGGCATTTTCTCAAGAGCCTCTACCAATGGTATGTTAATGTGAAGTTGTTTAAAAATGTCTAAGAATTTTTTGAATTGAACATCGACATTTTTAGTCTTCATCCTTTCAGGAAAAGGCACATTTCGTGGATCGATTTGAGTTTGCTGTGGTGTTGATCTTGGAACAGTAGGTTTTGGTATGGGTCTAAAAGTGGGAAGCTTAGGGACATCGGTCCTCACTGTGGGAATGACAGTGACTTGAGGAGTGGCCACCGTGGGTTTAGGAATAGTGGGTATTTGAGGCGGATCATCAGATTCAAAAATGATATATTTCAGATCCTTTCGACTCCTAAGTGTTATGGACTTGACTTGTTTAGATCCTTTTCCTATTACCCTAGCGTGTTCAGTATCACTAGGTAACGTCCCTGGTGGTCTATTCTTAACTTCAACGGCTAGTTGTCCTACTTGAGTCTCTATGTTCCTAATGGCTGCTTGAGTTTGGTTCATGAAACCTTTGAGAATGGATTCGAGTGATGGTTGAGCCTCAGCGGGTTGAGTCGATCGTGGTTGGAACTGTTGTGAGGATTGTCCTTGGTGAAAGTTCTGTGGGTGCTGCCCACTGTGATGTTGGTGAAATCCCGGGGGATTTTGTGGTCTTTGCTGGACATGACTCGCCCCTTGGGGTTGGAGTCCTGGATTACCAGCCCAAGAGAAATTCGGATGATTTCTCCCACCTGGATTGTAAGTCTGTGAATATGGGTTGTTCCTCGGGTTGGTTCCTATAACATTAACGGATTCGGGATTTGCTGGACAATAATCGAAAACATGTTCCTCTCCACAGAGGGAACAGTTCTTAGTGAGATGTGTTGCGGAATTGACTTGGCCTCTATTTTGATTCAACACTAATTTAGTCAAGGCAACTAACTGCGCATTTATGGTTTTGAGTGCCTCAGAATCAATGGTGTTGGTCTTTGGCATGGGTGCTCTCGGATTTGACCACTCGGTGTTGTTGTTGGATATTTTTTCTAAGATTTGATATCCTTCATTGTAAGTTTTACTCGTGAACGTTCCACCTGCGGTTGCATCTAAGATGATTTTGGCTGCATTGGAAAGACCATTGTAAAAGGTCTCCAATTGCATGCAATGTGGGATGCCATGGTGTGGGCACTTTCGAAGTAAATCTTTAAATCGTTCCCACGTATCCGAAACAGCCTCATCTTCTTCTTGCCTAAAAAAATAATATCATTTCGAAACCTTACATTCCTTGTGGGAGGAAAGTATTTTTGTAAAAATTTGTCAGCAAGTTCTTGCCAAGTGGTTATCGAATGAGGTGCATGTGAGTTCAGCCATGACTTTGCCTTATCCCTTAATGAAAAAGGGAAAAGCCGTAGCCGTAACGCTTCATCACTCACACCTTGCAGTTGAAAAGAATCAGTCATTTCCAAAAAAGATTTTAAGTGCGAGTGTGGATCCTCAGATGGAGATCCTCCAAACTGACCCATGGCTTGGATCATTTGAAACATCACCGGTTTGAGTTCAAAATGATTTGCAACAATGTTGGGTCTTAAAATTCCAGAGCTTAAATCACCAACTCCGGAAGTAGCATAGTCCCGTATTTTTCGATCCTTGCTATCGGCAATCGTCACTGTGGTCTCCGCTACAGGCGGGGGAACATGTCTTTCACCTCCTACACTAGCCATGTTTACAGTGGGGTTCACAGGGGGTTGTCGATTTGTGTTCTTGTTTTTACGTCTTCTTCGAAAAGTTTTCTCTATTTCAAGATCGATGGGTACCAAAGGTTCGTGTTGTCGCCGTGGCATACAACACTAACAGCTTAGAAAAACGAGTTACTTGGGCTCGAACAAAAACTAATGTCTTGAGATTTGAAATCACGCCAGTCCCCGGCAACGGCGCCAAAAACTTGGTACGAGCGAAATATGTGTTTTAATCGCAGTGGGTTGCAAACTGTCCACAGTGGGAAGCGCAAGTGTACACTGTCCACTATGATCGTCACAACAAGTAATAGTTGGTAAAATACCAGAATCGTATCCACAGAGACTGGGCAATCAAGACAATACGGTTTTCATGAGCTCCTTTTACAAGTTTCAATTACAGAGGAAGCAATAGTTTGGTTTGTTCGGTGAAATGCTACTTTAACGATTTTAACAAAGATTTTAAAAGAAGGAATGTAGGTTAGATTTTCCCTAGATTTTATACTAAATACCTGATCCTAAAAGTGATCCTTGTACTTGAGGTAGGCATTTTCGCTAGAAAAGCCCGGTTACAAAATACTCACACCGTTAGGTAAAAATCCCATATTTTTAGTAGTTATTGTTTTGTCAATGGTAATCTCAAAATGGACCATTTCAGGCCTCGATGGAATGTGTAGAGACAAATACTCTAAGTGTTTTAAATACACCAACTAGCTTGCCTACTACTCCAGTGGGTTGAGATTAGCTCACTGTGCCGACCTCACTTTCGTAAGTGTCATAAGAATTATTTCGAATCCCCTAGCATCATCCAAGATCGTGTCACTGCGTTCTACTCATTTCTGAGTTGAGAACTAGACTTTAGATCCTTACAAGTGATCGGCTTGTTTGCATCTTTGGGCAAAAATCGAGAGTGAATGACCAAAACAATAAATATTCCAAGTATAAAGATTACTCAAGCATTTTTAATAAAATCCAGGTACTTCTCCTCCCTACATCCCAAACGATGTTTAGCTCATACTTACTGAAGTAAAGGAAACAAAAGATGAGAAGATGAACATAAATAAACTGAAAGTGACTTGGTTAAAACCGCAGTGAGGAACGAGGGTACGTCCCTGCTACTGGTAACTTCGAACTAACAATTACACTATGGAAATTAGATGCAAGAAATTAAGAACTACAACAGTAAACTAGAGAGCTAAACTAAGACTATCACTAAAATGTGGTAGTTGGAGATATCAAGGATGAATTAAATGGAACCCAATACCCATTTTTATACTAAGAGGAAGGTTTGGGTTTTACACAAAAATGGGTTGTCTAGAAAATAAGGACTGAAGAATCAAGATAAAATTCAGCTCCTTGAATATTTCTTCAATCCATAAGCTTGAAGCCCTTTTACCCATATGACCCTTCACCTTTCAAAAAGTCAACTTTTAAAGTACCAAGGGGCTTATCATTTTGTCATGCTTTTAGGAACACTTTGTACTTCCCATGCCTTCTACCACTGAACCTTCCATTCTCCAAAACTTTACTTCCCAACTAAGAGTTAGTTTTCTTTTGTCTTCTTCTCTGCTCGATAGTGGGGTCTGGAGTGGGATGCGCAAGTCACTGCAAGAATTTCGTGAAAAAGCAACAAAACTCCACCAAATAATTTATTAAAAACTATGGTTCACTCTTTTTGCTCATTTTCGTGAATGTTACCAAGAATGGGGATTTTGAGAAGTGAAATGGCAAAAATTTGACAAAATAAAATAAAAATAAAAGGAAATAATAACTCTAAAAATAGAGTTATCAATAAGCCAGGACCTAAGTTCCGTTGGGTACCAAAATCTACTTAATCTGTTTTGCAGGTTTATCATGTGTGGTGCTGATTGTCAGAACTATACAAACACACGACTGGAAAACAGAAGAGAAGTGTGAAATTTGAAGAAGAGTACCTATGCTGAACTATTTGCATAATTTCAGGGGGTGAGATTCTAAACTTTTGATATATTTGTGCTTATTGACATATCTCTTTATGCTTCTTTGTAGGGGGAGCATACGCAACAATGACTTCTAAACACTTCAGCTTAGAACCCGGGCATAAAAGATAATGGTTTCTGAATAATTCAGTTCAGAACCCACACTTCAATGATGTTAATGACTTCTAAACACTTCAGTTTAGAACCCGAGCATAAAAGATAATGGCTTCTAAACACTTCAGTTTAGAACCCGAGCACAAAAGGTTTATGGTTTCTGAATAATTCAGTTCAGAACCTGCACTTCAATGACGTTTTAATGGTTTCTAAACACATCAGTTTAGAACCCGGATTTCAAAGAGATTATGGTTTCTAAACACCTCAGTTTAGAACCCGAACTTCAAAGAAATATTGACTTCTGATTAGTTCAGATCAGAACTCGTTATTCAATGTGTTTGACTTCTAAACACATCAGTTTAGAACTCGTACTTCATTGTTTTAGACTTTGATTGTTACATCCACTGACTTTGTTTCATTAAGATTCTTTGCAGATTTTGAGGGGGAGCTATCCGATTTTTAATCAGTCTATCATGATTTAAGGGGGAGTTTACGCATATGACTGTAAGTGTGATCCCAGAACAAGTACTCAATCAATTAATCTGCTCATGATGCCATCCATATATTCAATATGATCTTCAAGTTTACACAATGTGATGTAGAGAGAAAGTGTAATTGTGTGTGTACTTGAGTGTGTAAGGAATGAATGACATAATGAAATAATACAAGGCAAAAACAATATATAGTTTGCAAATATAAAGTTTCACTTTAGCCCCTCTACTTGGTACAACTAGCTAATTAGAGCATTAACAATCTCCCCCTTTGTACCAATGTAGAGGCAATGAATGTAGGCATCCACCGGGTTCACAAACTTCTTCCGGATTCCAAAAATGATCTCGAATCTCCTTAACGCATTTTGGTACTCTTTCCGGTAGGTGATGGCATCCAAGACTTGCTTGATCAGATCTTTCTCCTTCTCCTTGAGCTTTACCTCCCCGCTTTCATCCAATCTCAGCTTACTCTCAAGATTGACATGTATCATCTTAAAGGTTCCGTCACTGTACTTGTTTGCATCACATATTCTCATGAATCTTTTCTTCATGTCTTTATTGAAGTAAACGACTCCGAGTTCAGGTTTCTTCAGCACAGTGTATACAAGAATACCTTCGATGTCAGGCAGATGCCTGTTTGGTGCTCTGAGGTTTACTCTGGTTTGGTGTGCTTCCAAGGCCATTTGGAAATCCGTAAGATAAGAAAATTTTAGGATATTCCGCATGAACCTCTTGACACTCTGATACGTGGCAGACCATTCAACAGACATATCAGGGATGCTTGCTAGGGAATGGTAGAGGCTCAGGAAGTCATCTAACTTTAAGCTCTTGAAGTCTGCTTCTGATAAGACACATTCAGAGCCATTAGATCTTCTAACAGTGAACTGCGGGTGCCAGACATTGAAAAGCTTGTATGACTATCTTTAACACATTCACAATGACTTTATCAGATCTCACTACGTCTGTATCCAGATCTTTGTTGCCCATAACGTGTAGAAATTCAATCTTGCGAAGTGATGGCTAGTTCTCAATGCCGTATACCTTTTCTAAGTTGATCTTCTGGACGTCTTTAACAAACAAGTCTTTTCTGGAGCTTTCTTGGAATGGATTTAAGATCCTCACCCTTTCTCCAGTTGCAACATACCCAGGTTCAGCGACAATCACATCATGAAGTAGTCTGAGCTCAACTTCTAGAACTGGATCTCGTATCCTGCCATCGGTATTTACTTGAACTACTAGAGCCTGTTGAGCTGAAGAGATTGTACGTTGATCAGCTTGTAGTGGCGGTTGAGGAGTGTTATCAGGAGTATCATTATCAGAATCTGAAGCAATCACAAGAGCCCCGGTGGTATCAAATATGTCGTCTATCTCTTCTTTGATCTGAATAGTCATTGTCTCTGGCTCTTCCTTAGAGTCAATATAGATGTAATCATTGATCATACTATCCGCCATCCTTTCCTCCTCTGTTCTATTGTCAACAACCGGAGGCTTTTCAACCCCAGTTATGACATCAGCTAGAACTACGTCATCATCAACCTGGACCACATCAGTATCTTGTCCATCTGCCCCCTCAGCCCCCTCATTTTCTGCCTGATCTGATCCCCCGATGTTTTCAGTAGCAACAACACTCGATTCTCCAACCCTAGCTCTCTTCTCCCCCTCATGTTGATCAGGATCATCCTGATCATCATATCTTCTTTTCCGTGAGGCCTGAGCTTGAATCCCACACTTTTCTTCTACAACCTTAAGCCTATCAGATAAGGAAGTGAATCCTGACATCATAACATTCGTCATGTCTTTCATGGAAGTCGGTGCTGGTGGGTAATTGGGTTTGAGATTCAGTTTGTTGACGGATCAATCCAAGTAGATCTACTTCTTCGGTGGTGTTGGATTCTCCTTGGGCTAGTAAATGGGCTAACAACTCGGATTTGAGTTGATGGGTAGGGATTTGATGTAGGGGAACTGATGGTGGTGGTTGTGGTTGGGTATGATCACTAGATGGTAGATCCTGAGGAGGTGCTGAAGATTTTTCTATTCCTTTACCTTTGATGGCTCTGCTCACTTCATTGGAAAGTCTATCAACGGTTTGTTGCATAGCGTTACGGTGTTGCTTGTAGTTATTATTGATCGACGCCAAAGCTACACCTAGAAGAGGAAAAGTGATGTAATGCGGGGGCGGGCCGAGCATTTGTGTCGCTTGTTCAGGTGAGATGGATGGGAAAAGTGAACTAACGCCCGGACCACTTAGGTTTTCAGTTATCGTAGTAGTGGTAGAAACTATACGGCATGTGTTCAAAGCTGGTGCGGTGTTAGCAATGACAAGACTTCTACTCGGTCCTCATGGGGCACCAACAAATGGCGACCACACTCTGGGTGTTCCGGTTGGGGCACGGAAGCCCGCAACTTGGTGAGATACCGACGCTCGTGGCCTAGCAAAGGATGTTCGTCCGAAAGGCTCTAGACTCAACGTGCTCAGAATGAAAGTCGGTGGCCGGGGCAGGAGCCTACCTTGTTCAATACTGGCAAACACCGAATGTGTTGCCGATAGTGTGTGTGCTGAATCCCCTGTGTAAAATGAAACATCGGCAAATCGAGATACCGATGAGTGGCTGAGAGGGGTTGTGCATTGCATGGTTGGGTCCACCATGTCTTGTTCAATACGCAACGGCGACGACCGCTCGTTGGTAGTATATGTGGCTACCCGGCTAGTAACGGTTTGGGGAGGGTCGATAGTTAAAACATTGTCCGACCCTGTCACAATCTCTCCCAATTCTTTTCTCACCTCCTCTCGGCTCACAATATTCGTATTTTCTACTTCAACTCCCTCATCCGTCCTTGTGTCACCGATGTCGCCGGAGAGCCCGATGTTCCAGGTGAAATCAACATCGGAACTCTCTATATGTTGTCTCCAACCAACATGTCTTGGAATAAGATCCGCATCAGGGTCATGGTCGAAGTCGGAGTCAGAGTTGTCATCATCATCCGTTCTGGGTTGGGCTGATGCCTCATCTTCGGATGAAGAAGCATTTGGTCCATAATCAGCATCGTCGACAGAGTTCCATGAGATATCATCAGCGAATATTTGAACTCTGGCAGCTTGTGTAGCTCCGAAAGTAGATGCCTGACCAGCAGTCCTCGCCACACTCCCAACTCTCTTTCTTGTAGTTCTCCTCACCTCTCCCTGTTCAGGAACCCCGTGTTCCTGAACCTGCTCGACATGGATACCCTCACCTCCTAATTGGTTTGCACCTTAGGCAGGTCCCTCCGGTTCTGGCTGGACCATTAGTGCATTGTCTAACCTATATTGCCTAACTACCTTAGACTGTTGGTCGGCATAGGCGAGCACGACTTCGGGTATCACTGCAATATAGGCAAAGTCAAAATGAGCAGGCATCTTCAGGAAGTGCATCCATTGGCTCGGACCTTGGACTGCATTTGGGCGTCTCGGGATTTCCTGATTGTCTTCCATGATCTGATGAATAATGATCTGGAAGAATCGTTGATAAGGCACAAAGTTCCGGTTCTTGACTGGTCTGGTCTTGTCCTTGACTAACTCTATCAACTCGTTCTATAGTATAACCACATAGTCTATGCGTCAATTGAAGGCTACATCATGGAACATTTTGAGGATAGCTAAGTTGCACTTGTCAAGCCCGGTGTGTTTCGAGGTCATGCAACGATTGATGATGGAGCATAGAGTGTACCAGACTGGTGGTAGGAATCTTCCTTGGAATTTTGAGGAGCTGGTAAGCACTGGGTTTTGTGGATCTTGATATCCCAGACTTCGGATGTCGGCGAACAATTAGTCTTCCAGAACCATGTCTTCAAAATCCGAGCTGTAGGGTAGGTCTAAGGCTCGACGGAGTCGCTTAAGGGTAAGTCGAACATCGAAATGATCGACTTTAGCAGTGAAATGCGGACCCCATCTGTGTACTGGGTGAAATCATAGTGTGTGCCAGAACTGTTGTAAGTAGATAAGTGGCACATTGACTACCTTTGTAAGTGATGTACGGAGAGGATGGCCACGAATGATCTCCAAGATGATTCGGTGATCGAACGCCACACTGAGATCTAAATGGTGGTTGTTGTCTAGGAAGGCAAGATGGAGACTTCTCGGTAGAAGTTCCTCGTCAAAGTCTCTGGCATTGACCGACGGATGCGACGATCGGTGCGATGGAATGACGTTGTTCTCGTCAGAGGAGTGTCCGTCATTTTGTGCCATCCGAATAGTAATATATCAGTACAGGGCTTAGTATGAGGGTTGTTGATTTAGGGTTTTTTTTATCAAATTTGTCAAAAATCTCCTAGGTCCTGGGGTTATCGCAACAGACACAAGATGATATCGCAATACATGTGTTATCGCAAGATAGGAGTTGCGATGAAGAGTTATCGCAACACACACGTTGCGATAAAATGTTATCGCAAGACGTATGTTGCAGTAAAGATGAGTCCCTATGAGTTGCGATAATGATGATTGTGATGAACAGATTGGGTTGCGATAACTTTGAACACAAACTCTAACCTAAGTGTTCAACCCAGAAACTAACCTATTCGCACAATATGAGTGTAAGACCTATCACATTAGTGTCACAATACTCACAGAAGTAAAAGCCTAACAGTTTTACCATTTAACAGACCCTAAACACATCGATTTAAGCAAGAATATGAAAGGACAGTTATAAGTTCGAACCTAATACCCTAAAAATCAATCTGAAAAGCGATGAATCATAGATAAAACAAAGTAAAAATGATGGAAATCATACCTCGAAGTAGTTCTGAATGGAAAGGAATCGATGAGAACTCGAATAACTTGGAAGAATTTCAAAATCGAACTCAGATAGTTGAGAGAACTTTGGGATTTTTGAAATGAGACAAAAACTTCAAACTGTTCGTATTTATAGAAGCTTGAGACATTTGACACGTGGCATCATGTGATTGGTCCAACGGTTGACCTCTACAGTGTCAGGTTATCGCAAGAAGAAGGTTGCGATAACCCTTGGTGTTATCGCAAGGAGCAGGTTGCGACAACAACTTCAGTGTTTAATCGCAACAGGGAGTTGCGATAAAACACTGTTCACACCACTTTATCGCAAGCAAATGTTGCGATGAAAAATGTTATCGCAAGTAATGAGTTGCGAGAAAACATCTTTCAGATTTAATTGCAACAGAGGGTTGCGATAAATCACTGTTCATTAAGTTATTGCAAGTAGTGTGTTGCGATAACATGAACACTTAGACATTTTTCCAAAAATATTTTTCAGGAAATTTCAAAAATGATTTTATCACATTGGAAGATGTCCAGCTTCCAATTGATTAAGCACTCAAGGTTTTTAAACAAGGTTTTCACTCCCCCTTAAATGATGCATAGATTTGGAAAATTGTTTTTCATCATTTAAGAGTTAGTGTACAAAACAAATCAGAATACTTACCTTGTGTTCTCCAAATAACAGTCACATGCCAACAATACTTACAAGATATGTCAATTATGCACACTCCCCCTATTTTTGTGCACATGATCTATACTAAACTTCCCCTGAGACCATGAACACCCCTTGTGCAGATACATATATCATAACAAATCACAGATAAGGTATTTAAAAGAAAAGAAAAAATAACAAGTTGAATAAACATTTGCAATACAACTAAGATATGGGAATTTAAATAACATATATTGAGAATAGAATATGATGAAAATTTGAGTGTATAAATCTAGATACAATATCCAGATTGAGATACAAATGTTTCCATCTATTATATGATCAATATAGGGAAGTTAAACTTTCATGTTCAACATGCCAAGCTTGGATACTAAGAAATTAAAGCGATTTTCATCCAAAGCTTTTGTGAAAAGATCGGCAAGTTGATACTCAGTTGTAACAAAGTAAAGTTCAATTGTTCCTTTATCTACGTGATCTTTAATGAAATGATACCTGATGTCGATATGCTTAGTCTTGGTGTGTTGGACAGGATTAGCAGATATGGAAATCGCGTTTTTATTGTCACAGTAGATGGGGATCTTCTCATATTTGAACCCGTAGTCCATGAGTTGGGTCTTCATCCATAGTACTTGTGAACAACAGCTGGCCGCGGCTACATACTCTGCCTCCGCAGTTGATGTTGAAACACAATTCTGCTTCTTAGATGACCAGCTCACGAGCTTGTCTCCTAAAAACTGTACATGCCCCGAAGTGCTCTTTCTGTCCAACATGTTTCCTCCATGATCCGCGTCTGAGTATGCGGTGAGTTCGTATCCGGTTCCCTTGGGATACCACAGTCCGAGATATGGTGTTCCCTTCAAATAGCGAAAGATTCTCTTGACAGCGCCGATGTGTGATTGCTTAGGTTTAGCCTGAAATCTTGCACACAGACAAGTTGCAAACATTATATCTGGACGACTTGCAGTAAGATACATTAGTGACCCTATCATTCCTCTATAATTCTTAACATCAACATCAATACCATCAGGATCTGGACCGATCTTAGATCCTGGAGCCATAGGCGTACCAATTGATGTACAGTTTTCCATCTTGAATTTGCTCAAGATATCAAACACGTACTTCGATTGATTGATGAAGATACCTGTTGAGAATTGTTTGACTTGTAATCCGAGAAAGAAATTAATCTCTCCCATCATACTCATTTCAAACCTGGTCATCATAATGTTAGAAAACCATGTGCTTAGTGCAGGGTTAGTCGAACCAAAAATAATATCATCAACGTAAATCTGTACTAGAAGAATTTCACCTTCCTCACGCAAAGTAAAAAGAGTTGTGTCAATTTTACCTTTTTCAAAGCCAGCTCCTAGTAGAAAGGTAGGTAAGACTTCGTACTAGGCACGGGGGTTGTTTGAGACCATAAAGAGCTTTGTTAAGGATGTACACATAGTCTGGTTTATCTTTGTCCACAAAGCCTTCTAGTTGAGACACGTACACTTCCTCCTTTAGAACACCGTTCAAGAATGCAGTCTTCACGCCCATTTGATAAACAATGAAGTTCTTGTAGGCGGCAAAAGATAGGAACATTAGTATTTCCTCTAAGCGAGCAACCGATGCGTACGTCTCCTCGTAGTCTATACCCTCCTGTTGCCTATACCCTTTTGCTACTAGTCTTGCTTTGTTTCTCACAATTATGAAGTCTTCATCTTTCTTGTTTTTCAGGACCCACTTAGTACCAATGACTGTTTTACCCTTGGGTCTCGGAACTAATCTCCACACATTCAGAGCTTCAAATTGATTCAGCTCTTCTTGCATCACAATTAACCAATCCGGATCTTCTAAGGCTTGTTGAACTGATGATGGCTCAACTTGACTTAGAAAAAGCGTGTATAGAACTTCATTTGCGGATGCAGATCTGGTCTTTATTGGTTCAGACACTTCACCAATCACTTGATCTATTGGGTGACTGGGTGTCCACTTCTTAGAGTGTGGATGGAGAGAAATAGCATCTTTATTAGGGTCTACTAATGTAGGATCTTTATCGAAGTTCAACTCGATCGTCAATGTCGGTTCCGGACGTGAGGTTGTTTGATTGTCAGAAGATACAACTGGAACTGCCTCGGGAACTGCTTCAATTGATTTTTCAGAAATGTTAGCAGTATTCTGAACATTGACATTTGAAGTTGTACCCGATGAAGAAGCATCATTCGTAGATACTTGTTGTCTTGCTTGTGTAGATGTCATGATAGTGTTCCTTGGAGAAGATATAGGAGATGTTGCACCAGTATTGGATGATGTCGGTACCGATGAAGTCCCTGACATTGTAGCTTGTACTGGAGGTGTAGCAACCTGATTCATGTCATTTACACACGAAGATGATTTATTACTTCCAAAGAAATCATCATAGAAATATTCAAACAAAATATCAAGATCATTAGGAGTAGAATTAGATGTGGAAGCTTGATCTTTGCTTGACTTAGTCTTCATTGGACGGATTTGTTCAGATGCTAGTATGCCGGATATTATAGGTTCTGTACTATATTGCACATAAGTCATTTCCTCAGTCTCATCGAATTTGACGTTTATGCTTTCCATCACAATTCTAGAGGATTTGAAATAGACTCTGTACGCCTTTGAGATTGACGAGTATTTGATGAAAACGCCCTCGTTTCCCTTAGGACTAAATTTGTTCAAGTTGTCCTTATCGTTTAGCACGATACACCTGCACCCAAAAACACGAAAGTAGTGTATTACAGGTTTTCTATGATTGATAATTTCATATGGAGTTTTGCCAAATCGTCGATGTATATATGAACGATTTTGTGTATAGCATGTCGTTGACACAGCTTCGGCCCACAGAAATAGCGATAGATCAGCATAGGACAACATCGTTCTGGCAGCTTCAACAAGTGTACGATTTCGTCTTTCAACAACCCCGTTCTGTTGAGGTGTTCTTGCTGCAGAATATTGATGAGAAATTTCTAATGACTTAAAGAAGTCATCAAGAGTCTTGTTTTTAAACTCTGTCCCGTTGTCTGATCTGATTGTCTGGACCGTTTGTTGAACATTCACTTGAAGCTGTTTGATTAACGAGATGATCAAATCAGGTGTTTCATCTTTGGATCGTAGAAATTTCACCCATGTGTATCTCGAATAATCATCGACGACAACCAACACATATCTCTTGGCACTTATACTCTGGGTCTTCATTGGCCCACAGAGATCCATATGAAGAATCTCCAAAACTTTGTGTGTGATAGGCTCAGGTTTCGGCGGATGAGGAACTCGTTTCATCTTCCCCTTCTCAGAGGCGGTACATAAGTTGTCTTTCTCAAACTTTAGGACTGGTAGACCTAGGACTAAATCACCTATCATCAATTTTTGAATATAACGAAAATTGAGATGAGATAGTCGTCTATGCCACAACCAACTCTTCTCCAATGAAGCTTTAGACAACATACACACGTCATTCTTTGGTTTGATCTTTGACAGGTCAATGGTGTAAACCATACAACAGCCAGAAGGCAGTAACAAACATTTCCAAGCACGACCCACAATGGAAAGTTAAAATATAGGCTACCTCCTCGAGAACAAACAGTAGCATGCCCAAACAATCAGCTATTTACGAGGGGTAAACAGCACCTCATTCGGCAGTTTGCACCTAACCCACTTCGGTGCTGTTATCAATTTACCTCAAGTCGCCGCTGGATCCACGGGCCATTGTTTCCAATCCCATATGTGCTTATTTGATCTTTTGCTTACCCATTCAAATATCTTTCGTTGAAACTCAAAGAAACGTTCTATGATCTTCCCTTTATCCGCTTCGAATACCATTTTGTTCCTTTGTGCCCAAATGAGATACATTAGTGCCCATTTTACCGCCGTCCATATCTCCCCTCTCTTGGAGTTTTCCTCGCTAGTGCCATTATCTTGTAGTACCTCCTGAATTGTTTCGTCTATCTCTAAATTCTTTCCCCACCACCTTCCAGTCAACCTCCACAAACACTTAACCTCCGGGCACGTAACAATTGCATGATCCAAAGACTCTACTGTATCACCGCACCTCGGACATAGCAACGTATCCATGTCTATCCCCATTCTATCCAAGGTCAATCGACACGGTATGCATCCCAAACGGACTCTCCACATAAACACACATACCTTCTTCGGGACTATCTTTAGCCACTTTGTTTGGAAGTTCAAGTCACTTGATTGTTCGTCTATCTCTTCTTGAAGTTCTCTCATTCTCTTCACCTTATACTCCTTCGAATCGTCGAGGAGCCATTCCACTTTATCTTTCTTTTCTTTAACCGGTGCCAATCCAGCAAGTCGAGACGATAGATCTTCGAGTTCTCATATTTCCCTTCCGCGTGGTTGTCTTCTCCACGTCCACTTCCATCTCCATGTGCCGTCCACCCACTCTCCTCTCTCCGCGATCGTAGCCTTCTTCTCAATTTCCAATCGAAAGAGCCTTGGGTACTTTACTTGAAATCTCTCGGTACCGCACCACCTGTCCGTCCAGACTTTTACTTCCTTTCCACCACCGATCTGCATGCCAAATGATTGCCTGAATTCCAAGCCTTTACTGTCCAATTCTGCACCTAGCTGAATTATGCTTGACCACGTACTACCTGCACCATCAAAACCGGTTTGTTTATCCCATAAACCCCCCCTTCCCCATAGAGACTTTTTATTACTTGGACCCAAAGTGCTTCCCTTTCGACAAGGAAGCGCCACCACCACTTACCCACAAGTCCCAGATTTAAAGTGTCTAAACTTCCAATATTAAGGCCCCCATTCCCGAATTTGTGTAGAGTTTTTATCCATTTTACCCACACCAACCCTTTTTTGTCACTCCTCTCAGACCCCCCTCCCCAAAAGAATCTACATCTCACCCTCTCACACTCTTTTAACACTCCTCTCGGGGCTCTAAACATCGAGAAAAAAATACAATGGCAAACTTCCCAATACCGATTTGACCAAGGTGAGTCGACCGCCGAACGATACAAGTCTCGATTTCCAAGAGGCTAGTTTCTTTTTTAGTTTCTCAATTGCCGGTCTCCAATGGTCCGTTCTCTTCATTGAGACTCCAACCGGGAGTCCTAGATACGTAAACGGTAGCATTCCGTGTCCACATCCTACACTTGTAGCCCAACCGCGAACCTCCTCCTCCGACACACCCACACCGTAAATTTTGCTTTTTCCCACATTCATCTTTAGCCCAGACATCTTTTGAAAACATGCAAGTATCTTCAAGAGATTTTTCAGATTTGTGATACTCCATTTATCGAAGAATACGACATCGTCCGCATATTGCAAATGCGACACCGAGACCTCTAATTTGCCTACTTTGATGCCCTCGAATAGACCTTTCTTCTCCGCTTCCGTAGTGATGATGTGAAGGGGCTCGGCCACGATAAGGAAGAGGAATGGTGCTAGAGGGTCCCCTTGCCTTAAGCCCTTCCTCATTTTAAACTCCTCCGTCGGCGACCCATTTATTAGTACCGACAACGATGCAGAATTAAGGCATCCTTCAATCCATTTTACCCATCTCTCGCCAAAGCCCATCTTTCTTAAGCAATCGATCAAAAACGACCACTCGATACTATCATAAGCTTTCTCGAAGTCCACTTTGAAGATCAACCCACTTCTTTTTTTTCTTTCGCACGTAGTCAATCACTTCGTTTGTCACCAAAACACCGTCCAGAATGTAATGGCCCTTTATAAAGGCGCTTTGGGGGTTACTAATGATTTTCCCCATCACTCCTTTTAGCCTTTCCGCCAAAATTTTTGCAATGGTTTTATAATACACACCAATGAGACTTATCGGTCGAAAGTCCCCGAGGTTTAACGGTGAATCACTCTTCGGTATTAAGGTTATAAAGGAGGAGTTGCACCCTCCACTAATCTCACCATTTGTCCAAAACCATCTTACCGCTTTTATTAGGTCCTCTTTCACTACGTCCCAAAATCTTTTTAAAAAACCAAACGTAAACCCGTCCGGACCCGGGGATTTCGTACTCCCACAACTTCTTATCGCGTCTAAAATTTCCTTTTCATCAAATGGTTTTTCCAATTCATTTGCTTCCCCCTCTGAAATGTTTGAGAAGAGTTCTCCACTAAGCGTTGGACCGTTTAAAAGTTGAGATGAGAAATTACCTTTGAAGAATCTGAGAGCGTGCTCTTTTATTTTATCCGGGTCTTCCGACCATCCCTCGGTAGTGTGCAATCCTCTAATCGTGTTTCTCCTTTCCTTATATTTGATTGCCGCATGGAATAACTTTGAGTTTTCATCTCCATCTGTTGCCTACTTTGCCTTCACTTTTTGCTTATCCATCTCCAACTTTTTCCTTTCCAATTCCAGCCATTTGCTCCTAGCGTGAACCTAATTCTCCCTATCCGCCCCGTTCCACCCGTTTGCATCCGCCTCCGCTTCCTTTTTGTTTGCTTCCTCTCTAGCCTTACCCAATTCCGTGTCAATATTCCCAAATTTACCTTTTGCCCACTCCTTGAGACCCATTTTAACGCTCTTCAATTTGTCACGGAAAGTCCCATCCGGACTTTTTGAGAGCACCTCCTTATGCCATGCGTTCCTAACTACTTCCTCCACGTCATCCTCGCTAAGCCAGGACTCGAAGAATTTGAAAGGTTTTGGTCCGAAGTCCATTTTGTCTTCATACAACACAATCGGAAGATGATCCGACCACTTTCGTTCCAAAGTTTTAACGCCCAGGTTCTTCCATTTTGCGCCAAAATCACTTGTTATTAAGAAGCGGTCGAGCTTGCTAAATTTGAGACCATCGTCACTGATCCTCATAAATTTCCTCCCAACCATCGGCATCTCCAAGAGATTGCTTCTGCTAACGAAGTCGTTGAACTCATCAACCCCTTTCAGATTCGTTATCGAGTTGCTTCTTTCGGCTTCCCTTCTTACCTCGTTGAAATCGCCGAAGAAACAGCATCTCACGTCTTCTTTTTCGGCTAGCCTTTCTAATTTCTTCCAAACTTCGACCCTCTCCTTTAACTCTCTTGGGCCATACACGTTAACCAGCCCGACAAATCCGTTAACCCCCTCCCACTTTCCGACCACCGCTATGAAGGAAGTATCCTTTAGCACATATTCGTCGCTAAATAATTTTTTGTTCCACATGGTTATGAGGCCGTTCGACTTTCCCATTGCCTCTCCTTGGATATAGTTCATATCGTCCCCTCCCCACAGCTGAACAATCTGGTTTATATCCCATTTTTTTACTTTTGTTTCCTGTATGCCAAACGTCGTCGGTCGCATTTTTCTGCATATTTCCTTTAGCCAGTTCTTTTTTTCCCACGACCCTAAACCTCAGATGTTTAGTGAAATTATATTCATTGGTCAACAGATTCGGATCGACACTTACCTTCCGCTGGATCCTTCTATCCGTCTCCTTGCTTCGTCACCCAATTCATTCCCAACATGCTGCCAAATTCTTTTAGGCCTTCCATGGAGACCTTACTCCCTAATTCGTTCGTGATTGCCGTCTGACTCACAGAATTAGATGAGCCCTTTTTGCCAGCATTGCTTATCGCCTTCTTCTTCCCCATCCCGCTAGAAGTTCTGCTCCCCCCTTTCCTTGTCCCTGGTCGCTTGTAACTCTTTCTCGCTATTTGTTTTAAGAGATGGAAACTCACCTTTCCACCCCCAAAATTTAGACCTTCTATTTTTTCCCTTTAGTTTTGCCGATTGATTCTCTCAACGTTGCCTGGTTTACATCGATTTGTTCCCCTTCGTGAGACTGTTGTGTGCCGACCACAGGTGTCGTACCTGTTCCTTTTTCATTCTCCATTTCGTTATTTGAGTTGTGGTCATTAATTTCTAAAGGCCCTGCTTCCTTTCTTTTATCAATTGTGCGTTCCTCCTTTTTTTTGCAGCCCAATTGTTAGGCCCATAGGATCTGAATTAATTCCTTTTTCCTCATGCCCAACAGACATAGGCCCAATGTTTTCTTCCCCAACCACATTGCATAATGGGTCTGGGTCATCCATTGTCACCGTATTCAACCTGCCCATATTGTTTAGTGTGTTGACCCAAGAATTTTGAAATCCAAAATTCTTGAGACCACCAAACCCATGATTATGATTACGATTTTCCCCATATTCCATATTTCCCATGCACCATGACCCTTCATCTTCCCCAACGGCTCTCCTCCTCTTGCTACCGTCACCGCCGGCCACCCTTCCGGCCACACCCCCATCGACTTCATCTTCCTCGCCATTGCCTGTTTTACGTTCCATCCCTTGATCTCCGTTACCTCCCCCCATCTGCGCCTTTCTTCCTACCCATTGATCGTCCCCTTCCCATGCATCGGCGTTTTTTTCCCCGTCTTCTGACCAAATAGACGGGGCCGAGGATCTTCCTTCTTCGTCTTCTTCCGATTCTGCTACCGTAGACACCTCTTCATCTCTGTTCAGGATACCTAGCAGGCTGCTATCCTCCTCCTCTATCTTAATACGGTAGTAAAATGGTCCTACCTTCATACTTTTTAGTTCGTTGATCGTAGATTGGGTTAACGTGCATATCAATACTTTTCCCCACGCCAAATTTTTGCTATCTTCCAATAGACAATTGAAAGTTTTTATTGTCTTACCCCACTTGTTTGCTATATCCGTAAACACTTTTTCTGTCCAACCATGCAACGGGACCCCTGCAATTTTTAACCACACCAGCCTCTCGGAGTTCCGAAACCCCTCCGACCATCTTCGTATGTCCTTTACCCAGTAATGAAGTCCGTGTAGTTTGTTCTGCAGAATTTCGTTGAGGGCTTCCTCATTTTCACACTTCAATAGGATTTGCTTCCCTCCCAACATCTTCAGTTCTGTTACCCTCGTCCCAATTTCTTTCATTAGGCGCCTAATTGCTCCTATGTTGTCTATTGATTTCACTTTTCCGATCAGGAAAAACCTAAGGATTTTTCTCGTATTTTCGTCCGGATCCCACTCGCCTAATACCTCTTCCTTTACCACCTCCCTTACTAGTTCTTCCTCCTGCCATTGTTTCCCTTCTTTTACTACTTTTGCATACGACCGCCTATGCTCGGTTTGTAGCCCACCTCGCTCTCCATTGCTTTTCAGACCACCACCTTGTGGTTCCCCCCACGTTCTTTCTCGACTATATCCATCCTCCATGTACTTCCCTCTCCTTTGTTCAGTCCTCCCATCATTTGTGTCTGCCATATAGATTCTAAGTTTGAACGATTCTATCCAGATGTTCCTCAACCGTCTCTCCAAATTCCAGCTTCCATTATCTTTTTGGAACCTTACAAACCCAAATTTCCTCCCGCACTGCAGTCTCTTCCTCACCATGTACATATCTGATACCTCCCCATATCCTTTGAATATCTTCCAGAGGCTTCCCAACTCCATTTTTTCCGGGAAATTGAAGAAAACGAATGATATTTCGTTCGTGCTGTAAACTGACCTCAGCCTTCGACTTGGGTTGCTGCCATTGATTTGTTTCTGACCTGTTTGAGCCCTATCGCCGTACCTCTCTACCCCCTGCTCTCTCTCTCTCTCTCATCCCTTTTTCTAATGAGTGCAATCGGACTTAAAAGGATTTCATAAATTTAGAAGTGTGTTTTTAAATATTTTTCATGTATATCTCGAATTATTACATCATTTTTCTGACCGTGTGTTTCTAAAGATTAATACTTGTGTATTATCTTTTCTATACTTTCAAATATTCATACACACCGGTTCAGCTTCTTATTGACTTTGTTATTACCATGTCTCAAAATTGTTAGGGTCAATTTATGTTGAATAGAAGTTCAGGGGTTGAATTGTATTTGTTTAAATTGAGCCTAGTTAGTGAATGGGCCGTGGGTTTGTTAACCACGGGCCCGCCATATATAATGTTTTGCTTTAGCCATTGTTTAGGCTAGTTGTTCATTTTAACTTTCCAAAGCTTATTGTAATTCTTTCTCAATATTGAAAGTAAAGTGGATGACCAGTTGAAATCATATCGTGTGTTATTATCTATTGATTTCTTATTGTTCATTGCACGGATCTGGAACTCACAATTGGTATCAGAGCAGACGGACAATCGATTCAAAGTGCTCTATTCGAATTCTGGTAAGTTTTCTTTTCATAAGGCTGTGTTCTTCATTGAAATTCCATCTTTTGATTCGGATTAAATTGCTTCGTTTCATTTATTGGATATTGTTAGTATTACTCTTATTAGTGATTCTGCAAGTTTTCGTATTCTAATTCGATCGTTTGAGTGAGTTTTAAGCGAATTAAAGTTCAAAAGTTTTGGTTGTGTTCTTGATAAAAATCGAATTTTTAACCATCAAAACTTGTTGTTTTTGCTTCAAAATCGACTTCGGTAGTGTTATTTTTGTGTTTGGTCGAGTTCCTAATCTTTCAGGAACGATTTTGAGCAACCCTAGTCGATTCTCAATCGATTTAGAAATCCCAACCGCTGTTTCCAGATACACCAGCCGCAGTTTCCGGACAACTCTCAACTTTCCGGATAATCGCTTATTCTTTCCGGACACGACTCACTTTCCGGTTAAGTTCTCTCATACTCAATCTTTCCGGGTACTTAGTTCCGGAAACCCAAAGTTTCTTGTAAAATACTTTATCCGGACAACTTAACGTTTCCGGTAACCTATTTTATCCGGACAACTCGAAGTTTCCGGTCAAGTTGATTCTTTCCGGACTCCAGTCATCCGGTAAGTATCCCATCCGAAAGCATATCATCCGGAAAGTTCTAGTTTTTACTATTTTACTAGGAAACTATTGTCTTCCGGATACCCTTTGTTATCCGAAAACTTAGTTTGTCCGGACTCTTTCTGTTATCCAGACACTTCTGTGTATTTGATCTGTTTTCACTCAATCTGATCCGGACACTTCCAGATCAGACATCATATCCGGATTCCTATCCGGTAAGTTCATTTCTGTTGAATTCTTACTTGTTTCTAGTTCAAATCAGTCGTAGAACCTGCGTTAGGATACCACTCGTAGTGCCTTGTGTTAGGTTATCACTTTGAATCGAACCAATCGTCTGACGATCACTCCAGTGCATTTGAAGATGTCTTCACGCGATGCTCTTGCAATCGGTACCGACTCCAAACCACCTTGTCTCTACCAAGGTGAGTACAGCCAATGAAGGGACAACTTCGAGTACATTTGGCGAGCCTTAGAAGATAGGCCAATTCCTACACCAATGAAGACCGTCCCACCAGCTCAAGAAGGTGGTGACACACTCACTGTGAAAAAGACTCTCACCGATATGACCGACGATGAAAAGGGCATGATTGAGGGAGAAAAGGATGCTAAGAAGTACCTTGTTCAAGCTATCCCGAACACGATCTATACTGCCATTGACAGTTACAAAAATACAGCTAAGGGCATGTGGGATCAGGTGGAAAATATGATGCGTGGGAGCGAAGTCAGGAATCAGCTGAAGATTAATAGCTCAATAACCAAGTTTGATAGCTTTAAACAGCGCACCGGTGAATCCCTTTCCTAAACTTATTAACGGTTCTGTCTTCTTCTAAACGAGCTCCACAAGAACAGGATTACTCGTTCGAACACAGAGAATGCTCTTAAATTTCTCAACAATCTTCTGCCTGAGTGGAATGTTTTTGCTTCACACGTAAAGCACAACCACCTGATGGAGAAAGTTGACATCCACGACCTGTATGAGACGCTTCTTCAAGATGAAGATGAGGTGATGGAAATACTCAATGAGAAGAAGGCCGCATCCAAACCAACTGCTGATCCTCTTGCACTCATGTCCTCCAAACAAGGGAAATCTTCTGGCCGTCACTCCAAACGTGCTCAAAAGCAAAGCTCATCTGAGTTAGAACCTGAAGAAAAAGAAGACAGTAATTCTGATGACGAAGTATCTGATTTCAAGAAAGCGATAGCCCTACTTTCCAAATCTTTTCAACAACAAAAGTTCTATAAGAAGCCATCGTCCAATAATCAGCGCTACTCCACCTCCTCCAACAAGCGCCACGATTATAAGGACAAGTATGTAGGAAAGAAGAAGGCCGATGAGCAAGATCAGTCTGAGAAGAAGGAAAAGTCAGTGAAAGATGACCGAAAGAAGAAAGATGAACCCGTAACTTGCTACAACTGAGGGAAACTTGTTCACTTTGTGAAAGATTGCCACCAGCCTGTTGTAAAGAATTCCCATTATTACAAGGCTAAACTCGCACTGATAGAACAGAAGGAAGCTGGAGCAGCTCTGTTTATGGAAGACGACTACTGGTTGGGTCGTTCTGATGATGAAAGCGATTTTGATGGTGCTAATGCTTTCATGGGATATTACTCTCCAGCTGATGAAGAAAAGTCAAGTCAGGTATGTGAATCTAACCAACAAGATTTCTTGAATCAAATGCAATCACTTGCTGAACGGGCAGATTCCTTTAAGGCCACCTCTAATGAACAACTGCTTGAGATCAGATCTCTATCTGAAAAGCTAGATGTTCAAAAGAGAATAACTGAGAAATATAAGTCTGAAAATGATAGCTTAAAAGACAAATGCAAAAATCTTTCAATAGCACCTAAGGACTTAAGGGCCAAATTATCTAAACTTCAATCTCAGTTTGATCAGTGTATGAATGAGAAAGCAGAAATTGTTTATCAATGTTCTGCTCTTCAAATTCAGCACAAGGAATTTGTTTCTAAAATTCTTGATCTTGAAACCAAAGTTCATAAAAGAGGTCAAACTGATCAGACTATCCATACGAATATACCAAAGGAGTTCACGTATTTCAACAAGGACTGGGGAATCGGATACGATAACCCGCACTACCTGAAAAAGGGTATAGCCAAAAGACCTATATTGTATGATTTTGGTTGTCTTGCAATAGCCAAAGAGTATCCGGAATATGCAATTAAATGGACTGGTCCTCTTGAACCTGAAAAGGAAGAGGAAACTGAGGAATACAAGCACACACGCACATCCAAAATGCAACTTCCATTTTGTTACGGATCTTTAAATTATTCCTATGAGAAAAACAAGAAGTACCTCTCGAATGACTACTTCGACTGCTATAAGGTTGAAACGCCCAAGGATTCTTCCAAAAAGGATGAGGTCCAAGCAACCGAAACCAAGACTGAGATGGATGAGTTCAAGCTCTATGTTCCCCCTCTCATCTTGGAAGCAAAGATAGTCGAGTTGGAGGAGTCACTCGAGAAAGAAAGGTCGAATTTTCAAAAGGAAAAGCAAGCGCTAATCCAGGAACTTGAGAATCTTAAATCGGTCAAAACCGAATCTGTGTCTGATGAAGGACAGGAAATCCTTCGGTGTGAAATCACTAAGCTCACATCAACACTGGCTGCCTTGGCAACAGATGCGATGCATGAGTATACGAGAAATGGTCAGCTCCAAGAGCAAATTGACCAACTCCAATCTGAAAAACAGATTTCACTCGATTCTTCCTCTAACTCATCGGACACGTCTTCGTGTAAAGCCTTCATAAGCAAAAGCTCTTCAACACAAGACGATAAAGATTCTCAAGACGAGAGTGTTTTAAGGAATTTGAACTCTGATTTTTTCCTAGCTTCTGCACCAAATTCCCCAAAGCACACAAGCACAAAGTGTTCCTCGACCGATCCAACTCCCGTAATTCCGGATGTCGATTTTTCTGAATATATGAACTTCGAAGGCAATTCCGATGAAGAGTTTGAGTCGTTCTCCTTCGACAAACCTCTTCGAGTCATACTGATTTTTTGTCTCCAGTAGTCAATCGACCGGTCAATTTTCTAAAGGGTGATTGTTCAAAAACAAAGACCCCAGCTGTGATTAACATTTCTAAATCTAAACCTGTTTCTCAAACACAATCTGTAACGTCCCAAAAATTACAAGCAAATTTAAATTTTTAAATAAACAATTCATTTATAACAACTCATTAATTGATACCAACGCTTCGTTTGCAAACACATAATTAATATCTTTATAAATTAAAACCAGCGGAATAAATGTTTAAATATTAAATCCATAAATCAACCAGCTCTCCTCGCGCGCCAGTGTGTACTCATCACGCCTTGGAGCCGCTTGGACCTGAAACCACAGTTTATGGGAAGGGGTAAGCACGAAGCTTAGTGAATTCAAACACCATAAATAATACAATTATTTCACACTACCCCTAAAACAAATAGTGACACATAAACGATCATACAGGTCTACGAACAAATCATAAACATGTATATCCACACCCACCCACCTAAAAAGGCACAAGTCGGTCCCACCGACCACATGATAACATCTTCGGCCCCGCCGAATCCCCGGTCCCACCGAGTCTCTATGCCCCGCGTATAAAACCTCCGGCCCCGCCGGATCCTCGGTCCCACCGAGTCTCTACACCACCCGCGTATAAAATCTCCGGCCCCGCCGGATCCTCGGTCCCACCGAGTTAACATGGCAACATAGTATCAACTAGACACCCCACTATCTAGTTCCACAACACAATCACATAAAGCTACCACACACGTACTACAACAATGATAAAACAACCGTTATTAGATATAGTGAGAGAACTCACCTCGAATGCGCGCCTAGCTTAACAATACAATTCAAGCTTCACAATTACGGTCACTTCCCAGCACCTAAACGCATGTTAAAACGTGTCAATACGAGACCCGGACCCTAAGACACGACGCACGCTTAAACCGTCACTAAAACTATTTTCCGTTCTCACTAAACAGGTCTGTTCGGGACCTGATTCGACCCCTTTAAACCCAGAAAATTCCCAATATTATTTCATGAACAGAAAGTACTCTGAGTTAGGGTTCCAAGGACATATTATACACCTCCTAACGATTTTTCTACAATTAAATACGGATTTTACAAGAATGGTTCGCAGAACAGTGAAAAACAGCAGCTATCGGTATAAAACGACAATTTGGCCTATGCTACGTTCCCAACTGGATTTTGCACAAAACACAGAAAAGTTACTAGACTCGGAAAGGGAACTTTTGGCACCGGTTTCACCCCAATCCGAGTTACGAGTAAAGAGTTATGGTTGACGCAAGACAGGGGCAGAACTGCCGTTTTTACATAAAATGATAACTTTTGCTAACGGTTTAGAGTTTCTCGGTTTGCACTAGGATTTCGAGTCAGACCTTAGGGAAGGGTTTAAACGACTACGGCTGAGCAATACAACGCCACCCACTGCCTCTCCGGCAGTGGTGGTCGGCGGCGGCAACCACCGACGGCGGTGATGGTTTGAAAGAAACTCCGACGAGACGAGGAAAACAAATCCCAAAAACAACTCGTATGCGCCTAAACCCGCGCTCGACCAACACCCGCTACGCACCAAGCCACCACACGACTGGTGGGGCACGGTTATGGAAACACCGCCGGCAGCCAAAGCTGACGGCGGCGGTGGTGTTTTGTTCCATAGCTGATCGACGCCGAAAGAAAAGAGGGGAAGAAGATTGTTCATACCTCTCGAAGGAACACCGAAACACACCCCGGGAGTCTCTCCCTCTTTCTCGAACTCGCCGGCAATGAAGAACAGTAGCACCGTCGCTCCTCTCTCTCTTTCTCGTTCTCGCCGGCAATGAAGAACAGCATCGTCGGCGGTAACTGCTTCCTAGGTTGGTCGACGGCGCGGGGGGGGGGGGGGGGGGGGGGGGGGGTTCTCACGAAGGAAAGGAGAGAGAGTAGGGGACACTAGGGTTTTCTTTGGTTGCTATGCGTGGGACGAAAGAAAGACAAGAAGAGGAGGGTTCGCCGGTTTTGGGTTCCTTAAACGATTCTCATGCAAACCTCAATAACATTTGTCACCTTTAGTCCCTATCCTTCCAATACTTTGCTAAAAAAAACCAAAGTTCACCTTACACTAACATTTTGATCATCCTCGTTAAGTCCTGATAAAAAGAAATAAATACATAAAAATAAAATAAAGTAAAAACATCCGTACCGGGAAACGGGCTTTACAACTCTCCCCCGCTTGAAATAGACTTCGTCCTCGAAGTCTACGCACGCAAACAACTCTGGATAGCGCTCTCGCATATCATTCTCGGGTTCCCAAGTCCACTCGGACCCCTTTCGGTGTTGCCACTGGACTTTCACTAACTGGAATCTAAATTTCTCACACCGTCTTAAAAAATTCTCGAATACATTTCTTACCAACAAAACTTCTTCAAGAACACTGAAATTATGATCAGAAGAATACTCCAACAACTGGAATCATTCTTAGTCAAACGACTTTGGTTGTCTCTCAACCTTAGATATTCTATACATCCCGACTCAATTTCAAGCTCTAACCATCCTAAAGTTGCTCACCAATACACCCTACAGGATACTCGGATCCGATCATTCTTACCATTAACCGTCGATTAACTTCCACGAGTTCTAATAGACTCCCAAAATTTATTTCACACGAACCATCAACCAGCCGTTCTATAAACACACACGAAGGTCACCCCCCCATAACTATTCATCACAAGTGAGCATTTTAGGGTTACTACTACCATTACCATAATTTCCTTAAAATCGGATACAATTCTCCAATTACACTAAGGTGCTTGGCCTTAAGCCCGAAAGTCGACGCCCTAATATACTACTTACTTCAAAAATATTTCTGTGCATTTATTCTCTTAATTACAAAGGGCATCATTCCCTTAACCGACACTAATAACACGTGTGGAATACCCAATCTTCCATCGTCTACTTATCCTCCCCGCTCACTCTAGGAAACTTAGTTACACTGCATCAAGATACTTAAAGCACATAATTCAACAGCAACCTCGACCACAAGTGGACACCCTGACCGTCCTACCCTACGGTCTAAACGTTAACTAAAAGTGTGAGGCACCAAAGAATAAATTATCCCCGTTATCAGATATCACTAAAGCAGGCACCGAGTTAACTAAGAACATACATAATCACACAACTTAAACCAAAATGCAACAACATACAACGACCAAAAAGGAACAAGTGACGAATTGTACCTGCCGCCACTTTAGGCGTAGTCTGTTCTTCCTCCACCGTCAGCTGATGAACTCTACCTCGGGCTGCTTCGGTTCCAGCCTAACCTATTCGACCATCAGTAATACGCAAAGGGGCAGTCGTAGTAGTCCTCTGTGCCACATTCTCATCAGCTCCCCTCGGGTTCGGGCAATTGGCCTTCACATGGCCCGTCTGCTGGCAGTTAAAGCAGACCATAAATGGCATCTTACAATCCCGGCTGAAATGACCGGACTGCCCACACTTGTAACATCCATCGGTTCTCTTCCCACTAGTCTCCCTGGCCATAAACCCACTGCTTCTTGAACTATCGCGTGAATCCGTGAACCTTGACTTCTTCGGTACCACAGAGATTGGCGTCACCGCCAGTGCCGCCTTTCTTTTCTTCGCCTGCGTTTCTAACTCAAGTTCCCGTCTACGGGCAGCCTCCATCATTGCAGTAAGAGAAGCATACTACGCCATGCTCACAAACTCTCTAATCTTGGTACGTAACATATCCTTGTACCGAGACATCTTCATGTCCTCAGAAGCCGCATACTGAGGGCAGAACAACGCCAACTCGGTGAACTTCCGGTTCATCTCCTTCACCGTCTCCGTCGTCTGTGTGAGCTCTAGAAACTCCTTAGCAATCCGCTCTATCTCTACCGGAGGTACGTATTCTGCACGGAATCGAATGACGAACTCCTCCCAAGTCAAAGTAGTACGCTCAGCCAGCGTCAACGCCGTAGCACACCAATCCTTCGCCCCGTCACGAAGTAAGTTCACCGCAAAGCGAACCTTCAGGTTGTCGGGGCAGCCACAAGTCAGAAATGTGCACTCCATATCCGATATCCACCGCATGCTGATAATCGGATTCGGGTCTCCTTTGAACTCAGGCGGAGAACAAGCAGAGAGGTCCCGGTACTGGAACTCCCTCGCACGCGGTTGTCCGCCCGCCGGTGGTGGAATCGCCGCTATGCGTTCCTCCATCAGTACTACCACCTCGTCGCGGATGGCAGTGATAATCTCGGGGATCGCCTCCCCGATCGCGTATGCTACCTCAGTAGCAATCATCTCTCTGATCTGTTCCTCAGTGATCCTGGCCTCAGCCCGCGGTTCAGCCGCGTTGTTTCTTCTAGTGTTGACCATTCTAGGAAAAGAAATTACAACGAGTCATTAGCACATAATAACTCACTCTACTATGCTCACGCTCGACTCCTTGAATTCCTCGCGACTTTCCCCGACTCGAACATTGATCCTGTGCTTCCGGTAGTAGGAGCTCTACTACTACCATCTACACCTATCACTGTCTGCTCCGAGTCCCATCCCGAGCATCCAAGTAGTTGTTCGCCCAAACAATAAAAACCATACACGTATGACCATACTGACGCATATACACGCCCTTCCTAGCTCCCTAGGAATAAACATAATACCCCACTACCCTTGCTAGGGCGGAACCCCCACTAACCCTGACGAGTCGCCTCGTAAACGCACAGTCGTATACAGTGGAAACTAGATAGACATTCGAATATGAGATTCTATCCTACAACGGTTGGACTCAAACAAGAGCTGCGCAATAGAACTAAATCCAACATTCTAAGGCTATTCGGTTCCTACCGCATACAACCTATAGTGCATTCGCTTAACAACCTATCAAAGTTAGCATAAGTTCCTAATAGCAAGTGACAACCATACAATACAGTGTAACAAGCACCAAGCAATTTAGCATACATACTCCTATGTTCTAGAAAGCAATCTAGCACACGTACTCATACATAAACACCCTTCCCAGCTCTCTAGGAACTTCCTCTTATCCCACTACCCTCGCTACTACCGAATCCCTACTAATTATAACGGGTGACCTCGCGAATACCCGATTATATGCAGTGCGAAATAAATAGACAGTCGAATACAAGACTCTATCCTAGAACGGTTGGACTCAAACAAGAGCTGCGCAATAGAACTAAATCGAATATTCTAAGGCTATAAATCTCTTACTGCATACAACCTAGAGGGCATCCACTTGGTAACCTATCATAATTAGCATAAATTCCTAATAGCAAGTAGTTCAACATACAGCATAGTGTCCACAACAGGCAATCTAGCATGCATACTCTATGATCTAGAAAGCAATAAAACACTAAGTACTGTACCTTTTCCCCTGGCTCCGGCTGACTGTACACACTGCGCCATCGATCACCGTTTCTCCAACGGGTTTTCCTTTCTTTTATTTTCCAAAAATTTTAAAGAAAATTTTATAGCCGCAAACTTGAGATCAAACACACCGAGGTGCATTTGATTCACTCAAGCTGTGCTCTGATACCAAGTTGTAACGTCCCAAAAATTACAAGCAAATTTAAATTTTTAAATAAACAATTCATTTATAACAACTCATTAATTGATACCAACGCTTCGTTTGCAAACACATAATTAATATCTTTATAAATTAAAACCAGCGGAATAAATGTTTAAATATTAAATCCATAAATCAACCAGCTCTCCTCGCGCGCCAGTGTGTACTCATCACGCCTTGGAGCCGCTTGGACCTAAAACCACAGTTTATGGGAAGGGGTAAGCACGAAGCTTAGTGAATTCAAACACCATAAATAATACAGTTATTTCACACTACCCCTAAAACAGATAGTGACACATAAACGATCATACAGGTCTACGAACAAATCATAAACATGTATATCCACACCCACCCACCTAAAAAGGCACAAGTCGGTCCCACCGACCACATGATAACATCTCCGGCCCCGCCGAATCCCCGGTCCCACCGAGTCTCTACGCCCCGCGTATAAAACCTCCGGCCCCGCCGGATCCTCGGTCCCACCGAGTCTCTACGCCACCCGCGTATAAAATCTCCGGCCCCGCCGGATCCTCGGTCCCACCTAGTTAACATGGCAACATAGTATCAACTAGACACCCCACTATCTAGTTCCACAACACAATCACATAAAGCTACCACACACGTACTACAGCAATGATAAAACAACCGTTATTAGATATAGTGAGAGAACTCACCTCGAATGCGCGCCTAGCTTAACAATACAATTCAAGCTTCACAATTACGGTCACTTCCCAGCACCTAAACGCATGTTAAAACGTGTCAATACGAGACCCGGACCCTAAGACACGACGCACGCTTAAACCGTCACTAAAATTATTTTCCGTTCTCACTAAACAGGTCTGTTCGGGACCTGATTCGACCCCTTTAAACCCAGAAAATTCCCAATATTATTTCATAACCAGAAAGTACTCTGAGTTAGGGTTCCAAGGACATATTATACACCTCCTAACGATTTTTCTACAATTAAATACGGATTTTACAAGAATGGTTCGCAGAACAGTGAAAAACAGCAGCTATCGGTATAAAACGACGATTTGGCCTATGCTACGTTCCGAACTGGATTTTGCACAAAACACAGAAAGGTTACTAGACTCGGAAAGGGAACTTTTGGCACCGGTTTCACCCCAATACGAGTTACGAGTAAAGGGTTATGGTTGACGCAAGACAGGGGCAGAACTGCCGTTTTTACATAAAATGATAACTTTTGCTAACGGTTTAGAGTTTCTCGGTTTGCACTAGGATTTCGAGTCAGACCTTAGGGAAGGGTTTAAACGACTACGGCTGAGCAATACAACGCCACCCACTGCCTCTCCGGCAGTGGTGGTCGGCGGCGGCAACCACCGACGGCGGTGATGGTTTGAAAGAAACTCCGACGAGACGAGGAAAACAAATCCCAAAAACAACTCGCATGCGCCTAAACCCGCGCTCGACCAACACCCGCTACGCACCAAGCCACCACACGACTGGTGGGGCACGGTTATGGAAACACCGCCGGCAGCCAAAGCTGACGGCGGCGGTGGTGTTTTGTTCCATAGCTGATCGACGCCGAAAGAAAAGAGGGGAAGAAGATTGTTCATACCTCTCGAAGGAACACCGAAACACACCCCGGGAGTCTCTCCCTCTTTCTCGAACTCGCCGGCAATGAAGAACAGTAGCACCGTCGCTCCTCTCTCTCTTTCTCGTTCTCGCCGGCAATGAAGAACAGCAGCGTCGGCGATAACTGCTTCCTAGGTTGGTCGACGGCGCGGGGGGGGGGGGGGGGGGGTTCGCACGAAGGAAAGGAGAGAGAGTAGGGGACACTAGTGTTTTCTTTGGTTGCTATGCGTGGGACGAAAGAAAGACAAGAAGAGGAGGGTTCGCCGGTTTTGGGTTCCTTAAACGATTCTCATGCAAACCTCAATAACATTTGTCACCTTTAGTCCCTATCCTTCCAATACTTTGCTACAAAAAACCAAAGTTCACCTTACACTAACATTTTGATCATCCTCGTTAAGTCCTGATAAAAAGAAATAAATACATAAAAATAAAATAAAGTAAAAACATCCGTACCGGGACACGGGCTTTACAACTCTCCCCCGCTTGAAATAGACTTCGTCCTCGAAGTCTACGCCCGCAAACAACTCTGGATAGCGCTCTCGCATATCATTCTCGGGTTCCCAAGTCCACTCGGACCCCTTTCGGTGTTGCCACTGGACTTTCACTAACTGGAATCTAAATTTCTCACACCGTCTTAAAAAATTCTCGAATACATTTCTTACCAACAAAACTTCTTCAAGAACACTGAAATTATGATCAGAAGAATACTCCAACAACTGGAATCATTCTTAGTCAAACGACTTTGGTTGTCTCTCAACCTTAGATATTCTATACATCCCGACTCAATTTCAAGCTCTAACCATCCTAAAGTTGCTCACCAATACACCCTACAGGATACTCGGATCCGATCATTCTTACCATTAACCGTCGATTAACTTCCACGAGTTCTAATAGACTCCCAAAATTTATTTCACACGAACCATCAACCAGCCGTTCTATAAACACACACGAAGGTCACCCCCCCCCATAACTATTCATCACAAGTGAGCATTTTAGGGTTACTACTACCATTACCATAATTTCCTTAAAATCGGATACAATTCTCCAATTACACTAAGGTGCTTGGCCTTAAGCCCGAAAGTCGACGCCCTAATATACTACTTACTTCAAAAAGATTTCTGTGCATTTATTCTCTTAATTACAAAGGGCATCATTCCCTTAACCGACACTAATAACACGTGTGGAATACCCAATCTTCCATCGTCTACTTATCCTCCCCGCTCACTCTAGGAAACTTAGTTACACTGCATCAAGATACTTAAAGCACATAATTCAACAGCAACCTCGACCACAAGTGGACACCCTGACCGTCCTACCCTACGGTCTAAACGTTAACTAAAAGTGTGAGGCACCAAAGAATAAATTATCCCCGTTATCAGATATCACTAAAGCAGGCACCGAGTTAACTAAGAACATACATAATCACACAACTTAAACCAAAATGCAACAACATACAACGACCAAAAAGGAACAAGTGACGAATTGTACCTGCCGCCACTTTAGGCGTAGTCTGTTCTTCCTCCACCGTCAGCTGATGAACTCTACCTCGGGCTGCTTCGGTTCCAGCCTGACCTATTCGACCATCAGTAATACGCAAAGGGGCAGTCGTAGTAGTCCTCTGTGCCACATTCTCATCAGCTCCCCTCGGGTTCGGGCAATTGGCCTTCACATGGCCCGTCTGCTGGCAGTTAAAGCAGACCATAAATGGCATCTTACAATCCCGGCTGAAATGACCGGACTGCCCACACTTGTAACATCCATCGGTTCTCTTCCCACTAGTCTCCCTGGCCATAAACCCACTGCTTCTTGAACTATCGCGTGAATCCGTGAACCTTGACTTCTTCGGTACCACAGAGATTGGCGTCACCGCCAGTGCCGCCTTTCTTTTCTTCGCCTGCGTTTCTAACTCAAGTTCCCGTCTACGGGCAGCCTCCATCATTGCAGTAAGAGAAGCATACTACGCCATGCTCACAAACTCTCTAATCTTGGTACGTAACATATCCTTGTACCGAGACATCTTCATGTCCTCAGAAGCCGCATACTGAGGGCAGAACAACGCCAACTCGGTGAACTTCCGGTTCATCTCCTTCACCGTCTCCGTCGTCTGTGTGAGCTCTAGAAACTCCTTAGCAATCCGCTCTATCTCTACCGGAGGTACGTATTCTGCACGGAATCGAATGACGAACTCCTCCCAAGTCAAAGTAGTACGCTCAGCCAGCGTCAACGCCGTAGCACACCAATCCTTCGCCCCGTCACGAAGTAAGTTCACCGCAAAGCGAACCTTCATGTTGTCGGGGCAGCCACAAGTCAGAAATGTGCACTCCATATCCGATATCCACCGCATGCTGATAATCGGATTCGGGTCTCCTTTGAACTCAGGCGGAGAACAAGCAGAGAGGTCCCGGTACTGGAACTCCCTCGCACGCGGTTGTCCGCCCGCCGGTGGTGGAATCGCCGCTATGCGTTCCTCCATCAGTACTACCACCTCGTCGCGGATGGCAGTGATAATCTCGGGGATCGCCTCCCCGATCGCGTATGCTACCTCAGTAGCAATCATCTCTCTGATCTGTTCCTCAGTGATCCTGGCCTCAGCCCGCGGTTCAGCCGCGTTGTTTCTTCTAGTGTTGACCATTCTAGGAAAATAAATTACAACGAGTCATTAGCACATAATAACTCACTCTACTATGCTCACGCTCGACTCCTTGAATTCCTCGCGACTTTCCCCGACTCGAACATTGATCCTGTGCTTCCGGTAGTAGGAGCTCTACTACTACCATCTACACCTATCACTGTCTGCTCCGAGTCCCATCCCGAGCATCCAAGTAGTTGTTCGCCCAAACAATAAAAACCATACACGTATGACCATACTGACGCATATACACGCCCTTCCTAGCTCCCTAGGAATAAACATAATACCCCACTACCCTTGCTAGGGCGGAACCCCCACTAACCCTGACGAGTCGCCTCGTAAACGCACAGTCGTATACAGTGGAAACTAGATAGACATTCGAATATGAGATTCTATCCTACAACGGTTGGACTCAAACAAGAGCTGCGCAATAGAACTAAATCCAACATTCTAAGGCTATTCGGTTCCTACCGCATACAACCTATAGGGCATTCGCTTAACAACCTATCAAAGTTAGCATAAGTTCCTAATAGCAAGTGACAACCATACAATACAGTGTAACAAGCACCAAGCAATTTAGCATACATACTCCTATGTTCTAGAAAGCAATCTAGCACACGTACTCATACATAAACACCCTTCCCAGCTCTCTAGGAACTTCCTCTTATCCCACTACCCTCGCTACTACCGAATCCCTACTAATTATAACGGGTGACCTCGCGAATACCCGATTATATGAAGTGCGAAATAAATAGACAGTCGAATACAAGACTCTATCCTAGAACGGTTGGACTCAAACAAGAGCTGCGCAATAGAACTAAATCGAATATTCTAAGGCTATAAATCTCTTACTGCATACAACCTAGAGGGCATCCACTTGGTAACCTATCATAATTAGCATAAATTCCTAATAGCAAGTAGTTCAACATACAGCATAGTGTCCACAACAGGCAATCTAGCATGCATACTCTATGATCTAGAAAGCAATAAAACACTAAGTACTGTACCTTTTCCCCTGGCTCCGGCTGACTGTACACACTGCGCCATCGATCACCGTTTCTCCAACGGGTTTTCCTTTCTTTTATTTTCCAAAAATTTTAAAGAAAATTTTATAGCCGCAAACTTGAGATCAAACACACCGAGGTGCATTTGATTCACTCAAGCTGTGCTCTGATACCAAGTTGTAACGTCCCAAAAATTACAAGCAAATTTAAATTTTTAAATAAACAATTCATTTATAACAACTCATTAATTGATACCAACGCTTCGTTTGCAAACACATAATTAATATATTTATAAATTAAAACCAGCGGAATAAATGTTTAAATATTAAATCCATAAATCAACCAGCTCTCCTCGCGCGCCAGTGTGTACTCATCACGCCTTGGAGCCGCTTGGACCTAAAACCACAGTTTATGGGAAGGGGTAAGCACGAAGCTTAGTGAATTCAAACACCATAAATAATACAGTTATTTCACACTACCCCTAAAACAGATAGTGACACATAAACGATCATACAGGTCTACGAACAAATCATAAACATGTATATCCACACCCACCCACCTAAAAAGGCACAAGTCGGTCCCACCGACCACATGATAACATCTCCGGCCCCGCCGAATCCCCGGTCCCACCGAGTCTCTACGCCCCGCGTATAAAACCTCCGGCCCCGCCGGATCCTCGGTCCCACCGAGTCTCTACGCCACCCGCGTATAAAATCTCCGGCCCCGCCGGATCCTCGGTCCCACCGAGTTAACATGGCAACATAGTATCAACTAGACACCCCACTATCTAGTTCCACAACACAATCACATAAAGCTACCACACACGTACTACAGCAATGATAAAACAACCGTTATTAGATATAGTGAGAGAACTCACCTCGAATGCGCGCCTAGCTTAACAATACAATTCAAGCTTCACAATTACGGTCACTTCCCAGCACCTAAACGCATGTTAAAACGTGTCAATACGAGACCCGGACCCTAAGACACGACGCACGCTTAAACCGTCACTAAAATTATTTTCCGTTCTCACTAAACAGGTCTGTTCGGGACCTGATTCGACCCCTTTAAACCCAGAAAATTCCCAATATTATTTCATAACCAGAAAGTACTCTGAGTTAGGGTTCCAAGGACATATTATACACCTCCTAACGATTTTTCTACAATTAAATACGGATTTTACAAGAATGGTTCGCAGAACAGTGAAAAACAGCAGCTATCGGTATAAAACGACGATTTGGCCTATGCTACGTTCCGAACTGGATTTTGCACAAAACACAGAAAGGTTACTAGACTCGGAAAGGGAACTTTTGGCACCGGTTTCACCCCAATACGAGTTACGAGTAAAGAGTTATGGTTGACGCAAGACAGGGGCAGAACTGCCGTTTTTACATAAAATGATAACTTTTGCTAACGGTTTAGAGTTTCTCGGTTTGCACTAGGATTTCGAGTCAGACCTTAGGGAAGGGTTTAAACGACTACGGCTGAGCAATACAACGCCACCCACTGCCTCTCCGGCAGTGGTGGTCGGCGGCGGCAACCACCGACGGCGGTGATGGTTTGAAAGAAACTCCGACGAGACGAGGAAAACAAATCCCAAAAACAACGCGCATGCGCCTAAACCCGCGCTCGACCAACACCCGCTACGCACCAAGCCACCACACGACTGGTGGGGCACGGTTATGGAAACACCGCCGGCAGCCAAAGCTGACGGCGGCGGTGGTGTTTTGTTCCATAGCTGATCGACGCCGAAAGAAAAGAGGGGAAGAAGATTGTTCATACCTCTCGAAGGAACACCGAAACACACCCCGGGAGTCTCTCCCTCTTTCTCGAACTCGCCGGCAATGAAGAACAGTAGCACCGTCGCTCCTCTCTCTCTTTCTCGTTCTCGCCGGCAATGAAGAACAGCAGCGTCGGCGATAACTGCTTCCTAGGTTGGTCGACGGCGCGGGGGGGGGGGGGGGGGGGGTTCGCACGAAGGAAAGGAGAGAGAGTAGGGGACACTAGTGTTTTCTTTGGTTGCTATGCGTGGGACGAAAGAAAGACAAGAAGAGGAGGGTTCGCCGGTTTTGGGTTCCTTAAACGATTCTCATGCAAACCTCAATAACATTTGTCACCTTTAGTCCCTATCCTTCCAATACTTTGCTACAAAAAACCAAAGTTCACCTTACACTAACATTTTGATCATCCTCGTTAAGTCCTGATAAAAAGAAATAAATACATAAAAATAAAATAAAGTAAAAACATCCGTACCGGGACACGGGCTTTACAACTCTCCCCCGCTTGAAATAGACTTCGTCCTCGAAGTCTACGCCCGCAAACAACTCTGGATAGCGCTCTCGCATATCATTCTCGGGTTCCCAAGTCCACTCGGACCCCTTTCGGTGTTGCCACTGGACTTTCACTAACTGGAATCTAAATTTCTCACACCGTCTTAAAAAATTCTCGAATACATTTCTTACCAACAAAACTCCTTCAAGAACACTGAAATTATGATCAGAAGAATACTCCAACAACTGGAATCATTCTTAGTCAAACGACTTTGGTTGTCTCTCAACCTTAGATATTCTATACATCCCGACTCAATTTCAAGCTCTAACCATCCTAAAGTTGCTCACCAATACACCCTACAGGATACTCGGATCCGATCATTCTTACCATTAACCGTCGATTAACTTCCACGAGTTCTAACAGACTCCCAAAATTTATTTCACACGAACCATCAACCAGCCGTTCTATAAACACACACGAAGGTCATCCCCCCATAACTATTCATCACAAGTGAGCATTTTAGGGTTACTACTACCATTACCATAATTTCCTTAAAATCGGCTACAATTCTCCAATTACACTAAGGTGTTTGGCCTTAAGCCCGAAAGTCGACGCCCTAATATACTACTTACTTCAAAAAGATTTCTGTGCATTTATTCTCTTAATTACAAAGGGCATCATTCCGTTAACCGACACTAATAACACGTGTGGAATACCCAATCTTCCATCGTCTACTTATCCTCCCCGCTCACTCTAGGAAACTTAGTTACACTGCATCAAGATACTTAAAGCACATAATACAACAGCAACCTCGACCACAAGTGGACACCCTGACCGTCCTACCCTACGGTCCAAACGTTAACTAAAAGTGTGAGGCACCAAAGAATAAATTATCCCCGTTATCAGATATCACTAAAGCAGGCACCGAGTTAACTAAGAACATACATAATCACACAACTTAAACCAAAATGCAACAACATACAACGACAGAAAAGAAACAAGTGACGAATTGTACCTGCCGCCACTTTAGGCGTAGTCTGTTCTTCCTCCACCGTCAGCTGATGAACTCTACCTCGGGCTGCTTCGGTTCCAGCCTGACCTATTCGACCATCAGTAATACGCAAAGGGGCAGTCGTAGTAGTCCTCTGTGCCACATTCTCATCAGCTCCCCTCGGGTTCGGGCAATTGGCCTTCACATGACCCGTCTGCTGGCAGTTAAAGCAGACCATAAATGGCATCTTACAATCCCGGCTGAAATGACCGGACTGCCCACACTTGCAACATCCATCGGTTCTCTTCCCACTAGTCTCCCTGGCCATAAACCCAATGCTTCTTGAACTATCGCGTGAATCCGTGAAACTTGACTTCTTCGGTACCGCAGAGATTGGCGTCACCGCCAGTGCCGCCTTTCTCTTCTTCGCCTGCGTTTCCAACTCAAGTTCCCGTCTACGGGCAGCCTCCATCATTGCAGTAAGAGAAGCATACTGCGCCATGCTCACAAACTCTCTAATCTCGGTACGTAACATATCCTTGTACGTAACAAACTTGAGATCAAACACACCGAGGTGCATTTGATTCACTCAAGCTGTGCTCTGATACCAAGTTGTAACGTCCCAAAAATTACAAGCAAACTTAAATTTTTAAATAAACAATTCATTTATAACAACTCATTAATTGATACCAACGCTTCGTTTGCAAACACATAATTAATATCTTTATAAATTAAAACCAGCGGAATAAATGTTTAAATATTAAATCCATAAATCAACCAGCTCTCCTCGCGCGCCAGTGTGTACTCATCACGCCTTGGAGCCGCTTGGACCTGAAACCACAGTTTATGGGAAGGGGTAAGCACGAAGCTTAGTGAATTCAAACACCATAAATAATACAGTTATTTCACACTACCCCTAAAACAGATAGTGACACATAAACGATCATACAGGTCTACGAACAAATCATAAACATGTATATCAACACCCACCCACCTAAAAAGGCACAAGTCGGTCCCACCGACCACATGATAACATCTTCGGCCCCGCCGAATCCCCGGTCCCACCGAGTCTCTACGCCCCGCGTATAAAACCTCCGGCCCCGCCGGATCCTCGGTCCCACCGAGTCTCTACGCCACCCGCGTATAAAATCTCTGGCCCCGCCGGATCCTCGGTCCCACCGAGTTAACATGGCAACATAGTATCAACTAGACACCCCACTATCTAGTTCCACAACACAATCACATAAAGCTACCACACACGTACTACAGCAATGATAAAACAACCGTTATTAGATATAGTGAGAGAACTCACCTCGAATGCGCGCCTAGCTTAACAATACAATTCAAGCTTCACAATTACGGTCACTTCCCAGCACCTAAACGCATGTTAAAACGTGTCAATACGAGACCCGGACCCTAAGACACGACGCACGCTTAAACCGTCACTAAAACTATTTTCCTTTCTCACTAAACAGGTCTGTTCGGGACCTGATTCGACCCCTTTAAACCCAGAAAATTCCCAATATTATTTCATGACCAGAAAGTAATCTGAGTTAGGGTTCCAAGGACATATTATACACCTCCTAACGATTTTTCTACAATTAAATACGGATTTTACAAGAATGGTTCGCAGAACAGTGAAAAACAGCAGCTATCGGTATAAAACGACGATTTGGCCTATGCTACGTTCCGAACTGGATTTTGCACAAAACACAGAAAAGTTACTAGACTCGGAAAGGGAACTTTTGGCACCGGTTTCACCCCAATCCGAGTTACGAGTAAAGAGTTATGGTTGACGCAAGACAGGGTCAGAACTGCCGTTTTTACATAAAATGATAACTTTTGCTAACGGTTTAGAGTTTCTCGGTTTGCACTAGGATTTCGAGTCAGACCTTAGGGAAGGGTTTAAACGACTACGGCTGAGCAATACAACGCCACCCACTGCCTCTCCGGCAGTGGTGGTCGGCGGCGGCAACCACCGACGGCGGTGATGGTTTGAAAGAAACTCCGACGAGACGAGGAAAACAAATCCCAAAAACAACTCGTATGCGCCTAAACCCGCGCTCGACCAACACCCGCTACGCACCAATCCACCACACGACTGGTGGGGCACGGTTATGGAAACACCGCCGGCAGCCAAAGCTGACGGCGGCGGTGGTGTTTTGTTCCATAGCTGATCGACGCCGAAAGAAAAGAGGGGAAGAAGATTGTTCATACCTCTCGAAGGAACACCGAAACACACCCCGGGAGTCTCTCCCTCTTTCTCGAACTCGCCGGCAATGAAGAACAGTAGCACCGTCGCTACTCTCTCTCTTTCTCGTTCTCGCCGGCAATGAAGAACAGCTGTAACGTCCCAAAAATTACAAGAAATTTTAAAAATTTTTAAAACATACATTTCATTATAACAATCACCCCAATCTAATAATGTGCAAACCAAGTTGAAACATTTCGTTTACCAAACCATTCAAAAAGTTACGCAGCGGAAAATGTTATAAATAAAGTCTAGGGGTTTAAAAGTAAAAATTAAAAAAACATCATCAACGCTCCGCGCTTGTGTGTACCGTCAAACCTGCCTGCCCCTCGCACCTGAGATCACAACATAAGGGAAAAGGGTAAGCTAAAGCTTAGTGAATTCAAACACACACGTAGGTAGCAACCCACGTATATCGCCCCTACTCGCAAGTAGGCCACCTCACTATCACCTTGAATACAGCCACAATCAATTATCATATAAAGACACACCTCGGTCCCACCGAGCAACTAGATAAATTAATTATAAGCTCAGTCCCACCGAGCCCTCTGTCCCACCGAGTAAAACAAAATATAACTAAGCTTAGTCCCACTAAGCCCTCGGTCCCACCGAGTAAACAATACAAATAAGCTTAGTCCCACCAAGCCCTCGGTCCCACCGAGTGAGCAAAATATAAATATACAAATCGCCAATCATTAACAGTTACCACATACCAATTATCTCATGCAACCACATAATTACACGTAACAACCAATAACACAAAAACAACATACATGAAATTCCTAACTACGCGGTGAATGAACTCACCTCAAAAGCGCGTCTAGCTCGTAATCAAAAGTCCAAGCTCCACAATCCAAACATCACTTCCCAATACCTAAACGAACGTTAACATGCATTAATACGAGACCCGGACCTAAAGACGCGACGCACGCTACAACCGTCACTAAAATGACTTTTTCACCTAACTAAACGGGTCTGTTCGGGACCTGATTCGACCCCCCTTAAACCCAGAAAATCCTCAAACATTTTACATCACCAGAAAGTGCTCTGAGTTACGGTTCCAAGGACATATCGCACGCGCTCTAACGATTTTTCTACAATTTATTATAGATTTTACAAGTCCGGTTAACTGCACAGCGAAAAACCGCACTGTTCGATATTAAACAGCAATTCGACCCTATTTACAGTCCGAACTGGGTTTGCACAAAACACAGAAAAGTTGCTAGACTCGAAAAGGGAACTTTTGGCACCAATTTCACCCCAAACCGAGCTACGAGTAAAAAGTTATAAGCTACGCAAGAACAGGGCAGATTCCAGAATCCTTCACATGAAATGACGAACCGCTGAACTTGCGGCCACTTTTTCTCCTAGCTCGAGGCCGAACCAGTTTTCCGCTAAAACACAGAAAACGTGCCCGGTCCCGAGCTCGAAGCGTGGGCGCCAGTTTCGGCTCAATCGGAGTTATGACGGAAAAATTACGTGCGAGTTAAAACTGGGCAGAAAGCTAATGTTCACATAAAAAAAAACGATCTAAACAACAATGGTTTACGGTTTACGGTTTACGGATTAGACAAAGGTGGTATTAGGGTTCTGCCACGGTCACCACCCACTGCCACCTCCGGCAGTGGGGCACGGCGGCGGCGGTGTCGGCTTTTCGGCGACCCTTAAACACACGTACCCACACACGCACACCACCTACTATCGCTACACAACAACACCGACAGTGGAGGACCACGGCTGCCACCCCGGCAGCGACCAAGGCCGCGTGCGGCAGCGGCAGCGGCGGTGGCGGTCCAACATCGCCGGCGACGGTGGGAAAAAAAAATAAGGAAGAACGAAAGGGTTTACCTTATGACGACAACGAGACCGCAACCACACTAAACCCCGGCTTTTCTCTAACCCGCTACACACTTCCGCTCTGCACCTCACGATCTCAGACGGGAGGCAGCAGCGACCTCCGGCGAAGCAGCAGCAGTTTTCCGGCCGGCTTCTTCTTTTTACTCCGGCGATCTCCTTCTCTCTAACTCCCTCACTCTCTCGATATCTCTCTCACTCTCCCGTATACTGCTCTCTCTCTCTCTCTCTATTTCTCTTGCAGCTACACAGTTCAACGAAACAGGAAAACAAAAGGGAAGGGGGGGGGGGTAGGGGAAGGTCGCCGGCAGGGGGGGGGGACCTCTCACTTCTCTCTCTCGGTTTCAAATATGGTCATTTCTTAAATTCCCTATTTTTTTCCTTGACTTATTTTGCTACCCTCCGTATGCCAATTCCAAAAACACATGCCAAACTTAGCCCAAAACAATTTTTGGTCCCTCAAGAACCCATAATAACTCCCTAAGCCCCCTACTGGAAAAAATTACAGTTAGGTTCGACTCTTCTAACCCCGCTAACAAAAATCACATTTAACCAAAATTAAAAGAAAGAAATAATACAAGGAACATACCTACCGGATTACGGGCTTTACAACTCTCCCCCGCTTGGATTTGACTTCGTCCTCGAAGTCCACGCCTACAAATAGTTCCGGGTAGTTCTCTCGCATCTCGGCCTCGGGTTCCCAGGTCCATTCTGAACCTTTACGGTGTTGCCACTGGACTTTCACCAACCCAATGACTTTGTTCCGCAGAGTCTTTGTCTTTCTCCCAACAATGGCTATCGGCTTCTCCACGTAATTGAGTCTTTCGTCGATCTGAATGTCCTCGAGAGGGATCACGGCAGACTCATCTACTACACACTTCCGCAACTGAGAAACATGGAAGGTGTTGTGGATCAAACTTAACTCATCCGGTAGTTCTAATCGGTAAGCTACTTTCCCCACACGGGTGATGATCCGGTAAGGCCCGATATAACGAGGCCCTAGCTTCCCTCGCTTACGAAACCGGATCACCCCTTTCCAGGGTGAAACCTTCAATAACACATAGTCGCCTACTTGAAACTCCAAGTCTGATCGCCTTTTATCAGCGTAGCTCTTCTGTCGACTTTGAGCAGTGACCAAACGGTCCCGCACGATCTGTATCATCTCGGTCGTCCTTAACACAATGTCAGTGCTCCCTAGCACCCGATGACCCACTTCGCCCCAACAAACGGGCGTCCTGCACTTCCTACCGTACAACAGCTCGTACGGCGGCATGCCAATACTAGAGTGATAGCTGTTGTTGTAGGAAAATTCAGCTAGAGGAAGGTGCTGATCCCAACTACCTCCAAAGTCGATGACACAAGCTCGTAGCATATCCTCGAGGGTCTGAATGGTTCGCTCGCTCTGACCGTCCGTCTGTGGATGGAAAGCCGTACTAAAGTGTAACCGTGTTCCCATTTCTGACTGGAACTTCTCCCAAAACCGGGAGGTAAAACGAGTGTCCCTGTCGGAGACAATTGAAACTGGCACCCCGTGCCTGGCCACGATCTCACGAACGAACACCTCCGCAAGCTTCTCCGCCGAGGAGCTCTCCCTAATAGCCAAGAAGTGGGCACTCTTGGTCAGACGGTCAACGATCACCCATATCGCATCGTTCCCACGGGGAGTCCTGGGGAGTTTCGTTATGAAGTCCATAGTAATCTTTTCCCATTTCCAAACCGGGACCTCCAACGGTTGCACCTTCCCATGTGGTCGTTGATGTTCCGCTTTGACCTTCCGACAGGTCATACAAACCTCAACACACCTAGCAACATCCCGCTTCATGCCGGGCCACCAGTAACCTTCACGCAAGTCTCTGTACATCTTTGTAGCTCCCGGGTGAATCGAGAACTTTGACTTATGCGCCTCATCCATCAGCACCTGACGGTTCCCACCGAGGAGTGGAACCCAAACCCTACCATGTCGAGTTAACAACCCACGACTATCACGAATAAAATTCGGGATTTCCCCCGACACTCTTTCCCGCTTCGCATTCTCCTCTAAGACAGCCACCTCCTGAGCGCTTCTTATTGACTCCAAGATAGGGGCAACCACTGTCAATCGCTGACATAAACCCCTCAATGGCTCACCGGCCGGGTGTCGGCTGAGTGCGTCCGCGACCACGTTCGCTTTTCCCGGGTGGTAAAGTATCTCGCAGTCATAATCCTTCACTACATCGAGCCACCTTCGCTGGCGCATATTAAGATTCTGCTGATCCATCAAGTACTTGAGACTTTTATGGTCAGTGTAGATCGTACACTTGACACCATAGAGATAGTGCCTCCAAATTTTAAGGGCAAACACCACCGCTCCCAGCTCCAAGTCGTGAGTCGGGTAATTTGCTTCGTGAGGTTTCAGCTGCCTAGAAGCATAGGCTATGACTTTGCCGCGCTGCATAAGTACGGCACCCAAACCTTGATGTGATGCGTCGCAGTACACCACCAAATCCTCCATTCCCTCAGGCAAGGTTAGCACAGGAGCCTCGCACAACCGCCTGCGTAGCTCCTCAAACGCTTTCTGTTGCTCTTCACCCCAGCTGAAAGCCGCAGACTTCCTCGTCAACCGCGTCATCGGCAACGCGATCTTGGAGAAATCCTGAATAAACCTTCGGTAATACCCCGCCAAACCTAAGAAGCTCCGCACCTCGGTAGGAGTCTTCGGTACCTCCCACCGTAACACTGCTGAGATTTTAGCTGGGTCAACCATGATACCATCCTGGTTCACGACATGTCCTAAGAACTGGACCTCTCGTAACCAGAATTCGCACTTAGAAAACTTTGCGTATAACTTCTCTCGCCTCAAAACCTCCAACACTTCTCGAAGATGTACCTCATGCTCCTCCTTGGACTTGGAATACACCAGAATGTCGTCGATGAATACAATCACCGATCTGTCCAACATCGGACTACACACACGGTTCATGAGGTCCATGAATGCTGCTGGTGCATTGGTGAGCCCAAAAGGCATCACCACGAACTCGTAATGACCGTACCGTGTACGGAAGGCTGTCTTCTCTGTGTCCTCACTCCTGACCCGCATCTGGTGGTACCCTGACCGCAAGTCGATCTTAGAGAACCATGAGGCTCCCTGAAGCTGGTCGAATAGATCGTCAATCCTCGGCAACGGATAACGATTCTTTACCGTAAGCTTATTCAGCTCCCGGTAATCTATACACATTCGCTGTGACCCATCCTTCTTCTTTACAAATAAAATAGGTGCTCCCCACGGCGAACAGCTCGGTCTGATGAACTCCTTTTCGAGTAGTTCCTGTAACTGGGCGTACAGTTCTTTCATTTCCGGTGGGGCCAAGCGATAGGGTGCCTTGGCCACCGGAGCAGCACCCGGGATCAGATCGATCCGAAACTCTACCTGTCGTTCGGGAGGTATCCCCGGCAAATCCTCAGGGAATACGTCGATGAACTCCCGTACAACTGGCACATCTTCCGCAGACTCCTTCACCTCCCCAACTCTCGTGTCTAACACATATGCCAGGAACCCCTGACCACTATGCTGAAGGTACCTTCGAGCTCTCGCAGCCGAACATATAGCCGTAGTCCGCCTAGACGAATCTCCCTGTACTAACAGTTCTCCCCCGCTTGGGGTTCGAACTCGCACTTGTTTGTGGCGACAAACAATCTCCGCGTCGAACTTATCCATCCAATCCATTCCCACAATCACACAAAGCTCCCGCATGGCAATCGGGATCAGGTCAATGGGAAACCGCACTCCTGAAATCTCTAAAATGCACCCGCGAAACACATCCGTGACCGTCAAGGTCCTATCATCAGCCACCTCAACAACAAGAGGATGACTCAAACGTCCTACCACTCGGCCCAAACCCTCGCTAAACGTGCGTGACACAAAAGAGTGAGTAGCCCCACTATCAAACATCACAACCGCAGGCACCGAGTTAACTAGGAACGTACCTACCATATAATCCCGACACAAAATAATAAACAACATGCAAAGGAAAAACAAGAAGAGGGAAACAAAGGGAATGTACCTGTAACCACTTTAGGCGTCGCCTGCGCCTCATCTACCGTCAACTGGTGGACTCTGCCTCGAGCCGCTCCCGCCCCCGACGGGCCTGCTCGACCATCGGTAATACGTAACGGGGCATTCCCAGGCGCCCTCGGTGCTCCACCCCCAGTAGCTACCCCTGCCCTAGGACAGTTGGCCTTTACATGGCCTGTCTGATTACAGCTGAAGCAAACCACTAACGGTACCCTACAATCCCGGCTAAGGTGACCGGGTTGGCCACACTTAAAACACCCCTCAACTCTCCTCACCCCGGTATCTCGGGGTTTAAACCCGCCACTCCTAGAACCCGTGCGCGTATCCGTGAACCTCGATCTCTTCGGTACTGCCGAGATAGGCGTCACCGGCTGTGCTGTCTTCCGTTTCTTGGCTTGGGTTTCCAGCTCAATCTCCCTCCTCCGAGCAGCGTCCATCATGGCAGACAGCGTAGTATACTGAGCCGTGCTAACAAATTCCCGAATCTCCGTGCGCAACATATCCTTATACCGTGACATTTTCATCTCTTCCGAGGCAGCATACTGTGGGCAAAATAATGCCATCTCGGTGAATTTCTTGTTCATTTCCTTTACTGTCTCTGTAGTCTGTGTGAGCTCTAGAAATTCCTTCGCGAGTCGTTCCATTTCTACCGGCGGTACATACTCTGCACGAAAGCGAGTGACAAACTCGTCCCAAGTCAAGGTAGTGCGCTCGGCAGGCGTCAATGCCGTGGCGCACCAATCCTTCGCGCCGTCACGAAGTAGGTTTACTGCAAAACGGACCTTTAGGTTGTCCGGGCAGCCACTGGTCAGGAAAGCGAATTCCATGTCGGATACCCACCTCATGCTGGTAATAGGATTCGGGTCTCCTTTAAATTCTGGTGGGGAACAGGCAGAGAGATCCCGATACTGGAACTCTCGGGTACGAAGCTGACCCTCCGCAGGCAGGGGAATAGCCGCAATACGCTCCTCTAGAAGAATCACCACCTCATCTCGAATAGCGGTGATGATCTCGGGAATCGCCTCCCCGATCGCGTGAGACACCTCTGTAGCAATCAGCTCCCTAATACGTTCCTCAGTAAGTCCTGCCCCAGCCTGCGGCGCAGCCGCGCGGTTCCTTCTAGTGTTGACCATTCTAAAAAAAAAAATTCAGAGAGTTATTAACACAAATAACTCACCCTACCACCCTCACGCTCCACTCCTTGGCTTCCTAGCGACTCTCCCCGACTCGAGCATGGATCCTGTGCTTCAGATAGTAGGAGCTCGGCTACTACCCTTCACACCTATCCTTACTCGTTTCGAGTCCTGTCCCGGGACGTCCAAGTAGTTGATTACCACAAACAACACGTATACACATTCCAGAAATTGCTAACACTTTACCTTGCTCTCTAGAATAGTCATATCATCCCACTACCCTTGCTAAGACGGAAATCCCACTAACCCTGACGAGTCGCCTCGTAAATGCACAGTCGTATACAGTGTAAAACCAGATAGGCGTTCGAATAAAAGATTCTACCCTAGAACGGTTAGACTCAAACAAGAGCTGCGCAATAGAACTAAATCCAATATTCTAAGGCTATTCAGTTCCTACCGCATACAACCTAAAGTGCATTCGCTTAACCACCTATCAGAGCTAGCATGATTTCCAATAAGCAAGTAATAAGCATACAGTACCATACAGTTCACATAAGCAATCTAGCATGCATACCCTATGCCTAGAAAGCGATATTTACACTAAGCTCCTTACCTTCCCAGCTGGCATCGGCTGACTGTACACACTGCGCCCACGATCACCGTTTCCCAAACGGGTTTTCTCTTTTCATTTAATTTTTAAAAAGATCAAATAAAAGAATTTAAAATCTCTTAGCCGCAACTTGAGACCAAACACACCGAGATGTGCTTGATTCACTCAAGCTGTGCTCTGATACCAAGTTGTAACGTCCCAAAAATTACAAGAAATTTTAAAAATTTTTAAAACATACATTTCATTATAACAATCACCCCAATCTAATAATGTGCAAACCAAGTTGAAACATTTCGTTTACCAAACCATTCAAAAAGTTACGCAGCGGAAAATGTTATAAATAAAGTCTAGGGGTTTAAAAGTAAAAATTAAAAAAACATCATCAACGCTCCGCGCTTGTGTGTACCGTCAAACCTGCCTGCCCCTCGCACCTGAGATCACAACATAAGGGAAAAGGGTAAGCTAAAGCTTAGTGAATTCAAACACACACGTAGGTAGCAACCCACGTATATCGCCCCTACTCGCAAGTAGGCCACCTCACTATCACCTTGAATACAACCACAATCAATTATCATATAAAGACACACCTCGGTCCCACCGAGCAACTAGATAAATTAATTATAAGCTCAGTCCCACCGAGCCCTCGGTCCCACCGAGTAAAACAAAATATAACTAAGCTTAGTCCCACTAAGCCCTCGGTCCCACCGAGTAAACAATACAAATAAGCTTAGTCCCACCAAGCCCTCGGTCCCACCGAGTGAGCAAAATATAAATATACAAATCGCCAATCATTAACAGTTACCACATACCAATTATCTCATGCAACCACATAATTACACGTAACAACCAATAACACAAAAACAACATACATGAAATTCCTAACTACGCGGTGAATGAACTCACCTCAAAAGCGCGTCTAGCTCGTAATCAAAAGTCCAAGCTCCACAATCCAAACATCACTTCCCAATACCTAAACGAACGTTAACATGCATTAATACGAGACCCGGACCTAAAGACGCGACGCACGCTACAACCGTCACTAAAATGACTTTTTCACCTAACTAAACGGGTCTGTTCGGGACCTGATTCGACCCCCCTTAAACCCAGAAAATCCTCAAACATTTTACATCACCAGAAAGTGCTCTGAGTTACGGTTCCAAGGACATATCGCACGCGCTCTAACGATTTTTCTACAATTTATTATAGATTTTACAAGTCCGGTTAACTGCACAGCGAAAAACCGCACTGTTCGATATTAAACAGCAATTCGACCCTATTTACAGTCCGAACTGGGTTTGCACAAAACACAGAAAAGTTGCTAGACTCGAAAAGGGAACTTTTGGCACCAATTTCACCCCAAACCGAGCTACGAGTAAAAAGTTATAAGCTACGCAAGAACAGGGCAGATTCCAGAATCCTTCACATGAAATGACGAACCGCTGAACTTGCGGCCACTTTTTCTCCTAGCTCGAGGCCGAACCAGTTTTCCGCTAAAACACAGAAAACGTGCCCGGTCCCGAGCTCGAAGCGTGGGCGCCAGTTTCGGCTCAATCGGAGTTATGACGGAAAAATTACGTGCGAGTTAAAACTGGGCAGAAAGCTAATGTTCACATAAAAAAAAACGATCTAAACAACAATGGTTTACGGTTTACGGTTTACGGATTAGACAAAGGTGGTATTAGGGTTCTGCCACGGTCACCACCCACTGCCACCTCCGGCAGTGGGGCACGGCGGCGGCGGTGTCGGCTTTTCGGCGACCCTTAAACACACGTACCCACACACGCACACCACCTACTATCGCTACACAACAACACCGACAGTGGAGGACCACGGCTGCCACCCCGGCAGCGACCAAGGCCGCGTGCGGCAGCGGCAGCGGCGGTGGCGGTCCAACATCGCCGGCGACGGTGGGAAAAAAAAATAAGGAAGAACGAAAGGGTTTACCTTATGACGACAACGAGACCGCAACCACACTAAACCCCGGCTTTTCTCTAACCCGCTACACACTTCCGCTCTGCACCTCACGATCTCAGACGGGAGGCAGCAGCGACCTCCGGCGAAGCAGCAGCAGTTTTCCGGCCGGCTTCTTCTTTTTACTCCGGCGATCTCCTTCTCTCTAACTCCCTCACTCTCTCGATATCTCTCTCACTCTCCCGTATACTGCTCTCTCTCTCTCTCTCTCTATTTCTCTTGCAGCTACACAGTTCAACGAAACAGGAAAACAAAAGGGAAGGGGGGGGGGGGGGGGGGTAGGGGAAGGTCGCCGGCAGGGGGGGGGGGACCTCTCACTTCTCTCTCTCGGTTTCAAATATGGTCATTTCTTAAATTCCCTATTTTTTTTCCTTGACTTATTTTGCTACCCTCCGTATGCCAATTCCAAAAACACATGCCAAACTTAGCCCAAAACAATTTTTGGTCCCTCAAGAACCCATAATAACTCCCTAAGCCCCCTACTGGAAAAAATTACAGTTAGGTTCGAATCTTCTAACCCCGCTAACAAAAATCACATTTAACCAAAATTAAAAGAAAGAAATAATACAAGGAACATACCTACCGGATTACGGGCTTTACAACAGCAGCGTCGGCGGTAACTGCTTCCTAGGCTGGTCGACGGCGCGGGGGGGGGGGGGGGAGGGTTCGCACGAAGGAAAGGAGAGAGAGTATGGGACACTAGGGTTTTCTTTGGTTGCTATGCGTGGGACGAAAGAAAGACAAGAAGAGGAGGGTTCGCCGGTTTTGGGTTCCTTAAACGATTCTCATGCAAACCTCAATAACATTTGTCACCTTTAGTCCCTATCCTTCCAATACTTTGCTAAAAAAAACCAAAGTTCACCTTACACTAACATTTTGATCATCCTCGTTAAGTCCTGATAAAAAGAAATAAATACATAAAAATAAAATAAAGTAAAAACATCCGTACCGGGACACGGGCTTTACACAATCACAGCCGAGGCAAAAGATCGAGCGATTGCCTATCAGAAATACTACTTCTTCAAAAGTCACTGACCATGCTGTCCATGTTTTTTCAGATAAAAATGGTCGCGCTAAAGAAGAAAAACCAAAGTGGCTAGCTAAGGAACCTGTCGAGGATGTAGCATCAAAATCTTTCAATACAGTTTTTTATCCTAGAATGAACAAAAACGATTGTGCTTGGAATCATAGGAATGATTTTGTTAAACGCGATGTTTCTTTTCCAATTAAATTTTATTCCATTCAGCAATTGATTCAGTTATCGCATGATTGTTTGTGTTGTTCTAGTTGTGGTTGGAATGACTTTGATGATATAAATAATAATGATTGGTTTGGGTCATATCATATATATAATCATACACCCAAAAGCAAACCCCGAAAAAATAAAAAGAAACACCATACTCAACGGGGTTCCCAATCCGAGGTTAAACCACAGTAGGAGAGAAAACTCATTCCCAAACGGGTTTCTCCTACTGAGGTTAAACCGGCACCCAAGAGGCAACCTGTGCCAAAACCAGTTCCTTCAAACGGTGTAAAATCTACACCTAAGGGGAAATCTGTGTCAAAGCAAGTTCCTCCGAGAGGTGCCAAATCTAACCCTCCAGGACCCATGCAAATATGGGTACCTAAAATCCGCTAAACTTGTTTTTACAGCACAGTCATGTGTGGTACTTAGACTCTGGATGCTCCAAGCACATGACTGGAAGGAGGGAGCTTCTCACGAACTACACAGAAGAATATGGTGGAGACGTGAGATTTGGGAACAACGACAAGGCGCCGATCGTGGGCTACGGCGACATTGTTCAAGATAAGATCACTATCAAGAAGGTATCACACGTCGCGGGATTGGGATACAATCTGTTCAATATCGGCCAATTCTGCGACAAAGATCTCGAGGTCCGGTTCAAAGCCAAAAGGTGTAGAATACTCAATGACGACGGAGTGGAGCTATTGGTTGGAAAGCGCAAGACCAACCTCTACACCATCGACCTCGCATCCCTGAAGCCCGATAACCCCGTCTGCCTAATGTCAAAGGCCAATTCCGAACAAGCATGGATTTGGCATAGACGACTATCGCACCTGAACTTCAAGAGTATCAACAAGCTGGTGCTGGGCGGACATGTGAAAGGCATGCCCGATCTTCAATTCTTGAAGGATCGTCTCTGCGGGGCATGTGAAATGGGAAAGATGAAGCGGGCGTCGCATCAGCCGAAGGCAGCTCCGAGCACGTCCCGGTCCCTCGAACTTATCCATATGGATTTGTGTGGACCGATGCGTGTTCAAAGCATCAACAAGCGCAAGTATGTCCTGGTGATGGTGGATGACTTCTCGCGCTACACATGGGTCAAGTTCCTTCGCTCAAAAGACGAAACTCTGGAGCTGATCATTAACCACTTGAAGTCCATCCAGCTAAATCTTCAAAATCCAGTTCAGACTATCAGGACCGACAACGGGACGGAATTCAAGAACCAAACGGTGAATGATTATCTAATTTATGTCGGCATTTCGCAAACCTTTTCTGTCGCACGCACTCCTCAATAAAACGGAGTGGTGGAACGACGCAACCGCACCCTTGTCGAAGCGGCTCGTACCATGCTTTCCCAATCCAAACTGCCGCTATTTCTCTGGGCCGAAGTGGTGTCTACTGCCTGCTATACGCAAAACCGCTCAATCATCAACAAGCGGTTCAACAAGACGCCGTACGAGATAATCAACAAACGCATTCCGAATATCAAATACTTCCATGCATTCGGATGCACGTGCTACTTCTTAAACGACAAGGACGATCTCGGCAAATTCAGCCCAAAGGCGGACGAAGGAGTTTTCATCGGATACTCCATGCAGGCTAAGGCGTATCGCGTTACAACAAACAGACTAAAACCGTTACCGAGAGTGTAAACGTGACATTCGACGAAGCCGCAGATTTGGCTTCTGAACACATCAGTTCAGAACCTGGTTTAACTGGCGTGCTAGCTTCCGAACTTCCAAGTTCGGGATCTGCACATGCGACAGTAAATCCGAATCATGCATCTTCATCGAATGCTGATCTTTCAGATTTAGATTTATTGTTTAAATATTTTTATGATGACATATTTAATGCTTCTACTCCTCCTGTCTCAGCACAACCTCGACTTGAAGTTGCTCGTATTGAGGATTCGGCGAATATATCCGGTCCGCCGCCTTCTACAAGCACACCGTCCATCACTGTGGAGACAGCTCAACCGTCATCATCGACTTCAACTGATACTATCGTCCCCCCGGAGGAACCAATGACAAACCCGGAGATCGCTCCTAATGATTCGTCATCTGCAACAATCAACGATCAACTTCTGAATTCCTCGGAACCAGAAGTTGTTCAACTTTCGACGAATCCTCCCCCGTCTCCTCCGAGAAACCAACCGGCTACACTTGAAGCGGTACAAGACCTACCATCCGGTAGTTATGTGGATATGGACGCCTCCCACTCAACTCAACAGCCGCTTCCACACACCACCAAATGGACGAAAGCTCATCCCCTACATCAAATCATCGGTGATCCCTCCACTCCCGTTCAAACGCGAGACGCATCAGCCAATTTCTGCCTCTTCTCCGGCTTCTTGAGCAAGATCGAGCCGACTAACGTACGAGAATCGCTATAAGATCCGGACTGGATCATAGCCATGCAAGAGGAACTCAACCAGTTTGAGGCCCTCAAGGTATGGCGACTGGTCCCACGTCCAACCCACAAGACGGTGATCGGCACCAAGTGGATCTTCAAGAACAAGAAGGATGAGGACGACATCGTAGTACGCAACAAGGCGCGTCTCGTGGCTAAGGTATACCGACAGCAAGAGGGGATCGACTATGATGAGACCTACGTTCCGGTGGCAAGAATCGAAGCCATACGTATGTTCCTTGCATACGCCGCACACAAAAACTTCACGGTCTTCTAAATGGATGTGAAGACTGCATTCCTCTACGGCGATATCAAGGAAGAAGTATACGTGTCGCAACCGGGGGGATTCATGGATGATTCGAAGCCTAATCATGTCTACGTTCTAGACAAGGCGCTTTATGGTCTAAAGCAAGCTCCACGATCCTAGTACAACACTATGTCCGAGTTCTTGTTAAAATTCGAATTCACACGCGGTAAGATCGATTCCACTCTATTTATCAAGAACGAAAAGGGTCATATTGTTTTAGTACAAGTGTATGTAGATGACATCATTTTCGGTTCTACTAATCCTCAGTATGCAAAGAACTTTGCCAATCTTATGGGAATTTTTTTTAAAATGAGTATGCTTTGTGAGATGAATTTCTTCCTTGGTCTTCAAGTTAAACAACTGTCGACTGGGATATTCATAAACCAGGCTAAGTACATCCGGGACATTCTTAGGAAATTCCAGATGGAACAGTCCTCACCTATGAAAACTCCCATGACACCCGGTACAAAGCTTCACGCCAATCCTAACGGAAAGGATGTGAACACTAAACTGTATCGGGGAATGATCGGTTCTTTGATGTATCTAACTGCTAGTAGACCGGACATTATGTTTTTAACTTTTCTATGCGCCCGGTTTCAATCAAAACCAAAAGAGTCTCATTTAATTGCTGTAAAACAAATTTTTCGTTATTTACGTGGTACTGTTGATCTTGGCTTATTGTACCCGAAAGAGACAGGTTTTGAGTTATCCGCTTATTCTGATGCGGACCATGCGGGCAGTATGATGGATTGGAAGAGCACATCGGGTCATGTGCAGTTTTTGGGAGATAGTCTGGTGAGTTGGGCGTCCAAGAAGCAGCAGTGCGTTTCTACGTCGACTGCCGAAGCAGAATACGTGGCCGCCGCAAGCTGCTGTTCTCAAGTAATCTGGATGCGGACGCAACTCAAGGACTACGGCTTTACGTATGTCAAGGTACCCATTTACTGCGACTCGAAGAGCGCCATTGCCATTTCCAGCAACCCGATCCAACATACCAAGAAAAAGCACATCGACGTTCGGTATCACTTCATCAAGGACCACGTTGAAAGAGGTATAGTCGAACTCTACTTTGTAAATACTGAGCATCAGTTAGCAGACCTATTTACAAAACCTTTGGACGAAAAACGTTTTAATACTCTGTTGTCCAAGTTAGGTATGCTAAATCTGAATTCTTGATCTGTGTGGGTGCCCGTTACAAGTTCCATACATCTACGAGTAACTGTCTACTCATCATCCTGTGTTTACACTTCGGATGATTGAGCATACACTTTCTCGCACTTGTATTCTACTTGTACCAGTTACACAGTTAGATTGAGTCTCTGTATTTATTAGGTAGATTTCGTTTGTTTCCTTTCTTTCTACTTGTGTTTCCTTTTTTCTTTCATACTGTCGTCTATTCTATTTGCTTCTATTTGTGTTTTCACGAGTGTTCATGTGTTCAGGGGGAGCACAAACCGGTATCAGGTAAGTTTACTCTTTTGTTGAGGGGGAGCGTCACACACAATTTTTTTTAACTAATGAAAAGTTTTGTGTGTGTGTGTGTGGATTCTCCTGTGTGCATTTCACTCTACGCGCACATTCTGAGGGGGAGCATAGCATCTTATGTTCTTCATTTGAGGGGGAGCGACACTTTTTTTTTTCTTTCAATGCATAAAAGTTCTTTTTGTGTGTCGGCATCTCCATTGCACAATTTTTGCACTATCCGAGGGTAGGGGTGTGCAGAACCCGCCCAACCCAAAATACCCGACCGAACCCGATGTACCAGAAATTGCATTACCCGATGAGCCGAAACCCGTTTTTTCCGAACCCGAGATTATATATCGGGTAGATCGGTTCGGTTTGGGTTGCGGTTTCTCAAACCCGAACCCGTCCGAACCCGAACTTTTTAAAATTAATTTTTTTTAATAATTTATAAATTGTAAATATATATCTAAATTAGAATTTGCGATTTCTATTTTCACTTTCCAGCCTCCAGGTATCGTTCTCGTCGACTCTCTCAACTCAAAGACAAACCCTAATTTTTTCGATTTCTGATTTCTTTCACGGTGCGATTGCCAATTGCCGATTGCCGATTTCTTTCACGGTGGAAGTTGGAACGGTGGTGGAACGGTGGTGGAACCTGGAGCTGGAAGTCTGGAACGAAGGCCGTAAGTACTAAGGTAACTGATTTGTCATTTGTTTACTCTTTTCTAGTTTTCTTTGGTGATTCACTGATTTGTTTCTTCAATTTGTGTTCAATTTATGATTTTTCTGTTTACTTGAACTGTTGAAGTAAATTATTGAAGCCTTGAAGGGGGCGAACTCAAAGTCTCAAATAGTCAAATTATTGAAGCCTTGAAGGCATTGATTACCATTTTAACTTTAAAGAATCTTGAAATGTGTTTAATTCTTTGCTTGTGTTATACTGTTATTGTACCATTTAAAAAAATCTGTTTCCTTACATTTCTTATATGAACTGATTCAACATTCAAGAATATTGAAATCTTGTTTCTTTTACTTTTGTGTTATGAACTGAATCCCTGATTACCATTTCCTGCCTGTAATTTTTTGTTTTATTTTTCTATTTTTACCTTAAATATATGTAAGCAAACATTTTATTAATAATTCTCATTTTTAAATAATCATTCATGATTGTTGTATTGTTTATTCGTTTTTGTTGTTAGTTTGCTATAGGATTGGTTTGCACGTTGGTCGATGGTCGGTTTGGTTGAAGAAAACGAGCTTGGAAGTCGGTTGGTCGGTAAGTGTAAGTCCGTTGGTAATTTGGACATTAATTGGTAAGTTGGACATTTTCTTTGATGTATGAACTTTGAACTTGATTTGGACATTTGGTATTTTGGTTGGAACTTCTAAGTTCTAAGTCTTAACTTTTACGATTGGAATTTCTAAGACTAGAGTACTTGTTTATTTAATTTTAAGTGATATTATTGTTGTAGACTTGTAAACTTGTAGTTGTATTACTTGTATAATTGTATTTGTATTATTGTTAGGGTCTAAAAACAATAAAAAAGGGTCTAAAAACAACAAAAAAACCCAAAAAGCTGGGCTGAAAACAACAAAAAAGACAAAAAATTGGGCTTGGGATCAGGCCCAACCCGCTGGACCCGACCGAAGAACCCGACACCCGAGACGACCCGACACCCGAAACCCGAATATAACTTTGGACGGGTTTCGGGGCCTGAACCGTCCACCCGAAACTCGATCGGGTTCGGCTTTTTTGGGCCCGACCCGACCCATCCGTTGCACAGGCCTATCCGAGGGGGAGCAAAGCATTCCCCATGCTCAATTTGAGGGGGAGCGAGAGATGGTTCTTTCAATAATTCAAACAGTCCAAATTTTTTGAAAATATGAAAGACCAGGGTAATCTTTTTGGGAAAGGACAAGTTTTTTTTGGAACTGTCAAAGTGTCCGGACAAGTCTCCGGATACCCATTTATCCGGATGGGTATCCGGGTAGCCCATCCAGATCATTGGGTGAGTATAAATGTGATCCCACAATGACAAGTAATAAGAGTAAATACACGATATATATGAATCAAAGAAGTACACCTCTATATATATGATTGAAGAACTTGCAGCTTACAACTTCACAGAAGGTTGAGAGGTTTACAAAGTGGAAGGAGGCTGCGAAGATAGAGGCGTGTGTATTTTGTATGTTGAATGTTCTATGTTGTGGTCTGACCTAAAAATACAGATAGTATACTATATATACTATTCCAAGTTTGACAACATGTCACATTTGGTCCCTCAACTATAATACTACATGGTACAAGATAATGTAACATTAACAATCTCCCCCTTTGTACCAATGTAGAGCCATAAGCTTTAGACATTCATTGGAACCACTTGTGTCTTCCGAAGCCCGAAAATCAACTCGAATCTTCTTAGCGCGTTCCGGTAGTCTACTCGATATTTGACGGCATCCATTACTTCCTTTATCAACGCCTTTTGTTTCTTCGACAGCTTCTCTTCTCCTTTAGCATCCAATCGTAATCTGCTCACTAGATGAATCTGAATCATCTTGAAAGTTCCGTCGCTGAATTTATTTGCATCAGTGACTCTCATGAATTTCTTCTCTGAGGCTGAGTCAATGAACACAACTCCAAGATCTGGTTTGCTCAGCACGGTGTAAGCTTGAACACTCTGAATATCTGCCAGATCTAGATTCGGAGGTCTGATGTTGACTCGTTCTTGACGCGCTTCCAAGGCCATTTGAAAATCCTTAAGATATGAAAACTTCAGGATGTTCTTCATGTACCTCTTCAGACTTTGATAAGCATCTGACCATTCTCCCTTCTTTTTAGGATCTCGAGACAGGATTTCATACAAGTTGCAAACGTCATTGAGCTGTAGTTTCTGAAAATATGCCTCATTAAAGACTAGTTCTGAATCATCTGATCTCTGAACGGTAAATACTGGGTACCAAACCTTTGAAAGCTTTCGCGATTCTATCTTCAGTACTCTTCTGATCGGTTTGTCAGACTTTATTGCATTGGCGTTCAGCGATTCATATCTCATGAAATAGAGATATTCAGTTCTGTGCTTTTCTGGCCAGTCTTCAATCCCGTAGACTTTTTCCCAAGAGATTGGCTGCATGACCCTTACAAACATATTGCTTCGTAAGATTTCCTGAAAGGGAGTCATAATTCTGACTCGTAGGCCAGTCGCCACAAATCCTGGTTCATTCTGGATAATGTCTTGGAGAAGTCTGATTTCTGCTTGAAGCTTTGGATCTCTGAGATGTTCAGCAGGTTGTAGGTTGATAACGATCGGAGCTTGCGGTTGAATTACTTGAGCTTGAGCTGGAGTTATTGAAGTATCTGTTTGTTGAATAGAAGATCCTGGAGCTTCAGTCTCTGAATCTAGAGCAACCATCATAGTATCAGAAGAATCAAACACATTTGCAATTTCTTGCTTGATCTGCACCGTTGTTCGTTCGGGCTCTTCATCTGAATCTATGATTATAACGTCTGTCGTCCAATCATCTTCTGTTCTATTGTCACTAGCCGAAGGCTTTTCAACCCCAGCTATGACATCAGCTAGAATATCGAGATTCTCTGAGTCAGTGGCTCCTTTACTTGTATCCTCGGACGCTTTACCGGAAGATGTCTCAGTTTCTTTCTCTACTGCAGTGCTCTCAGAAGCAGCAACTGTACTTGTTCCAACACCTGTACCTGTACCTGTACCTGTACTCTCCCCCTCATGGTGATCTGGATCATCCTGATCATCATGTCTTCTTTTCTGAGCGGTTTCAGCTTGAACACCACAAGCCAGTTCGACTACTTCGACCCTTTTGACAATCGAATGAAAGCCAGCCAAAAAGGAATCTGCCATGTTGGAGATTGAGGTATTTAGCTGCTCAAATTGGGGAACAAGCAGTGGATTTGTGGTTGATGAAGCTTGAGGCGGTGGTGGAGGTGGAGGTGCGGTTTGTTGACGAAGCAAGCTAATAAGATCGACATCCTCGCCTGGTCTTGGATCGTGTTTGGCAAGAAGTCGTGCAAGCAGCTCTGACTTGAGTAGATCTTCAGGAGCAAGATTTAACGGGATCGATGTTGGATCTTGTTGAACGGGTTCGGCTCTAGTCAGTTGAGGTTCAGATGTAGAAGATTCAGCCGGTCCTTTACCTTTCACCGCTCTGATTACATCATCACTTAATTTCTGAAACTCTGCTTTCATTTTGTCAGTATGAGCCTGATATGTGTTGTCGATAGATCTGACAAAATGCTTTAGTAGAGTAAGTGGCACGAATCTATTCGGAGGAGGGCCAACCAAACTAAACGCTCGTTCGAGATCAGCACTAACACCCAGACCACTTAGGTTACTGGTTGAAGTATCGGTTGAAGCAACCGTACTGCCTGTGTTCAAAGCTGGCATAGAGTTAGCAATGACAGGACTTCCACCCGATCCTCGTGACGCACCAACAAAGGGTGGCACTCTGGGTGTTCCGGTTGGGGCACGAAAGCTCCCAACAAGGTGTTGTTCAAATAGCGGTGACCTAGGAAAAGAAGTTGTTCCAAAAGGCGCTAGACTCGATGTGCTCTGAAATGAAGTCGGTGGCCGGGGCAGGGGCCTACCTGTTTCAATACCAGCGAACACCGAATGTGTTGCCGATAGACTTTGTGCATATTCCCCTGTGCTGAATGAAACACCGGCCTGTTGAGAGACCGATGAGTGGCTTGGTGGGGGTGTGCACTGCATGGTTGGGCGGACTATGGCTGTTTCAATGCTCAACGGCGACGAACGCACGTTGGCAGAAGATGTGGTTGCCCGGTTTGGATCGGCTTGGGAAGAGTCGGTAGTTATAACTTTTTCCGACTCTTTCACATTTTTGCTCATTTCTTTTCTCCCTCTTGCCTCACCACTAAGTACATTTTCTTCATCTACGTCTACTTCTTCGTGTATAAGTGAAGTATCAACAGCAGCAACTGTAGAAGTAACCATAGGTTCTGGTTGTCTAGATGAACCTGCACCAGGTGTTTCAACTCGAGGCCTTTTTCTTGTTTGCCTTGGTAACAAGTTTACATCTGGATCTGAGTCATATTCATAATCACCAAAATCAACTAGAGGACTGAATGGTTCTGTTCTTTGGCTTGAAGAAGATGTTGCTCGATCGCCAGAGCGTGAAGATGTAGCACGACCAGTACTTCGAGTCCTACCCCCCACTCTCTTTCTTGTTGTTCTTCTCACCACTCGTTGTTCAGGAACCCCTTGTTCCTGAACCCCCTCGACAATAGGACCCTCACCACCTACTGGGTTTGCATCTTGGGCAGGTCCAACCGGATCTGGCTGGTCCATTAATGCGTTTTGCTCCCTATACTGAATCACTACCCAGCTAGCCTGGTCGGCATAATTCAGTACCTCTGGTCGAATAACGGCGATATGTACGAATGGTTCATGTGCTGGCGGTACAAGGCGGTGCATCCAGCTTGCTGGTCCTCGCTCAGCTTCCTCTCTTCTTGGGATTTCCGGTCGGTCTTGCATAGCCTGATGAATCAGGATTTGGAAGAACCGTTGAAATGGCACAAAGTTGCGTCTCATTTTGGGTTTGAGCTGATCTGCAACAATTTCCACCATTTCATTCCAGATAAGGACAGCATAGTCTATATTGCGGTTGAAGGCAAATGCATGAAACATCTTTAGGATCGCTAGATTCGTCTTATCTAGGCCAGTATGCTTAGATGTCATGCAGCGATTGAGGATTGAGCATAGGGTGTACCACACCGGCGGTAGATGTTGTCTTCTGAATTGTGATGAACCGGTGAGTACGGGGACTCTTGGATCTTGATATCCAAGGCTGCGGATATCCGTGAATAATTCTTCAGAAACAGCTGGATCTTCGAAGTTGTCGCGTCTTGGAAGTTCGAGAGCACGACGTAAGCCTTGTAGTGTGATCCTTACTTCGAAATGGTCTATATTAGCATTGAATCGCTGTGGTCGAGCCGTAGGATTGAATCGGAGTGTGTGCCAAAATTGTTGTAAATAAATGGCAGGCACTCTCTCGACCCTTGTCAGTGCAGTGCGAATTGGATGACCACGGATGATCTCTAGAATTATCCGGTGAGAGAAGTTGCTTTCAAGATCCAGGTGATGATTATTTTCACGGATTGCTAGAAAGCTGGCCCTTGGCATGATTTCTTCATCCGGGTCAGCAGCATTGACGGATGGATGTGAAGAGCGTTGCGAGGCGATGATGGTGTTGTCATCGGATGCATATTCAGCAGGTTGTTCAGCCATCTGTAAGGTATTTTAACATGTTAGAACAGATTTAAGCAATTCAAACAGAAAGGTATTTTTCTCGAAAAAATATCCAAAAAAAATGCAAAGTGTAAGAAACCTCGCAATGCACGATTGCGAGGCTCGCAGTCAACAGATGTAGAAGATTGCGAGGCTCGCAAAACCTGGAAGGTTGCGAGGATCGCAGTCTTAAAGAGTATGTGTTGCGAGGCGTTTGAATGTCAGATGATTGCGAGGCTTATGAACATTAGCAGTAAAACCCATGTGATTTTCCAGATTTTCAAAATTAGCATGTATAGATGTTAAAATTGATACTAGCATGCTCGGTTTTAGTTTGTGAGTAAACCCTAATCATTTAAAACATCTAACAAGCACCAATCAATCAAGTTTTAGCATGTGACAGAGACCTAACCTAAAACCCTTTAAACCCTAGATGCAAAATCGATTAAAATAGGAGTTTTATCGGATGAAATGTAATAAGAATCGAGAATACATACCTCTTAATCGAATGTAGTCGATTACACGGAATAGAATCAACAAATAATACTCCTTTGGTCAAATCGCAATGTTCAGTATCGAGAGAAAAAAAACGAGGGTTCTTTTATGGAGAGGTTTTGAAATATAGACTAAGTCAAAGATCGCAAGTATATATAAACATTTGAAATCCGTGACACGTGTCACTACCTGATTTGCCCAAAATTAAAAAAAAAACGGATCGCAATGAAAAATCCCAAACCTCGCAATATAAGATTGCGAGGGAATCTTTGGATCGCAGTTAACAATTGCGAGGGAATCTTTGGATCGCAGTTAACAATTGCGAGGGAATCTTTGGATCGAAGGAATCTTCGCATCGCAACAGTTTATTGCGATGGAATCTTTCCATCGCAGTCTTCTATTGCGAGGAATTTTGATTAATTTTGACATTTTGACATTTTTGATCTTTTTCCAAATTGTAGCCCACGGGAAGATGTCCAACTTCCAATTGTTTATCTAAACTAGGTAATTTCCAAGAGTATTTTTCACTCCCCCTTAAATGATGCATAAGGGTTTGTAAAAAATACACGTTAGAAGCACTTACCTTGTTATCTTCAAGCATTAAGTATTTGGAAATACCTTTTACTTACTCTGTCATGTATGCACACTCCCCCTCTTTTTGTGCATACTCCAATTCCTGTACTCCCCCTGAGACTATGAACAAGTCTTTTGCACACATAGATATCATCACTATTGTATCGATACGATAAAATAAACTTTGAAACATAACAAATACATGAAATTGAAATATCTTATGTTGATAATAGAATGTGATGAAAATATGAATGTATCAATTTAGATAGATTTATCTAGATTGAAAGATACATATTTCCATCCATTAAATGATCAAATTAGATATTACACTTTCATGTTCAACATGCCAAGCTTGGATATTAAGAAATTAAAGCGTTTTTCATCCAAGGCTTTTGTAAACAAATCGGCAAGTTGATGCTCTGTTGGAACAAAATATAATTCAACCGTACCTTTTTCCACATAGTCTTTTATGAAGTGATACCTGACATCTATGTGTTTGGTCTTTGTGTGCTGAACCGGATTTGCTGTAATGGCAATTGCACTTTTGCTGTCACAGTTGATAGGGATCTTCTCGTATCTGAAGCCGTAGTCCTGCAGTTGAGTCCTCATCCACAGAACTTGTGAACAACAACTGGCCGCAGCAACATACTCTGCCTCCGCAGTTGATGTAGAAACACAGTTCTGTTTCCTCGAAGACCAACTGACCAACTTTTCCCCTAAAAACTGAACATGACCAGAAGTGCTCTTCCGGTCTAGCAAACTACCTCCATGATCTGCATCTGAGTATGCAGTGAGCTCGAATCCTGATCCCTTTGGGTACCAAAGTCCAAGGTACGGTGTCCCTTTCAAATATCGAAAGATCCTTGTAACAGCACTTCGATGTGATTGTTTTGGTTGTGCCTGAAATCTTGCACATAAACATGTAGAGAACATTATATCTGGACGACTCGCAGTGAGGTACATTAATGAACCTATCATCCCTCGGTAGTTCTTGACATCGACATCTACACCGTTTGGATCAGGACCAACTTTTGATTGGTGAGCCATAGGTGTACCAATCGAAGTACAGTTTTCCATTTTGTATTTCTTCAAAATGTCAAACACGTATTTTGATTGGTTGATGAAGATACCTGTCGAGAACTGCTTGACTTGTAATCCAAGAAAGAAATTAATCTCTCCCATCATACTCATCTGGAATCTGGTCATCATTAAACCCGAAAACCACGTGCATAATCCAGGGTTAGTTGAACCAAAAATAATGTCATCGACGTAAATTTGTACCAAAAGAATATCACCTTCTTGTTCCAGAGTAAAGAGAGTTGTGTCAATTTTACCTTTTCGAAAGCCAGCACCAAGTAAGTAGGTAGATAGGATTTCATACCAGGCGCGAGGGGCTTGCTTCAGACCATAGAGAGCTTTGTCAAGTATGTAGACATGATCTGGATAATCTGTGTCCACAAAACCCTCTGGTTGAGAAACGTATACTTCTTCTTTCAAAACGCCGTTCAAGAATGCTGTCTTCACGTCCATTTGATAAACAGTGAAGTTTCTGTAGGCAGCGTATGAAAGAAATATCCGTATTGCTTCTAAACGAGCAACCGGTGCGTATGTCTCATCATAGTCTATTCCCTCCTGTTGCCTGTACCCTTTCGCTACAAGGCGTGCTTTGTTTCTTATCACAATCCCTTCACTGTCTTTCTTGTTCTTCAGGATCCATTTTGTACCAATGACCGTTTTACCCTTTGGTCTAGGAACAAGTCTCCATACTTTTAGAGCTTCAAATGAGTTCAGCTCATCTTGCATGGCAATTATCCAATCTGGATCTTCTAAGGCATGTTGAACAGATGTAGGTTCAACTTGACTAAGAAAGAGCGCAAATAGGACCTCGTTTGCCGTTGCCGATCTAGTTTTGACTGGTTCGTTGACTTGACCAATAACCTGAGTAATGGGGTGACTCTGCGTCCATTTCGTTGAGTGTGGGAGAGATGCAGCACTTACATTTGGATCCACCAAGGTAGGGTCTTTATCGAAGTTCAACTGTATTGTCAAGATAGGTTCCGGTGTTTTGACAGGTTCATTGACAGATGTGTCAACAGGAACTGCCTCCGGTTCTGCTTCAGAAGATGACTCTGGTATGTTTGCAGACCCATCATCATTGACATTTGAAGTTGTACCCGACGAAGAAGCACCATGTGTGGATTCACGTTGTCGTCTACTTCTCATGATGATTTCTTGTGTAGAACCCAAATGCCTGTCACTTGAAGAAGTTATCTGAGTCGTTGCATCTGTTGAGGGTTCCGATGAAGGACCCGACAACGAAGCCTGAGCTGGTGTTGCAACCTGACTCCTGTTATTTAAAGATGACGAAGAGTTATCATTATTAAAGTAGTCATCATAAAAGTATTCAAACAATAAATCAAGATCACTGGGCTTTGAGTTAGAAGTGGAAGCTTGATTCTTGTTTGATGTCCTAGTCACCATCGGACGTATTTGTCCGGATGCTAGGATCCCTGATATTGCGGGTTCTGTACTGTTATGGACAGAAGCCATTTCTTCAGATTCGTCGAATTTGACATTGACACTTTCTTTCACATTCTTTGAAGACTTGAGATAGATCCTGTAAGCCTTTGATGTGAGCGAGTATCCGATAAAGAAGCCCTCCAGCCCTTTAGGACTGAATTTGTTCAATTTGTCCTTATCGTTCAGCACAACGCACCTGCAACCAAACACACGAAAGTAGTGTATTACAGGTTTTCTCTTATTCATTAATTCATATGGTGTTTTGCCAAACCGTCGATGTATAATTGAACGGTTTTGTGTGTAGCATGCCGTTGCAACAGCTTCAGCCCACAGATACAGAGGTAGATCAGAATAAGACAGCATCGTTCTGGCCGCTTCAACGAGTGTTCGGTTTCGTCTTTCAACTACACCATTTTGCTGAGGTGTTCTGGCCGCAGAATATTGATGTGAAATTCCTAATGACTGAAAGAAGTCATCAAGAGTTCTGTTTCTGAATTCTGTCCCGTTGTCTGATCTGATATTCTGAACTGATAGTTGTAGATTCACTTGAATCTGTTTGATTAACGAGATGATCAAGTCAGGAGTTTCGTCTTTTGAACGAAGAAACTTGACCCATGTATATCTTGAGAAATCATCAACAACAACTAACACATATCGTTTGGCATTGATACTCTGAGTCTTCATCGGACCACAGAGATCCATATGAAGAATTTCTAGTGCTTTGCTTGTGCTGGGTTCCGGCTTTGGTGGGTGAGGAGCATGCTTTATCTTCCCTGTTTCACATGCAGTACAGAAGTTGTCTTTCTCAAACTTCAGTTCTGGTAGACCAGTAACTAAATCACCTGTCTGCAGCTTTTGAATGTATCGAAAGTTGAGGTGAGATAGTCTTCGGTGCCATAACCAGCTTTTGTCAAACGACGCCTTTGACATCAGACACACATTCATCTTGGGGTTTAGCTTGGATAGGTCAATGGTGTAAAGATTTGAATTGCGCGACCCAACTAGAAGTTCATTTCCGTCATCGGTTAGAACTGCACACCGAGTCTTCTTGAAATGTACTTCTAGGTCTTTGTCACAGAATTGACCTATACTAAACAGGTTGTGTCCCAATCCTTCAACATAGTTAACCTTGGTTATTTTGACCTTGTCTGTTACTATGTCTCCATAACCTAAGATAGGAGAGTACTGATCATTTCCAAATTTGACTCTCCCTCCATCTCTTTCTACAAAGTTGCTCAAGAGTTCCTTTCTTCCAGTCATGTGTTTTGAGCAACCAGAATCCAAGTACCACACATGACGGAGCTGCAAAAAGGAATTTAAACAGTTTTAGGTACCCATTGCCAATTGGGTCCTTTTGGGTTAGGATTCTTTGTAGTTCTAGGTAGCCATTTCAAATTGGCAATGCTCTTTCTATTACCATTGTTAGAGTAATTAGGTGTATACAACCAACAGTTATAGTCAGATTTGCCAATGAAATCATCCACACCACATGAAGCACAACAGATTTTATCATGAGACAAGTTAATCAGTTGTTGCATTGTATAAATCTTGCAAGGTGTTACAAGTTTTCTATTGTCAACAGCATGATTAATTACATTCAAAAACAACTTGTCCTTCTTGAAATTTAAAACATTTAAAGGAACTTTGGATGATTTGATCTTTGTCACTTCTTGTGTGGATGCTTTTATCTTCCACTCAAGTTTCTTGTTGGTTCTTAAATTACGATCTGAAACACCAGACAAAGAAGAGTTGTGAGATTTTGAATATAGAGTTTGAGTAGATTTAGCATGCTTCTTCTGTTTTGGTTTTCTTTTCTTTTTCTGAAATGATTGTTTTGATTTATATTTGGAATAGTAATCATTGACAGAAATTTTCTCTGAAGACTTGGAAGATTCCCCTTCCAAAATGATCTTTTTAGGTTCCTCTTCTTTTATCAAAAAATCAGTGTGATCTGGAAGTTTTGCACTGAAGTCAAATAGAACAGGCAATTCATTTTCAACTTTGCCTTTGCCTTTACCAACATCCATACTATCAATATCAGAATCACTTTCAGATGAAGCATAAAAGAAACCATAAGACTTAGGATAATGAAATTCATTAAATTCTGTTGAAGCATGTTTAACAGATTTTTCCTTTAAATTCCAAAAATCATAACCATGAGATGTTGGTTTACTAAGAAAATCATCTATTTCTTTTTCTTGGTCATCTATTTTACAACCCTTCAAAACAGTTGTTCCCATGAAAGCTTTGCATGAAGAAAGATCTGAATCAGAAGAATGTGTTACGTTTGAAACCTTTTCATCAGATATTTCCTCAAGTTTTCTTTTCATATCAATTAAGTTTTCTAAAAGAACTGTGATCACAACTTCCTTTTCAATCTCAAAAACAAGTCTGTTCTCTCTTTCTTTCCCTATTATTTGTCTTTCAAGAAAAAGCGTTTTCTGTAAAGTAAATAGTTGATTTGAAAGATCCAAACATCTAAGTTCTAGAGATTTCTTTTCTTCAAAGCTTTCAGGTTCATCATTTATGTTATATGACAAAACAGTAAAGATAACTTCTTTTTCAATATAAAAAAGAAGTTGATCTTCGTTTCTTATTTCTTCAACATTAAAAATTATATTCCTTTCGAGCTCCATGAGTTTTTGTTCAAGAACCATTGGTGGAAAATACCTTTTTCCTTCCAAAACAGATTTTTCAGGATTATCCTTTTGAGTATTTTCTTTTTCCTCTGGTTCTTTAACAATATAACTCTCAAAATAATCATTTGGTAAGGTTTTTTCATTATCTAATGCCTTGGCATTCTCTGGACCATACCAAAAAGGAAGTTGCATTCTAACAGTGATTTTTCTTTTTGTTTCTTCCTCAGCCTTTTGTTCTTCCTCATGAAGTTGTTTGATTTGATAGCAAGGATGTGTAACAGGCATAAACCATTCAAATTCATACTGAGTGGGAGTTTTAGTTATGGCATTCCTTAGGTACTGAGGATTGTCATATCCAATACCCCACTTTGCGTTATAGTATCTGAATTTGTTTGGCTTATTCATTTGAATTGTTTGTTCTGTTTGACCTGCTTTGTACAGTTTATCTTCCAGATCTTTGATATTTTCACTCAGCTCTTCATTTCTTTCTTTATAAGCATGTAAAAGACTTTCAAACTCGCTATTCTTTATTTCTGAACTCATTAATTTTTCCGATAGTTCAGATACTCTATCTTGAAAGTACGCATGACCAATATCGAATTCAGTCTTTTTCTTTTTCAATTCAGTAATTTGACTGTCTTGTTCTATTAGTCTTTCCTTTTGAGTTGAAATTATTTCATTAGCAATGTTCTCATCAGCTTTTAATTCTTCTAACCTTTGTGTTAAGCATGCTTGTTTAGAAATAAATTGATTATAGAAATCGAAATATACCTGTTCTGAAGTAGACTCTGTTCCTTCATCATTGGCTTCTTTGGTCATGAAGCACATCTTTGTTTGAGCAGTAGTCTCATTATTAGCTTCATCATTAGAATGATCAAGCCAGTAATCCTCTTCTACCTTTAGTGCAATACCCGATTGCTTCTTTTCAGCAAGCAACAACTTGTTTTTGTAGTAATTGGTATCTTTCACTATCTGCTTCCAGCACTCCTTCGCGAAATGACCAGGTTTCCCACAGTTGTAACAGGTCTGTAGTTCTTCCTTTTTCTCAAAAATCTTTTTCTCCTCTGGCCTCTTGTAATCATTTGGCCGTCTATACTCAGTAGGCCTTTTATACTCTTCCGGCCTTCTGTATTCTGCTCTTTTGCTTGATTCAACATGCGCCCTATGCTCAAAGTTCTTTGAGCCCGACGCATACCTCTGATTATTAGAACCAGGACTTTTCCCAAATTTTCTCTGAAAAGAACTGGTAAGCAGAGCCAGAGAATCCTTCATTCTCTCTATTTCTTCTATCCCACTTGCTTCCTCCATTTCTCCTTCAGACTGGTTCTCCTCATCCTGGGAGTATCCTCTGCTTGAAATCAACGCAAGTGGATCTTGCTCTTCATCCTTCATCCCTCTTTTATCTTCATTCTTCACTTTCCTATTCTTCTTCACTTTCTTCGCTTCAGCATCATCTTCATCCTGCTTCAACGTTTCAAACATCTGTTGTAGAGGTAATTCTGATAGCTTAGCATTCTGCTTCATTCGGTGAGCGTACTTCTTCCATTCTGGTTGAAGAACGGTCAGGAATTTTACGTTGTGCTCAATAACCTTCCTCTCTATTTTGAATCTGCTTAGCTCATTCAATATTGTGGTGAAGCGTACATAAGCAGAGTCAAGAGTCTCTCCTTCTTTCTGTTTGAAGCATTCGTATGAGTTGATGATGGTTGAGATTTTCATTTGATTCTCTACTTCAGATCCTTGAAATAACTTTATCAGTTCATCAAACATGGCTTTACCAGATTGATTTTTGCTGTCTACCCTCCGATAGACATTATTGGTCAAGGCCTGAATAATTAGAGATTTCACCATTTTATCTCCTTGGTACAATTTCTTCTGTTCAACAGAGTAGTGAATCGGTAGAACAGTAACAATATCTGGAATTGGATCACCATCAATAGCAATCCCTCTTCTTGTTATAGGCTTCATTGGTCCATTATCTAGAGAATTGATAATGAATTCTCCGTTCTCTTGTCTATCTACCCAGTCTAGGAATCTGTCTTTCCAAATTTTGAATTCTGATGTAAAGAGAACCGGAGGTTTGTCTTTGGAACCAATGGATAGCACATCTCTTGTAGTCATTTAATTACTTGTCTGATCGTTTTATCTCTTGTTCAGTAGCTTTCTTTTTCAACAAACTCTTTCTGTCTCTGCCTTTGTATGGGTTGCGAGGCTACTGTTTGCGATGCAACAAAAAGTCTCAACAATCTGTTGCGAGGCAAACAAAGTATCGCAATGAAATTGGATCGCAGTGAACAATTGCGATCGAAACTAAGTCTCGCAGTCAACAATTGCGAGGCAAACACCAAACCAACAAATCGCAATAACAGATTGGATTGCGAGGCAAGAAACAGATCGCAATTAAAAATTGCGAGGATCGCAGTCCAAAGATCCTGAAAGTTGCGAAGCTCGCAGTCCAGAATTTTAGAAGGTTGCGAGGCTCGCAGTCTTAATTTCTAGAAGATTGCGAGGGGTTTGAATCTTGCGAGAGATATGAATATTAGTTGGTTGCGATGGTTATGATGATTTTTAAGCAGATGTTCAAATGAACTAAAAAATGCTTGAAATTTTGAACGAGTGTTCCTGGGTAATTTCTGGGCACTTTTATAACCTTGAGTTTTGTCTAAAAACCAACCTAACCTTGATTTGATGAGCAAAACAGTGAGTTTTACTCAAAACAGAGACTTCGTGAAAAACAGAGAAGATGCACGTATTGATCTAATTTCCTGGTGATATGCGGAATTAAATACACAGGAAATTTCTATTTTCACTTCTTGATCGATTCCAACCACTAGAAGAACTCCAGAGACCAAAATCAACCAAAAAAAAATTGAACTTGAAGAATACAGATACGTACAACTTTTAAGAACAAATCTGAACAAAATGATATTAAGCTCTGATACCAATTGTGATCCCACAATGACAAGTAATAAGAGTAAATACACGATATATATGAATCAAAGAAGTACACCTCTATATATATGATTGAAGAACTTGCAGCTTACAACTTCACAGAAGGTTGAGAGGTTTACAAAGTGGAAGGAGGCTGCGAAGATAGAGGCGTGTGTATTTTGTATGTTGAATGTTCTATGTTGTGGTCTGACCTAAAAATACAGATAGTATACTATATATACTATTCCAAGTTTGACAACATGTCACATTTGGTCCCTCAACTATAATACTACATGGTACAAGATAATGTAACATTAACAATAAAAGCGATCCGGAAACCCATCATTCACTTATCCGGAATCTTCGACAAAACCCTAAACCTCTCTCATATTTCTCTCTCGTTCGGCCTATCTCGCACTCCTCGAATCGGACTCAGTTTTCGCTCCAACACAAGGTATGCTACTCTAATCCATAGTTCGATCATCATTAGACGACTTTCAAGCACTCCATCACTCGAATCGACCACACATTTGGTCGATTGATCTTTTCTGAATACCCACGATGAGTCTCTACAACTTCGGGTCAATCGGTGTAGTTCAGGTCGTATTAGTTGAGTCTGTATGTTCATATGCTACCATCGACAATCCTTGAATGTGTTAACACATGGTCGGGACTGTAATTTGCTCACTTGATGATTTTGGACGTCGTCCGGACACACTCTTCTTGTCCGGAAACTATCAAGGTGATGATGTTTTGTCCGGAAACCTTCATATTATAGATATTTTATCCGGTAACACTCAACGTCCGGAAAACCTAGTTGTCCGGGAACCTCAGGGTTTCCGGTAAGTTCAACTACCGGATAGTTGAGGTGTCCGGTACTTTATTTGTCCGGTAACCTAAGCCATCCGGAAACCATTTTTGTCCGGAATCCTCATCTTGTCCGGACCCTATCTTCCTATCCGGAAACTGCTGATGTCCGGACACCTTTTGTTCGGATAGTATAGTTTGTCCGGAAAGTTGTGTGTTTCATTGTTATGTCCGGACACCTCTGTGTTTGTCAGTTAGGTACCTGTTTTTATCACTACCAGTCCTCAATCTGTATCAGATTGAGCCACTTAATGCAAAGGTACGCGTCGTCACTTGTTCATCCGCCTCGAGTACTAACTTGGGTCATTTTTTCATATATTCCATGGCGGATCAAGAACAACAGCAACATCCCGAAGAATAAATTCCTCCCCAAGAGGATTTTATCGATGCAGAAGCTGATAATGCTTTGGTCGACCCTAACCATGGCATTGAATTGGTAGCCAACAATCACCAACTGGACGCAGCTGAGTTCAGATCGCTAGAACAACATCGGGTAATCGTGGACATATTACTTCGTCACCCTCTACGTGAGGCCCTCACTGCCACAGCCGACGTCCCGTTACTTTATGTGTATCAAGTGTGGCTTTCTACCCAAGTTATTACGGCGGCCAATTCACAGACCATCACGGCGCGGATAGGCAACCATCCTTTCTCGCTCACATCTGACACATTTCGTCGCCTACTTTCACTTCCAGAAGCAAATGCCGGCGGACATCAACGCTACGACCCTGCGCTCAATGACCAGACCCTATGTGCTCAAGTACGTGCTCTCGGATACAACCACGCTCTTGATCGACCTTCAGCATTCACGCGCAAATATATGGTGCCCATCTGGTACACCTTGTTCACCATACTGAACATGTGTCTCTCGTCCAGATGGAAGGGAATAGACCAGTGCACTGGCGACTTCCTTCGTTTATTCCATGTCGTGTGCTACAACAGACACGTCGACTTCGCTATTATTATCTGGCGAGAGCTGGTGCAACCTATTCGACAAATTGGAGGTTCGAAGCAAAAGAAGTTCCTCCCTTACCCTCGATTCCTCTCACTGGCTGTGCGCCAACACATGGACGCGACGCCTTAACCATCCGGTATGCCTCCCTTTCCATTTACAATATATGGTGATTCGAAACCCGTCCAACGCCATAGCCATGCCATTACCTGAAGCCCTACTGGCACACGCGGATCCCGCTGCACCGAGTGTAGTTGCTTATAGGCGAGAGTTAGGGAATACCATGGTCCAGCCAGCGCCGGAGATACCTCCCTAGGGACATAGAACAGAGGGACGTGAGGGTCCTAGGACCAGAGGAGGAAGGGCCCGGGCAGTTGGGGCTCCCGGGCGGGGTGTGTTGAGAATTCATGCGAGGGGAACCGGAGCGGGCGGTGCAGTGGATACGCGTACCAGTACTTCCCAAGCCAGAACATCATCTCGACCCATGCTCCATCATGACTCCGAGCCCTATTTATCTGACCCACCTTCACCTACCCAACACGTTGAAGACGTGGGATCCGACTCCACCGAGTCCGATACGACCCGTGCTATACGGATTTCCTTAATACCTACAAGTATCGGACTAAACCCAGACTTTACCAAAGGCATCCATGTCGATTCACCTCCACCACCTCTGATCCCTACTGCTCAACCTGATATGGGAGATACAAGGAGAACCGAGGGAGTATTAGGTGATGAGTTAGAACATGTGAGACGGAGGGAATTACGGTCGAAAGCGAACCAAGAAAGATTGAGCCGTAAAGATAAAGAGGCTACTGAGCGAATCCAACCAAGTGTCATCCGGGTAGCCACATCTGCTATCCCGTCTCATCCATTGGGACGGGGTATTGAAGAATCCACCGTGGACCCAGCGGCGCAATTGCACAACCTCTTCAGCCACTCATCCGTCTTTCAAAAGACGGGTGTTTCAACTTCTCACGGGGATCAAGCACAACTTCTACCGGTCTCTCAATCGGAGAGTACTGGTATTGAAACAAGAGACCAGCCTCCCCCGGTCTCGACTTCTTTCAGTGCACCATTGAGTCTAGAGCCACTTGAATTATTACATTCTTCGGCTAGGACACAGGATGAGACTCACCAAATCGATGCTCTTCGTGACTTGATCGGAACTTCCGTAGCGTCGTCGCCTTTAAGCGGAACGCAAGGATCGGAAGGAAATCCTACCACGGCTATCCCTGCGCCAACCGTGAACGTAGGTGGCTCTGCCTCTAAGGTAGATGCCTCAACGGGTAATCTAAGTGATCCCGGAGTTACCTTACCCGACTTTGTGTCACAAGGGTCCCTGGACAGCACCCTCAAGGCTGTCCGCGAGGCAATGGCGGAGCGCCTGACCACCGAGCTCGACAAGATTAAAAGCTTAATCATAGGTAAAGAGAAGATAGTCGATTCTGAAACTGCACCTACACCTCCACCGGCTCCCGTTCAGCCAAATTATTCGGTGGATACCTTGAAGACTATGCTTCTGGCTCAACTGCTCCAGAACGCCGAAACTGATGCCACTACCAAAGCATACCTGATCTCCGTTCTGAAATCACAGGTCAATGCTCCTTCGTCATCTGTTAAATCATGATTGGACCAGCTTGACTCGACTCTTAGGGACTTCCAACGAACAATCACAACACTGTCCGAGAGATTCGCCTCACTTGAAACTACTTGCAAGAGTCAAGCTGGCGGACTCAAAAGAAGGCCCGATGACTAGGATGATCCTGATCACCGTGAGGGGGAGAACAAGAGACTACGTTTATCTGAGTCTGCCCCAATCATTTCTGAAGCTATCGTGGTTCAACAGGAACCCTCAACTACGGCAACTACAACCGAAGCTGCACCCGAAGACGAGTTGCCTTTAGCCGAGATGGTACAGGATATGGACATCTCCGATGACGAAGACCCGACGGTTGAAAAGCCTGAGGGAACAACACAGGAATTGGTCAACTTTGATACATCAGATGGATCTTCACTCAATCTTAATGATCCAAACACACAGACCGACCCGGAGACCGAAGATGAATGGTATGAAAAAGCCGCTAGTGCCGTAAATCTCCAGGTAAATCTGGTCTTCCCAACTGATGAAGACGACAATGTAGACTACGACCAGTTTCTGCTTCAAAATTTGTATGGTACTCCAGGTCACTCAGCTCAAGCCGCCAAAACTTCTGCAAGACCCGAATCTACAACTGTTGATATTCCGACATCTCCTCAACATCAACCGACAGCTTCTGATCTTCCTCCTCCTCAACAACAACAAATCAGTTGGGAGAAGATCACAATATTCATTCCTCACCTGGAGGAATTCCTGAAAAGGCTGTTTATTCACAAGCTTCGCACCATCGAGCCTACTTTTTGCATTGGTATTTATAGTTCCCACTCTAAATACCAAAGCCAGTACATAAACACAATGAAGCGGTGTCTGCCAGTTAGCCAAGTCCGAACCAAGCATAAGATCACCGAAGTGCTGAATATCCAAACAGGCAGAATTCTGAAAGTTATGTTTCCCATCTTCACCGTCCGGCGAGAAGACGGAAATGAATGGCGATTCTCTAAAGCCGACTTCCAACACCTCCGACCGTTCGACTTCTATGCTATACTGAAAGACCTCCGAACCAGAACTATCTGACCGCTTCAAGTAACCAAAGCGCTCGAAGCTGTTCGTCGATTCCTAGTCCGTACCATCATGATGTCTTATCTCACGAATTTCCAAATGGCAATCGAGAATAGAGCAAAGAAGGTAAACCTGATTAAGCCGAATCTGATAGCGCCCGAGTTGAAGATGTATCCCGAGAACGCACTGCTTCTGGAACCATAATTTGGGATTGTCTACATCAACGAACATAAAGAAAAGAGATTTATGCGCTTCAGTCAGGAAGACAGATTCTGCGACGGCACGCTCTTCAAAGTTGAAGATGCTCTTCGAAAAATCATCTCTTACGAATCTGAAAATCGAAGGCTCTCGTATGTTCCCAATCCGAATGAAACTACTACTCGGAAAGCCTTAAAAGTGGTTGAAGAACGCATCGACTATCGTCGCGCCATCCGAATGTTCGAGATACACTTTGCGCTGCGGAAAAGATATGTCGCGAACTGGCACCAACTCGAACTTCAATTCAAAGGGGGAGATTGTTAGGGTCAATTTATGTTGAATAGAAGTTCAGGGGCTGAATTGTATTGGTTTAAATTGAGCCTAGTTAGTGAACGGGCCGTGGGCTTGTTAACCACAGGCCCGCCATATATAATGTTTTGTTTTAGCCATTGTTTAGGCTAGTTGTTCATTTTAACTTTCCAAAGCTTATTGTAATTCTCTCTCAATATTAAAAGTAAAGTGGATGACCACTTGAAATCATATCGCGTGTTATTATCTATTGATTTCTTATTGTTCGTTGCACGGATCTAGAACTCACAAAAACGAAACAATTTTTCGATGGTTATACTCCGTTTGTACTTCAATTTTTGTTGAAAATCATACATTCATTTAGCGTGAGAACTTAAGCGTTTCATTCAAAGATTGTATATATTTGTTCATATAAACAAAAGATCCAATTCTTTGATACCCTAACCTTACATGATTATCTTTCATATTTGATCTGACTGATACATTGTCAGATTCTCAAACAAGTCTTTTGTATTCATTTCATTCTTTCAATATTCTTGTTGTGAGAAATCTTCAAAGTTCAAATGCTCAAATATTCATCATATTCTTGAGGAGCATACATTCTGATAACAATGTCATTTATTTACTGAGATTAATATTTGTTCCAGCTAAACGGTTGAACAATACATCTTTTTAGGACAAAATTTCATGGGAATTAGTGTGAGAACTTAAAAGAACTTCTATGTATCCACGTTAACCAGTGTTTCCTACCCAATAAGTTATCCTTGAGCGATTGAGGGGTGAGGGATCGAAATCAAAGAGTGGGGGAGATAAATCATCCGGTTGAGTACTCTCATTGTGCTGAGGTAAAATGAAAGAGAGAGCTTGGTTAGAAGTGAGCGAATGAAAAACAGAAAGAGGGTGTGAGAACAGAGTTAAAAGAATAAGATAACTCTGCACCAACCAATTTCTGAGTCGGGCAGCCACATTACTGATTGGTTCACATTCTTTGGTGACCATCATTGAAACAGGCAATTAGCCCAAGCCAACTCTTGCTTTAACCCTACCAGCTACTCATTTCTTTCTCAACAAAGAAATGTTTCAATTTTCTTGGGGATGCAGCATATTATCTATCTAATCTTCACTCGGAAGGTTTGGATATTGAAAAGAAGGAAGTTTGCCCCACCTTCGCACTTCAATCATGCACATTGAGTCCGTGCAAAACTTGTTGTTGTCTCAACAATTTACACAATTTGAGCTTATTATTCAAGCATAAGTTGCTTCAATCATTTCTACACTTGCACGTACACACAAGGAATATGTTTTCTTGTCATAACGTTCATAGAAATTTCTTAGTGTTTTTCGATGATTGAATGGAAGCCCTGGAGGAGTGAACATCAAAAAGCTCATTTCCAAAGTGCATTCGTTATACTAAGTGGCTTTGTGCAACTTACAAACATTTTAACTGTCTCATTCGTTGATTCAGGGTTACAACTTTCATATTATCTGAATTTGAAAAGATTCGGATAAACATTTTTGGAATTTACGGTTAAACAGATCAAGAGGAGGAGACTGTTTATGGTACTCAAAGAGAATGCTAAAATTGAACAAGAGTTTTGATGATCATGATGCTCACAATCATCAAAAAGGGGGGAGAAATATCAAACAGAAGAAAAGAATGAGATAATTCGAGTATTTCAATTTTCAAGAGTCAAAAAGATATTTGTCAAAGTCAAAGATAACCAAAGTCATAGAAAGGCAACTCAAGATGTTTCAAGATGTTCAAAGAAAGGTAAAATTTCAGAGTTCATTATTGATCAAATGTGTGAAGATACAAAGACAGTTCGTGCTTAAAGATAAATCGAGAATGTTGTTAAAGCTCAAAGCCAATTAAAACCTCAAAGCCAGTTCATGTTCAAAGACTGAAGAATTTATCAAAGCTCAAAGCTGCAAAGATCAGTGATTCGAAGAAATAAAGATTTTGTTTTGAAGACTTTGGCCAACACTACACAATTTGAAGTTCGTGTTTCAAGACTTTGTGACTATTTGTTTCTGAAGAACATAATGAAGTTTAAAGCTACCAAAGTGGATTCTTGATGATAAAGCTTATCTGAAGATTCGTCAAAGGTTAAAGTGTTGAAGATCTGAAGATCAAAAGAGCTAAAGATTGTCGTCATAATTTTTTAAATCTTGAATCCATAGGGGGAGATTGTTAGTACATAATGTATTCAAGATTTAGGATAATTACATTAGTCAACAATAGTCAAAGTCAAGGTATTTGTTAGTGAAGGTCAAAGGTATAAATAGCTAATTGTGAGGGATTTGTGCAGAGCACATTGTAGATATTGCATACGTGAGTGTATGTGTGTGTGAAAATAGAGATATGACCCCATGAGAGAGAATAGAGATCTTCATTCCAATATTGTATCAATTCTCTTCTCAATCTAGTTGCTATTGTGTTAATCATTGTTATCTGAAAACTCTCAAATGTGCATCTTCAAATTGATCTTTTTCAATGATTAGATACACACACACACACACACACACATATAGTGGTTGGTTCAAACGAAAATATTAACTATTTAACAAAACACGATAACAACCGTTAATTTACATAATCATACATGATTCACGCGATTTTGACTTGCGACTTAAATCGCGGTTAAAGTTGTCCGCGTCCATTTTTTGTCGTTAATGTAAACTCACATGTAATTTTGCATATGATTTGTCGTTTTCATGTTTTCTTAAATAGTTAGCATCCTCGTTTGGACCTTCGATCCTTGCTCTCTCTCTCTCTCTCTATATATATATATATATATATATATATATATATATATATATATAGAGAGAGAGAGAGAGAGGGCCCTTCTTTTGCTAACCAACCCATTGGTACTAACCGTGCTAACCAATCTCATCCGTCCATAATAAAGATCAACGGCATACAAAAAATCAGTTATTTTAATTGATTTAAAATTTGATTCAGGCGCTATTGTTAAGGTGCACATATGCACCGGGGTAAAAGGGTAAAAACACAAATAACATTAAAAAAGGCAATGTTTCAATGTGCTGATTTCACGGTAGCACGAACCAGAATTCTAGGATTATGATTTTGAAGCATATCAGAAATCTTCCAAAGCATATCCTCAAGATCGATAAGCCATATATTCTTCATCGTTGATTTTCTAGAGTTTATAAGAGCATTTGGTAATGGTTGTTTTGTATCGTCACTGCCTGTGCGAATGGATGGCGGTCGAGAGGTTGTTGCAGGGCGTCTCTTTTGTTTGCCTCTCACAAACAATTTGGATTCGACTTGGGTTTTGAACATGTGTTTCGATTTCGTTTATGAGTTTGAACCAGTGTTTCAAAATCTGCTTCAAAGTAAAAAGGGTAAAGGCAACGATGAAATTGGATCTGCTTTTCAGGAATTTTAGGGTTCTAGTATTAACACTGAAATTTAAGTAGGTTTTTAATGTTCTTACTGCTAGTTGTGGATGCCAGATTGATCAAGTAACAATGAATATGTAACGATTAATCCTTTATTGATTGAATATAGAGAGTTACAATATAGGAATGATGAACATAACTCTCTAATCTCTTTCACAGCCGTACTCAATATAATCATATCTCTAAAAGTCTCTAACCTAATAACCTATAAACAACACATTAAATACCAAGGGCTTGACAGGCCCAAGCCCATTAGCCATAAAGCCCATTATCTTGAGAGGCTTTACAAACAAATAAATAACACTAATTATTTCTTTATATCACTTTCTATTTTATAGGACTTTTAGTCCTAACACTAGTTCTTCTTGTTAATATTCATGTGAAATCGTTTTCCTTTTGTTGTGATTTCTAGTGAAAATGAAAGTGGTTTTTTTGTTGAATTTGTTTGTTCATTGTTTAGTAGATTTGATTATGGATAATAATCGAGATTATGGATAATAATCGAGAGTGAGGTTGGAGGAGGAGGAAGAAGGGATGAAGGAGGAGAGTAATTAGGTGTTAAATTTTCATGGGGAAGAAGAAGAAGATTCGTGTTTTGGTGGGTTTACGGTGAGATATGGAATATGCTGATACCAACACAATTTGGGAATATGTTGAGCCGTTGGATGGTTCTTGAAGTGCATATATGCAATTCTAAGAAGTGCATATATGCAATTCTATGATGTCCATATATGCAGTTTTAAATGCATATATGCACTTTTTTGATCTTCATATATGCAACTGATGTGCATATCTTAACTATGTAACAATGGGGTATATAAGGGTTAATGTGTGTAATTAGGGTTAAGGGAATCATTGCAATGTAGCCTCCATGGTGTAGTGTGTGTAAACTAGAGAGAGAACCATTCTCTCTCTAGGTGTTCTCTTCCATTTCAATAATACACCATTTAACCTTAGTATCTCATCTTGTTACTATCTCCATCAATATATGAATCGTTGCCTTGTCTAATGGGACTCACAGCATATATGCACATACACTGTGCATATGATTATTTTGTCATGTTGGTTTGATTATTCTTATGGATAGACGCTATTTTGTTTATGTGCACATAAACTGTCGTACTTATTTATTCAACAATATGATTATGTGCATATGTGCATTCTGGCCTGTTCGTTTGATTATTCTTATGTGTGCATATATGCACAATATATATCTCATCTGCATATATACACATCTGCATATATGCACGATGTCTCATCTGATGTGCATATATGCACTTCTTTTGACGAGTAATATGTGCATATATGCAGGTGTTGATGAGTAATAGATGCATACATGCATGTGTTGGATGGAGTCCATGATCGAGAAAAAAATTTGAGATGAAAAAGCTATGATTTAGGAACAAGAAAACGATTAAGGTTAATCTTAAAAAAAACACTAACTATCATAATTATCCTACCATGATAATAGGAAACTACCATAATTATCCTAACGTGATAAAAGAAAAGTAAATATATATTAAATAATTAAAATATAAAAACCCTAAACTACCCCTAATGAAATCAGATTATTACTGCTAAAACCAAGAAAATATCTTGATTCCTATTGGTCCAAATTGGTTAACACGGTTAATACCAATAGGTTGGTTAACAAAAGAATGAGACCCTATATATATATATATACACTCACATATATATCTTCAACATCTTACTTAGTTTGATGCTATTGATTTTAATTACAGGATTGTAGGTATTGTAATTTGTATGTAAAGTGTCTTGGAACACAAACCAGTAAACACAAAACTTGCAAGCAGTCATTCTTCTGCTAACGAGTTTTTGAACCCTTTACTAATTAAGGGCACAAAAGAAAGGCTAAACTTTCCTGTTAACCACGATGCTAGCTGATTAACAGAAAGAAGAGCCTTACTTCTTACTTCTAATTAAGATCATTAATTCTAGTCACCACTGATCACCTTGAGTGCTCTCAAGATCGAACTAATAATTATGAACAGTAACATTTGCAGAAAACCAACAATTTCTGTGTTAGAGAAATCTAGAGAGAGATAGAGAGCTTGGGGAATAGAAATTAACGAATGCGTGAAGAGATAAGGGGTGGAGTTGTAAGTGTATAGTACGTATTCTGATTATATATGTGACATCTCATTAATTTTGTACTTTGAATGAATAGTGGTTAACTATCTTTTCATGGTTTTCATCAACCATGATCATGCAGTGTCTTTTCAAATTTCAATTAACATTATACACCTAATTAGTATTCTACCTAGATCTGTCAAAATTAATCCCACCTAGTTAAGCAAATGTTTAATGTCGAAAAAGAAACTTGTGCTTTGTTTCCATTCCCTGTTTTACCCCATTGATCAAGACTGTAAACTAATATTTCATTCAAAAAACATACTAAAAGATACATCCTCTATAATGAGTGCAAAGGAAATTTTCTTTAGATCGCTTCAAATATCAGTAATGAACCTCCTAAAATAGATCAAGAATACTCTATATATGCAGCAATGGAACTTGGAACCAATTAAGCTAGTTCAAAATTCAACTATATGTATATAACAAGGATCGTCAAATACGCTAAAGAAAGAATTAATCATCAAAATCGAATATATATATATATATATAGGAACCTTATTTTGAGAAACTATAAAATTGTAAAAACCTTGAGAACTAGTGTATTTCATATGATTTTTTTGCATCTAAGATTAGAATTTAGAATAGTAATTAACATATATTTGTTTCACAATGTGCTCGATTCACAAAGTGCACATGTTTTAAGTGTTTGGGAAACAAAAAATACACATAAAAAGTTTTCATATTGTGAAACAAATACATATGAACAATCACATTGTGACAACCAAACGAATACATAAGGGTAAATTAGTAACTTTTTGCTTTGAATGACAACAAAACAAAAGTGTTTTTGTTACTATATTATTATCCAATCTTCCATCTTTTTTATCTCATCGATTTTATGTTACCCTCTCAACCCCGTACCTCTCGTCTCTCTTTATCAACACCATAGTCATTCCACCGCAACAAAGAACATAGCCGCCACATACCCCATATATATATATATATATATATATATATATATATATACACACACATAGGGTCGGGTTCAAATGAGGAGCGTAACAATTTAAGAGAACGTGAGGAGCACCGTCCATGTACAAAATCACATGTGATTCACAACACAAACCGCGGGACAAACCGCGCGCTTTTGCAAACCGCGGGACAAACCGCGCGTGTCCAAAATGTTAATCACATATGATTTTTAGTCCTTGTGTTGTGAATCACATGTGATTTTGTACATGGGCGGTGCTCCTCACGTTCTCTTAAATTGTTACGCTCCTCACATGAACCTTCCTCCACACACATATTATTATAACTTTTCCTCAATGAGTCATATTCAACAATTTAAATTAGTTTATATACTAAAAACTAAGTAAGACTCCATTATTTTAGAAACGTCTAACAAATGTCGTGCATTAGACCATGGTATGCCATGGACTTAACACCATATCGAAAAAGAGCCTTTGAGCCACAACAAGATCACATAATCATCATATTTGTCGTTTTAACTTTTAATAAGTTGTGGTCATTAGGCCTGAGATCATGTGAGAAATATAATTTTTGGTGAGAATTGTGAGAAGTACTTTTGAACCGTTGATCACGTTTAATCAAATACCCTCCCATGAATTGCGGCTTAAAAGGGAATTGATCCGGTGCATCTTATCTCGGTGTATCTCATCCTAATATTCGTCCATTTCTCATCCAACGGTTGATAACCACTTCTCAAGCTTCTCACCAAATTTGGCACTTCCAAAACAAAAAAAAAACATCTTGGGCTTATTCCAACATATGTGTGTTAGATTGATAGTTAGATAAGTTCATAACTACTGTTAAAAGGTTGAGGCCAGGCCCAACAGTAAACATACAAGTTGTCACTAGCCACTTGGTAACAAGAATCTACAATTCTACATGTCTGCATGTTACAATCTTTGTTCATCACCAACAAAAACTTTCATCACCTCTTTCTTTACTTTCTTAATTACTTCTTTGGATATATGTGTGTGTATATATATATATATATATATCTCATGATTTGGACATCACACAAAATCGTTTCAGAATTTCATCACTTCAGCCTTCAAAAACCCATGTGGAAAATGGCTCATGATCACATGATATTTGAAGCTTTCATTTATATATATAGGGTAGGATTCTCTTATAATTAGTATAAAATAGTTTTCATGTTTGGTAAGAGAAGTACCATGATCAGTATGTTACCTAATTGTGCCCTAGACAAAAGATGACACAATAAGCAAGAGGAGAGAGATAAATAAGGATCTCAAAAGTATAGTACTCCTCTTAAACCCAAGGATTTTGATGAATCTTTTGCTGATCTTTACAATGTTCTCCTCAAACCCTTTTCCATATCTTCCCTCAGATGTCTTTCCTCCTGATCCCAACTCTTTCTTTCACCATGAAAAAGATGATTTTCACTTTATAAACAACGTCAACGATGACCCAATTATCTCCGGCGAATATATGTTTCATGCCCACAACAACACTACTACTCTCCCACAACAACATTTTGTTTGTCAGCAGCAGTTTTTTGAAGAATTAGGGTTTCAGAGTTGTGAACATGATGCTGATCTTTTAGGTTCTGTAATTTCTCACCATAACAAGAAAATTGGGAGCTCAAAGAAACATGGGCATAGTAAGATCTGCACAGCTCGAGGGCCTAGAGATCGAAGAGTGAGACTCTCCATTGAAGTCGCTCAAAAGTTTTTCAGTCTTCAAGATTTGCTAGGGTTTGACAAAGCAAGCAAAACCCTAGATTGGCTATTTACCAACTCCCTGCCAGCAATTAAGGAGCTGGTTGAAGAAACGGGAGATTGCTCATCTTCCACAGTTACTCATGATCAATTTAAACTGAAATTTCTTGAAGCCATTAAAGGAGGATCAGATGAGACAAACGGCAAACAGAAAAAGAAGTCATGTGTTGCTGTCAAAAAGAAGAAAACTAAGCAAAAATGCGAAACTGGATTTCATGTGAATGATAATGTTTCAAGAGAGCAGTCAAGGACAGAGGCAAGAGCAAGAGCTAGAGAAAGGACAAGAGAAAAAATGAGAGTTAAGAAGCTTGAAGATGATGGTTTGAAGGGATTAGTTCCTGATGGTTGTGAGCATTGTCAAGTAAACCCTTCAAATCTAACAGTACTCAAATCAGACTGTTGGAATGAAATTGAACCACAAATTGATGATTATAAAAACATAAGGTGGAAATGCATGATGGGTCCAGAAACATCAAACCAATCAACAGATTCAAGCTTTACCAATATCTAGAGTATTTCATGAAGGTGATCTGCAATTGGTACACTACATATATACTCAAACACATATATGTAGTACTAATGAGGTGGATGACTAATTTTACTTATCCTTTCTTTTTTCTTGATCACAGTAACTTCAAACAAGCTTCTGTCAAGCATATGGAGGAGTCGGAACAATAAAATTTTCAACGACAAGCTCCTGTCCCCCTGGGACGCCGTGAATGAGGTCCAATTCTTCTCATTTCTTTGGGTAAAAATTAGAGTTTAGATTGGGGAAGGACTTTAGGTGGGAAATTTGGTGTTGTAATCCTCGTCTTTGTTTCTCGGACTTCATGTAATCTAGTGCCTTGCTAGTTTTGCTTTTAATATATTTCCTTTTGGTGTTCAAAAAAAAAAGTAACTTCAAACAAGTGAGGATAAAATCATTAGGGGATCTTGATAGCAGGTGGAATTACTAAATGGTGGAGCTGGAACAATATTGTAATTTTTGACTAGGGTTCAACGGGTTGTGCAAAGTAATTTTTCGACCCCTAACTCCCAAAATTTCATTTTTAGTAGGATTGGTTTTGCCATCCAAAAGGGGGTTGCGGCACAGCTTGTTGCTCGTTTGCCTGCCATCTTATTGTAATTGGTGACTATGTTAAGAAATATTTAAGAATATTGTAATGATGTAAGTGTTATATTTTTTGTTAATTAGTTAGTTCCATTTGACTACTTCTAATGAATCTTAATTGATCTGAAGATACAGATCTGACTATATATAACATTAAAAAACTAGTCTTTGGCTTCATATGAGCATCCCCAGAACCCAATTTACAATCTTGAGGAAAATATATCCAAGTCTAGTCAACGTGAGACTCTAACAATAACAAGTAGACATGATTGAATTTTATCTTTAATATCAAAGACTATCAGCAACTGTGTCAGCAAAAATCATTTCCTCTTCCTTCTTTTGGATGTCCTTAAATTACCATCAAAAGACTTTGGTGGCGGTTGATTTTTAAGAGGTCTGAAGCCTGAAGTCTTATTTCACTTTTGATTAATAAGAGGTGGTGCTTTAAGAGGTTATAAGACATTAGGTTACCTCATCTAATTTCAGACGTATTCCAGACTTAAGAGCCTCTAAAATCTAGAAAAAGAAAAAAGAAACGGTCTGAACGTAAAAACGTCAGACTTCAAAGGTATTAAGAGGTTTTTAAAAAACCTCTGACCGGTTCTGCAAGAATTGTTAACTAGAACCTAGGTAAAAAGTGCAAGTCTTAACTTGAAAGAACTATCACTGTTTGATTGAAATCTCTTAAGTATCATATCGTGATTTAGTGACGAAAAAAATGGTGCTGCTTCCATGAACCAATAAAAGTAGCAAACTTCAGCAATAAGGATCGCCCAGCACCACGATTCCCGATCGACTCACCTTCTTTATCTTTCTTTTCTTTAAACTAGGCAATGGGACTGCAATCTCAGCAGCAGGCTTAATTACCCAAACCTTAGCAGGGAGGACCAAAGGGACTTACATGTGGCCTGTGGGATATGTTATACTCTGGTCAAATGATTATAGTTTTTAGAATCTACAGGTCTTCAAATCATTCATTTGAAAAAACTGAAACCCTTCTTATATTATTGGTTGTTGTCAAAAATCGAAATTCTTGATCAATGAACAATATCACCTTTTAGTTCAATAAGATACCAAGATCTGAGGGAAGGGAAGGATGGAGTTTCTGAAAGACCAAAACTACTAGAGGAACATACTAAAATATACAAGGAAAAGGGCAATGGAAAACAGTCTGATCTGAAGGTGAACATTGTAACCAATTGGCCTGTATATTATTAAAGACAAGAAAATGGCTATATCTACTGGATTGATACTAAGGAGAAGAATATTGTCTAAGAATGTGCCACCACATAAATCCTTGATGCTTATCTGAAAACAAATCAACATTATCTACAATGGTTAGTAAGACACATATTTGAGATATATGCCACAGAATGTGATAAGTGGTACATATAAAGAAGTTGTAAGAATATGTGTATGATTTCATATTCATGGTCTTGATCTAATTGAAACTTCTGATATGTGCATGTGACAATATGTGATTAGACCAGAACAAGAAAACACTACTTCACTTATCTCACAAATCCAAGTACTGAAAGAATCCAAATATATTTTAAACGAAAGGGACATCGTTGAAAGTGTGAAGTATGATGGGATCCAAAACATGAGATATCTAACGAATGTTTATTTTGTTTCGGGTTTAATTTTGGACTATCAGATATTAGTTTATGACTTACCTCATATTTTATCTAGGGTTTGTTTTGTTGTTCTCTTTTCGCTAGCCTCTTGTAAGCTTCTTAATGAATTGTCGTTCAAAAAAAACATGGGTGAATATCAATTAGGGTTCATGATGCACGCTATATATTTCAATTCTGGGAAGGCGTCTCGCCTCAATGCAATTCTATTTTTTCCCCCAAAAGTAATTAACTAATAGTATTCAAGACATTTAATAAATTAAATTGACCACGTATTAGGGGGTATTCAGTTAAGAATTGGGTAAACCAAAATATATTTGAGAAATGAAGATAGATAATTGAGGGAATATGTTCCTCAAAATTTTTGAACGAAAAAATCTTTACACTTATAAACTCGTTAGTTTATATTGATTACATAATTCTCATTTTCAAGGTCCAAGAAAAGAATTCGGCATATGTTTACTTGAATTATCATTGACATCATAACAAGCGCAATCACTAGCCACATGAATCGATAGGAAAAAAAACATTTGAAACCAAAAGTAAGACAAGCAATTCGCGATCAACTCATCCAAGCTCATCGATTGCAATCACCCTCAAGGTACCAAAACAAAATATTTACTACAAGCAATCAATGTTCATACATTAAACTTTCAGTTCGTACAAGCAATTAAAGCTCAAAATGAACACAAAAAGAATACTCAATTTTCGAAAAACTAGCCCTAACATGAACACGGCAGAGTGAGATGTGAAAGAATTAAGAATGTTTGACAAACTAGATGATAAATTACCTGATTAATGTGTGTAGAAAGTCAAATCTTTACACTATTGACCTATCAAAGCTTAAGCCGAAGAATGACATGTGTTTGATGACTAAGGCAACAATGGAAAAGAGTTGGTTATGGCATAGACGATTATCTCATCTCAATTTTCGTTACATTCAAAAGCTAACGTTGGGTGATTTAGTTATAGGTCTACCGGTTCTGCAGTTTGAGAAAGACAACTTTTGTACTGCTTGTGAGAAGGGGAAGATAAGGCGAGCTCCTCACCCACCAAAACCCGAACCCAGCACACACAATACGTGTTAGTCATTGTCGATGAAGACTCAGAGCATCAGTGTCAAACGATACGTGTTAGTCATTGTCGATGATTATTCGAGATACACATGGGTCAAATTTCTACGATCAAAAGACGAAACCCCTGACTTGATCATCTCGTTAATCAAACAGCTTCAAGTGAATCGTCAACAAACAGTTCAGACTGTTAGGTCAGATAACGGGACAGAGTTCAAGAACAAGACTCTTGATGATTTCTTTAAATCATTAGGAATATCTCATCAATATTCTGCGGCTAGAACATCTCAGCAGAACGGAGTCGTTGAAAGATGGAACCGCACACTTGTTGAAGCCGCCAGAACGATGATGTCTTATGCTGATCTACCTCTGTTTCTGTGGGCTGAAGCTGTTTCGACGGCATGTTATACACAAAACCGTTCTATTATCCATCGTCGGTTTGGTAAAAATCCATATGAACTGATTAATAATAGAAAACTTGTAATACACTACTTTCGTGTTTTTGGATGCAGGTGTGTTGTGCTGAACGACAAGGACAACTTGAACAAATTCAGTCCAAAGGGTATTGAGGGCGTTTTCATCGGTTACTCGCTCACGTCAATAGCATACAGAGTCTATCTCAAGTCTTCCAGAACTGTGAAGGAAAGCATAAACGTCAGATTCGACGAAACTTAAGACTTGGCTTCTGTGCAAAATAGTACAGAACCCGCAATATCAGGAATTCTAGCATCTGGACAAATCCATCCAATGATGACTAGATCTTCAAACAAGGATCAAGCTTCCACTTCAATCTCTAAACCTAATGATCTTGATTTATTGTTTGAATATTTTTATGATGATTATTTTGGTAATGATAAACCTTCTTCATCTATCACTAACAGGAGCAATGATGCCACACCACCAGCTAATGCTACATTGTCAGGGTCTTCACCGGTACTGACTACTCCTACAACTGGTGCAACAACTCCTGCATCGTCTTCAAGTAATACGCATATGGCATCTCCACAAGCAATACAACGTGAATCCACGAATGGTGCTTCTTCGTCGGGTACAACTTCTAACGTCAATGATGATGATTCTGCTAACATACCTGAGTCATCTTCTGAAGCAGATCCGGAGGCAGTTCCTGTTGACTCTTTTGTCAATGAACCCGCCCCACAACCGAAACCAACCTTGACAATAGAGTTGAATTTTGATAAAGATCCCACCTTAGTGGATCCCAATTGTGATCCCACAATGACAAGTAATAAGAGTAAATCCACGATATATATGAATCAAAGAAGTACACCTCTATATATATGATTGAAGAACTTGCAGCTTACAACTTCACAGAAGGTTGAGAGGTTTACAAAGTGGAAGGAGGCTGCGAAGATAGAGGCGTGTGTATTTTGTATGTTTAATGTTCTATGTTGTGGTCTGACCTAAAAATACAGATAGTATACTATATATACTATTCCAAGTTTGACAACATGTCACATTTGGCCCCTCAACTATAATACTACATGGTACAAGATAATGTAACATTAACAATCTCCCCCTTTGTACCAATGTAGAGCCATAAGCTTTAGACATTCATTGGAACCACTTGTGTCTTCCGAAGCCCGAAAATCAACTCGAATCTTCTTAGCGCGTTCCGGTAGTCTACTCGATATTTGACGGCATCCATTACTTCCTTTATCAACGCCTTTTGTTTCTTCGACAGCTTCTCTTCTCCTTTAGCATCCAATCGTAATCTGCTCACTAGATGAATCTGAATCATCTTGAAAGTTCCGTCGCTGAATTTATTTGCATCAGTGACTCTCATGAATTTCTTCTCTGAGGCTGAGTCAATGAACACAACTCCAAGATCTGGTTTGCTCAGCACGGTGTAAGCTTGAACACTCTGAATATCTGCCAGATCTAGATTCGGAGGTCTGATGTTGACTCGTTCTTGACGCGCTTCCAAGGCCATTTGAAAATCCTTAAGATATGAAAACTTCAGGATGTTCTTCATGTACCTCTTCAGACTTTGATAAGCATCTGACCATTCTCCCTTCTTTTTAGGATCTCGAGACAGGATTTCATACAAGTTGCAAACGTCATTGAGCTGTAGTTTCTGAAAATCTGCCTCATTAAAGACTAGTTCTGAATCATCTGATCTCTGAACGGTAAATACTGGGTACCAAACCTTTGAAAGCTTTCGCGATTCTATCTTCAGTACTCTTCTGATCGGTTTGTCAGACTTTATTGCATTGGCGTTCAGCGATTCATATCTCATGAAATAGAGATATTCAGTTCTGTGCTTTTCTGGCCAGTCTTCAATCCCGTAGACTTTTTCCCAAGAGATTGGCTGCATGACCCTTACAAACATATTGCTTCGTAAGATTTCCTGAAAGGGAGTCATAATTCTGACTCGTAGGCCAGTCGCCACAAATCCTGGTTCATTCTGGATAATGTCTTGGAGAAGTCTGATTTCTGCTTGAAGCTTTGGATCTCTGAGATGTTCAGCAGGTTGTAGGTTGATAACGATCGGAGCTTGCGGTTGAATTACTTGAGCTTGAGCTGGAGTTATTGAAGTATCTGTTTGTTGAATAGAAGATCCTGGAGCTTCAGTCTCTGAATCTAGAGCAACCATCATAGTATCAGAAGAATCAAACACATTTGCAATTTCTTGCTTGATCTGCACCGTTGTTCGTTCGGGCTCTTCATCTGAATCTATGATTATAACGTCTGTCGTCCAATCATCTTCTGTTCTATTGTCACTAGCCGAAGGCTTTTCAACCCCAGCTATGACATCAGCTAGAATATCGAGATTCTCTGAGTCAGTGGCTCCTTTACTTGTATCCTCGGACGCTTTACCGGAAGATGTCTCAGTTTCTTTCTCTACTGCAGTGCTCTCAGAAGCAGCAACTGTACTTGTTCCAACACCTGTACCTGTACCTGTACCTGTACTCTCCCCCTCATGGTGATCTGGATCATCCTGATCATCATGTCTTCTTTTCTGAGCGGTTTCAGCTTGAACACCACAAGCCAGTTCGACTACTTCGACCCTTTTGACAATCGAATGAAAGCCAGCCAAAAAGGAATCTGCCATGTTGGAGATTGAGGTATTTAGCTGCTCAAATTGGGGAACAAGCAGTGGATTTGTGGTTGATGAAGCTTGAGGCGGTGGTGGAGGTGGAGGTGCGGTTTGTTGACGAAGCAAGCTAATAAGATCGACATCCTCGCCTGGTCTTGGATCGTGTTTGGCAAGAAGTCGTGCAAGCAGCTCTGACTTGAGTAGATCTTTAGGAGCAAGATTTAACGGGATCGATGTTGGATCTTGTTGAACGGGTTCGGCTCTAGTCAGTTGAGGTTCAGATGTAGAAGATTCAGCCGGTCCTTTACCTTTCACCGCTCTGATTACATCATCACTTAATTTCTGAAACTCTGCTTTCATTTTGTCAGTATGAGCCTGATATGTGTTGTCGATAGATCTGACAAAATGCTTTAGTAGAGTAAGTGGCACGAATCTATTCGGAGGAGGGCCAACCAAACTAAACGCTCGTTCGAGATCAGCACTAACACCCAGACCACTTAGGTTACTGGTTGAAGTATCGGTTGAAGCAACCGTACTGCCTGTGTTCAAAGCTGGCATAGAGTTAGCAATGACAGGACTTCCACCCGATCCTCGTGACGCACCAACAAAGGGTGGCACTCTGGGTGTTCCGGTTGGGGCACGAAAGCTCCCAACAAGGTGTTGTTCAAATAGCGGTGACCTAGGAAAAGAAGTTGTTCCAAAAGGCGCTAGACTCGATGTGCTCTGAAATGAAGTCGGTGGCCGGGGCAGGGGCCTACCTGTTTCAATACCAGCGAACACCGAATGTGTTGCCGATAGACTTTGTGCATATTCCCCTGTGCTGAATGAAACACCGGCCTGTTGAGAGACCGATGAGTGGCTTGGTGGGGGTGTGCACTGCATGGTTGGGCGGACCATGGCTGTTTCAATGCTCAACGGCGACGAACGCACGTTGGCAGAAGATGTGGTTGCCCGGCTTGGATCGGCTTGGGAAGAGTCGGTAGTTATAACTTTTTCCGACTCTTTCACATTTTTGCTCATTTCTTTTCTCCCTCTTGCCTCACCACTAAGTACATTTTCTTCATCTACGTCTACTTCTTCGTGTATAAGTGAAGTATCAACAGCAGCAACTGTAGAAGTAACCATAGGTTCTGGTTGTCTAGATGAACCTGCACCAGGTGTTTCAACTCGAGGCCTTTTTCTTGTTTGCCTTGGTAACAAGTTTACATCTGGATCTGAGTCATATTCATAATCACCAAAATCAACTAGAGGACTGAATGGTTCTGTTCTTTGGCTTGAAGAAGATGTTGCTCGATCGCCAGAGCGTGAAGATGTAGCACGACCAGTACTTCGAGTCCTACCCCCCACTCTCTTTCTTGTTGTTCTTCTCACCACTCGTTGTTCAGGAACCCCTTGTTCCTGAACCCCCTCGACAATAGGACCCTCACCACCTACTGGGTTTGCATCTTGGGCAGGTCCAACCGGATCTGGCTGGTCCATTAATGCGTTTTGCTCCCTATACTGAATCACTACCCAGCTAGCCTGGTCGGCATAATTCAGTACCTCTGGTCGAATAACGGCGGTATGTACGAATGGTTCATGTGCTGGCGGTACAAGGCGGTGCATCCAGCTTGCTGGTCCTCGCTCAGCTTCCTCTCTTCTTGGGATTTCCGGTCGGTCTTGCATAGCCTGATGAATCAGGATTTGGAAGAACCGTTGAAATGGCACAAAGTTGCGTCTCATTTTGGGTTTGAGCTGATCTGCAACAATTTCCACCATTTCATTCCAGATAAGGACAGCATAGTCTATATTGCGGTTGAAGGCGAATGCATGAAACATCTTTAGGATCGCTAGATTCGTCTTATCTAGGCCAGTATGCTTAGATGTCATGCAGCGATTGAGGATTGAGCATAGGGTGTACCACACCGGCGGTAGATGTTGTCTTCTGAATTGTGATGAACCGGTGAGTACGGGGACTCTTGGATCTTGATATCCAAGGCTGCGGATATCCGTGAATAATTCTTCAGAAACAGCTGGATCTTCGAAGTTGTCGCGTCTTGGAAGTTCGAGAGCACGACGTAAGCCTTGTAGTGTGATCCTTACTTCGAAATGGTCTATATTAGCATTGAATCGCTGTGGTCGAGCCGTAGGATTGAATCGGAGTGTGTGCCAAAATTGTTGTAAATAAATGGCAGGCACTCTCTCGACCCTTGTCAGTGCAGTGCGAATTGGATGACCACGGATGATCTCTAGAATTATCCGGTGAGAGAAGTTGCTTTCAAGATCCAGGTGATGATTATTTTCACGGATTGCTAGAAAGCTGGCCCTTGGCATGATTTCTTCATCCGGGTCAACAGCATTGACGGATGGATGTGAAGAGCGTTGCGAGGCGATGATGGTGTTGTCATCGGATGCATATTCAGCAGGTTGTTCAGCCATTCTGTCATGTATGCACACTCCCCCTCTTTTTGTGCATACTCCAATTCCTGTACTCCCCCTGAGACTATGAACAAGTCTTTTGCACACATAGATATCATCACAATTGTATCGATACGATAAAATAAACTTTGAAACATAACAAATACATGAAATTGAAATATCTTATGTTGATAATAGAATGTGATGAAAATATGAATGTATCAATTTAGATAGATTTATCTAGATTGAAAGATACATATTTCCATCCATTAAATGATCAAATTAGATATTACACTTTCATGTTCAACATGCCAAGCTTGGATATTAAGAAATTAAAGCGTTTTTCATCCAAGGCTTTTGTAAACAAATCGGCAAGTTGATGCTCTGTTGGAACAAAATATAATTCAACCGTACCTTTTTCCACATAGTCTTTTATGAAGTGATACCTGACATCTATGTGTTTGGTCTTTGTGTGCTGAACCGGATTTGCTGTAATGGCAATTGCACTTTTGCTGTCACAGTTGATAGGGATCTTCTCGTATCTGAAGCCGTAGTCCTGCAGTTGAGTCCTCATCCACAGAACTTGTGAACAACAACTGGCCGCAGCAACATACTCTGCCTCCGCAGTTGATGTAGAAACACAGTTCTGTTTCCTCGAAGACAAACTGACCAACTTTTCCCCTAAAAACTGAACATGACCAGAAGTGCTCTTCCGGTCTAGCAAACTACCTCCATGATCTGCATCTGAGTATGCAGTGAGCTCGAATCCTGATCCCTTTGGGTACCAAAGTCCAAGGTACGGTGTCCCTTTCAAATATCGAAAGATCCTTGTAACAGCACTTCGATGTGATTGTTTTGGTTGTGCCTGAAATCTTGCACATAAACATGTAGAGAACATTATATCTGGACGACTCGCAGTGAGGTACATTAATGAACCTATCATCCCTCGGTAGTTCTTGACATCGACATCTACACCGTTTGGATCAGGACCAACTTTTGATTGGTGAGCCATAGGTGTACCAATCGAAGTACAGTTTTCCATTTTGTATTTCTTCAAAATGTCAAACACGTATTTTGATTGGTTGATGAAGATACCTGTCGAGAACTGCTTGACTTGTAATCCAAGAAAGAAATTAATCTCTCCCATCATACTCATCTGGAATCTGGTCATCATTAAACCCGAAAACCACGTGCATAATCCAGGGTTAGTTGAACCAAAAATAATGTCATCGACGTAAATTTGTACCAAAAGAATATCACCTTCTTGTTCCAGAGTAAAGAGAGTTGTGTCAATTTTACCTTTTCGAAAGCCAGCACCAAGTAAGTAGGTAGATAGGATTTCATACCAGGCGCGAGGGGCTTGCTTCAGACCATAGAGAGCTTTGTCAAGTATGTAGACATGATCTGGATAATCTGTGTCCACAAAACCCTCTGGTTGAGAAACGTATACTTCTTCTTTCAAAACGCCGTTCAAGAATGCTGTCTTCACGTCCATTTGATAAACAGTGAAGTTTCTGTAGGCAGCGTATGAAAGAAATATCCGTATTGCTTCTAAACGAGCAACCGGTGCGTATGTCTCATCATAGTCTATTCCCTCCTGTTGCCTGTACCCTTTCGCTACAAGGCGTGCTTTGTTTCTTATCACAATCCCTTCACTGTCTTTCTTGTTCTTCAGGATCCATTTTGTACCAATGACCGTTTTACCCTTTGGTCTAGGAACAAGTCTCCATACTTTTAGAGCTTCAAATGAGTTCAGCTCATCTTGCATGGCAATTATCCAATCTGGATCTTCTAAGGCATGTTGAACAGATGTAGGTTCAACTTGACTAAGAAAGAGCGCAAATAGGACCTCGTTTGCCGTTGCCGATCTAGTTTTGACTGGTTCGTTGACTTGACCAATAACCTGAGTAATGGGGTGACTCTGCGTCCATTTCGTTGAGTGTGGGAGAGATGCAGCACTTACATTTGGATCCACCAAGGTAGGGTCTTTATCGAAGTTCAACTGTATTGTCAAGATAGGTTCCGGTGTTTTGACAGGTTCATTGACAGATGTGTCAACAGGAACTGCCTCCGGTTCTGCTTCAGAAGATGACTCTGGTATGTTTGCAGACCCATCATCATTGACATTTGAAGTTGTACCCGACGAAGAAGCACCATGTGTGGATTCACGTTGTCGTCTACTTCTCATGATGATTTCTTGTGTAGAACCCAAATGCCTGTCACTTGAAGAAGTTATCTGAGTCGTTGCATCTGTTGAGGGTTCCGATGAAGGACCCGACAACGAAGCCTGAGCTGGTGTTGCAACCTGACTCCTGTTATTTAAAGATGACGAAGAGTTATCATTATTAAAGTAGTCATCATAAAAGTATTCAAACAATAAATCAAGATCACTGGGCTTTGAGTTAGAAGTGGAAGCTTGATTCTTGTTTGATGTCCTAGTCACCATCGGACGTATTTGTCCGGATGCTAGGATCCCTGATATTGCGGGTTCTGTACTGTTATGGACAGAAGCCATTTCTTCAGATTCGTCGAATTTGACATTGACACTTTCTTTCACATTCTTTGAAGACTTGAGATAGATCCTGTAAGCCTTTGATGTGAGCGAGTATCCGATAAAGAAGCCCTCCAGCCCTTTAGGACTGAATTTGTTCAATTTGTCCTTATCGTTCAGCACAACGCACCTGCAACCAAACACACGAAAGTAGTGTATTACAGGTTTTCTCTTATTCATTAATTCATATGGTGTTTTGCCAAACCGTCGATGTATAATTGAACGGTTTTGTGTGTAGCATGCCGTTGCAACAGCTTCAGCCCACAGATACAGAGGTAGATCAGAATAAGACAGCATCGTTCTGGCCGCTTCAACGAGTGTTCGGTTTCGTCTTTCAACTACACCATTTTGCTGAGGTGTTCTGGCCGCAGAATATTGATGTGAAATTCCTAATGACTGAAAGAAGTCATCAAGAGTTCTGTTTCTGAATTCTGTCCCGTTGTCTGATCTGATATTCTGAACTGATAGTTGTAGATTCACTTGAATCTGTTTGATTAACGAGATGATCAAGTCAGGAGTTTCGTCTTTTGAACGAAGAAACTTGACCCATGTATATCTTGAGAAATCATCAACAACAACTAACACATATCGTTTGGCATTGATACTCTGAGTCTTCATCGGACCACAGAGATCCATATGAAGAATTTCTAGTGCTTTGCTTGTGCTGGGTTCCGGCTTTGGTGGGTGAGGAGCATGCTTTATCTTCCCTGTTTCACATGCAGTACAGAAGTTGTCTTTCTCAAACTTCAGTTCTGGTAGACCAGTAACTAAATCACCTGTCTGCAGCTTTTGAATGTATCGAAAGTTGAGGTGAGATAGTCTTCGGTGCCATAACCAGCTTTTGTCAAACGACGCCTTTGACATCAGACACACATTCATCTTGGGGTTTAGCTTGGATAGGTCAATGGTGTAAAGATTTGAATTGCGCGACCCAACTAGAAGTTCATTTCCGTCATCGGTTAGAACTGCACACCGAGTCTTCTTGAAATGTACTTCTAGGTCTTTGTCACAGAATTGACCTATACTAAACAGGTTGTGTCCCAATCCTTCAACATAGTTAACCTTGGTTATTTTGACCTTGTCTGTTACTATGTCTCCATAACCTAAGATAGGAGAGTACTGATCATTTCCAAATTTGACTCTCCCTCCATCTCTTTCTACAAAGTTGCTCAAGAGTTCCTTTCTTCCAGTCATGTGTTTTGAGCAACCAGAATCCAAGTACCACACATGACGGAGCTGCAAAAAGGAATTTAAACAGTTTTAGGTACCCATTGCCAATTGGGTCCTTTTGGGTTAGGATTCTTTGTAGTTCTAGGTAGCCATTTCAAATTGGCAATGCTCTTTCTATTACCATTGTTAGAGTAATTAGGTGTATACAACCAACAGTTATAGTCAGATTTGCCAATGAAATCATCCACACCACATGAAGCACAACAGATTTTATCATGAGACAAGTTAATCAGTTGTTGCATTGTATAAATCTTGCAAGGTGTTACAAGTTTTCTATTGTCAACAGCATGATTAATTACATTCAAAAACAACTTGTCCTTCTTGAAATTTAAAACATTTAAAGGAACTTTGGATGATTTGATCTTTGTCACTTCTTGTGTGGATGCTTTTATCTTCCACTCAAGTTTCTTGTTGGTTCTTAAATTACGATCTGAAACACCAGACAAAGAAGAGTTGTGAGATTTTGAATATAGAGTTTGAGTAGATTTAGCATGCTTCTTCTGTTTTGGTTTTCTTTTCTTTTTCTGAAATGATTGTTTTGATTTATATTTGGAATAGTAATCATTGACAGAAATTTTCTCTGAAGACTTGGAAGATTCCCCTTCCAAAATGATCTTTTTAGGTTCCTCTTCTTTTATCAAAAAATCAGTGTGATCTGGAAGTTTTGCACTGAAGTCAAATAGAACAGGCAATTCATTTTCAACTTTGCCTTTGCCTTTACCAACATCCATACTATCAATATCAGAATCACTTTCAGATGAAGCATAAAAGAAACCATAAGACTTAGGATAATGAAATTCATTAAATTCTGTTGAAGCATGTTTAACAGATTTTTCCTTTAAATTCCAAAAATCATAACCATGAGATGTTGGTTTACTAAGAAAATCATCTATTTCTTTTTCTTGGTCATCTATTTTACAACCCTTCAAAACAGTTGTTCCCATGAAAGCTTTGCATGAAGAAAGATCTGAATCAGAAGAATGTGTTACGTTTGAAACCTTTTCATCAGATATTTCCTCAAGTTTTCTTTTCATATCAATTAAGTTTTCTAAAAGAACTGTGATCACAACTTCCTTTTCAATCTCAAAAACAAGTCTGTTCTCTCTTTCTTTCCCTATTATTTGTCTTTCAAGAAAAAGCGTTTTCTGTAAAGTAAATAGTTGATTTGAAAGATCCAAACATCTAAGTTCTAGAGATTTCTTTTCTTCAAAGCTTTCAGGTTCATCATTTATGTTATATGACAAAACAGTAAAGATAACTTCTTTTTCAATATAAAAAAGAAGTTGATCTTCGTTTCTTATTTCTTCAACATTAAAAATTATATTCCTTTCGAGCTCCATGAGTTTTTGTTCAAGAACCATTGGTGGAAAATACCTTTTTCCTTCCAAAACAGATTTTTCAGGATTATCCTTTTGAGTATTTTCTTTTTCCTCTGGTTCTTTAACAATATAACTCTCAAAATAATCATTTGGTAAGGTTTTTTCATTATCTAATGCCTTGGCATTCTCTGGACCATACCAAAAAGGAAGTTGCATTCTAACAGTGATTTTTCTTTTTGTTTCTTCCTCAGCCTTTTGTTCTTCCTCATGAAGTTGTTTGATTTGATAGCAAGGATGTGTAACAGGCATAAACCATTCAAATTCATACTGAGTGGGAGTTTTAGTTATGGCATTCCTTAGGTACTGAGGATTGTCATATCCAATACCCCACTTTGCGTTATAGTATCTGAATTTGTTTGGCTTATTCATTTGAATTGTTTGTTCTGTTTGACCTGCTTTGTACAGTTTATCTTCCAGATCTTTGATATTTTCACTCAGCTCTTCATTTCTTTCTTTATAAGCATGTAAAAGACTTTCAAACTCGCTATTCTTTATTTCTGAACTCATTAATTTTTCCGATAGTTCAGATACTCTATCTTGAAAGTACGCATGACCAATATCGAATTCAGTCTTTTTCTTTTTCAATTCAGTAATTTGACTGTCTTGTTCTATTAGTCTTTCCTTTTGAGTTGAAATTATTTCATTAGCAATGTTCTCATCAGCTTTTAATTCTTCTAACCTTTGTGTTAAGCATGCTTGTTTAGAAATAAATTGATTATAGAAATCGAAATATACCTGTTCTGAAGTAGACTCTGTTCCTTCATCATTGGCTTCTTTGGTCATGAAGCACATCTTTGTTTGAGCAGTAGTCTCATTATTAGCTTCATCATCAGAATGATCAAGCCAGTAATCCTCTTCTACCTTTAGTGCAATACCCGATTGCTTCTTTTCAGCAAGCAACAACTTGTTTTTGTAGTAATTGGTATCTTTCACTATCTGCTTCCAGCACTCCTTCGCGAAATGACCAGGTTTCCCACAGTTGTAACAGGTCTGTAGTTCTTCCTTTTTCTCAAAAATCTTTTTCTCCTCTGGCCTCTTGTAATCATTTGGCCGTCTATACTCAGTAGGCCTTTTATACTCTTCCGGCCTTCTGTATTCTGCTCTTTTGCTTGATTCAACATGCGCCCTATGCTCAAAGTTCTTTGAGCCCGACGCATACCTCTGATTATTAGAACCAGGACTTTTCCCAAATTTTCTCTGAAAAGAACTGGTAAGCAGAGCCAGAGAATCCTTCATTCTCTCTATTTCTTCTATCCCACTTGCTTCCTCCATTTCTCCTTCAGACTGGTTCTCCTCATCCTGGGAGTATCCTCTGCTTGAAATCAACGCAAGTGGATCTTGCTCTTCATCCTTCATCCCTCTTTTATCTTCATTCTTCACTTTCCTATTCTTCTTCACTTTCTTCGCTTCAGCATCATCTTCATCCTGCTTCAACGTTTCAAACATCTGTTGTAGAGGTAATTCTGATAGCTTAGCATTCTGCTTCATTCGGTGAGCGTACTTCTTCCATTCTGGTTGAAGAACGGTCAGGAATTTTACGTTGTGCTCAATAACCTTCCTCTCTATTTTGAATCTGCTTAGCTCATTCAATATTGTGGTGAAGCGTACATAAGCAGAGTCAAGAGTCTCTCCTTCTTTCTGTTTGAAGCATTCGTATGAGTTGATGATGGTTGAGATTTTCATTTGATTCTCTACTTCAGATCCTTGAAATAACTTTATCAGTTCATCAAACATGGCTTTACCAGATTGATTTTTGCTGTCTACCCTCCGATAGACATTATCGGTCAAGGCCTGAATAATTAGAGATTTCGCCATTTTATCTCCTTGGTACAATTTCTTCTGTTCAACAGAGTAGTGAATCGGTAGAACAGTAACAATATCTGGAATTGGATCACCATCAATAGCAATCCCTCTTCTTGTTATAGGCTTCATTGGTCCATTATCTAGAGAATTGATAATGAATTCTCCGTTCTCTTGTCTATCTACCCAGTCTAGGAATCTGTCTTTCCAAATTTTGAATTCTGATGTAAAGAGAACCGGAGGTTTGTCTTTGGAACCAATGGATAGCACATCTCTTGTAGTCATTTAATTACTTGTCTGATCGTTTTATCTCTTGTTCAGTAGCTTTCTTTTTCAACAAACTCTTTCTGTCTCTGCCTTTGTATGGGTTGCGAGGCTACTGTTTGCGATGCAACAAAAAGTCTCAACAATCTGTTGCGAGGCAAACAAAGTATCGCAATGAAATTGGATCGCAGTGAACAATTGCGATCGAAACTAAGTCTCGCAGTCAACAATTGCGAGGCAAACACCAAACCAACAAATCGCAATAACAGATTGGATTGCGAGGCAAGAAACAGATCGCAATTAAAAATTGCGAGGATCGCAGTCCAAAGATCCTGAAAGTTGCGAAGCTCGCAGTCCAGAATTTTAGAAGGTTGCGAGGCTCGCAGTCTTAATTTCTAGAAGATTGCGAGGGGTTTGAATCTTGCGAGAGATATGAATATTAGTTGGTTGCGATGGTTATGATGATTTTTAAGCAGATGTTCAAATGAACTCAAAAATGCTTGAAATTTTGAACGAGTGTTCCTGGGTAATTTCTGGGCACTTTTATAACCTTGAGTTTTGTCTAAAAACCAACCTAACCTTGATTTGATGAGCAAAACAGTGAGTTTTACTCAAAACAGAGACTTCGTGAAAAACAGAGAAGATGCACGTATTGATCTAATTTCCTGGTGATATGCGGAATTAAATACACAGGAAATTTCTATTTTCACTTCTTGATCGATTCCAACCACTAGAAGAACTCCAGAGACCAAAATCAACCAAAAAAAAATTGAACTTGAAGAATACAGATACGTACAACTTTTAAGAACAAATCTGAACAAAATGATATTAAGCTCTGATACCAATTGTGATCCCACAATGACAAGTAATAAGAGTAAATACACGATATATATGAATCAAAGAAGTACACCTCTATATATATGATTGAAGAACTTGCAGCTTACAACTTCACAGAAGGTTGAGAGGTTTACAAAGTGGAAGGAGGCTGCGAAGATAGAGGCGTGTGTATTTTGTATGTTGAATGTTCTATGTTGTGGTCTGACCTAAAAATACAGATAGTATACTATATATACTATTCCAAGTTTGACAACATGTCACATTTGGTCCCTCAACTATAATACTACATGGTACAAGATAATGTAACATTAACAATAAAAGCGATCCGGAAACCCATCATTCACTTATCCGGAATCTTCGACAAAACCCTAAACCTCTCTCGTATTTCTCTCTCGTTCGGCCTATCTCGCACTCCTCGAATCGGACTCAGTTTTCGCTCCAACACAAGGTATGCTACTCTAATCCATAGTTCGATCATCATTAGACGACTTTCAAGCACTCCATCACTCGAATCGACCACACATTTGGTCGATTGATCTTTTCTGAATACCCACGATGAGTCTCTACAACTTCGGGTCAATCGGTGTAGTTCAGGTCGTATTAGTTGAGTCTGTATGTTCATATGCTACCATCGACAATCCTTGAATGTGTTAACACATGGTCGGGACTGTAATTTGCTCACTTGATGATTTTGGACGTCGTCCGGACACACTCTTCTTGTCCGGAAACTATCAAGGTGATGATGTTTTGTCCGGAAACCTTCATATTATAGATATTTTATCCGGTAACACTCAACGTCCGGAAAACCTAGTTGTCCGGGAACCTCAGGGTTTCCGGTAAGTTCAACTACCGGATAGTTGAGGTGTCCGGTACTTTATTTGTCCGGTAACCTAAGCCATCCGGAAACCATTTTTGTCCGGAATCCTCATCTTGTCCGGACCCTATCTTCCTATCCGGAAACTGCTGATGTCCGGACACCTTTTGTTCGGATAGTATAGTTTGTCCGGAAAGTTGTGTGTTTCATTGTTATGTCCGGACACCTCTGTGTTTGTCAGTTAGGTACCTGTTTTTATCACTACCAGTCCTCAATCTGTATCAGATTGAGCCACTTAATGCAAAGGTACGCGTCGTCACTTGTTCATCCGCCTCGAGTACTAACTTGGGTCATTTTTTCATATATTCCATGGCGGATCAAGAACAACAGCAACATCCCGAAGAATAAATTCCTCCCCAAGAGGATTTTATCGATGCAGAAGCTGATAATGCTTTGGTCGACCCTAACCATGGCATTGAATTGGTAGCCAACAATCACCAACTGGACGCAGCTGAGTTCAGATCGCTAGAACAACATCGGGTAATCGTGGACATATTACTTCGTCACCCTCTACGTGAGGCCCTCACTGCCACAGCCGACGTCCCGTTACTTTATGTGTATCAAGTGTGGCTTTCTACCCAAGTTATTACGGCGGCCAATTCACAGACCATCACGGCGCGGATAGGCAACCATCCTTTCTCGCTCACATCTGACACATTTCGTCGCCTACTTTCACTTCCAGAAGCAAATGCCGGCGGACATCAACGCTACGACCCTGCGCTCAATGACCAGACCCTATGTGCTCAAGTACGTGCTCTCGGATACAACCACGCTCTTGATCGACCTTCAGCATTCACGCGCAAATATATGGTGCCCATCTGGTACACCTTGTTCACCATACTGAACATGTGTCTCTCGTCCAGATGGAAGGGAATAGACCAGTGCACTGGCGACTTCCTTCGTTTATTCCATGTCGTGTGCTACAACAGACACGTCGACTTCGCTATTATTATCTGGCGAGAGCTGGTGCAACCTATTCGACAAATTGGAGGTTCGAAGCAAAAGAAGTTCCTCCCTTACCCTCGATTCCTCTCACTGGCTGTGCGCCAACACATGGACGCGACGCCTTAACCATCCGGTATGCCTCCCTTTCCATTTACAATATATGGTGATTCGAAACCCGTCCAACGCCATAGCCATGCCATTACCTGAAGCCCTACTGGCACACGCGGATCCCGCTGCACCGAGTGTAGTTGCTTATAGGCGAGAGTTAGGGAATACCATGGTCCAGCCAGCGCCGGAGATACCTCCCTAGGGACATAGAACAGAGGGACGTGAGGGTCCTAGGACCAGAGGAGGAAGGGCCCGGGCAGTTGGGGCTCCCGGGCGGGGTGTGTTGAGAATTCATGCGAGGGGAACCGGAGCGGGCGGTGCAGTGGATACGCGTACCAGTACTTCCCAAGCCAGAACATCATCTCGACCCATGCTCCATCATGACTCCGAGCCCTATTTATCTGACCCACCTTCACCTACCCAACACGTTGAAGACGTGGGATCCGACTCCACCGAGTCCGATACGACCCGTGCTATACGGATTTCCTTAATACCTACAAGTATCGGACTAAACCCAGACTTTACCAAAGGCATCCATGTCGATTCACCTCCACCACCTCTGATCCCTACTGCTCAACCTGATATGGGAGATACAAGGAGAACCGAGGGAGTATTAGGTGATGAGTTAGAACATGTGAGACGGAGGGAATTACGGTCGAAAGCGAACCAAGAAAGATTGAGCCGTAAAGATAAAGAGGCTACTGAGCGAATCCAACCAAGTGTCATCCGGGTAGCCACATCTGCTATCCCGTCTCATCCATTGGGACGGGGTATTGAAGAATCCACCGTGGACCCAGCGGCGCAATTGCACAACCTCTTCAGCCACTCATCCGTCTTTCAAAAGACGGGTGTTTCAACTTCTCACGGGGATCAAGCACAACTTCTACCGGTCTCTCAATCGGAGAGTACTGGTATTGAAACAAGAGACCAGCCTCCCCCGGTCTCGACTTCTTTCAGTGCACCATTGAGTCTAGAGCCACTTGAATTATTACATTCTTCGGCTAGGACACAGGATGAGACTCACCAAATCGATGCTCTTCGTGACTTGATCGGAACTTCCGTAGCGTCGTCGCCTTTAAGCGGAACGCAAGGATCGGAAGGAAATCCTACCACGGCTATCCCTGCGCCAACCGTGAACGTAGGTGGCTCTGCCTCTAAGGTAGATGCCTCAACGGGTAATCTAAGTGATCCCGGAGTTACCTTACCCGACTTTGTGTCACAAGGGTCCCTGGACAGCACCCTCAAGGCTGTCCGCGAGGCAATGGCGGAGCGCCTGACCACCGAGCTCGACAAGATTAAAAGCTTAATCATAGGTAAAGAGAAGATAGTCGATTCTGAAACTGCACCTACACCTCCACCGGCTCCCGTTCAGCCAAATTATTCGGTGGATACCTTGAAGACTATGCTTCTGGCTCAACTGCTCCAGAACGCCGAAACTGATGCCACTACCAAAGCATACCTGATCTCCGTTCTGAAATCACAGGTCAATGCTCCTTCGTCATCTGTTAAATCATGATTGGACCAGCTTGACTCGACTCTTAGGGACTTCCAACGAACAATCACAACACTGTCCGAGAGATTCGCCTCACTTGAAACTACTTGCAAGAGTCAAGCTGGCGGACTCAAAAGAAGGCCCGATGACTAGGATGATCCTGATCACCGTGAGGGGGAGAACAAGAGACTACGTTTATCTGAGTCTGCCCCAATCATTTCTGAAGCTATCGTGGTTCAACAGGAACCCTCAACTACGGCAACTACAACCGAAGCTGCACCCGAAGACGAGTTGCCTTTAGCCGAGATGGTACAGGATATGGACATCTCCGATGACGAAGACCCGACGGTTGAAAAGCCTGAGGGAACAACACAGGAATTGGTCAACTTTGATACATCAGATGGATCTTCACTCAATCTTAATGATCCAAACACACAGACCGACCCGGAGACCGAAGATGCATGGTATGAAAAAGCCGCTAGTGCCGTAAATCTCCAGGTAAATCTGGTCTTCCCAACTGATGAAGACGACAATGTAGACTACGACCAGTTTCTGCTTCAAAATTTGTATGGTACTCCAGGTCACTCAGCTCAAGCCGCCAAAACTTCTGCAAGACCCGAATCTACAACTGTTGATATTCCGACATCTCCTCAACATCAACCGACAGCTTCTGATCTTCCTCCTCCTCAACAACAACAAATCAGTTGGGAGAAGATCACAATATTCATTCCTCACCTGGAGGAATTCCTGAAAAGGCTGTTTATTCACAAGCTTCGCACCATCGAGCCTACTTTTTGCATTGGTATTTATAGTTCCCACTCTAAATACCAAAGCCAGTACATAAACACAATGAAGCGGTGTCTGCCAGTTAGCCAAGTCCGAACCAAGCATAAGATCACCGAAGTGCTGAATATCCAAACAGGCAGAATTCTGAAAGTTATGTTTCCCATCTTCACCGTCCGGCGAGAAGACGGAAATGAATGGCGATTCTCTAAAGCCGACTTCCAACACCTCCGACCGTTCGACTTCTATGCTATACTGAAAGACCTCCGAACCAGAACTATCTGACCGCTTCAAGTAACCAAAGCGCTCGAAGCTGTTCGTCGATTCCTAGTCCGTACCATCATGATGTCTTATCTCACGAATTTCCAAATGGCAATCGAGAATAGAGCAAAGAAGGTAAACCTGATTAAGCCGAATCTGATAGCGCCCGAGTTGAAGATGTATCCCGAGAACGCACTGCTTCTGGAACCATAATTTGGGATTGTCTACATCAACGAACATAAAGAAAAGAGATTTATGCGCTTCAGTCAGGAAGACAGATTCTGCGACGGCACGCTCTTCAAAGTTGAAGATGCTCTTCGAAAAATCATCTCTTACGAATCTGAAAATCGAAGGCTCTCGTATGTTCCCAATCCGAATGAAACTACTACTCGGAAAGCCTTAAAAGTGGTTGAAGAACGCATCGACTATCGTCGCGCCATCCGAATGTTCGAGATACACTTTGCGCTGCGGAAAAGATATGTCGCGAACTGGCACCAACTCGAACTTCAATTCAAAGGGGGAGATTGTTAGGGTCAATTTATGTTGAATAGAAGTTCAGGGGCTGAATTGTATTGGTTTAAATTGAGCCTAGTTAGTGAACGGGCCGTGGGCTTGTTAACCACAGGCCCGCCATATATAATGTTTTGTTTTAGCCATTGTTTAGGCTAGTTGTTCATTTTAACTTTCCAAAGCTTATTGTAATTCTCTCTCAATATTAAAAGTAAAGTGGATGACCACTTGAAATCATATCGCGTGTTATTATCTATTGATTTCTTATTGTTCGTTGCACGGATCTAGAACTCACAAAAACGAAACAATTTTTCGATGGTTATACTCCGTTTGTACTTCAATTTTTGTTGAAAATCATACATTCATTTAGCGTGAGAACTTAAGCGTTTCATTCAAAGATTGTATATATTTGTTCATATAAACAAAAGATCCAATTCTTTGATACCCTAACCTTACATGATTATCTTTCATATTTGATCTGACTGATACATTGTCAGATTCTCAAACAAGTCTTTTGTATTCATTTCATTCTTTCAATATTCTTGTTGTGAGAAATCTTCAAAGTTCAAATGCTCAAATATTCATCATATTCTTGAGGAGCATACATTCTGATAACAATGTCATTTATTTACTGAGATTAATATTTGTTCCAGCTAAACGGTTGAACAATACATCTTTTTAGGACAAAATTTCATGGGAATTAGTGTGAGAACTTAAAAGAACTTCTATGTATCCACGTTAACCAGTGTTTCCTACCCAATAAGTTATCCTTGAGCGATTGAGGGGTGAGGGATCGAAATCAAAGAGTGGGGGAGATAAATCATCCGGTTGAGTACTCTCATTGTGCTGAGGTAAAATGAAAGAGAGAGCTTGGTTAGAAGTGAGCGAATGAAAAACAGAAAGAGGGTGTGAGAACAGAGTTAAAAGAATAAGATAACTCTGCACCAACCAATTTCTGAGTCGGGCAGCCACATTACTGATTGGTTCACATTCTTTGGTGACCATCATTGAAACAGGCAATTAGCCCAAGCCAACTCTTGCTTTAACCCTACCAGCTACTCATTTCTTTCTCAACAAAGAAATGTTTCAATTTTCTTGGGGATGCAGCATATTATCTATCTAATCTTCACTCGGAAGGTTTGGATATTGAAAAGAAGGAAGTTTGCCCCACCTTCGCACTTCAATCATGCACATTGAGTCCGTGCAAAACTTGTTGTTGTCTCAACAATTTACACAATTTGAGCTTATTATTCAAGCATAAGTTGCTTCAATCATTTCTACACTTGCACGTACACACAAGGAATATGTTTTCTTGTCATAACGTTCATAGAAATTTCTTAGTGTTTTTCGATGATTGAATGGAAGCCCTGGAGGAGTGAACATCAAAAAGCTCATTTCCAAAGTGCATTCGTTATACTAAGTGGCTTTGTGCAACTTACAAACATTTTAACTGTCTCATTCGTTGATTCAGGGTTACAACTTTCATATTATCTGAATTTGAAAAGATTCGGATAAACATTTTTGGAATTTACGGTTAAACAGATCAAGAGGAGGAGACTGTTTATGGTACTCAAAGAGAATGCTAAAATTGAACAAGAGTTTTGATGATCATGATGCTCACAATCATCAAAAAGGGGGGAGAAATATCAAACAGAAGAAAAGAATGAGATAATTCGAGTATTTCAATTTTCAAGAGTCAAAAAGATATTTGTCAAAGTCAAAGATAACCAAAGTCATAGAAAGGCAACTCAAGATGTTTCAAGATGTTCAAAGAAAGGTAAAATTTCAGAGTTCATTATTGATCAAATGTGTGAAGATACAAAGACAGTTCGTGCTTAAAGATAAATCGAGAATGTTGTTAAAGCTCAAAGCCAATTAAAACCTCAAAGCCAGTTCATGTTCAAAGACTGAAGAATTTATCAAAGCTCAAAGCTGCAAAGATCAGTGATTCGAAGAAATAAAGATTTTGTTTTGAAGACTTTGGCCAACACTACACAATTTGAAGTTCGTGTTTCAAGACTTTGTGACTATTTGTTTCTGAAGAACATAATGAAGTTTAAAGCTACCAAAGTGGATTCTTGATGATAAAGCTTATCTGAAGATTCGTCAAAGGTTAAAGTGTTGAAGATCTGAAGATCAAAAGAGCTAAAGATTGTCGTCATAATTTTTTAAATCTTGAATCCATAGGGGGAGATTGTTAGTACATAATGTATTCAAGATTTAGGATAATTACATTAGTCAACAATAGTCAAAGTCAAGGTATTTGTTAGTGAAGGTCAAAGGTATAAATAGCTAATTGTGAGGGATTTGTGCAGAGCACATTGTAGATATTGCATACGTGAGTGTATGTGTGTGTGAAAATAGAGATATGACCCCATGAGAGAGAATAGAGATCTTCATTCCAATATTGTATCAATTCTCTTCTCAATCTAGTTGCTATTGTGTTAATCATTGTTATCTGAAAACTCTCAAATGTGCATCTTCAAATTGATCTTTTTCAATGATTAGATACACACACACACACACACACACACATATAGTGGTTGGTTCAAACGAAAATATTAACTATTTAACAAAACACGATAACAACCGTTAATTTACATAATCATACATGATTCACGCGATTTTGACTTGCGACTTAAATCGCGGTTAAAGTTGTCCGCGTCCATTTTTTGTCGTTAATGTAAACTCACATGTAATTGTGCATATGATTTGTCGTTTTCATGTTTTCTTAAATAGTTAGCATCCTCGTTTGGACCTTCGATCCTTGCTCTCTCTCTCTCTCTATATATATATATATATATATATATATATATATATATATATATATATATATATAGAGAGAGAGAGAGAGAGGGCCCTTCTTTTGCTAACCAACCCATTGGTACTAACCGTGCTAACCAATCTCATCCGTCCATAATAAAGATCAACGGCATACAAAAAATCAGTTATTTTAATTGATTTAAAATTTGATTCAGGCGCTATTGTTAAGGTGCACATATGCACCGGGGTAAAAGGGTAAAAACACAAATAACATTAAAAAAGGCAATGTTTCAATGTGCTGATTTCACGGTAGCACGAACCAGAATTCTAGGATTATGATTTTGAAGCATATCAGAAATCTTCCAAAGCATATCCTCAAGATCGATAAGCCATATATTCTTCATCGTTGATTTTCTAGAGTTTATAAGAGCATTTGGTAATGGTTGTTTTGTATCGTCACTGCCTGTGCGAATGGATGGCGGTCGAGAGGTTGTTGCAGGGCGTCTCTTTTGTTTGCCTCTCACAAACAATTTGGATTCGACTTGGGTTTTGAACATGTGTTTCGATTTCGTTTATGAGTTTGAACCAGTGTTTCAAAATCTGCTTCCAAGTAAAAAGGGTAAAGGCAACGATGAAATTGGATCTGCTTTTCAGGAATTTTAGGGTTCTAGTATTAACACTGAAATTTAAGTAGGTTTTTAATGTTCTTACTGCTAGTTGTGGATGCCAGATTGATCAAGTAACAATGAATATGTAACGATTAATCCTTTATTGATTGAATATAGAGAGTTACAATATAGGAATGATGAACATAACTCTCTAATCTCTTTCACAGCCGTACTCAATATAATCATATCTCTAAAAGTCTCTAACCTAATAACCTATAAACAACACATTAAATACCAAGGGCTTGACAGGCCCAAGCCCATTAGCCATAAAGCCCATTATCTTGAGAGGCTTTACAAACAAATAAATAACACTAATTATTTCTTTATATCACTTTCTATTTTATAGGACTTTTAGTCCTAACACTAGTTCTTCTTGTTAATATTCATGTGAAATCGTTTTCCTTTTGTTGTGATTTCTAGTGAAAATGAAAGTGGTTTTTTTGTTGAATTTGTTTGTTCATTGTTTAGTAGATTTGATTATGGATAATAATCGAGATTATGGATAATAATCGAGAGTGAGGTTGGAGGAGGAGGAAGAAGGGATGAAGGAGGAGAGTAATTAGGTGTTAAATTTTCATGGGGAAGAAGAAGAAGATTCGTGTTTTGGTGGGTTTACGGTGAGATATGGAATATGCTGATACCAACACAATTTGGGAATATGTTGAGCCGTTGGATGGTTCTTGAAGTGCATATATGCAATTCTAAGAAGTGCATATATGCAATTCTATGATGTCCATATATGCAGTTTTAAATGCATATATGCACTTTTTTGATCTTCATATATGCAACTGATGTGCATATCTTAACTATGTAACAATGGGGTATATAAGGGTTAATGTGTGTAATTAGGGTTAAGGGAATCATTGCAATGTAGCCTCCATGGTGTAGTGTGTGTAAACTAGAGAGAGAACCATTCTCTCTCTAGGTGTTCTCTTCCATTTCAATAATACACCATTTAACCTTAGTATCTCATCTTGTTACTATCTCCATCAATATATGAATCGTTGCCTTGTCTAATGGGACTCACAGCATATATGCACATACACTGTGCATATGATTATTTTGTCATGTTGGTTTGATTATTCTTATGGATAGACGCTATTTTGTTTATGTGCACATAAACTGTCGTACTTATTTATTCAACAATATGATTATGTGCATATGTGCATTCTGGCCTGTTCGTTTGATTATTCTTATGTGTGCATATATGCACAATATATATCTCATCTGCATATATACACATCTGCATATATGCACGATGTCTCATCTGATGTGCATATATGCACTTCTTTTGACGAGTAATATGTGCATATATGCAGGTGTTGATGAGTAATAGATGCATACATGCATGTGTTGGATGGAGTCCATGATCGAGAAAAAAATTTGAGATGAAAAAGCTATGATTTAGGAACAAGAAAACGATTAAGGTTAATCTTAAAAAAAACACTAACTATCATAATTATCCTACCATGATAATAGGAAACTACCATAATTATCCTAACGTGATAAAAGAAAAGTAAATATATATTAAATAATTAAAATATAAAAACCCTAAACTACCCCTAATGAAATCAGATTATTACTGCTAAAACCAAGAAAATATCTTGATTCCTATTGGTCCAAATTGGTTAACACGGTTAATACCAATAGGTTGGTTAACAAAAGAATGAGACCCTATATATATATATATACACTCACATATATATCTTCAACATCTTACTTAGTTTGATGCTATTGATTTTAATTACAGGATTGTAGGTATTGTAATTTGTATGTAAAGTGTCTTGGAACACAAACCAGTAAACACAAAACTTGCAAGCAGTCATTCTTCTGCTAACGAGTTTTTGAACCCTTTACTAATTAAGGGCACAAAAGAAAGGCTAAACTTTCCTGTTAACCACGATGCTAGCTGATTAACAGAAAGAAGAGCCTTACTTCTTACTTCTAATTAAGATCATTAATTCTAGTCACCACTGATCACCTTGAGTGCTCTCAAGATCGAACTAATAATTATGAACAGTAACATTTGCAGAAAACCAACAATTTCTGTGTTAGAGAAATCTAGAGAGAGATAGAGAGCTTGGGGAATAGAAATTAACGAATGCGTGAAGAGATAAGGGGTGGAGTTGTAAGTGTATAGTACGTATTCTGATTATATATGTGACATCTCATTAATTTTGTACTTTGAATGAATAGTGGTTAACTATCTTTTCATGGTTTTCATCAACCATGATCATGCAGTGTCTTTTCAAATTTCAATTAACATTATACACCTAATTAGTATTCTACCTAGATCTGTCAAAATTAATCCCACCTAGTTAAGCAAATGTTTAATGTCGAAAAAGAAACTTGTGCTTTGTTTCCATTCCCTGTTTTACCCCATTGATCAAGACTGTAAACTAATATTTCATTCAAAAAACATACTAAAAGATACATCCTCTATAATGAGTGCAAAGGAAATTTTCTTTAGATCGCTTCAAATATCAGTAATGAACCTCCTAAAATAGATCAAGAATACTCTATATATGCAGCAATGGAACTTGGAACCAATTAAGCTAGTTCAAAATTCAACTATATGTATATAACAAGGATCGTCAAATACGCTAAAGAAAGAATTAATCATCAAAATCGAATATATATATATATATATAGGAACCTTATTTTGAGAAACTATAAAATTGTAAAAACCTTGAGAACTAGTGTATTTCATATGATTTTTTTGCATCTAAGATTAGAATTTAGAATAGTAATTAACATATATTTGTTTCACAATGTGCTCGATTCACAAAGTGCACATGTTTTAAGTGTTTGGGAAACAAAAAATACACATAAAAAGTTTTCATATTGTGAAACAAATACATATGAACAATCACATTGTGACAACCAAACGAATACATAAGGGTAAATTAGTAACTTTTTGCTTTGAATGACAACAAAACAAAAGTGTTTTTGTTACTATATTATTATCCAATCTTCCATCTTTTTTATCTCATCGATTTTATGTTACCCTCTCAACCCCGTACCTCTCGTCTCTCTTTATCAACACCATAGTCATTCCACCGCAACAAAGAACATAGCCGCCACATACCCCATATATATATATATATATATATATATATATATATATATATATATATACACACACATAGGGTCGGGTTCAAATGAGGAGCGTAACAATTTAAGAGAACGTGAGGAGCACCGCCCATGTACAAAATCACATGTGATTCACAACACAAACCGCGGGACAAACCGCGCGCTTTTGCAAACCGCGGGACAAACCGCGCGTGTCCAAAATGTTAATCACATATGATTTTTAGTCCTTGTGTTGTGAATCACATGTGATTTTGTACATGGGCGGTGCTCCTCACGTTCTCTTAAATTGTTACGCTCCTCACATGAACCTTCCTCCACACACATATTATTATAACTTTTCCTCAATGAGTCATATTCAACAATTTAAATTAGTTTATATACTAAAAACTAAGTAAGACTCCATTATTTTAGAAACGTCTAACAAATGTCGTGCATTAGACCATGGTATGCCATGGACTTAACACCATATCGAAAAAGAGCCTTTGAGCCACAACAAGATCACATAATCATCATATTTGTCGTTTTAACTTTTAATAAGTTGTGGTCATTAGGCCTGAGATCATGTGAGAAATATAATTTTTGGTGAGAATTGTGAGAAGTACTTTTGAACCGTTGATCACGTTTAATCAAATACCCTCCCATGAATTGCGGCTTAAAAGGGAATTGATCCGGTGCATCTTATCTCGGTGTATCTCATCCTAATATTCGTCCATTTCTCATCCAACGGTTGATAACCACTTCTCAAGCTTCTCACCAAATTTGGCACTTCCAAAACAAAAAAAAAACATCTTGGGCTTATTCCAACATATGTGTGTTAGATTGATAGTTAGATAAGTTCATAACTACTGTTAAAAGGTTGAGGCCAGGCCCAACAGTAAACATACAAGTTGTCACTAGCCACTTGGTAACAAGAATCTACAATTCTACATGTCTGCATGTTACAATCTTTGTTCATCACCAACAAAAACTTTCATCACCTCTTTCTTTACTTTCTTAATTACTTCTTTGGATATATGTGTGTGTATATATATATATATATATATCTCATGATTTGGACATCACACAAAATCGTTTCAGAATTTCATCACTTCAGCCTTCAAAAACCCATGTGGAAAATGGCTCATGATCACATGATATTTGAAGCTTTCATTTATATATATAGGGTAGGATTCTCTTATAATTAGTATAAAATAGTTTTCATGTTTGGTAAGAGAAGTACCATGATCAGTATGTTACCTAATTGTGCCCTAGACAAAAGATGACACAATAAGCAAGAGGAGAGAGATAAATAAGGATCTCAAAAGTATAGTACTCCTCTTAAACCCAAGGATTTTGATGAATCTTTTGCTGATCTTTACAATGTTCTCCTCAAACCCTTTTCCATATCTTCCCTCAGATGTCTTTCCTCCTGATCCCAACTCTTTCTTTCACCATGAAAAAGATGATTTTCACTTTATAAACAACGTCAACGATGACCCAATTATCTCCGGCGAATATATGTTTCATGCCCACAACAACACTACTACTCTCCCACAACAACATTTTGTTTGTCAGCAGCAGTTTTTTGAAGAATTAGGGTTTCAGAGTTGTGAACATGATGCTGATCTTTTAGGTTCTGTAATTTCTCACCATAACAAGAAAATTGGGAGCTCAAAGAAACATGGGCATAGTAAGATCTGCACAGCTCGAGGGCCTAGAGATCGAAGAGTGAGACTCTCCATTGAAGTCGCTCAAAAGTTTTTCAGTCTTCAAGATTTGCTAGGGTTTGACAAAGCAAGCAAAACCCTAGATTGGCTATTTACCAACTCCCTGCCAGCAATTAAGGAGCTGGTTGAAGAAACGGGAGATTGCTCATCTTCCACAGTTACTCATGATCAATTTAAACTGAAATTTCTTGAAGCCATTAAAGGAGGATCAGATGAGACAAACGGCAAACAGAAAAAGAAGTCATGTGTTGCTGTCAAAAAGAAGAAAACTAAGCAAAAATGCGAAACTGGATTTCATGTGAATGATAATGTTTCAAGAGAGCAGTCAAGGACAGAGGCAAGAGCAAGAGCTAGAGAAAGGACAAGAGAAAAAATGAGAGTTAAGAAGCTTGAAGATGATGGTTTGAAGGGATTAGTTCCTGATGGTTGTGAGCATTGTCAAGTAAACCCTTCAAATCTAACAGTACTCAAATCAGACTGTTGGAATGAAATTGAACCACAAATTGATGATTATAAAAACATAAGGTGGAAATGCATGATGGGTCCAGAAACATCAAACCAATCAACAGATTCAAGCTTTACCAATATCTAGAGTATTTCATGAAGGTGATCTGCAATTGGTACACTACATATATACTCAAACACATATATGTAGTACTAATGAGGTGGATGACTAATTTTACTTATCCTTTCTTTTTTCTTGATCACAGTAACTTCAAACAAGCTTCTGTCAAGCATATGGAGGAGTCGGAACAATAAAATTTTCAACGACAAGCTCCTGTCCCCCTGGGACGCCGTGAATGAGGTCCAATTCTTCTCATTTCTTTGGGTAAAAATTAGAGTTTAGATTGGGGAAGGACTTTAGGTGGGAAATTTGGTGTTGTAATCCTCGTCTTTGTTTCTCGGACTTCATGTAATCTAGTGCCTTGCTAGTTTTGCTTTTAATATATTTCCTTTTGGTGTTCAAAAAAAAAAGTAACTTCAAACAAGTGAGGATAAAATCATTAGGGGATCTTGATAGCAGGTGGAATTACTAAATGGTGGAGCTGGAACAATATTGTAATTTTTGACTAGGGTTCAACGGGTTGTGCAAAGTAATTTTTCGACCCCTAACTCCCAAAATTTCATTTTTAGTAGGATTGGTTTTGCCATCCAAAAGGGGGTTGCGGCACAGCTTGTTGCTCGTTTGCCTGCCATCTTATTGTAATTGGTGACTATGTTAAGAAATATTTAAGAATATTGTAATGATGTAAGTGTTATATTTTTTGTTAATTAGTTAGTTCCATTTGACTACTTCTAATGAATCTTAATTGATCTGAAGATACAGATCTGACTATATATAACATTAAAAACTAGCCTTTGGCTTCATATGAGCATCCCCAGAACCCAATTTACAATCTTGAGGAAAATATATCCAAGTCTAGTCAACGTGAGACTCTAACAATAACAAGTAGACATGATTGAATTTTATCTTTAATATCAAAGACTATCAGCAACTGTGTCAGCAAAAATCATTTCCTCTTCCTTCTTTTGGATGTCCTTAAATTACCATCAAAAGACTTTGGTGGCGGTTGATTTTTAAGAGGTCTGAAGCCTGAAGTCTTATTTCACTTTTGATTAATAAGAGGTGGTGCTTTAAGAGGTTATAAGACATTAGGTTACCTCATCTAATTTCAGACGTATTCCAGACTTAAGAGCCTCTGAAATCTAGAAAAAGAAAAAAGAAACGGTCTGAACGTAAAAACGTCAGACTTCAAAGGTATTAAGAGGTTTTTAAAAAACCTCTGACCGGTTCTGCAAGAATTGTTAACTAGAACCTAGGTAAAAAGTGCAAGTCTTAACTTGAAAGAACTATCACTGTTTGATTGAAATCTCTTAAGTATCATATCGTGATTTAGTGACGAAAAAAATGGTGCTGCTTCCATGAACCAATAAAAGTAGCAAACTTCAGCAATAAGGATCGCCCAGCACCACGATTCCCGATCGACTCACCTTCTTTATCTTTCTTTTCTTTAAACTAGGCAATGGGACTGCAATCTCAGCAGCAGGCTTAATTACCCAAACCTTAGCAGGGAGGACCAAAGGGACTTACATGTGGCCTGTGGGATATGTTATACTCTGGTCAAATGATTATAGTTTTTAGAATCTACAGGTCTTCAAATCATTCATTTGAAAAAACTGAAACCCTTCTTATATTATTGGTTGTTGTCAAAAATCGAAATTCTTGATCAATGAACAATATCACCTTTTAGTTCAATAAGATACCAAGATCTGAGGGAAGGGAAGGATGGAGTTTCTGAAAGACCAAAACTACTAGAGGAACATACTAAAATATACAAGGAAAAGGGCAATGGAAAACAGTCTGATCTGAAGGTGAACATTGTAACCAATTGGCCTGTATATTATTAAAGACAAGAAAATGGCTATATCTACTGGATTGATACTAAGGAGAAGAATATTGTCTAAGAATGTGCCACCACATAAATCCTTGATGCTTATCTGAAAACAAATCAACATTATCTACAATGGTTAGTAAGACACATATTTGAGATATATGCCACAGAATGTGATAAGTGGTACATATAAAGAAGTTGTAAGAATATGTGTATGATTTCATATTCATGGTCTTGATCTAATTGAAACTTCTGATATGTGCATGTGACAATATGTGATTAGACCAGAACAAGAAAACACTACTTCACTTATCTCACAAATCCAAGTACTGAAAGAATCCAAATATATTTTAAACGAAAGGGACATCGTTGAAAGTGTGAAGTATGATGGGATCCAAAACATGAGATATCTAACGAATGTTTATTTTGTTTCGGGTTTAATTTTGGACTATCAGATATTAGTTTATGACTTACCTCATATTTTATCTAGGGTTTGTTTTGTTGTTCTCTTTTCGCTAGCCTCTTGTAAGCTTCTTAATGAATTGTCGTTCAAAAAAAACATGGGTGAATATCAATTAGGGTTCATGATGCACGCTATATATTTCAATTCTGGGAAGGCGTCTCGCCTCAATGCAATTCTATTTTTTCCCCCAAAAGTAATTAACTAATAGTATTCAAGACATTTAATAAATTAAATTGACCACGTATTAGGGGGTATTCAGTTAAGAATTGGGTAAACCAAAATATATTTGAGAAATGAAGATAGATAATTGAGGGAATATGTTCCTCAAAATTTTTGAACGAAAAAATCTTTACACTTATAAACTCGTTAGTTTATATTGATTACATAATTCTCATTTTCAAGGTCCAAGAAAAGAATTCGGCATATGTTTACTTGAATTATCATTGACATCATAACAAGCGCAATCACTAGCCACATGAATCGATAGGAAAAAAAACATTTGAAACCAAAAGTAAGACAAGCAATTCGCGATCAACTCATCCAAGCTCATCGATTGCAATCACCCTCAAGGTACCAAAACAAAATATTTACTACAAGCAATCAATGTTCATACATTAAACTTTCAGTTCGTACAAGCAATTAAAGCTCAAAATGAACACAAAAAGAATACTCAATTTTCGAAAAACTAGCCCTAACATGAACACGGCAGAGTGAGATGTGAAAGAATTAAGAATGTTTGACAAACTAGATGATAAATTACCTGATTAATGTGTGTAGAAAGTCAAATCTTTACACTATTGACCTATCAAAGCTTAAGCCGAAGAATGACATGTGTTTGATGACTAAGGCAACAATGGAAAAGAGTTGGTTATGGCATAGACGATTATCTCATCTCAATTTTCGTTACATTCAAAAGCTAACGTTGGGTGATTTAGTTATAGGTCTACCGGTTCTGCAGTTTGAGAAAGACAACTTTTGTACTGCTTGTGAGAAGGGGAAGATAAGGCGAGCTCCTCACCCACCAAAACCCGAACCCAGCACACACAATACGTGTTAGTCATTGTCGATGAAGACTCAGAGCATCAGTGTCAAACGATACGTGTTAGTCATTGTCGATGATTATTCGAGATACACATGGGTCAAATTTCTACGATCAAAAGACGAAACCCCTGACTTGATCATCTCGTTAATCAAACAGCTTCAAGTGAATCGTCAACAAACAGTTCAGACTGTTAGGTCAGATAACGGGACAGAGTTCAAGAACAAGACTCTTGATGATTTCTTTAAATCATTAGGAATATCTCATCAATATTCTGCGGCTAGAACATCTCAGCAGAACGGAGTCGTTGAAAGATGGAACCGCACACTTGTTGAAGCCGCCAGAACGATGATGTCTTATGCTGATCTACCTCTGTTTCTGTGGGCTGAAGCTGTTTCGACGGCATGTTATACACAAAACCGTTCTATTATCCATCGTCGGTTTGGTAAAAATCCATATGAACTGATTAATAATAGAAAACTTGTAATACACTACTTTCGTGTTTTTGGATGCAGGTGTGTTGTGCTGAACGACAAGGACAACTTGAACAAATTCAGTCCAAAGGGTATTGAGGGCGTTTTCATCGGTTACTCGCTCACGTCAATAGCATACAGAGTCTATCTCAAGTCTTCCAGAACTGTGAAGGAAAGCATAAACGTCAGATTCGACGAAACTTAAGACTTGGCTTCTGTGCAAAATAGTACAGAACCCGCAATATCAGGAATTCTAGCATCTGGACAAATCCATCCAATGATGACTAGATCTTCAAACAAGGATCAAGCTTCCACTTCAATCTCTAAACCTAATGATCTTGATTTATTGTTTGAATATTTTTATGATGATTATTTTGGTAATGATAAACCTTCTTCATCTATCACTAACAGGAGCAATGATGCCACACCACCAGCTAATGCTACATTGTCAGGGTCTTCACCGGTACTGACTACTCCTACAACTGGTGCAACAACTCCTGCATCGTCTTCAAGTAATACGCATATGGCATCTCCACAAGCAATACAACGTGAATCCACGAATGGTGCTTCTTCGTCGGGTACAACTTCTAACGTCAATGATGATGATTCTGCTAACATACCTGAGTCATCTTCTGAAGCAGATCCGGAGGCAGTTCCTGTTGACTCTTTTGTCAATGAACCCGCCCCACAACCGAAACCAACCTTGACAATAGAGTTGAATTTTGATAAAGATCCCACCTTAGTGGATCCCAATTGTGATCCCACAATGACAAGTAATAAGAGTAAATCCACGATATATATGAATCAAAGAAGTACACCTCTATATATATGATTGAAGAACTTGCAGCTTACAACTTCACAGAAGGTTGAGAGGTTTACAAAGTGGAAGGAGGCTGCGAAGATAGAGGCGTGTGTATTTTGTATGTTTAATGTTCTATGTTGTGGTCTGACCTAAAAATACAGATAGTATACTATATATACTATTCCAAGTTTGACAACATGTCACATTTGGCCCCTCAACTATAATACTACATGGTACAAGATAATGTAACATTAACAATCTCCCCCTTTGTACCAATGTAGAGCCATAAGCTTTAGACATTCATTGGAACCACTTGTGTCTTCCGAAGCCCGAAAATCAACTCGAATCTTCTTAGCGCGTTCCGGTAGTCTACTCGATATTTGACGGCATCCATTACTTCCTTTATCAACGCCTTTTGTTTCTTCGACAGCTTCTCTTCTCCTTTAGCATCCAATCGTAATCTGCTCACTAGATGAATCTGAATCATCTTGAAAGTTCCGTCGCTGAATTTATTTGCATCAGTGACTCTCATGAATTTCTTCTCTGAGGCTGAGTCAATGAACACAACTCCAAGATCTGGTTTGCTCAGCACGGTGTAAGCTTGAACACTCTGAATATCTGCCAGATCTAGATTCGGAGGTCTGATGTTGACTCGTTCTTGACGCGCTTCCAAGGCCATTTGAAAATCCTTAAGATATGAAAACTTCAGGATGTTCTTCATGTACCTCTTCAGACTTTGATAAGCATCTGACCATTCTCCCTTCTTTTTAGGATCTCGAGACAGGATTTCATACAAGTTGCAAACGTCATTGAGCTGTAGTTTCTGAAAATCTGCCTCATTAAAGACTAGTTCTGAATCATCTGATCTCTGAACGGTAAATACTGGGTACCAAACCTTTGAAAGCTTTCGCGATTCTATCTTCAGTACTCTTCTGATCGGTTTGTCAGACTTTATTGCATTGGCGTTCAGCGATTCATATCTCATGAAATAGAGATATTCAGTTCTGTGCTTTTCTGGCCAGTCTTCAATCCCGTAGACTTTTTCCCAAGAGATTGGCTGCATGACCCTTACAAACATATTGCTTCGTAAGATTTCCTGAAAGGGAGTCATAATTCTGACTCGTAGGCCAGTCGCCACAAATCCTGGTTCATTCTGGATAATGTCTTGGAGAAGTCTGATTTCTGCTTGAAGCTTTGGATCTCTGAGATGTTCAGCAGGTTGTAGGTTGATAACGATCGGAGCTTGCGGTTGAATTACTTGAGCTTGAGCTGGAGTTATTGAAGTATCTGTTTGTTGAATAGAAGATCCTGGAGCTTCAGTCTCTGAATCTAGAGCAACCATCATAGTATCAGAAGAATCAAACACATTTGCAATTTCTTGCTTGATCTGCACCGTTGTTCGTTCGGGCTCTTCATCTGAATCTATGATTATAACGTCTGTCGTCCAATCATCTTCTGTTCTATTGTCACTAGCCGAAGGCTTTTCAACCCCAGCTATGACATCAGCTAGAATATCGAGATTCTCTGAGTCAGTGGCTCCTTTACTTGTATCCTCGGACGCTTTACCGGAAGATGTCTCAGTTTCTTTCTCTACTGCAGTGCTCTCAGAAGCAGCAACTGTACTTGTTCCAACACCTGTACCTGTACCTGTACTCTCCCCCTCATGGTGATCTGGATCATCCTGATCATCATGTCTTCTTTTCTGAGCGGTTTCAGCTTGAACACCACAAGCCAGTTCGACTACTTCGACCCTTTTGACAATCGAATGAAAGCCAGCCAAAAAGGAATCTGCCATGTTGGAGATTGAGGTATTTAGCTGCTCAAATTGGGGAACAAGCAGTGGATTTGTGGTTGATGAAGCTTGAGGCGGTGGTGGAGGTGGAGGTGCGGTTTGTTGACGAAGCAAGCTAATAAGATCGACATCCTCGCCTGGTCTTGGATCGTGTTTGGCAAGAAGTCGTGCAAGCAGCTCTGACTTGAGTAGATCTTCAGGAGCAAGATTTAACGGGATCGATGTTGGATCTTGTTGAACGGGTTCGGCTCTAGTCAGTTGAGGTTCAGATGTAGAAGATTCAGCCGGTCCTTTACCTTTCACCGCTCTGATTACATCATCACTTAATTTCTGAAACTCTGCTTTCATTTTGTCAGTATGAGCCTGATATGTGTTGTCGATAGATCTGACAAAATGCTTTAGTAGAGTAAGTGGCACGAATCTATTCGGAGGAGGGCCAACCAAACTAAACGCTCGTTCGAGATCAGCACTAACACCCAGACCACTTAGGTTACTGGTTGAAGTATCGGTTGAAGCAACCGTACTGCCTGTGTTCAAAGCTGGCATAGAGTTAGCAATGACAGGACTTCCACCCGATCCTCGTGACGCACCAACAAAGGGTGGCACTCTGGGTGTTCCGGTTGGGGCACGAAAGCTCCCAACAAGGTGTTGTTCAAATAGCGGTGACCTAGGAAAAGAAGTTGTTCCAAAAGGCGCTAGACTCGATGTGCTCTGAAATGAAGTCGGTGGCCGGGGCAGGGGCCTACCTGTTTCAATACCAGCGAACACCGAATGTGTTGCCGATAGACTTTGTGCATATTCCCCTGTGCTGAATGAAACACCGGCCTGTTGAGAGACCGATGAGTGGCTTGGTGGGGGTGTGCACTGCATGGTTGGGCGGACCATGGCTGTTTCAATGCTCAACGGCGACGAACGCACGTTGGCAGAAGATGTGGTTGCCCGGCTTGGATCGGCTTGGGAAGAGTCGGTAGTTATAACTTTTTCCGACTCTTTCACATTTTTGCTCATTTCTTTTCTCCCTCTTGCCTCACCACTAAGTACATTTTCTTCATCTACGTCTACTTCTTCGTGTATAAGTGAAGTATCAACAGCAGCAACTGTAGAAGTAACCATAGGTTCTGGTTGTCTAGATGAACCTGCACCAGGTGTTTCAACTCGAGGCCTTTTTCTTGTTTGCCTTGGTAACAAGTTTACATCTGGATCTGAGTCATATTCATAATCACCAAAATCAACTAGAGGACTGAATGGTTCTGTTCTTTGGCTTGAAGAAGATGTTGCTCGATCGCCAGAGCGTGAAGATGTAGCACGACCAGTACTTCGAGTCCTACCCCCCACTCTCTTTCTTGTTGTTCTTCTCACCACTCGTTGTTCAGGAACCCCTTGTTCCTGAACCCCCTCGACAATAGGACCCTCACCACCTACTGGGTTTGCATCTTGGGCAGGTCCAACCGGATCTGGCTGGTCCATTAATGCGTTTTGCTCCCTATACTGAATCACTACCCAGCTAGCCTGGTCGGCATAATTCAGTACCTCTGGTCGAATAACGGCGGTATGTACGAATGGTTCATGTGCTGGCGGTACAAGGCGGTGCATCCAGCTTGCTGGTCCTCGCTCAGCTTCCTCTCTTCTTGGGATTTCCGGTCGGTCTTGCATAGCCTGATGAATCAGGATTTGGAAGAACCGTTGAAATGGCACAAAGTTGCGTCTCATTTTGGGTTTGAGCTGATCTGCAACAATTTCCACCATTTCATTCCAGATAAGGACAGCATAGTCTATATTGCGGTTGAAGGCGAATGCATGAAACATCTTTAGGATCGCTAGATTCGTCTTATCTAGGCCAGTATGCTTAGATGTCATGCAGCGATTGAGGATTGAGCATAGGGTGTACCACACCGGCGGTAGATGTTGTCTTCTGAATTGTGATGAACCGGTGAGTACGGGGACTCTTGGATCTTGATATCCAAGGCTGCGGATATCCGTGAATAATTCTTCAGAAACAGCTGGATCTTCGAAGTTGTCGCGTCTTGGAAGTTCGAGAGCACGACGTAAGCCTTGTAGTGTGATCCTTACTTCGAAATGGTCTATATTAGCATTGAATCGCTGTGGTCGAGCCGTAGGATTGAATCGGAGTGTGTGCCAAAATTGTTGTAAATAAATGGCAGGCACTCTCTCGACCCTTGTCAGTGCAGTGCGAATTGGATGACCACGGATGATCTCTAGAATTATCCGGTGAGAGAAGTTGCTTTCAAGATCCAGGTGATGATTATTTTCACGGATTGCTAGAAAGCTGGCCCTTGGCATGATTTCTTCATCCGGGTCAACAGCATTGACGGATGGATGTGAAGAGCGTTGCGAGGCGATGATGGTGTTGTCATCGGATGCATATTCAGCAGGTTGTTCAGCCATTCTGTCATGTATGCACACTCCCCCTCTTTTTGTGCATACTCCAATTCCTGTACTCCCCCTGAGACTATGAACAAGTCTTTTGCACACATAGATATCATCACAATTGTATCGATACGATAAAATAAACTTTGAAACATAACAAATACATGAAATTGAAATATCTTATGTTGATAATAGAATGTGATGAAAATATGAATGTATCAATTTAGATAGATTTATCTAGATTGAAAGATACATATTTCCATCCATTAAATGATCAAATTAGATATTACACTTTCATGTTCAACATGCCAAGCTTGGATATTAAGAAATTAAAGCGTTTTTCATCCAAGGCTTTTGTAAACAAATCGGCAAGTTGATGCTCTGTTGGAACAAAATATAATTCAACCGTACCTTTTTCCACATAGTCTTTTATGAAGTGATACCTGACATCTATGTGTTTGGTCTTTGTGTGCTGAACCGGATTTGCTGTAATGGCAATTGCACTTTTGCTGTCACAGTTGATAGGGATCTTCTCGTATCTGAAGTCGTAGTCCTGCAGTTGAGTCCTCATCCACAGAACTTGTGAACAACAACTGGCCGCAGCAACATACTCTGCCTCCGCAGTTGATGTAGAAACACAGTTCTGTTTCCTCGAAGACCAACTGACCAACTTTTCCCCTAAAAACTGAACATGACCAGAAGTGCTCTTCCGGTCTAGCAAACTACCTCCATGATCTGCATCTGAGTATGCAGTGAGCTCGAATCCTGATCCCTTTGGGTACCAAAGTCCAAGGTACGGTGTCCCTTTCAAATATCGAAAGATCCTTGTAACAGCACTTCGATGTGATTGTTTTGGTTGTGCCTGAAATCTTGCACATAAACATGTAGAGAACATTATATCTGGACGACTCGCAGTGAGGTACATTAATGAACCTATCATCCCTCGGTAGTTCTTGACATCGACATCTACACCGTTTGGATCAGGACCAACTTTTGATTGGTGAGCCATAGGTGTACCAATCGAAGTACAGTTTTCCATTTTGTATTTCTTCAAAATGTCAAACACGTATTTTGATTGGTTGATGAAGATACCTGTCGAGAACTGCTTGACTTGTAATCCAAGAAAGAAATTAATCTCTCCCATCATACTCATCTGGAATCTGGTCATCATTAAACCCGAAAACCACGTGCATAATCCAGGGTTAGTTGAACCAAAAATAATGTCATCGACGTAAATTTGTACCAAAAGAATATCACCTTCTTGTTCCAGAGTAAAGAGAGTTGTGTCAATTTTACCTTTTCGAAAGCCAGCACCAAGTAAGTAGGTAGATAGGATTTCATACCAGGCGCGAGGGGCTTGCTTCAGACCATAGAGAGCTTTGTCAAGTATGTAGACATGATCTGGATAATCTGTGTCCACAAAACCCTCTGGTTGAGAAACGTATACTTCTTCTTTCAAAACGCCGTTCAAGAATGCTGTCTTCACGTCCATTTGATAAACAGTGAAGTTTTTGTAGGCAGCGTATGAAAGAAATATCCGTATTGCTTCTAAACGAGCAACCGGTGCGTATGTCTCATCATAGTCTATTCCCTCCTGTTGCCTGTACCCTTTCGCTACAAGGCGTGCTTTGTTTCTTATCACAATCCCTTCACTGTCTTTCTTGTTCTTCAGGATCCATTTTGTACCAATGACCGTTTTACCCTTTGGTCTAGGAACAAGTCTCCATACTTTTAGAGCTTCAAATGAGTTCAGCTCATCTTGCATGGCAATTATCCAATCTGGATCTTCTAAGGCATGTTGAACAGATGTAGGTTCAACTTGACTAAGAAAGAGCGCAAATAGGACCTCGTTTGCCGTTGCCGATCTAGTTTTGACTGGTTCGTTGACTTGACCAATAACTTGAGTAATGGGGTGACTCTGCGTCCATTTCGTTGAGTGTGGGAGAGATGCAGCACTTACATTTGGATCCACCAAGGTAGGGTCTTTATCGAAGTTCAACTGTATTGTCAAGATAGGTTCCGGTGTTTTGACAGGTTCATTGACAGATGTGTCAACAGGAACTGCCTCCGGTTCTGCTTCAGAAGATGACTCTGGTATGTTTGCAGACCCATCATCATTGACATTTGAAGTTGTACCCGACGAAGAAGCACCATGTGTGGATTCACGTTGTCGTCTACTTCTCATGATGATTTCTTGTGTAGAACCCAAATGCCTGTCACTTGAAGAAGTTATCTGAGTCGTTGCATCTGTTGAGGGTTCCGATGAAGGACCCGACAACGAAGCCTGAGCTGGTGTTGCAACCTGACTCCTGTTATTTAAAGATGACGAAGAGTTATCATTATTAAAGTAGTCATCATAAAAGTATTCAAACAATAAATCAAGATCACTGGGCTTTGAGTTAGAAGTGGAAGCTTGATTCTTGTTTGATGTCCTAGTCACCATCGGACGTATTTGTCCGGATGCTAGGATCCCTGATATTGCGGGTTCTGTACTGTTATGGACAGAAGCCATTTCTTCAGATTCGTCGAATTTGACATTGACACTTTCTTTCACATTCTTTGAAGACTTGAGATAGATCCTGTAAGCCTTTGATGTGAGCGAGTATCCGATAAAGAAGCCCTCCAGCCCTTTAGGACTGAATTTGTTCAATTTGTCCTTATCGTTCAGCACAACGCACCTGCAACCAAACACACGAAAGTAGTGTATTACAGGTTTTCTCTTATTCATTAATTCATATGGTGTTTTGCCAAACCGTCGATGTATAATTGAACGGTTTTGTGTGTAGCATGCCGTTGCAACAGCTTCAGCCCACAGATACAGAGGTAGATCAGAATAAGACAGCATCGTTCTGGCCGCTTCAACGAGTGTTCGGTTTCGTCTTTCAACTACACCATTTTGCTGAGGTGTTCTGGCCGCAGAATATTGATGTGAAATTCCTAATGACTGAAAGAAGTCATCAAGAGTTCTGTTTCTGAATTCTGTCCCGTTGTCTGATCTGATATTCTGAACTGATAGTTGTAGATTCACTTGAATCTGTTTGATTAACGAGATGATCAAGTCAGGAGTTTCGTCTTTTGAACGAAGAAACTTGACCCATGTATATCTTGAGAAATCATCAACAACAACTAACACATATCGTTTGGCATTGATACTCTGAGTCTTCATCGGACCACAGAGATCCATATGAAGAATTTCTAGTGCTTTGCTTGTGCTGGGTTCCGGCTTTGGTGGGTGAGGAACATGCTTTATCTTCCCTGTTTCACATGCAGTACAGAAGTTGTCTTTCTCAAACTTCAGTTCTGGTAGACCAGTAACTAAATCACCTGTCTGCAGCTTTTGAATGTATCGAAAGTTGAGGTGAGATAGTCTTCGGTGCCATAACCAGCTTTTGTCAAACGACGCCTTTGACATCAGACACACATTCATCTTGGGGTTTAGCTTGGATAGGTCAATGGTGTAAAGATTTGAATTGCGCGACCCAACTAGAAGTTCATTTCCGTCATCGGTTAGAACTGCACACCGAGTCTTCTTGAAATGTACTTCTAGGTCTTTGTCACAGAATTGACCTATACTAAACAGGTTGTGTCCCAATCCTTCAACATAGTTAACCTTGGTTATTTTGACCTTGTCTGTTACTATGTCTCCATAACCTAAGATAGGAGAGTACTGATCATTTCCAAATTTGACTCTCCCTCCATCTCTTTCTACAAAGTTGCTCAAGAGTTCCTTTCTTCCAGTCATGTGTTTTGAGCAACCAGAATCCAAGTACCACACATGACGGAGCTGCAAAAAGGAATTTAAACAGTTTTAGGTACCCATTGCCAATTGGGTCCTTTTGGGTTAGGATTCTTTGTAGTTCTAGGTAGCCATTTCAAATTGGCAATGCTCTTTCTATTACCATTGTTAGAGTAATTAGGTGTATACAACCAACAGTTATAGTCAGATTTGCCAATGAAATCATCCACACCACATGAAGCACAACAGATTTTATCATGAGACAAGTTAATCAGTTGTTGCATTGTATAAATCTTGCAAGGTGTTACAAGTTTTCTATTGTCAACAGCATGATTAATTACATTCAAAAACAACTTGTCCTTCTTGAAATTTAAAACATTTAAAGGAACTTTGGATGATTTGATCTTTGTCACTTCTTGTGTGGATGCTTTTATCTTCCACTCAAGTTTCTTGTTGGTTCTTAAATTACGATCTGAAACACCAGACAAAGAAGAGTTGTGAGATTTTGAATATAGAGTTTGAGTAGATTTAGCATGCTTCTTCTGTTTTGGTTTTCTTTTCTTTTTCTGAAATGATTGTTTTGATTTATATTTGGAATAGTAATCATTGACAGAAATTTTCTCTGAAGACTTGGAAGATTCCCCTTCCAAAATGATCTTTTTAGGTTCCTCTTCTTTTATCAAAAAATCAGTGTGATCTGGAAGTTTTGCACTGAAGTCAAATAGAACAGGCAATTCATTTTCAACTTTGCCTTTGCCTTTACCAACATCCATACTATCAATATCAGAATCACTTTCAGATGAAGCATAAAAGAAACCATAAGACTTAGGATAATGAAATTCATTAAATTCTGTTGAAGCATGTTTAACAGATTTTTCCTTTAAATTCCAAAAATCATAACCATGAGATGTTGGTTTACTAAGAAAATCATCTATTTCTTTTTCTTGGTCATCTATTTTACAACCCTTCAAAACAGTTGTTCCCATGAAAGCTTTGCATGAAGAAAGATCTGAATCAGAAGAATGTGTTACGTTTGAAACCTTTTCATCAGATATTTCCTCAAGTTTTCTTTTCATATCAATTAAGTTTTCTAAAAGAACTGTGATCACAACTTCCTTTTCAATCTCAAAAACAAGTCTGTTCTCTCTTTCTTTCCCTATTATTTGTCTTTCAAGAAAAAGCGTTTTCTGTAAAGTAAATAGTTGATTTGAAAGATCCAAACATCTAAGTTCTAGAGATTTCTTTTCTTCAAAGCTTTCAGGTTCATCATTTATGTTATATGACAAAACAGTAAAGATAACTTCTTTTTCAATATAAAAAAGAAGTTGATCTTCGTTTCTTATTTCTTCAACATTAAAAATTATATTCCTTTCGAGCTCCATGAGTTTTTGTTCAAGAACCATTGGTGGAAAATACCTTTTTCCTTCCAAAACAGATTTTTCAGGATTATCCTTTTGAGTATTTTCTTTTTCCTCTGGTTCTTTAACAATATAACTCTCAAAATAATCATTTGGTAAGGTTTTTTCATTATCTAATGCCTTGGCATTCTCTGGACCATACCAAAAAGGAAGTTGCATTCTAACAGTGATTTTTCTTTTTGTTTCTTCCTCAGCCTTTTGTTCTTCCTCATGAAGTTGTTTGATTTGATAGCAAGGATGTGTAACAGGCATAAACCATTCAAATTCATACTGAGTGGGAGTTTTAGTTATGGCATTCCTTAGGTACTGAGGATTGTCATATCCAATACCCCACTTTGCGTTATAGTATCTGAATTTGTTTGGCTTATTCATTTGAATTGTTTGTTCTGTTTGACCTGCTTTGTACAGTTTATCTTCCAGATCTTTGATATTTTCACTCAGCTCTTCATTTCTTTCTTTATAAGCATGTAAAAGACTTTCAAACTCGCTATTCTTTATTTCTGAACTCATTAATTTTTCCGATAGTTCAGATACTCTATCTTGAAAGTACGCATGACCAATATCGAATTCAGTCTTTTTCTTTTTCAATTCAGTAATTTGACTGTCTTGTTCTATTAGTCTTTCCTTTTGAGTTGAAATTATTTCATTAGCAATGTTCTCATCAGCTTTTAATTCTTCTAACCTTTGTGTTAAGCATGCTTGTTTAGAAATAAATTGATTATAGAAATCGAAATATACCTGTTCTGAAGTAGACTCTGTTCCTTCATCATTGGCTTCTTTGGTCATGAAGCACATCTTTGTTTGAGCAGTAGTCTCATTATTAGCTTCATCATCAGAATGATCAAGCCAATAATCCTCTTCTACCTTTAGTGCAATACCCGATTGCTTCTTTTCAGCAAGCAACAACTTGTTTTTGTAGTAATTGGTATCTTTCACTATCTGCTTCCAGCACTCCTTCGCGAAATGACCAGGTTTCCCACAGTTGTAACAGGTCTGTAGTTCTTCCTTTTTCTCAAAAATCTTTTTCTCCTCTGGCCTCTTGTAATCATTTGGCCGTCTATACTCAGTAGGCCTTTTATACTCTTCCGGCCTTCTGTATTCTGCTCTTTTGCTTGATTCAACATGCGCCCTATGCTCAAAGTTCTTTGAGCCCGACGCATACCTCTGATTATTAGAACCAGGACTTTTCCCAAATTTTCTCTGAAAAGAACTGGTAAGCAGAGCCAGAGAATCCTTCATTCTCTCTATTTCTTCTATCCCACTTGCTTCCTCCATTTCTCCTTCAGACTGGTTCTCCTCATCCTGGGAGTATCCTCTGCTTGAAATCAACGCAAGTGGATCTTGCTCTTCATCCTTCATCCCTCTTTTATCTTCATTCTTCACTTTCCTATTCTTCTTCACTTTCTTCGCTTCAGCATCATCTTCATCCTGCTTCAACGTTTCAAACATCTGTTGTAGAGGTAATTCTGATAGCTTAGCATTCTGCTTCATTCGGTGAGCGTACTTCTTCCATTCTGGTTGAAGAACGGTCAGGAATTTTACGTTGTGCTCAATAACCTTCCTCTCTATTTTGAATCTGCTTAGCTCATTCAATATTGTGGTGAAGCGTACATAAGCAGAGTCAAGAGTCTCTCCTTCTTTCTGTTTGAAGCATTCGTATGAGTTGATGATGGTTGAGATTTTCATTTGATTCTCTACTTCAGATCCTTGAAATAACTTTATCAGTTCATCAAACATGGCTTTACCAGATTGATTTTTGCTGTCTACCCTCCGATAGACATTATCGGTCAAGGCCTGAATAATTAGAGATTTCGCCATTTTATCTCCTTGGTACAATTTCTTCTGTTCAACAGAGTAGTGAATCGGTAGAACAGTAACAATATCTGGAATTGGATCACCATCAATAGCAATCCCTCTTCTTGTTATAGGCTTCATTGGTCCATTATCTAGAGAATTGATAATGAATTCTCCGTTCTCTTGTCTATCTACCCAGTCTAGGAATCTGTCTTTCCAAATTTTGAATTCTGATGTAAAGAGAACCGGAGGTTTGTCTTTGGAACCAATGGATAGCACATCTCTTGTAGTCATTTAATTACTTGTCTGATCGTTTTATCTCTTGTTCAGTAGCTTTCTTTTTCAACAAACTCTTTCTGTCTCTGCCTTTGTATGGGTTGCGAGGCTACTGTTTGCGATGCAACAAAAAGTCTCAACAATCTGTTGCGAGGCAAACAAAGTATCGCAATGAAATTGGATCGCAGTGAACAATTGCGATCGAAACTAAGTCTCGCAGTCAACAATTGCGAGGCAAACACCAAACCAACAAATCGCAATAACAGATTGGATTGCGAGGCAAGAAACAGATCGCAATTAAAAATTGCGAGGATCGCAGTCCAAAGATCCTGAAAGTTGCGAAGCTCGCAGTCCAGAATTTTAGAAGGTTGCGAGGCTCGCAGTCTTAATTTCTAGAAGATTGCGAGGGGTTTGAATCTTGCGAGAGATATGAATATTAGTTGGTTGCGATGGTTATGATGATTTTTAAGCAGATGTTCAAATGAACTAAAAAATGCTTGAAATTTTGAACGAGTGTTCCTGGGTAATTTCTGGGCACTTTTATAACCTTGAGTTTTGTCTAAAAACCAACCTAACCTTGATTTGATGAGCAAAACAGTGAGTTTTACTCAAAACAGAGACTTCGTGAAAAACAGAGAAGATGCACGTATTGATCTAATTTCCTGGTGATATGCGGAATTAAATACACAGGAAATTTCTATTTTCACTTCTTGATCGATTCCAACCACTAGAAGAACTCCAGAGACCAAAATCAACCAAAAAAATTGAACTTGAAGAATACAGATACGTACAACTTTTAAGAACAAATCTGAACAAAATGATATTAAGCTCTGATACCAATTGTGATCCCACAATGACAAGTAATAAGAGTAAATCCACGATATATATGAATCAAAGAAGTACACCTCTATATATATGATTGAAGAACTTGCAGCTTACAACTTCACAGAAGGTTGAGAGGTTTACAAAGTGGAAGGAGGCTGCGAAGATAGAGGCGTGTGTATTTTGTATGTTTAATGTTCTATGTTGTGGTCTGACCTAAAAATACAGATAGTATACTATATATACTATTCCAAGTTTGACAACATGTCACATTTGGTCCCTCAACTATAATACTACATGGTACAAGATAATGTAACATTAACACCAATGAAGGTGTTGTATCTCTCCTCCCACATTCTACAAGATGGACTAAGAGTCACCCCATTGAACAAGTCATTGGTGACGTCTCCGAACCTGTAAAGACAAGATCTGCAACGGCTAACGAAGTCCTTTACGCGCTCTTTCTAAGTCAAGTTGAGCCTACAACAGTTCGATAAGCCTTAGAAGATCCGGATTGGATCATTGCCATGCAAGATGAGCTGAATTCTTTTGAAGCATTGAACGTGTGGAGACTTGTTCCTAGACCCAAGGGTAAAACGGTAATTGGTACAAAGTGGGTCCTGAAGAATAAGAAAGATAAAGATGGGATTGTTGTGAGAAACAAAGCACGCCTTGTAGCAAAAGGGTACATGCAACAAGAGGGAATCGACTACGATGAGACATATACACCGGTTTTTGGATGGGTTTTGATGATTTTGATGATTATGAGAATCTGAGTTTTGGGATATGTTAAGATAGGGATATTGAACTTATCTGCATGTTTACAAAATCAAACATAGCTTAAAAGTATAAAAATCTGAGTTTTTGATAATTGCAGAGGGTTGAGACATTCAGGCAAGTCGCAGTAGTGTATTGCGACATTCAAACAAGTCGCAATAGAAGGTTGCGATTTGGGTTGAAGTCGCAATAGAAGGTTGCGATTTGGGTTGAAGTCGCAATAGAGGGTTGCGACTTGGCATTGGAGTCGCAACAGTTGATTACGACTTGGTGTCGAAATCGCAATGGAAGGTTGCGACTTGGGTTGGAATCGCAATAGTGGGTTGCGATTTGGGGTTGGAGTCGCAGTAGTTGGTTGCGACTTGGCCAGTGCGTTGCGACTTGAGACGTAGATTTTAGAAATTAAGGATTCTTAGTTCTTAGAAAGTCCTGTTCTGTAAATTAATATCAATATATTTGTATATTGGGTATTACAGTAAACTGTGGTGGTGAAGACAGAGGTCCTTAAGTTTTTAAAAGAATTAAAAGAAGAGTGACTTCACACCAGGTGAGTTTATTCAACTCTCTTTAAAATTCAGCAATTAATATTGAAATAGATATGTAATAGGTATGTCTGCACATGTTGATAAAGGACTCGTCTTAATCAGTAATGAGTCCGAGTAGATAATTAAAAGTTATGTTATGTTGATCCCCGTGCAAAAAGGCAAGAGGGGATAGCTAAGAAGTCGAGGTGTTAGAATTTTGAGATTCTTTATAAATGTATATGTAAAATATATATTGAGATGTATTACATTGTGTGTACGCATATACACTGATAAGAGTTATAATACTTATGTATTATATTGTAATTGCTAAAAGTAGGCATTCAGTCATCGGGGGCACCTTAGTACGGTATAATGGGAACCGCTTACTAGCCATTGACCAAAGGGATGTAATTTTTAGTAATTGAGTGTACCTTGAATCATCGGGGGTCCCGGTTGTTTATCGCGATATAATAATCCCATTGGGACCATTGATTTTGAGGTGAGGAAATTATGAAATGTGGAATAGGCAGATTTTGATTTGTAATTCCCATTTCAAATGGAAGATCGGAGATTTCCATTGTTACGGGGAAGATCAGAGATTTCCCAATTTTAAAATTCTTGATCTGGTTGGTTTTTTGCTCCCTGTTCGTGAAAATTATCAATTTTTCTTGTCAAAAGTACTAGTTGATTCGATTTAGTATTGTTTTCGTGTGTTTTTGGGCTAGTTTTCTTGTTAGTACTAAGTTCTTGCAGATTATTTCTCATCAAGACTGCAGAAATTCATCGAACCGGGTAAGTTTTTCTTGTATCTGATTTGTTTTCGAAGTCCCGGTACTGATTTCTCCCGGTAGTGAATAACTCCCGGTGCTGATATCTCCCGGTAGTGAACAACTCCCGGTATAGTTATCTCCCGGTAGTGAACAACTCTTGGTATAGTCATTTCCCGGTAGTGATAACTCCCGGTATAGTCATCTCCCGGTACCTCATCTCCCGGTAATTCACTCCCGGTACTGCGATTTCCCGGAATTCCTTTATACCGGTAGAAAATTGCGGGACTCCAATTACCGGTACTCATTTGTTTATCGGTACCATTCAAATATCGGTACTTTGTGTTTCCCGGTACTCACACGTTTTAAATCCCGGTAATCTTTCTCCCGGTATATACCATTTTCGGACCGCAAATTAACTCTTCCGAAACTTGTTGGGTTCTTGAGATTTTTTATCTTTCATTACTTCAAATCACCATAACTCGCTCAAAAATCAGTATTTTGCAATGAAATTTTACAGGGTTACTCGAAATGGTGAGGATGTGACAGGACCTAAAAGACATATTGGTCCTTACCAAACCGAGTCAGTTAGCCGGGTAACCACACAATCTATTCATTCTCGTTCTTTGGAGATGAATATTGAAACAGACATGGACCCAGTGTCGACAACTCGTGTCACCCCACCTAGCCACTCAAGCATCTCACAAAAGATGTTTGTTTCATAAATGCACGGAGATTTAGCACATAATCTATCTATTCCTCACTCGGAGGTCTTAGATATTGAAAAAGGAAGACATCAGCTCCGGTCTCCGAACTTCATATTCTATTCACTGTGTCAATTGATTTTTAACTTGAGTCCAAGGTTAAATCAATTTTTGAGCCAAATCGATATAATTTATTTCTTTCACACATGCACGAGTCTTTGTGATTCCCATTGCATATCTTCGTGATATTGCCGGAACAGTTTGAGAGGTAATTTTTAATATTTTACTTCAATGATAACTGGAAGTCCTATCAGAGATACCCCAATGCCAACTCTGAACATAGGCCATACAATTATTTTAATTGTTGTGATAACAGTTACTATTGTGTTTCTGTGTTAGATGATTACCTCATCTTGGTTACTTAACGTTTTATCTGGTACTTTTGCTACTCATCAGTGTTGTCTTTGAAGTTACATGATGCTCAGGATGCTCCTAATCATCATGAGAGGGAGAACTGATACAAATTCAAAGACAACGATCATCATCACGAGGGGGAAAACGTTATAAAAGTTCAAAAACCCACACTATCAAGTTGAGGGGGAGTAAGCAAACGTTGATGGGGGGTAACTGTTATAACATGTGTTGAAAATATTACAACGTGCATGGTTCTTCTATCCGTTTAACAAAGTGCTGAAGTTTTCAAAGCTAATTCAACTCGTGGTTCAACTCATGATACTAAAAAGACCAAGAGCATAATTCAAGGGGGAGCGTGAAAGACCTGAAGCCAAGCAACGACAACATCTGTCAAAGGTTCAAGAGAAAGAGAATTTCAAGACCTGAAGATTCCAAGATCATGTTTTTTTTCTTTATATAACTTTAGGGGGAGATTGTTAGGACTAAAAGTTCTATAAAATAGAAAGTGATATAAAGAAAAGAATTGTTTTCTTTATTTGTTTGTAAAAGCCTTTTAAGCTAAATGGGCTTAGATTAGTGTTTGTGGTCCATGGGCTTAGGCTTAAAGCCCTTGGTATATAAAGTTGTTTTTCCAATCTTTAGGTTAGTAGTTGTGAGATTAGCCGTGCGCTTAACAGAGTTTAGAGAGAGAGTTTGTTCATCATTCTAATCTTGTAACTCTATGCATTCAATCACTAAAGGATTAATCGTTTCATATTCATTGTTACTTGATCAATCTGGGATCCACAGAATGAATATAGAGATGACTTCCTTTGATGTTATTATAGATTGATTACTTGTTCTGGGATCACAAAACTAGCTCATAAACATATATAAAATGACTAAAAATGACATCTTGAAAAAAATTATCAATTATAATATTTAATAATATAATTAATACAAATTTATAGCAATATAATATGTTTATTAATGAAATAAGGTAGTAAACAAAAATTGAATAATATATGTTAGTCCCATTTTAACAAGGCAACGATTCATATATTGAAGAGATTGGTAACAAGAAGATAGATAATAGACAAAGTGTTTTATTCAAGATGAAAGCAACCTAGAGAGAGAATGGATCTCTCTCTAGAACACACAAAAACACCTTGGAGGCTACATTGCAATGGTCACTACTCAAACCCTAATTACACACACTTATCTATATATACCCCTTGTTACATAGTTAAGCCCAAGCCTTTATAATATAACCCAAGCCCATATTACTATTAATTACCCCTTTACAAAACTATCTTATAATTAGGACATTTTGTGTCCTAACAATATAATATGTTAATTAGAATAGTTTAAAATTTATTATTATATATAATATAAATTTTAAATTTGTTCATACAAATTTTAGAAAAGATATATATTAACTTATGATTTTAAATAACCGTTATATCTAATATGAAAAAATAACCGAATACTAATTAAAAAACAATAGTAATTGATAATTAAAATATATAAATATTAACAATTCTAAATAATTAAAAATTAATATCAATGTATAACTAAAATTTAATTCAATAATTTTTAGTAAATATTAATTAATATTAATTAATTAATAATAATTAAATGTTAATAATTAATACTTATTTGAAATAATAGTTAAAAAATAATAATTAATATTAATTAGGGTATAATCGAAAAAAGTTATAAAAGGCTCCTCAAAAGTTACTTCGAGTAACTTATCAAACAACTAGCTTATAAGCTAACTTGTGGTAATCCGTACTCAAAAAATAAGTTAGCTTACTTATAAGCTAGTTTATTTTTGCCAAACGACGCCTAAGAGCATGAAAGGTAGAGATGGAGAGTTGCGTGACAACATAAAGGGGTAGAGAGGAGAGGGTATCACAGCCCAGAGTTGCGATCGAGAGTAAGAGTTGTTGTTGGAGAGCAGAAGAGTTGTGTGAGGGAGTCAACTATTGTTATGCCACCTTTTTTTTAACTTTAAAAAACATGTAATGCTGATCTTTTTACCATAGTAACTGGTTTCTGTCATTTTTATATACCTAAATGATCATTTTTGTTCAATTTCGGTAAACGTAATGATTTATTATTCGTTCATGTTAGTGCTTTATTATGATTGTACCAAGTAGAGGGACCAAATATGTAATAGTGTCAAACTTAACATAGGTATATAATGTTTGCTTATTTCCTCTTTAGGAATTAGGTCATTTCTCTACACACACTAGCCACACACACAAGTATTGTATTACAATCCATATTGTGAGCTTTTGATCATTGAATGAATATAGAGATGGCTTCCTTATTGTTTTACATTGATTACTTGTTCTGGGATTACAATTGGTATCAGAGCTTGTATATCACATTGATCAGATTAGGATTGTTAGGGTTTTTGCAAAAGTTGAGTGTTCTTCATATTTTCATCTTTTTGGTTGATTTTAGCTATTAGAGTTCTTCTAATGGATTAGAATCGATCAAGGGTTGTTAGTAGACTAGTCCTGAGTGTTTTTATTCCGCAAAATCACTAGGATTGTAGCTCAGATTGTGCATTTTGCCATTTTTCGAACTTTTGTATTTCTGCACTCTGTTTTGCATCGAAAACCACTTTCTGTTGGTTTTTGGACAAAACACGAAGCATTAAAGTTGCCCAGAATAGTGTCACGAACCTGCGTACCAAATTTCAGCCTTATCCGATTAGTTTTGAAGATTCGACTCAAGAACACATTGAATCTTCATAACTATCACAACCATCGAAGGTTCATAACTATCGCAAGTGAACAGTACCATATCGCAAGTGTCACTTGCGACAAGAGTTTTATCGCAATCAACCCAGTTTTAACAGTAACTTATCGCAACCCTCTGTTGCGATAAGACCTCTTTTTACCTTTGCGACAACTTTCCTTATTGCGACAGGATTCCATATTGCGACAAGATTTCTTATTGCGACAAGTTTCTTATTGCGACAAGACTTTGGTTGCGATAACAGTGTGTTGCGATATCCGTTTATTGCGACAAGGTTTGGGTTGTGACAAGCATTGGGCTGCGACAAGACAGGGTGTTGAGACAAAAGATTGTGTATTCACTATTTCCTAATCAAATCAAAAAGATATTAAAAGATCAACGACAAGTAATCTAAACATGACTGCCAGAGATATTTTGACCATAGGTTCAAAAGATAAACCGCCAGTTCTATTCCCTAAAGACTTTAAAATATGGAAAGACAGATTTCTTGACTATGTGGAACGACAAGAAAATGGGGCTCTAATCCATGATTCCTTGATAACCGGGGTACAATGAGAAGTATATCGCACAGACCCAGATGGTACTAACAGAAGACTTCTTGCACCAAAAGACTACACCGGTGATGAACTACTGAGACACAAAGCTGATAAAGCGGCTAGGTCATTGGTTATGCAAGCCTTAACCAATAACATATATCGAAAGGTTGACAGTTTGAGTGAAACAGGGAAAGGAATGTTTGATGAGCTGATCAAGTTGTATCAAGGTTCAGAAGTGGAAAATCAAATGAGAGTCTCAAACATCATCAACACATATGAGAATTTCAAGCAAAATGATGGTGAGAGTCTAGACGATGCATATGATCGTTTCACAACCATCCTAAATGAACTCATCAGTTACAAGATATTGAAATCCATCATCGAGACTAATGTGAAGTTCTTGAGCGTGCTTCAGCCCGAATGGAAGAAGTATACTCATAGAATGAAACAGAATTCTAGGCTGGATTCTCTCCCGCTACAACAGATGTTTGAAACATTAAAGCAAGATGAGGATGATGCTAATCTGAAAAAGAAGAAGTTGATGAAAAAGGAGAAGAAGGATAAGAAGGAAAATAAGACAGCAATGACTGAGAAGAAAGAAGAGGATGATGAGTTTGAGAGTGAACCAATAGCTTTGATGTCAAGAAAGTATACTGATAAGGGTAAGAGTATTCAGAAAGAGGATTATGGGATAGACCAGGATGATTTGGATGAGGCGGAAAGCTTAAGGCAGGCAATGATACTTCTATCCAAGGCCTTTCAACACAGATTTGTAAAAACTCCTGGATCAAACAACCAACGTTACTCATCTGGTTCTAAAAACCTTTAGCACAAGAATCGGATTGAGTCAAAGAAACAGTTTGATGATCACAAGGAAGATGGTAAAAGGTTAGAGGTCAAGAAGTTTGGTGAAAGAAAGGATGAGAAGCAAAAATGCTATAATTGTGGTAAGTCTGTCCACTTCTCTAAAGAGTGCTGGAAACCAAAGGTAAGGGATTCTGACTACTACAAGAAGAAGGCGTTGTTGGCAGAACAAAAGGAGTCTGGAATAGCACTGCTGGTGGAGGAAAAGTACTGGTTGGACCAAACTGATGATGAAGGAGAGGAGGAGACATCTGCTTTAGCAAAGATGTGTCTGATGAGAAGAGAAGGAGAAGATTTAGAGGCTGATGTGGTGCCTGAGACAAATGAGCTCCGTCATGTGTGGTATTTGGATTCTGGTTACTCTAAACACATGACTGATAGAAAGGAGCTGTTGAGCAACTTTGTGGAAAAAGATGGAGGGAAAGTTAAATTTCGGAATGATCAGTACTCTCCAATCTTGGGTTATGGAGATATAGTAACAGACAACGTCAGGATCACCAAAGTTAATTATGTTGAAGGCTTAGGGCATAACTTGTTTATCATAGGTCAGTTTTGTGACAAGGACCTAGAAGTCCATTTCAAAAAGACTCGGTGTGCAGTTTTAACCGACGAAGGAAATGAACTTCTAGTTGGTTCTAGAAAGTCAAATCTTTACACTATTGACCTATCAAAGCTTAAGCCGAAGAATAACGTGTGTCTGATGTCTAAGGCAACAATGGAAAAAAGTTGGTTATGGCATAGACGACTATCTCATCTCAACTTTTGTTACATTCAAAAGCTAACGTTGGGTGATTTAGTTATAGGTCTACCGGTTCTGCAGTTTGAGAAAGACAACTTCTGTACTGCTTGTGAGAAGGGGAAGATAAAGCGAGCTCCTCACCCACCGAAACCCGAACCCAACACACACAAACATTTGGAAATCCTTCACATGGATCTCTGTGGTCCGATAAAGACTCAGAGCATCAGTGCCAAACGATACGTGTTAGTCATTGTCGATGATTATTCGAGATACACATGGGTCAAATTTCTACGATCAAAAGACGAAACCCCTGACTTGATCATCTCGTTAATCAAACAGCTTCAAGTGAATCGTCAACAAACAGTTCAGACTGTTAGGTCAGATAACGGGACAGAGTTCAAGAACAAGACTCTTGATGATTTCTTTAAATCATTAGGAATATCTCATCAATATTTTGCGGCTAGAACACCTCAGCAGAACGGAGTCGTTGAAAGATGGAACCGCACACTAGTTGAAGCCGTCAGAACGATGCTGTCTTATGCTGATCTACCTCTATTTCTGTGGACTGAAGCTGTTTCTACGGCATGTTATACACAAAACCGTTCTATTATCCATCGACGGTTTGGTAAAACTCCATATGAACTGATTAATAATAGAAAACCTGTAATACACTACTTTCGTGTTTTTGGATGCAGGTGTGTTGTGCTGAATGATAAGGACAACTTGAACAAATTCAGTCCTAAGGGTATTGAGGGCGTCTTTATTGGATACTCACTCACGTCAAAAGCGTATAGAGTCTATCTCAAGTCTTCTAGAACTGTGAAGGAAAGCATAAACGTCAGATTCGACGAAACTGAAGACTTGGCTTCTGTGCAAAATAGTACAGAACCCGCAATATCAGAAATTCTAGCATCTAGACAAATCCGTCCAATGATGACTAGATCTTCAAACAAGGATCAAGCTTCCACTTCTAACTCTAAACCTAATGATCTTGATTTATTGTTTGAATATTTTTATGATGATTATTTTGTCAATGATAAACCTTCTTCATCTATCAATAACAGGAGCAATGTTGCCACACCACCAGCTAATGCTACATTGTCAGGGCCTTCACCGGTACTGACTACTCCTACAACTGGTGCAACAACTCCTGATTCGTCTTCAAGTAACATTCATATGGCATCTTCACAAACAATACAACGTGAATCCACGAATGGTGCTTCTTCGTCATGTACAACTTCTAACGCCAATGGTGAGGATTCTGCAAGTCAACATGAGTCATCTTCTGAAGCAGATCCGGAGGCAGTTCCTGTTGACTCTTCTGTCAATGAACCATCCCCACAACCGGAACCAACCTTGACAATAGAGTTGAATTTTTATAAAGATCCCACCTTAGTGGATCCCAATGAAGGTGATGTATCTCTCCTCCCACATTCAACAAAATGGACTAAGAGTCACCCCATTGAACAAGTCATTGGTGACGTCTCCGAACCTGTAAAGAAAAGATCTGCAACGGCTAACGAAGTCTTTTATGCGCTCTTTCTAAGTCAAGTTGAGCCCACAACAGTTCGACAAGCCTTAGAAGATCCGGATTGGATCATTGCCATGCAAGATGAGCTGAATTCTTTTGAAGCATTGAACGTGTGGAGACTAGTTCCTAGACCCAAGGGTAAAACGGTAATTGGTACAAAGTGGGTCCTGAAGAATAAGAAAGATAAAGATGGGATTGTTGTGAGAAACAAAGCACGCCTTGTAGCAAAAGGGAACAGGCAACAAGAGGGTATCGACTACGATGAGACGTATGCACCGGTAGCTCGCTTAGAGGCAATCCGGATGTTTCTTTCATTTGCTGCTTTCAGAAACTTCACTGTCTATCAAATGGACGTGAAGACTGCTTTCTTGAACGGTATCTTGAAAGAAGAAGTATATGTTTCTCAACCGGAGGGCTTTGTGGACAAAGATAAACCAGATCACGTCTACATTCTTGACAAAGCTCTCTACGGTCTCAAGCAAGCCCCTCGCGCCTGGTATGAAATCTTATCTACCTACCTACTTGGTGCTTGCTTTCGAAAAGGTAAAATTGACACAACTCTCTTCACTCTGCAAAAAAATGGTGAGATCCTTCTGGTACAAATTTACGTTGATGATATTATATTTGGTTCAACTGACCCTGGATTGTGTACTTGGTTTTCGGGCATTATGATGACTAGATTTCAGATGTGTATGATGGGAGAGATTAATTTCGTTCTTGGATTACAAGTCAAGCAATTCTCAAGAGGCATCTTCATCAACCAATCAAAGTATGTGTTTGACATCTTGAAGAAATTTAAGATGGAAAACTGTACCTCAATTGGTATGCCTATGGCGCCTAGATCTAAAATTGGTCCGGATCCAGATGGTGAAGATGTAGATGTTAAGAATTACAGAGGGAGTCAACTATTGTTATGCCACCTTTTTTTAACTTTAAAAAACATGTAATGATGATCTTTTTACCATAGTAACTGGTTTCTGTCATTTTTATATACCTAAATGATCATTTTTGTTCAATTTCGGTAAACGTAATGATTTATTATTCGTTCATGTTAGTGCTTTATTATGATTGTACCAAGTAGAGGGACCAAATATGTAATAGTGTCAAACTTATCATAGGTATATAATGTTTGCTTATTTCCTCTTTAGGAATTAGGTCATTTCTCTACACACACTAGCCACACACACAAGTATTGTATTCCAATCCATATTATGAGCTTTTGATCATTGAATGAATATAGAGATGTCTTCCTTATTGTTTTACATTGATTACTTGTTCTGGGATCACAATTGGTATCAGAGCTTGTATATCACATTGATCAGATTAGGATTGTTAGGGTTTTTGCAAAAGTTGAGTGTTCTTCATATTTTTCATCTTTTTGGTTGATTTTAGCTATTACAGTTCTTCTAATGGATTAGAATCGATCAAGGGTTGTTAGTAGACTAGTCCTGAGTGTTTTTATTCCGCAAAATCACTAGGATTGTAGCTCAGATTGTGCATTTTCCCATTTTTCGAACTTTTGTATTTTTGCACTCTGTTTTGCATCGAAAACCACTTTCTGATGGTTTTTGGACAAAACACGAAGCATTAAAGTTGCCCAGAATAGTGTCACGAACCTGCGTACCAAATTTCAGCCTTATCCGATTAGTTTTGAAGATTCGACTCAAGAACACATTGAATCTTCATAACTATCGCAACCATCGAAGGTTCATAACTATCGCAAGTGAACAGTACCATATCGCAAGTGTCACTTGCGACAAGAGTTTTATCGCAATCAACCCAGTTTGAACAGTAACTTATCGCAACCCTCTGTTGCGATAAGACCTCTTTTTACCTTTGCGACAACTTTCCTTTTTGCGACAGGATTCCATATTGCGACAAGATTTCTTATTGCGACAAGTTTCTTATTGCGACAAGACTTTGGTTGCGATAACAGTGTGTTGCGATATCCGTTTATTGCGACAACGTCTGGGTTGCGACAAGCATTGGGCTGCGACAAGACAGGGTGTTGAGACAAAAGATTGTGTAATCACTATTTCCTAATCAAATCAAAAAGATATTAAAAGATCAACGACAAGTAATCTAAACATGACTGCCAGAGATATTTTGACCATAGGTTCAAAAGATAAACCGCCAGTTCTATTCCCTAAAGACTTTAAAATATGGAAAGACAGATTTCTTGACTATGTGGAACGACAAGAAAATGGGGCTCTAATCCATGATTCCTTGATAACCGGGGTACAAGGAGAAGTATATCGCACAGACCCAGATGGTACTAACAGAAGACTTCTTGCACCAAAAGACTACACCGGTGATGAACTACTGAGACACAAAGCTGATAAAGCGGCTAGGTCATTGGTTATGCAAGCCTTAACCAATAACATATATCGAAAGGTTGACAGTTTGAGTGAAACAGGGAAAGGAATGTTTGATGATCTGATCAAGTTGTATCAAGGTTCAGAAGTGGAAAATCAAATGAGAGTCTCAAACATCATCAACACATATGAGAATTTCAAGCAAAATGATGGTGAGAGTCTAGACGATGCATATGATCGTTTCACAACCATCCTAAATGAACTCATCAGTTACAAGATATCGAAATCCATCATCGAGACTAATGTGAAGTTCTTGAGCGTGCTTCAGCCCGAATGGAAGAAGTATACTCATAGAATGAAACAGAATTCTAGGCTGGATTCTCTTCCGCTGCCTACAACAGATGTTTGAAACATTAAAGCAAGATGAGGATGATGCTAATCTGAAAAAGAAGAAGTTGATGAAAAAGGAGAAGAAGGATAAGAAGGAAAAGAAGACAGCAGTGACTGAGAAGAAAGAAGAGGATGATGAGTTTGAGAGTGAACCGATAGCTTTGATGTCAAGAAAGTATACTGATAAGGGTAAGAGTATTCAGAAAGAGGATTATGGGATAGACCAGGATGATTTGGATGAGGCGGAAAGCTTAAGGTAGGCAATGATACTTCTATCCAAGGCCTTTCAACACAGATTTGTAAAAACTCCTGGATCAAACAACCAACGTTACTCATCTGGTTCTAAAAACTATGAGCACAAGAATCGGATTGAGTCAAAGAAACAGTTTGATGATCACAAGGAAGATGGTAAAAGGTTGGAGGTCAATAAGTTTGGTGAAAGAAAGGATGAGAAGCAAAAATGCTATAATTGTGGTAAGTCTGGCCACTTCTCTAAAGAGTGCTGGAAACCAAAGGTAAGGGATTCTGACTACTATAAGAAGAAGGCGTTGTTGGCAGAACAAAAGGAGTCTGGAATAGCACTGCTGGTGGAGGAAAAGTACTGGTTGGACCTAACTGATGATGAAGGAGAGGAGGAGACATCTGCTTTAGCAAAGATGTGCCTGATGAGCAGAGAAGGAGAGGATTTAGAGGCTGATGTGGCGCCTGAGACAAATGAGCTCCGTCATTTGTGGTATTTGGATTCTGGTTACTCTAAACACATGACTGGTAGAAAGGAGCTGTTGAGCAACTTTGTGGAAAAAGATGGAGGGAAAGTTAAATTTCGGAAAGATCAGTACTCTCCAATCTTGGGTTATGGAGATATAGTAACAGACAACGTCATGATCACCAAAGTTAATTATGTTGAAGGCTTAGGGCATAACTTGTTTAGCATAGGTCAGTTTTGTGACAAGGACCTAGAAGTCCATTTCAAAAAGACCCGGTGTGTAGTTCTAACCGACGAAGGAAATGAACTTCTAGTTGGTTCTAGAAAGTCAAATCTTTACACTATTGACCTATCAAAGCTTAAGCCGAAGAATAACGTGTGTCTGATGTCTAAGGCAACAATGGAAAAAAGTTGGTTATGGCATAGACGACTATCTCATCTCAACTTTTGTTACATTCAAAAGCTAACGTTGGGTGATTTAGTTATAGGTCTACCGGTTCTGCAGTTTGAGAAAGACAACTTCTGTACTGCTTGTGAGAAGGGGAAGATAAAGCGAGCTCCTCACCCACCGAAACCCGAACCCAACACACACAAACATTTGGAAATCCTTCACATGGATCTCTGTGGTCCGATAAAGACTCAGAGCATCAGTGCCAAACGATACGTGTTAGTCATTGTCGATGATTATTCGAGATACACATGGGTCAAATTTCTACGATCAAAAGACGAAACCCCTGACTTGATCATCTCGTTAATCAAACAGCTTCAAGTGAATCGTCAACAAACAGTTCAGACTGTTAGGTCAGATAACGGGACAGAGTTCAAGAACAAGACTCTTGATGATTTCTGTAAATCATTAGGAATATCTCATCAATATTTTGCGGCTAGAACACCTCAGCAGAACGGAGTCGTTGAAAGATGGAACCGCACACTAGTTGAAGTCGTCAGAACGATGTTGTCTTATGCTGATCTACCTCTATTTCTGTGGGCTGAAGCTGTTTCTACGGCATGTTATACACAAAACCGTTCTATTATCCATCGACGGTTTGGTAAAACTCCATCTGAACGGATTAATAATAGAAAACCTGTAATACACTACTTTCGTGTTTTTGGATGCAGGTGTGTTGTGCTGAATGATAAGGATAACTTGAACAAATTCAGTCCTAAGGGTATTGAGGGCGTCTTTATTGGATACTCACTCACGTCAAAAGCGTATAGAGTCTATCTCAAGTCTTCTAGAACTGTGAAGGAAAGCATAAACGTCAGATTCGACGAAACTGAAGACTTGGCTTCTGTGCAAAATAGTACAGAACCCGCAATATCAGGAATTCTAGCATCTGGACAAATCCGTCCAATGATGACTAGATCTTCAAACAAGGATCAAGCTTCCACTTCTAACTCTAAACCTAATGATCTTGATTTATTGTTTGAATATTTTTATAATGATTATTTTGGTAATGATAAACCTTCTTCATCTATCAATAACAGGAGCAATGTTGCCACACCACTAGCTAATGCTACATTGTCAGGGCCTTCACCGGTACTGACTACTCCTACAACTGGTGCAACAACTCCTGCTTCGTCTTCAAGTAACACTCATATGGCATCTTCACAAGCAATACAACGTGAATCCACGAATGGTGCTTCTTCGTCAGGTACAACTTCTAACGCCAATGGTGAGGATTCTGCAAGTCAACATGAGTCATCTTCTGAAGCAGATCCGGAGGCAGTTCCTGTTGACTCTTCTGTCAATGAACCAGCCCCACAACCGGAACCAACCTTGACAATAGAGTTGAATTTTGATAAAGATCCCACCTTAGTGGATCCCAATGAAGGTGATGTATCTCTCCTCCCACATTCAACAAAATGGACTAAGAGTCACCCCATTGAACAAGTCATTGGTGACGTCTCCGACCCTGTAAAGAAAAGATCTGCAACGGCTAACGAATTCTTTTATGCGCTCTTTCTAAGTCAAGTTGAGCCCACAACAGTTCGACAAGCCTTAGAAGATCCGGATTGGATCATTTCCATGCAAGATGAGCTGAATTCTTTTGAAGCATTGAACGTGTGGATACTAGTTCCTAGACCCAAGGGTAAAACGGTAATTGGTACAAAGTGGGTCCTGAAGAATAAGAAAGATAAAGATGGGATTGTTGTGAGAAACAAAGCACGCCTTGTAGCAAAAGGGTACAGGCAACAAGAGGGTATCGACTACGATGAGACGTATGCACCGATAGCTCGCTTAGAGGCAATCCGGATGTTTCTTTCATTTGCTGCTTTCAGAAACTTCACTGTCCATCAAATGGATGTGAAGACTGCTTTCTTGAAAGGTATCTTGAAAGAAGAAGTATATGTTTCTCAACCGGAGGGCTTTATGGACAAAGATAAACCAGATCACGTCTACATTCTTGACAAAGCTCTCTACGGTCTCAAGCAAGCCCCTCGCGCCTGGTATGAAATCTTATCTACCTACCTACTTGGTGCTTGCTTTCGAAAAGGTAAAATTGACACAACTCTCTTCACTCTGCAAAAAAATGGTGAGATCCTTCTGGTACAAATTTACGTTGATGATATTATATTTGGTTCAACTGACCCTGGATTGTGTACTTGGTTTTCGGGCATTATGATGACTAGATTCCAGATGAGTATGATGGGAGAGATTAATTTCTTTCTTGGATTACAAGTCAAGCAATTCTCAACAGGCATCTTCATCAACTAATCAAAGTATGTGTTTGACATCTTGAAGAAATTTAAGATGGAAAACTGTACCTCAATTGGTATGCCTATGGCGCCTGGATCTAAAATTGGTCCGGATCCAGATGGTGAAGATGTAGATGTTAAGAATTACAGAGGGATGATAGGCTCATTAATGTACCTTACGGCAAGTCGTCCAGGTATAATGTTTTCGACTTGTTTATGTGCAAGATTTCAGGCACAACCAAAGGAATCACATCTTGGTGCTGTTAAAAGGATATTTCGATGTTTGAAGGGGACACCGTACCTAGGTCTGTGGTACCCAAAGGGAACGGGATTCGAACTCACTACATATTCTGATGCGGATCATGGAGGTAGTATGCTAGACCGGAAGAGCACATATGGTCATGTGCAGTTTTTGGGGGACAAACTAGTAAGTTGGTCTTCGAGGAAACAGAAATGTGTTTCAACATCAACTGCGGAGGCAGAATTAGTTGCCGCTGCCAGTTGTTGTTCACAGGTTCTGTGGATGAAAACTCAACTAATGTACTACGGCTTCAAGTATGAGAAGATCCCCATTTACTGTGATACCAAGAGTGCAATTGTCATATCAGCTAACCCGGTCCAGCATACAAAGACCAAACACATCGACATCAGGTATCATTTTATTAAAGATCATGTTGAAAAAGGTACGATTGAATTATACTTTGTCACAACTGAGTTTCAACTTGCCGATCTCTTTACAAAAGCCTTGGATGAAAAACGATTTAACTTCTTAGTATCCAAGCTCGACATGTTGAACATGAAAGTCTAATATTCTATATTGATCATAAAATGGATGGAAATATGTGTATGTCAATCTAGTTATTTCTATCTAGATTGATACATTCAAATTTTCATCACATTCTATTCTCAATATATAATATTTTATTTTCATGTCTTTGTTGTTTTTCATTGTTTATTCTTTTTGTCGCTTTACATTATTGTTATGATACTTGTGTCTGCATAAGGTGTGTTCATAGTCTCAGAGGGGAGTACAATATAAGAAGTATGCACAAGATTAGGGGGAGTGTGCATATCTGACATAGCTTGTAAGTGTTGATTTCATGTGCTCACTACTTGAAGATCACAAGGTATGTTCTCTAATTTGTTTTGCACAAACTCTTAAATGATGAAAATCAATTTTTCTAAACTACTTGCATCATTTAAGGGGGAGTGAAAATATTTCAAAAACCTTGCGTGCTTAATCAATTGAAAGTTGGACATCTTCCAATGTGATAAAATCTTTTAAAATTTTATCTGAAAATGTTCAAGTTTCACTGTTATCGCAACCTTCTCTTGCGATATCACAATGAACAGTGTTTTATCGCAACCTTCTGTTACGATGAAACCAAGTGGAATTCTTATCGCAACCTTGCATTGCGATAAGATCGTGGGAACAGTATCTTGTCGCAACCTTCTGTTGCGATAAGATTCAGAGGTTATCGCAACTTGTTCATTGCGACAACTTGACACGTGGCAGGTCAAACTTTGGAATAATCTCATTGTGCCACGTGTCACTTTTTCAAAAAAAATTGTATATATAGCAGAGGCTTTTTCAGAACTTGTCTCATTCCAAAAACCCTCTTCTCTCACAAAACTGCTACTGTGCTCTCGATTTTCAAGGATCTTCTCGTGTTTTTGGTTGCTACCATTCCACTCAGATTGTATTCGAGGTTCATATTCCAAAATCTTATTCGATTTCATCCATTATAACTCGAGTTTCAGTCTGTTTTAGGGTTGTAGGGTCGTTTCCTTGGTTTTCTGCGATGATTCTTGTGTTTGTGTGTTTGTTAGGACTTAGAAAATATAGGGTTTCACTGTCGAGGTGTTTGCGAGCCTAGTAGTACAGCTTTTAACTTCAAATGAGCGAAAATCAGATTTTCTGGGCTTGAATACTTAGAAAAATATCAGTGTTCATAGTTATCGCAATCAACTAATCTTCATAAACTCATAACTATCGCAACGGTCTTTTGTTCATCCTTATCGCAACCTTGAGTTGCGACAAGATCTTATCGCAATCAATGTGTTGCGATAACTTCTTGTCACACACTTCACGTTGCGATAACTCTTTGCTTGCGATAAGCCCAACACTTAGGATTTTTTGAATTTTTCTTTAAGGCAAAATCAACTTTGGCACTGTACTAAACTGTTAAGTGGTTCAGATGGTTCAACATGATGGGAACTCTTCAGATGAGAACACCATCATCCGTTCACATCGTTCATCCCACCCGTCCGTCAATGCTCGTAATCGGGATGAAGAAATTTTCCCGAGGGAGAATTTTCTGAGATTTGATGATAACAACCATCACCTGGATCTTGCGGCTCCCTTCGACTATCAGATAATCATAGAGATCATCCGCGGCCATCCTCTACGAACTGTGCTTACAAGAGTTGAACTTGTACCGGCCATATATCTTCAACAGTTCTGGGGTACAATTTAGTTCAATCCGACTCATCGTACACCACATTTCGCGGCCAGAGTTGATCACTTTGACGCCTGAATCACCCTACGAGGACTCCGTCGTGCACTTAACCTTCCATATTCCGAGAACTTTGAGGATCCGGTTCCTGAAGAACAACTATTCGCCGATATCAGAAGTCTTGGATATCAACACCCCGACAACCAAGTTCTTACCGGTTCATCTCAGTTCAGACGCAACTATCTTCCAAGAGTATGGTACACACTATGCTCAATATTTAACCGTTGTCTGACTTCCAAACACACAGGCTTAGACAAGACGAACCTGCCTATCCTACGGATGTTCCATGCCTTTGCATTTAACCGAAACATCGACTACGCTATCCTGATCTGGAATGAGATCATCGAGCTAGTCGAAGACAAGGCACGCCCGAAGAAGAACAGATCTTTCGTGCCATACCAGAGATTCTTCCAGATTCTGATTCATCAGATTATGGAAGACAATCATGAGATTCCCCGACGTGCAGATGCTCCACGAGGCCCGAGCCAGTACATGCATTACATAAGGATGCCTAAGCACGTGGATTTTGCTCACATTGTCGTCATCCGAGACGACGTACTCGCATATGCTGATCAACAGTCCTGGGTAGTTAGGCAGTATAGGCTAGAAAATGCATTAGTGGTCCAGCCAGAGCCGTAGGGACCTCCCCAAGATGCAAACCTACTAGGAGGTGAGGGTCAGAATGTCGAGGGGGTTCAAGAACACAGGGTTCTTGAACAACGAGAGGTGAGGAGACCGAAAAGAAAGAGAGTCGGGAGAAGATTACGGACTGTTGGCCATGCATCCTCTTCCAGACCAGTTCAACCACCACCTCGACCTCCTCCAGTTCGGATATTTGACGATGATGTCTCCTGGAACTCAGCATCTTTTGATGATGATGTAGCTTCATTTATGCCTTTTGATGACGATGATGACTCCGACCATGACCCTGACGCCGCGGGGCCTTCAAATGTAAACGGAGAAGTAGAAGTAGAAGTGGAAAATGTAGTTAGTGGTGAGGAAAGAGGGAGAAAATAATTGAGCGAAGCTGTGATAGAGTCGGACAAAGTTTTAACTGCCGACTCTCCCCAAACCGATCGAAGTCGGGTACCCACATCTTCTGCCAACGGGCGTTTGTCGCCGTTGCGCATTGAATCAGCCATGGTGGACCCAGCCATGCATAGCACAACCCCACCAAGCCACTCATCGGTCTCTCAACAGACCGGTGTTTCATTTGCCACAGGGGAATTAGCACAAAGTCTATCGGCGACACAATCGGTGTTTGCTGGTATTGAAACAGGTAGGTTCCTGCCCCGACCACCGACCTTCCTTCAACGCACATCGAGTCTAGGACCATTCGGAAGAACATCTTTTCCTAGGACACAAATGATGGTACAACACCAAGTTGAGAGCTTCCGTGCTCCAACCGGAACACCCCGAGTTAGGACGCCTTTCGTTGGTGCCTCGAGAGGACCGGGTGGAAGTCCTGTCACTGCTAACACCATGCCAGCGGTGAACACAAGACGTATAGTTGCTACAACTACTACGTTAACCGAGAACCTACGTGGCTCGGGTGTTAGATCCATGTTTCCTTCCTTAACTGTTCAGCAGGTGGCTCAGAATCTCGGTCCTTATCCGCACTACATCACGTTGGAGGTTCTACGAGCTTCACTTGCATCTATTGACACTACTTACCGGAAACACACCGACGAGTTGAAGAAGATTGTTGGTGACCTATCTGCTGAAGTGAAAAGAGCTATCAAAGGAAAAGGAGTTGCTGAATCGTCGTCAACTCCTCCGAATCAACCATCCCACGATGAATCCGATCCACATACACCACCATCAGTACCGTTACACCAAATCCCAGAAGACCAGCTCAAATCAGAGTTATTAGCCCGACTCCTTGCCAAGAGCAACTCGAGTACAGCTGAAGAGGTTGACCTAATTGCATTACTTCGTCAACATACCCAACCTCAAGCCCAAACCTCAACCCAACCACCTTCTAGCAACGACTTCCAGCGTCTAACCGATTCTATGAAAGATATGACGAAAGCTATGATGAACGGATTCACCTCCATCACTAACAGGCTTAAGGCTGTCGCAGAGAAGTGTGGGATACAAGCTCAAGCTCCACAGAAACGAAGGCATGATGATCCGGATGATCCTGATCTTCATGAGGGAGAGAAGAGAGCACGTGTCAGAGAAACAACGGGCACGAGTACAGGAAATGAAGGGGGTTCTGTCAGTGAACAGGTAACAACTACTGAAGGTGGAACGGCGACTGATGTGGTACAGGAACAAGATACTGAAATGGAAGTTCTAGCTGATGTCATAACTGGGTTGAAAAGCCTTCGGTTGTTGACAATAGAACGGAGGATGAGCGGATGGCCGATGATATGTTTGTTGACATCATCTACATTGATTCAGAAGAAGAGCCGGAGACGACTGTCCTTAAAATCAAAGAAGAATTGGTTGATGCTTTGGATGATGTTCTTGATACTACTGGGGATCAGGTTATGGAAATTGAATCCGAAGATGATGCTCCTCTACTGCCAGAAACAGCAGATCCGGGTATAGGTACTTCAGTTTCACAAGCTCCGGTAATTCATGATGGAAAGATCAGAGATCCAGTACTTGAGGCAGAACTCCGAATCTATCAAGTTGTCATTGATGCTGAACCGAGGTACGTGGCTACGGGAGAAAGAGTGACACTCCTGACTCCGTATCTAGAGACCCTAAGGAAAGAACTATATGTACGGGATGTTCAGCGAATCAACTTGGATAAAGTGTATGGGATTGAGGACTGGCCATCATTGAAGAAGATCGAGTTTCTGTACGTTATGAGAAATAAAGACAGAGAAACAGGCGCTGTCAGATCAGACAACATGATAATGAAGATGCTGAAAGTTGAATCTCAAAAGCTGCTCAACGTCTTTTATCCTGAGTTCACCGTTTTGAGATCTGATGGTTCTGAATGTGTGTTCTCTGAGGCTGACTTCAAGAGTCTGAAACTGGATGATCTTCTAAGTCTTTACAACCTCCTAGCCTCCCGCCCAAAAAAGAAGATTGAATACGACGCTGCATACCAGAGTGTGAAGAAATTTATGAGAAATATCCTGAAGTTCTCATACATTACCGATTTCCAAATGGCTTTGGAATCTCATCAAGCTCATGTGAACCTCAGAAGACCAAACAGACGCATGCTTGATATTCAAGGTATCCCCGCCTACACCGTACTGAAAAAGCCTGAGCTCGGGGTTGTCTACTGTGATCCCACAATAACAAGTAATAAGAGTAAATACACAAGATATATGAATCAAAGAAGTACACCTCTATATATGATTGAAGAACTTGCAGCTTACAACTTCACAGAAGGTTGAGAGGTTTACAAAGTGGAAGGAGGCTGCGAAGATAGAGGCGTGTGTATTTTGTATGTTGTATGTTCTATGTTGTGTTATGACCTAAAAATACAGATAGTATACTATATATACTATTCAAAGTTTGACAACATGTCACATTTGGTCCCTCAACTATAATACTACATGGTACAAGATAATGTAACATTAACAATCTCCCCCTTTGTACCAATGTAGAGCCATAAGCTTTAGACATTCATTGGAACCACTTGTGTCTTCCGAAGCCCGAAAATCAACTCGAATCTTCTTAGCGCGTTCCGGTAGTCTACTCGATATTTGACGGCATCCATTACTTCCTTTATCAACGCCTTTTGTTTCTTCGACAGCTTCTCTTCTCCTTTAGCATCCAATCGTAATCTGCTCACTAGATGAATCTGAATCATCTTGAAAGTTCCGTCGCTGAATTTATTTGCATCAGTGACTCTCATGAATTTCTTCTCTGAGGCTGAGTCAATGAACACAACTCCAAGATCTGGTTTGCTCAGCACGGTGTAAGCTTGAACACTCTGAATATCTGCCAGATCTAGATTCGGAGGTCTGATGTTGACTCGTTCTTGACGCGCTTCCAAGGCCATTTGAAAATCCTTAAGATATGAAAACTTCAGGATGTTCTTCATGTACCTCTTCAGACTTTGATAAGCATCTGACCATTCTCCCTTCTTTTTAGGATCTCGAGACAGGATTTCATACAAGTTGCAAACGTCATTGAGCTGTAGTTTCTGAAAATCTGCCTCATTAAAGACTAGTTCTGAATCATCTGATCTCTGAACGGTAAATACTGGGTACCAAACCTTTGAAAGCTTTCGCGATTCTATCTTCAGTACTCTTCTGATCGGTTTGTCAGACTTTATTGCATTGGCGTTCAGCGATTCATATCTCATGAAATAGAGATATTCAGTTCTGTGCTTTTCTGGCCAGTCTTCAATCCCGTAGACTTTTTCCCAAGAGATTGGCTGCATGACCCTTACAAACATATTGCTTCGTAAGATTTCCTGAAAGGGAGTCATAATTCTGACTCGTAGGCCAGTCGCCACAAATCCTGGTTCATTCTGGATAATGTCTTGGAGAAGTCTGATTTCTGCTTGAAGCGTTGGATCTCTGAGATGTTCAGCAGGTTGTAGGTTGATAACGATCGGAGCTTGCGGTTGAATTACTTGAGCTTGAGCTGGAGTTATTGAAGTATCTGTTTGATGAATAGAAGATCCTGGAGCTTCAGTCTCTGAATCTAGAGCAACCATCATAGTATCAGAAGAATCAAACACATTTGCAATTTCTTGTTTGATCTGCACCGTTGTTCGTTCGGGCTCTTCATCTGAATCTATGATTATAACGTCTGTCGTCCAATCATCTTCTGTTCTATTGTCACTAGCCGAAGGCTTTTCAACCCCAGCTATGACATCAGCTAGAATATCGAGATTCTCTGAGTCAGTGGCTCCTTTACTTGTATCCTCGGACGCTTTACCGGATGATGTCTCAGTTTCTTTCTCTACTGCAGTGCTCTCAGAAGCAGCAACTGTACTTGTTCCAACACCTGTACTCTCCCCCTCATGGTGATCTGGATCATCCTGATCATCATGTCTTGTTTTCTGAGCGGTTTCAGCTTGAACACCACAAGCCAGTTCGACTACTTCGACCCTTTTGACAATCGAATGAAAGCCAGCCAAAAAGGAATCTGCCATGTTGGAGATTGAGGTATTTAGCTGCTCAAATTGGGGAACAAGCAGTGGATTGGTGGTTGATGAAGCTTGAGGCGGTGGTGGAGGTGGAGGTGCGGTTTGTTGACGAAGCAAGCTAATAAGATCGACATCCTCGCCTGGTCTTGGATCGTGTTTGGCAAGAAGTCGTGCAAGCAGCTCTGACTTGAGTAGATCTTCAGGAGCAAGATTTAACGGGATCGATGTTGGATCTTGTTGAACGGGTTCGGCTCTAGTCAGTTGAGGTTCAGATGTAGAAGATTCAGCCGGTCCTTTACCTTTCACCGCTCTGATTACATCATCACTTAATTTCTGAAACTCTGCTTTCATTTTGTCAGTATGAGCATGATATGTGTTGTCGATAGATCTGACGAAATGCTTTAGTAGAGTAAGTGGCACGAATCTATTCGGAGGAGGGCCAACCAAACTAAACGCTCGTTCGAGTTCAGCACTAACACCCAGACCACTTAGGTTACTGGTTGAAGTATCGGTTGAAGCAACCGTACTGCCTGTGTTCAAAGCTGGCATAGTGTTAGCAATGACAGGACTTCCACCCGATCCTCGTGACGCACCAACAAAGGGTGGCACTCTGGGTGTTCCGGTTGGGGCACGAAAGCTCCCAACAAGGTGTTGTTCAAATAGCGGTGACCTAGGAAAAGAAGTTGTTCCAAAAGGCGCTAGACTCGATGTGCTCTGAAATGAAGTCGGTGGCCGGGGCAGGGGCCTACCTGTTTCAATACCAGCGAAGACCGAATGTGTTGCCGATAGACTTTGTGCATATTCCCATGTGCTGAATGAAACACCGGCCTGTTGAGAGACCGATGAGTGGCTTGGTGGGGGTGTGCACTGCATGGTTGGGCGGACCATGGCTGTTTCAATGCTCAACGGCGACGAACGCACGTTGGCAGAAGATGTGGTTGCCCGGCTTGGATCGGCTTGGGAAGAGTCGGTAGTTATAACTTTTTCCGACTCTTTCACATTTTCGCTCATTTCTTTTCTCCCTCTTGCCTCACCACTAAGTACGTTTTCTTCATCTACGTCTACTTCTCCGTGTATAAGTGAAGTATCAACAGCAGCAACTGTAGAAGTAACTATAGGTTCTGGTTGTCTAGATGAACCTGCACCAGGTGTTTCAACTCGAGGCCTTTTTCTTGTTTGCCTTGGTAACAAGTTTGCATCTGGATCTGAGTCATATTCATAATCACCAAAATCAACTAGAGGACTGAATGGTTCTGTTCTTTGGCTTGAAGAAGATGTTGCTTGATCGCCAGAGCGTGAAGATGTAGCACGACCAGTACTTCGAGTCCTACCCCCCACTCTCTTTCTTGTTGTTCTTCTCACCACTCGTTGTTCAGGAACCCCTTGTTCCTGAACCCCCTCGACAATAGGACCCTCACCACCTACTGGGTTTGCATCTTGGGCAGGTCCAGCCGGATCTGGCTGGTCCATTAATGCGTTTTGCTCCCTATACTGAATCACTACCCAGCTAGCCTGGTCGGCATAATTCAGTACCTTTGGTCGAATAACGGCGGTATGTACGAATGGTTCATGTGCTGGCGGTACAAGGCGGTGCATCCAGCTTGCTGGTCCTCGCTCAGCTTCCTCTCTTCTTGGGATTTCCGGTCGGTCTTGCATAGCCTGATGAATCAGGATTTGGAAGAACCGTTGAAATGGCACAAAGTTGCGTCTCATTTTGGGTTTGAGCTGATCTGCAACAATTTCCACCATTTCATTCCAGATAAGGACAGCATAGTCTATATTGCGGTTGAAGGCGAATGCATGAAACATCTTTAGGATCGCTAGATTCGTCTTATCTAGGCCAGTATGCTTAGATGTCATGCAGCGATTGAGGATTGAGCATAGGGTGTACCACACCGGCGGTAGATGTTGTCTTCTGAATTGTGATGAACCGGTGAGTACGGGGACTCTTGGATCTTGATATCCAAGGCTGTGGATATCCGTGAATAATTCTTCAGAAACAGCTGGATCTTCGAAGTTGTCGCGTCTTGGAAGTTCGAGAGCACGACGTAAGCCTTGTAGTGTGATCCTTACTTCGAAATGGTCTATATTAGCATTGAATCGCTGTGGTCGAGCCGTAGGATTGAATCGGAGTGTGTGCCAAAATTGTTGTAAATAAATGGCAGGCACTCTCTCGACCTTTGTCAGTGCAGTGCGAATTGGATGACCACGGATGATCTCTAGAATTATCCGGTGAGAGAAGTTGCTTTCAAGATCCAGGTGATGATTATTTTCACGGATTGCTAGAAAGCTGGCCCTTGGCATGATTTCTTCATCCGGGTCAACGGCATTGACGAATGGATGTGAAGAGCGTTGCGAGGCGATGATTGTGTTGTCATCGGATGCATATTCAGCAGGTTGTTCAGCCATCTGTAAGGTATTTTAACATGTTAGAACAGATTTAAGCAATTCAAACAGAAAGGTATTTTTCTTGAAAAAAAATCCCAAAAAAAAAGCAAAGTGAAGGAAACCTCGCAATGCACGATTGCGAGGCTCGCAGTCAACAGATGTAGAAGATTGCGAGGCTCGCAAAACCTGGAAGGTTGCGAGGATCGCAGTCTTAAAGAGTATGTGTTGCGAGGCGTTTGAATGTCAGATGATTGCGAGGCTTATGAACATTAGTAGTAAAACCCATGTGATTTTCCAGATTTTCAAAATTAGCATGTATAGATGTTAAAATTGATACTAGCATGCTCGGTTTTAGTTTGTGAGTAAACCCTAATCATTTAAAACATCTAACAAGCACCAATCAATCAAGTTTTAGCATGTGACAGAGACCTAACCTAAAACCCTTTAAACCCTAGATGCAAAATCGATTAAAATAGGAGTTTTATCGGATGAAATGTAATAAGAATCGAGAATACATACCTCTTAATCGAATGTAGTCGATTACACGGAATAGAATCAACAAATAATACTCCTTTGGTCGAATCGCAATGTTCAGTATCGAGAGAAAAAAAACGAGGGTTCTTTTATGGAGAGGTTTTGAAATAAAGACTAAGTAAAAGATCGCAAGTATATATAAACATTTGAAATCCGTGACACGTGTCACTACCTGATTTGCCCAAAATTTAAAAAAACCGGATCGCAATGAAAAATCCCAAACCTCGCAATATGAGATTGCGAGGGAATCTTTGGATCGCAGTTAACAATTGCGAGGGAATCTTTTGGATCGCAGTTAACAATTGCGAGGGAATCTTTTGGATCGCAGTTAACAATTGCGAGGGAATCTTTGGATCGAAGGAATCTTCGCATCGCAACAGTTTATTGCGATGGAATCTTTCCATCGCAGTCTTCTATTGCGAGGAATTTTGATTTTTGATATTTTTTTTTTTTTGAATCATTTTGACATTTTTGATCTTTTTCCAAATTTTAGCCCACGGGAAGATGTCCAACTTCCAATTGTTTATCTAAACTAGGTAATTTCCAAGACTATTTTTCACTCCCCCTTAAATGATGCATAAGGGTTTGTAAAAAATACACGTTAGAAGCACTTACCTTGTTATCTTCAAGCATTAAGTGTTTGGAAATACCTTTTACTTACTCTCTCATGTATGCACACTCCCCCTCTTTTTGTGCATACTCCAATTCCTGTACTCCCCCTGAGACTATGAACAAGTCTTTTGCACACATAGATATCATCACAATTGTATCGATACGATCAAATAAACTTTGAAACACAACAAATACATGAAATTGAAATATCTTATGTTGATAATAGAATGTGATGAAAATATGAATATATCAATTTAGATAGATTTATCTAGATTGAAAGATACATATTTCCATCCATTAAATGATCAAATTAGATATTACACTTTCATGTTCAACATGCCAAGCTTGGATATTAAGAAATTAAAGCGTTTTTCATCCAAGGCTTTTGTAAACAAATCGGCAAGTTGATGCTCTGTTGGAACAAAATATAATTCAACCGTACCTTTTTCCACATAGTCTTTTATGAAGTGATACCTGACATCTATGTGTTTGGTCTTTGTGTGTTGAACCGGATTTGCTGTAATGGCAATTGCACTTTTGCTGTCACAGTTGATAGGGATCTTCTCGTATCTGAAGCCGTAGTCCTGCAGTTGAGTCCTCATCCACAGAACTTGTGAACAACAACTGGCCGCAGCAACATACTCTGCCTCCGCAGTTGATGTAGAAATACAGTTTTGTTTCCTCGATGACCAACTGACCAACTTTTCCCCTAAAAACTGAACATGACCAGAAGTGCTCTTCCGGTCTAGCAAGCTACCTCCATGATCTGCATCTGAGTATGCAGTGAGCTCGAATCCTGATCCCTTTGGGTACCAAAGTCCAAGGTACGGTGTCCCTTTCAAATATCGAAAGATCCTTGTAACAGCACTTCGATGTGATTGTTTTGGTTGTGCCTGAAATCTTGCACATAAACATGTAGAGAACATTATATCTGGACGACTCGCAGTGAGGTACATTAATGAACCTATCATCCCTCGGTAGTTCTTGACATCGACATCTACACCGTTTGGATCAGGACCAACTTTTGATTGGTGAGCCATAGGTGTACCAATCGAAGTACAGTTTTCCATTTTGTATTTCTTCAAAATGTCAAACACGTATTTTGATTGGTTGATGAAGATACCTGTCGAGAACTGCTTGACTTGTAATCCGAGAAAGAAATTAATTTCTCCCATCATACTCATCTGGAATCTGGTCATCATTAAACCCGAAAACCACGTGCATAATCCAGGATTAGTTGAACCAAAAATAATGTCATCGACGTAAATTTGTACCAAAAGAATATCACCTTCTTGTTCCAGAGTGAAGAGAGTTGTGTCAATTTTACCTTTTCGAAAGCCAGCACCAAGTAAGTAGGTAGATAGGATTTCATACCAGGCGCGAGGGGCTTGCTTCAGACCATAGAGAGCTTTGTCAAGTATGTAGACATGATCTGGATAATCTGTGTCCACAAAACCCTCTGGTTGAGAAACGTATACTTCTTCTTTCAAAACGCCGTTCAAGAATGCTGTCTTCACGTCCATTTGATAAACAGTGAAGTTTCTGTAGGCAGCGTATGAAAGAAATATCCGTATTGCTTCTAAGCGAGCAACCGGTGCGTATGTCTCATCATAGTCTATTCCCTCCTGTTGCCTGTACCCTTTCGCTACAAGGCGTGCTTTGTTTCTTATCACAATCCCTTCACTGTCTTTCTTGTTCTTCAGGATCCATTTTGTACCAATGACCGTTTTACCCTTTGGTCTAGGAACAAGTCTCCATACTTTTAGAGCTTCAAATGAGTTCAGCTCATCTTGCATGGCAATTATCCAATCTGGATCTTCTAAGGCATGTTGAACAGATGTAGGTTCAACTTGACTAAGAAAGAGCGCAAATAGGACCTCGTTTGCCGTTGCCGATCTTGTTTTGACTGGTTCGTTGACTTGACCAATAACCTGAGTAATGGGGTGACTCTGCGTCCATTTCGTTGAGTGTGGGAGAGATGCAGCACTTACATTTGGATCCACCAAGGTAGGGTCTTTATCGAAGTTCAACTGTATTGTCAAGATAGGTTCCGGTGTTTTGACAGGTTCATTGACAGATGTGTCAACAGGAACTGCCTCCGGTTCTGCTTCAGAAGATGACTCTGGTATGTTTGCAGACCCATCATCATTGACATCTGAAGTTGTACCCGACGAAGAAGCACCATGTGTGGATTCACGTTGTCGTCTACTTCTCATGATGACTTCTTGTGTAGAAACCAAATGCCTGTCACTCGAAGATGTTGTCTGAGTCGTTGCATCTGTTGAGGGTGCCGATGAAGGACCCGACAACGAAGCCTGAGCTGGTGTTGCAACCTGACTCCTGTTATTTAAAGATGACGAAGAGTTATCATTATTAAAGTAGTCATCATAAAAGTATTCAAACAATAAATCAAGATCACTGGGCTTAGATTTAGAAGTGGAAGCTTGATTCTTGTTTGATGTCCTAGTCACCATCGGACGTATTTGTCCGGATGCTAGGATCCCTGGTATTGCGGGTTCTGTACTGTTATGGACAGAAGCCATTTCTTCAGATTCGTCGAATTTGACATTGACACTTTCTTTCACATTCTTTGAAGACTTGAGATAGATCCTGTAAGCCTTTGATGTGAGCGAGTATCCGATAAAGAAGCCCTCCATCCCTTTAGGACTGAATTTGTTCAATTTGTCCTTATCGTTCAGCACAACGCACCTGCAACCAAACACACGAAAGTAGTGTATTACAGGTTTTCTATTATTCATTAATTCATATGGTGTTTTGCCAAACCGTCGATGTATAATGGAACGGTTTTGTGTGTAGCATGCCGTTGCAACAGCTTCAGCCCACAGATACAGAGGTAGATCAGAATAAGACAGCATCGTTCTGGCCGCTTCAACGAGTGTTCGGTTTCGTCTTTCAACTACACCATTTTGCTGAGGTGTTCTGGCCGCAGAATATTGATGTGAAATTCCTAATGACTGAAAGAAGTCATCAAGAGTTCTGTTTTTGAATTCTGTCCCGTTGTCTGATCTGATATTCTGAACTGATAGTTGTAGATTCACTTGAATCTGTTTGATTAACGAGATGATCAAGTCTGGAGTTTCGTCTTTTGAACGAAGAAACTTGACCCATGTATATCTTGAGAAATCATCAACAACAACTAACACATATCGTTTGGCATTGATACTCTGAGTCTTCATCGGACCACAGAGATCCATATGAAGAATTTCTAGTGCTTTGCTTGTGCTGGGTTCCGGCTTTGGTGGGTGAGGAGCATGCTTTATCTTCCCTGTTTCACATGCAGTACAGAAGTTGTCTTTCTCAAACTTCAGTTCTGGTAGACCAGTAACTAAATCACCTGTCTGCAGCTTTTGAATGTATCGAAAGTTGAGGTGAGATAGTCTTCGGTGCCATAACCAGCTTTTGTCAAACGACGCCTTTGACATCAGACACACATTCATCTTGGGGTTTAGCTTGGATAGGTCAATGGTGTAAAGATTTGAATTGCGCGACCCAACTAGAAGTTCATTTCCGTCATCGGTTAGAACTGCACACCGAGTCCTCTTGAAATGTACTTCTAGGTCTTTGTCACAGAATTGACCTATACTAAACAGGTTGTGTCCCAATCCTTCAACATAGTTAACCTTGGTTATTTTGACCTTGTCTGTTACTATGTCTCCATAACCTAAGATAGGAGAGTACTGATCATTTCCAAATTTGACTCTCCCTCCATCTCTTTCTACAAAGTTGCTCAAGAGTTCCTTTCTTCCAGTCATGTGTTTTGAGCAACCAGAATCCAAGTACCACACATGACGGAGCTGCAAAAAGGAATTTAAACAGTTTTAGGTACCCATTGCCAATTGGGTCCTTTTGGGTTAGGAGTCTGTGTAGTTCTAGGTAGCCATTTCAAATTGGCAATGCTCTTTCTATTACCATTGTTAGAGTAATTAGGTGTATACAACCAACAGTTATAGTCAGATTTGCCAATGAAATCATCCACACCACATGAAGCACAACAGATTTTATCATGAGACAAGTTAATCAGTTGTTGCATTGTATAAATCTTGCAAGGTGTTACAAGTTTTCTATTGTCAACAACATGATTAATTACATTCAAAAACAACTTGTCCTTCTTGAAATTTAAAACATTTAAAGGAACTTTGGATGATTTGATCTGTGTCACTTCTTGTGTGGATGCTTTTATCTTCCACTCAAGTTTCTTGTTGGTTCTTAAATTACGATCTGAAACACCAGACAAAGAAGAGTTGTGAGATTTTGAATATAGAGTTTGAGTAGATTTAGCATGCTTCTTCTGTTTTGGTTTTCTTTTCTTTTTCTGAAATGATTGTTTTGATTTAGGTTTAGAATAGTAATCATTGACAGAAATTTTCTCTGAAGACTTGGAAGATTCCCCTTCCAAAATGATCTTTTTAGGTTCCTCTTCTTTTATCAAAAAATCAGTGTGATCTGGAAGTTTTGCACTGAAGTCAAATAGAACAGGAAATTCATTTTCAACTTTGCCTTTGCCTTTACCAACATCCATACTATCAATATCAGTATCACTTTCTGATGAAGCATAAAAGAAACCATAAGACTTAGGATAATGAAATTCATTAAATTCTGATGAAGCATGTTTAACTGATTTTTCCTTTAAATTCCAAAAATCATAACCATGAGATGTTGGTTTACTAAGAAAATCATCTATTTCTTTTTCTTGGTCATCTATTTTACAACCCTTCAAAACAGTTGTTCCCATGAAAGCTTTGCATGAAGAAAGATCTGAATCAGAAGAATGTGTTACGTTTGAAACCTTTTCATCAGATATTTCCTCAAGTTTTCTTTTCATATCAATTAAGTTTTCTAAAAGAACTGTGATCACAACTTCCTTTTCAATCTCAAAAACAAGTCTGTTCTCTCTTTCTTTCCCTATTATTTGTCTTTCAAGAAAAAGCGTTTTCTGAAAAGTAAATAGTTGATCTGAAAGATCCAAACATCTAAGTTCTAGAGATTTCTTTTCTTCAAAGCTTTCAGGTTCATCATTTATGCTATATGACAAAACAGTAAAGATAACTTCTTTTTCAATATAAAAAAGAAGTTGATCTTCGTTTCTGATTTCTTCAACATTAAAAATTATATTCCTTTCGAGCTCCATGAGTTTTTGTTCAAGAACCATTGGTGGAAAATACCTTTTTCCTTCCAAAACAAATTTTTCAGGATTATCCTTTTGAGTATTTTCTTTTTCCTCTGGTTCTTTAACAATATAACTCTCAAAATAATCATTTGGTAAGGTTTTTTCATTATCTAATGCCTTGGCATTCTCTGGACCATACCAAAAAGGAAGTTGCATTCTAACAGTGATTTTTCTTTTTGTTTCTTCCTCAGCCTTTTGTTCTTCCTTATGAAGTTGTTTGATTTGATAGCAAGGATGTGTAACAGGCATAAACCATTCAAATTCATACTGAGTGGGAGTTTTAGTTATGGCATTCCTTAGGTACTGAGGATTGTCATATCCAATACCCCACTTTGCGTTATAGTATCTGAATTTGTTTGGCTTATTCATTTGAATTGTTTGTTCTGTTTGACCTGCTTTGTACAGTTTATCTTCCAGATCTTTGATATTTTCACTCAGCTCTTCATTTCTTTCTTTATAAGCATGTAAAAGACTTTCAAACTCGCTATTCTTTATTTCTGAACTCATTAATTTTTCCGATAGTTCAGATACTCTATCTTGAAAGTACGCATGACCAATATCGAATTCAGTCTTTTTCTTTTTCAATTCAGTAATTTGACTGTCTTGTTCTATTAGTCTTTCCTTTTGAGTTGAAATTATTTCATTAGCAATGTTCTCATCAGCTTTTAATTCTTCTAACCTTTGTGTTAAGCATGCTTGTTTAGAAATAAATTGATTATAGAAATCGAAATATACCTGTTCTGAAGTAGACTCTGCTCCTTCATCATCGGCTTCTTTGGTCATGAAGCACATCTTTGTTTGAGCAGTAGTCTCATTATTAGCTTCATCATCAGAATGATCAAGCCAGTAATCCTCTTCTACCTTTAGTGCAATACCCGATTGCTTCTTTTCAGCAAGCAACAACTTGTTTTTGTAGTAATTGGTATCTTTCACTATCTGCTTCCAGCACTCCTTCGCGAAATGACCAGGTTTCCCACAGTTGTAACAGGTCTGTGGTTCTTCCTTTTTCTCAAAAATCTTTTTCTCCTCTGGCCTCTTGTAATCATTTGGCCGTCTATACTCAGTAGGCCTTTTGTACTCTTCCGGCCTCCTGTATTCTGCTCTTTTGCTTGATTCAACATGCGCCCTATGCTCAAAGTTCTTTGAGCCCGACGCATACCTCTGATTATTAGAACCAGGACTTTTCCCAAATTTTCTCTGAAAAGAACTGGTAAGCAGAGCCAGAGAATCCTTCATTCTCTCTATTTCTTCTATCCCACTTGCTTCCTCCATTTCTCCTTCAGACTGGTTCTCCTCATCCTGGGAGTATCCTCTGCTTGAAATCAACGCAAGTGGATCTTGCTCTTCATCCTTCATCCCTCTTTTATCTTCATTCTTCACTTTCCTATTCTTCTTCACTTTCTTCGCTTCAGCATCATCTTCATCCTGCTTCAACGTTTCAAACATCTGTTGTAGAGGTAATTCTGATAGCTTAGCATTCTGCTTCATTCGGTGAGCGTACTTCTTCCATTCTGGTTGAAGAACGGTCAGGAATTTTACGTTGTGCTCAATAACCTTCCTCTCTATTTTGAATCTGCTTAGCTCATTCAATATTGTGGTGAAGCGTACATAAGCAGAGTCAAGAGTCTCTCCTTCTTTCTGTTTGAAGCATTCGTATGAGTTGATGATGGTTGAGATTTTCATTTGATTCTCTACTTCAGATCCTTGAAATAACTTTATCAGTTCATCAAACATGGCTTTACCAGATTGATTTTTGCTGTCTACCCTCCGATAGACATTATCGGTCAAGGCCTGAATAATTAGAGATTTCGCCATTTTATCTCCTTGGTACAATTTCTTCTGTTCAACAGAGTAGTGAATCGGTAGAACAGTAACAATATCTGGAATTGGATCACCATCAATAGCAATCCCTCTTCTTGTTATAGGCTTCATTGGTCCATTATCTAGAGAATTGATAATGAATTATCCGTTCTCTTGTCTATCTACCCAGTCTAGGAATCTGTTTTTCCAAATTTTGAATTCTGATGTAAAGAGAACTGGAGGTTTGTCTTTGGAACCAATAGATAGCACATCTCTTGTAGTCATTTAATTACTTGTGTGATCGTTTTATCTCTTGTTCAGTAGCTTTCTTTTTCAACAAACTCTTTCTGTCTCTGCCTTTGTATGGGTTGCGAGGCTACTGTTTGCGATGCAACAAAAAGTCTCAACAATCTGTTGCGAGGCAAACAAAGTATCGCAATGAAATTGGATCGCAGTGAACAATTGCGATCGAAACTAAGTCTCGCAGTCAACAATTGCGAGGCAAACACCAAACCAACAAATCGCAATAACAGATTGCGAGGCAAGAAACATATCGCAATTAAAAATTGCGAGGATCGCAGTCCAAAGATCCTGAAAGTTGCGAAGCTCGCAGTCCAGAATTTTAGAAGGTTGCGAGGCTCGCAGTCTTAATTTCTAGAAGATTGCGAGGGGTTTGAATCTTGCGAGAGATATGAATATTAGTTGGTTGCGATGGTTATGATGATTTTTAAGCAGATGTTCAAATGAACTAAAAAATGCTTGAAATTTTGAACGAGTGTTCCTGGGTAATTTCTGGGCACTTTTATAACCTTGAGTTTTGTCTAAAAACCAACCTAACCTTGATTTGATGAGCAAAACAGTGAGTTTTACTCAAAACAGAGACTTCGTGAAAAACAGAGAAGATGCACGTATTGATCTAATTTCCTGGTGATATGCGGAATTAAATACACAGGAAATTTCTATTTTCACTTCTTGATCGATTCCAACCACTAGAAGAACTCCAGAGACCAAAATCAACCAAAAAAAATTGAACTTGAAGAATACAGATACGTACAACTTTTAAGAACAAATCTGAACAAAATGATATTAAGCTCTGATACCAATTGTGATCCCATAATAACAAGTAATAAGAGTAAATACACAAGATATATGAATCAAAGAAGTACACCTCTATATATGATTGAAGAACTTGCAGCTTACAACTTCACAGAAGGTTGAGAGGTTTACAAAGTGGAAGGAGGCTGCGAAGATAGAGGCGTGTGTATTTTGTATTTTGTATGTTGTATGTTCTATGTTGTGTTATGACCTAAAAATACAGATAGTATACTATATATACTATTCAAAGTTTGACAACATGTCACATTTGGTCCCTCAACTATAATACTACATGGTACAAGATAATGTAACATTAACATCTACCTTGATACTGACTCAAAGAAGAGATTCGTGAGAGTAATTGAAATCAACAAGTTCTGTGAGGGTACTATGAAGATAATTTTGGTTCACCTGGAGAGCAAGCTACGTCTGGATGCAAATGGAGAGGTGAAGCTCAAAGACAAAGAAAAGGACCTGATCAACCAAGTGATTGAAGCCATCACCTACCGAAAGGAGTACCGACATGCTTTACGAAGATTCGAGATCATAGTCGGTATTCAGAAGAAATACGTGACCCTGGTAGACGTCTAAATCTTTTGCCTCTACATTGGTACCAAGGGGGAGATTGTTAGTGCTTTATTATGGTTGTACCAAGTAGAGGGACCAAATATGTAATAGTGTCAAACTTATCATAGGTATATAATGTTTGCTTATTTCCTCTTTAGGAATTAGGTCATTTCTCTACACACACTAGCCACACACACAAGTATTGTATTTCAATCTATATTGTGAGCTTTTGATCATTGAATGAATATAGAGATGGCTTCCTTATTGTTTTACATTGATTGATTACTTGTTCTGGAATCACAGTTCAAAACAAAAAAATTATGGACTTAACCGCTAAAAATATGAAAGTTCGTTTACTTTCCTTGAATTTTTTCGAATAACGATTTTCCCACAATAACTAGGTTCTATTCAATTGTGTGTTGATTTAGTGATTGCATGAATTATTTGTTAAAAAAATTATGAAAATTAATTTATTGGTTTCTTATAATTCTTCCCTATAATTATTTGATTAAGATTAGATATAATTACTAAATTTCACATTATTCTTTGAATATTTGGTTTCTTGTGTCAACTCACTAGTCATTGCTAGTTTCTCCGTATTTAATATATTGATATATAAAAAAATATAACATTAAAATAAGTTCTATTGAATACCATAAATTTTATTTATTGCAACTTGAATACCACCCCCAAGTTAATTTTAAATATTTCAAGGAAGGAGACGATATCATATACCTTGAAGGCATGAAGTCGGGATAACCATTTTGTGGAGGACGAAGATGAAGATTAACGGGGTGGGGGAATTGAATAGATATGCTTAGGGAAAAAGTGGAATCGAGGACATGACAACAAAATTAACCGGATTTATAAATTGGACGTAGAAACATTTAAGCGTCGTAATAAACTACTTTATAAGATTTAAGTTAATAGGATCAATTAAAGTATTGCATGTCATATATAAAAGTGTTGAGATAAGTTTACAGAATGGTTTGCTAGAAGACGTGCTTATGGTTGATTGAATTATTTCCTTACTTTAGTTACATATTGACTTTTATTTAGTTATATGATAAGAAAACACTTGGCATATATACCTTTTCAATACATATATCTTAAGGGATAATTTATGCTAAGAGAGTGAGAAGTTTATTCGATTACCAGTCTGATGTTTTTAGTTCAATTTTAATGAAAAAGATAGATAGAAAAGTAGAGTTTTTTTGGTTTGTTCTACCATTTTTTTAAATTAATTACTTCTTTAAAAACTAAGGAAATACTCAAGTACACATAATATTGCACTTTCCCTCTACATCATCTTGTGTAAACTTGAAGAGCTTATTAAATATATGGATGATATACTGAGATTATTAATTGATTGAATACTTGTTATGGGATCACAACAAGTCCAAACCATATCTTTTTGAATTGTATAATTTCCATAGTGGTTTTAATGACATTAAAAATATTTATTTTTTCCTACATTGCAAAAAATACCAAAATTATGTGTTATTTCGAAAGCCAACCAATGAAATACAGATTAAGAGGTGGTTTATCGAACGCTTACCGGTAATAGTTACACTCTCATTCATTTTATTGGGTAACGTTTTTGGCAATTAATATGGATTGTTGGTAAACGTCTTTTGGTAAACGCTTATTGGATAAAGTCAATTATTTCAGATAGTATTTTCTTTGTATGAATCGCTTTTTTTTTGAACTACCATCACTTATTTCAGATTCTTCATTCAAATTTCGTAATATTATTTATATATATGTATACTAAAATTATGTAAAAAAAACTAAAAATGGTTATAAATTAAACTATTTAAATATATAGTTTATTTGTGTCATTTATAAATATATTTTTTTTGGATAAGGTTTATCTAGGCTTTGCCTAGACTACATCCTTGGCAATTTGGAAACAAACAAACAAAGCGGCCGTCTGAGACTAAGCCTGGCCACAGAATGCTGACGTCTGGACTCGAACCCGGGGTGGATGGGATATTCCACCACATCCCCCCAAGCCCTTGCCAACACGCCACCACCCTTGTGGTTTCATTTATAAATATTACTTGATATATAAAATCATTTAACAACTTTTAGATGTAATTTGTCTAGTTTTGTCCCATCCACTCCTAGTAATATTAAACATCAGACAAACGCTTGTCCTGTCTAGTCCTACCATGTTCTAACATCTTGTTCTATTCTATCCAATTATATATGTATACCAAACGCTACGTATTATAACACTATAAAGAGAACGTGTTTTCCAATATTTAAACCCATATTTAGGTTGGGTACAAATCAAATACAAACCATGTATTTGTTGCACCCCTTACAAATCAATGTGCATATATGCATAATCTAAAATGCATATATGCATTATCTCATATGAATGTATGTCCATTATATGTATATTTTTGCACGTATGCATATGCATATTGTTCACATATGCACACTGGTTGTTCACATATGCACACTGTGGTTTGTAAGGTGTGCAACAAATGCAAAGTTTGCATTTTACGAAGTCTTTATCGAGGTTTTGTTATTTATTTTTACTACACTCATCAAGTAATAAGAAGGTCCTTTCTCTCCCTTAACAATGGTTTATATTTTATTATTATTTTATATATTGGTTATGACCGTATCACTTGTGCCCTAAAAAGGAAGGGGATGGAGGGGTTCTTTATGAACTTGTAAATTGACTATTATCATCATTAATACAATTAAGAAAGATTTGGTTACGAAGAACAGCAGCAGCTTTATGACCTTGTGTTCCAATATTCGGATGATTATAATCATCTTCAATAGTCCTTACGTAGTTTAGATACTTTAAGAAGAAAATGGAGACCACCAAGAAAGATATATATAGGCATATTACAATCTACACCACTCAAGGCCCTAGAGATCGGAGGGTGAGATTGTCCATTGAAGAATCTTTGACTTGAGGATTTTCTAGGGTTTGACAAAGCAAGCAAAACCCTTAGTTTGATTGGTTCTTTATACCAAGTACTATTGATTTCTTTCTTTTAATTTCTCTCTTTTTGTTGACAAAGATTGATTCAAAATTAGAATTCTTGTACAAATACTGAAATACTATTGATTTCTTTCTTTTCTCTCTTTTGGTTGATAAATTAAGATTGGTCAAAAACCTGAGAGAAAACTGGACCAACAATGAATTTCACTTGATTATGGTGTTGCTAATAATTGGTTTGAAATGAATGCATACAGGTCTGACTCTTCCCTTTTGCATATAGGAAAATCCCTAATTTGATCAGTAAAATCAATCATAATACGTTGTGAAGCTATCTCAATTACTTTTGAAACTTTCATTTTTGTATTTCGTATATACATGTCCAAATTGATATGAATTTAAGGTTCAACTTAATCTGTATAGTGAAGAAACACAAATGTAATATTTTAATCTTCTCTGCATTAATACATCCAAAGCAGCTAAATTTAACTTGAATCTTTTGTCTAATCTAATGACGATATTGAGTTAGGAAATCCAGGACTTTTTTTTGCCTTCTCAGTTCTTGTCGTAGTCGGTATATAATTACAATTAATTCTTGTTATATATCTTTTAAGTAACATTTGAAATGGGTAATGGTACCTAGGGCCGGGGAAGATAAATCGATAACCGAGATCTTTTAGTCTAAAGATGCTCAAGAACAGTGCAAAATGTCATGATGGTTGTTTAGCTAGAAATTAATGGCGTGATGAAACCATTGGAAGCAAATTGAGTGCAACTAATTAACCTTGCAGCAAAAACAGGTATTCCTGCCAATTTGATCACAATTTCACAAACACTCGTTTAATTAAGGAGATCATTTTCAGAATAGCACAACGGCTTTTTGGATTTTATTTGTCTGTTTTCTATTGAATCACTCAGAAAATGCATAAAAAGATCAATGAAAAGAGGCAGATTTAATTTCCATAGTGACAATGGTACTCTCATATACCCAACTAATGTCAACTCTTAGCTAGTCAGCTGTGTGAAGATCGCGTTAATATACCGGGAAGCTGTTGAAGGAATGTGCAGGTCATTACATCCACTTACGCTAGCTAGTATATCATCAGATAATCGTGTTGAAATTAGTTTAATTATTTACCTCCCTTAAGCTCGTATTTTGGATTCACGAATGATTAAGTGTCATAACTTATAGGGAAACGTTCATTTGCGAACCAGGTTTTTGCTTGGGAACCGGAGGACAACCGAAAGCACAACACATGTCTCCAAGACTCCAAGTGTCAACATTCAGTATAAATAACGAATGTGAACGTTCATGCATTATTCATGATGAATAATACAACATTCATGATTCATGTATTATTCATCATGAATCGCATATTATTTATTATGAATGATGTATTATTCATTATTCATAATGAATAATACATGAACGATCCCCGAAGTTCTGGCGCATTCTCCTTTGTCGTCACGTTCGCAACCAAAATTTAGTTTTCATTTGAACTCATCCCTATTTTTTTTGAAAAGAATTTGAATTTGACCCTATATATACATGAATATGTATATATAAATTAATGTGTGATATAAACAAGTTAGGCCTTGTGAATGGTACAAAGTAGAAGACAAAAGTTCATCCAAGTACATGATACTATGTGCTCCTATCTTTTTCTTTGTTAACTATTTATATAATGCATGTTAATCAATAGAATTTGCACCGGTTAATTATCTTTCTATGAAATATAAGTAACGCACAGGCATCACAGTTCACAACAATATTGTCACAGATATGCGTTAAACTTACTAATCAAACAGTTAAAACTCTATCCAGACCAATATTGAAATTTTTTTGGATTAAAAATCAACAAAAGTCAAGTTTTGTATTTCAAATGAAGATGAAACGATTAGACATGTGAATAGTAACAGTAGCATTTCAACAACACCAGAGATCAAGAGAAAGAATGTGAAGGCGTGGTGCTGGAAATTAATGGTGGTAGGTTACGTGATGGAAGTTGTACGTAGACTCGTAGAGTAGCATGTGGATGCTTGATTGCTTACTTAATTAACTATTCACATGTGATTGTTGTTTCCCATTATTATTCATTGCGTACTGGTGTAGTTCTTCTTATGATTTTCAGTAGTGATATCACCTAACGTATTAAGTCCTTAATTGAATACGAAACGCAAACAAATCTAGCTAGAAATTAATCCTTGCTAACTAAACAAATAATTTGATAGTATCCTGTGGTCTCCAAAGACTTAATTTTATACGATATTAACTCTTATTGTGATGCCAATTTTAATTCCTCTTACGTTATTATCTTAATGTGATTTTAGTAGCTACTTTCGTGCGAGGTCCAGATTTGGGTAGTACGGGCCACCTATATGCAACTTAAGAGGCGGCTTACTATCGACTTAATGGACTTAATTATATTAGGATGTTTACTTATGTGGTGTTCTCTAACCTGGAGAGAAGAGAAAAGAAATGAATAAAAAAGAAAGGAAAAGAAAATATTTTTTTCATTTGTGTTCTCGAAAAAGGAAAGAAAGGAAAAGAAAGAAAATAATATTTTATGTTCTTGAACAGGAGGAAAAGAAATTGAAACATTTCATTTTTACAAGTATATACCCTTAAAATATATTTTTTATAATGAAAGATTGAATAGTTTTGTAATTTTAATAATTTTAGTAACTTTTTAAATGTTTTTAATTTCTTTATTTTCTTTTCCTTTACTTTCCTCCGACATTTGGGAGGAAAGTTTTGGAAGGACTTATCATTATTTTTTCTCTATTTTCCTTTCTTTCTTAAAAAAATTTCGAGAACACGAGTTTATTTTACTTTCATTCCTTTCCTTTCTCTCATCAAAAAGTTTCGAGAACACAACATTTGAGCATAATGAAAAATTAGTTGTCTTACTCGCACAACCAAGAGATCTCACTTGTCCAGGTTCAGCCAACAAAAGACTGAAATACCCTATCCTACGAGATTGGCCGTTAAAGGCACAAACCAAATCCAGTCGTTTTTGCATACCACAATGACGAAACTGTAACTTCAAGACTGTAGGTACCAAAAGTGCTACAAACAATAAACCACATGGACCAAATTTGTAGTTCACTATTATTTTTTCTATTTTTAAATTTAAAAAATAGTCAATTTCAAGTTAATCGGGTTATCGGTTTTGTTCAAAAGATGTTATTGGTTTTGTCCAATAGGTAATAGTACAAACTTTTAATCGGTTTGAAGACTTTTGACTTGAGGGGATCTTATTACTTGTCATTTTTCCTTGCACTTCTTATTATTTTTAAATATTTTTCATATGCTTTGTAGGGAAATATCATCAACTAAAATATCAACTACAACCTACTAACAAATTCAAATGTGAATATCAAGTATAAACTGATGCTCGAGCACACAATATTAAAATATGAATAACAACTCCAATGAATAACAACTCCAATGGCATGTAACTCAGTTGGTAATGAGTGAGACATCTTTGTACAAAAAGCATAAGGTCTCGGGTTCGAACCCAAGACACCACATAGCCACACCCGCTGAGTGAGGCAGGTATACACCCCACACTATGGATAGGCAGCCGATTGTGGACCGGTTGGGGTTGCCGGTATCAACCTTCTGTACAAAAAAACTCCAATGCATGTGAATATCAATTAATTAATTTAACCCAATATAATCAGTTGATCACCGATTAAGAATAACAAACAAATGTATTAACCATGTACATTTTACATAAGATACACATGAGCTTCTATATATATTATTCAATTGTGAATATTAAACGTAACTTGCTCATTCACATGTAGAAATCAGTTACAATCTATATATGCATGTACGATAAGTAAACACTCAATTTTACTAATAATAACCCATTCACATGTGAATATTAACTAATTTAATCGCATAAATATTGTCGATTTAAACCATAAAAAATGCATTCACAATTCATACATTAGTACCACGTCCACATGTGAATATTAACTAACATAAAACAACGGTTGGGTTCAGGTAAGAACTAGAAAAAATGGAAATCTGATGAACAATCTAATAACCATTTCAACTGTCTGGTATGTACATACGCGTGAAAGTAATGTGTCCGCTATGCACATGTGCATAAAATATACACGTGCATAGAAACCTAGAAACATTTTCAATTTTTTGTTATGCACATGTGCATATCGGACAACTAAATGGTTATTAGAGTGTTCCCTTTTGGGAGCTTTGTTAAGAGCCCTAATGCTTTCGAGAATTTTGATCACCCTTTTGGGAGTTTTGTAAAGCGAGAACAAATACAGCCCGAGACTTCCAAAAACCGACTTGCAAATAATTAATTTGTCTCCAAAAAAATTGGATAATTTCTCGATTTGTGTGTGTCATTCTTGTGCATGTAATTTTAATATTCTTTGTATCGTTCCAATTTTATCAGATGTCCCCGAAGGAACATATGTTTATTATTTATTTACTTTCTATTGAATATCTTATACTTCAAAAGTTGATAGAATGTTACAATTTATCTCAATATTCAACTAATCAAATACAATATAATGAAATAATCTACAAACTAAACAAGTAGAAGAATGAAACCGCTATCCAAAGATTGGATTATATGTAATTGATTCCTAAAACTATAATGAATTGATTTATGATTTTCCATGGAAAAGAAGAGATCTATATTTTGGGGGTAGGCTCACTCTTTGAAAGGCGGGTGTTTCGCATTTATTTATTTTTGCTCTTTAAGTATCTGCACAAAGGTATGTTCTTGGTTTCAGGGGGAGTTATAGAACAGATCATATGCACAAATTTAGGGGAAGATTGTTAGTGCTTAATATTAGAACCCGGATTTAAAAGAGATTATGGATTCTGTGCAAAATAGTACAGAACCCGCAATATCAGGAATTCTAGCATCTGGACAAATTCGTCCAATGATGACTAGATCTTCAAACAAGGATCAAGCATCCACTTCTAACTCTAAACCTAATGATCTTGATTTATTGTTTGAATATTTTTATGATGATTATTTTGGTAATGATAGACCTTCTTCATCTATCAATAACAGGAGCAATGTTGTCACACCACCAGCTAATGCTACATTGTCAGGGCCTTCACCGGAACTGACTACTCCTACAACTGGTGCAACAACTCCTGCTTCGTCTTCAAGTAACACGCATATGGCATCTCCACAAGCAACACAACGTGTATTCACGAATGGTGCTTCTTCGTCAGGTACAACTTCTAACGCAATGGTGAGGACTCTGAATAATTCAGAGTCAGAACCCGCACTTCAAAGAGATAATGGCTTCTAAACACGTCAGTTTAGAACCCGAGCTTTCAATGTATTTGACTTCTGATTATTTCAGATCAGGACTCGTTCTTAATTTTTTTTTTAAATATAAAAAAAAGAAAAAAAAGAAATAATATATAGCCTTTGACTGTTTCATTTACTTATCTTGTTTTGTTAAGATTCTTTGCAGATTTTGAGGGGGAGCTTATTTGTTTTTTAATCAGTCGATCGTAATCTGAGGGGGAGCTGATACATTTGATTGTAAGTATCTTCTGAACTCAATCTGAGATTGTTTGAAAGAAGAACGACTTTCAAGCATGAAAAACCTGTTCTTAAATGTTCAAACCACTTCTCTAATTCAAACATATTTTATAATTTTAGAAGTGTGCTTTCAAATATTTTTCATGTATATCTTGGGTTGTGACATCATTATTTATGACCGTGTGTTTCCAAAGATTAATACTTGCGTGTTATCTTATCTATACTTTCAAGTATTCATACACACCGGTTCAGCTTCTTATTGACTTTGTTATTACCATGTCTCAAAACGAAACAATTTTTCGATGGTAATACTCCCGTTTGAGTTTCCAATATTGTTGAGCATCATATTCATTCAGCGTGAGAACTTAAACGTTTCATTCAAAGATTGTTTATATTTGTTCATATAAACAAAATTCAATTCTTTGATACCCTTAACTGTTAATGATTATTTATCATATTTGATCTGATTGATACATTGTCAGATTCTCAAACAAGTGTTTCGAATTCATTTCATTCATTCAATATTCTTGTTGTGATAAATCTTCAAAGTTCAAATGCTCAAATTTTCATGATATTATTGAGGAACATACATTCTGATGACAATGTTAATTAAAAAAAACTGAGATTTATAACTGTTCAAGCTAAACTGTTGAACAACACATCTTTTAGGACAAAATTTCATGGGAATTAGTGTGAAAGCTTAAAAGAACTTCTATGGATCCACGTTAACCAGTGTTTCCTACCCAAGAAGTTATCCTTGAGTGATTGAGGGGTGAGGGGTCGAAATCAAAGAGTGGGGGAGATAACTTATCCGGTTAAGTAATCTCATTGTGCTGAGGTAAAATGAAAAAGAGAGTTTGGTTAGAAGTGAGCGAATTAAAAACAGAAATAGGGTGTGAGAACAGAGTTAAAAGAATAAGAGAACTCTGCACCAACCACTTTCTGAGTCGGGCAGCCACATTACTGATTGGTTCACATTCTTTGGTGACCATTATTGAAACAGGCAGTGAGCCCATGCCAACTCTTGCATTAACCCCACCAGCTACTCATTTCTTTCTCAACAAAGAAATGTATCAATTTTCTTGGGGACGCAACATATTATACATCTAATCTTTACTCGGAAGGTTTGGATATTGAAAAGAAGGAAGTTTGCCCCACCTTCGCACTTCAATCATGCACATTGAGTCCGTGGAAAACTTGTTGCTGTCTCAACAGTTTACACAATTTGAGCCTATTTTTCAAGCATAAGTTGCTTCAATCATTTCTACACTTGCACGTACACACAAGGAATATGTTTTCTTGTCATAACGTTCATAGAAATTCCTTAGTGTTTTTCGATGATTGAATGGAAGCCCTAGAGGAGTGAACATCAAAAAGCTTCTTTCCGAAAGTACATCCGTTGTACTAAGTGGCTTTGTGCAACTTACAGGCATTTTAACTATCTCATTCGTTGATTCAGGGTTACAACTTTCATATTATCTGAATTTGAAAAGATTTGGATAAACATTTTTGGAATTGACGGTTGAACAGATCCAAACGATGAGATTGTTTCTGGTACTCAAAGAGAATGCTGAAATTGAACAAGATTTTTGATGATCATGATGCTCACAATCATCAAAAAGGGGGAGAAATATCAAACAGAAGAAAAGGTAAATATTTCAATTCTCAAGAGTCAAAGAGATATTTGTCAAAGTCAAAGAAGTTCAAGATAAAGTGTTTCTGAGAGATAAGTTCAAGACAGTTTGTTCAAGATGATCAAATGTGTGAAGATACAAAGACAGTTCGTGCTTAAAGATTATTTAAGAATGTCTTAAAGTTCAAAGACCGTTAAGCCTCAAATCCTGTTCATAATTCGAAGACTGGAGAAATTTTTCAAAAGTCAAAGGTGCAAAGATCAGTGATTCGAAGATATAAAGATTCGTTTGTTTGAAGACCTTGATCAACCTTACACATATTTGAAGTTCGTGTTCTCAAGGCTTTGTGACTATTTGTTTCGAAAGAGCCCAATGAAGATTTAAAGCCGCCAAAGTGGATTCTTGAAGATAAAAGCCTATCTGAAGATTCGTCAAAGATTTAAAGTGTTGAAGACCTGAAGATTAAAGAGCTGAAGACTATCCTCATAATTTTTCTAAATCTTGAATCCATAGGGGAAGATTGTTAGTACACAATGTATCCAAGATTTAGGACTAATTGTAATTAGTCAGTTATAGTCAAAGTCAACAAATAGCTAGGTTTGGTCAAAGGGTATATAAACCCAAATGTTAGGGTTTGTGTGTTGTGAGGTCATTGTGCATAGCTACCAATAGTGTGTGTGTGTGTGTGTGTGTGTGTGTGTGTGAAATAGAGATGGCCTCCAAGAGAGAGGATTAGGGCAAAATTCTCATATTCTACAATTCTCTCTCAATCAAGTTCTTATTGCATTAATCATTGTTACTTGAATCATTCTCAGCTCCAATGGATGTGATCAATAAACTAGAAAGAAAACATAGACGATTATTTTGGAGAGGTCCGGAAGGAAAAAAAAAGTCAATTGGGTCGCTTGGGATAAAAACGTCAACAATAAGGAGAAAGGTGGTTTAGGCATCGGGAGTCTTAAGGCGCAAAACTTAGCATTGCTGGGAAAGTGATGGTGGAGGTTTAAGACAAAAGATTCAACTTTATGGATAAGGGACGTTTCAGCACTCCATGGGGCTTCGGGCAGCTTATGAAGATTCTATATGTGGCCAACTTCAAAGGGTGTGTTTGTGGGGCGTTACCACAGTCAATAACACCTTGGAAAAAGTTAACATTCCATTCGAGAGTTGGTTCGTTAAAAAGGTTGGGAAAGGCGATAAAACCATGGGACGAAAAGTGGTGCAGCAGCGGCTGCCTGGCAATTTTATTCCCGCATCTAGTAGCTTTAGACCGTAATCGAAGCTACTCGGTGTCATCTTTTCTTGGGATTGGAGAAGAAACCTTCGAGATGGGAGGGAAACTCCGGAGATGGAACTAGTTCAAGAGCTTTATTCTAATTATGCTTCTAGGGAAGGTACGGATCGATGGGAGTGGACGTAGAACAGCAAGAGGACCTTGACCGTTGCCGAGCCTTGGAAGGCGATTGATGACACGGGGCTTAGAGCCTGTGGCCTTCCGATGAGGTGGAACAACATTGTTCCTAACAAAGTTCGAATACTTTATTGGTGAATCAATCTCGACATTATTCCTTTCAGGACAACTTACAAATCAGATGGGTTCCGTAGAATCATATGGGTGTGATCCTACACCTATCCTTCGGAATCAACACAACACTAATTCGTTGATTGCGGTTTTGCGAAGGAAACGAGGAAGGCTTTGAATTTATGGTGGAATCTCTTGCCACTTAAATGCTTGAGTGTAGAACACCTGCTGTTGGACACTCAAACTGCGTTGATATTCACCCTCGATAGTAGTTGATCATAGACTCAGTGTTACAGACCTTCTTCTGGGTGATGTGGAAAAGCATAAATGAGAAAAAGGCACTTAGCCCTGGTGCTTGCTAAGAGCATCCACACACGTCTTGCAAGACCCCTTACAAGATGACATGACATGACATGTGGCTTGCAAGGCCTTGCAAGACAACCATCATCTTTCTAAATTAGAAAGGTCTTTCACAAAATAGATATATTAAACAAAAGCATTTTTTTTAATTTAATTAATTTGTTTGTTTAAACATTAATTATTAACATTATTTATATTATAATTTATTAGTTTAGAAAGGAGTTTGGTCTTGCATGTGTGTGGAAGGTGTTATTGCAAAGCTGATGTGGTACTTTAGAAAAGAGTATGGTCTTGCAGGTGTGTGGATGGTCTAATGAGATTCAGTCGATAGCGTTTCATTGGGTTAATTAGTCTTAGAGCCAAGTTCGAAATTTTAATTGGAATGTGGTGCTGTAATCTGAGTGTTGTCTAGGCCTCGTCTCTGTACCCCTAGATGATCGCTATGTTTCTTTGTTTCGTTATTTAAGTTGTTCAAATAAATACTAAAATGTTTTTTTATTTAAAATAACCCCCACTTTAAATGAATGAATATACTCCAACAAAATCAGAATTAAATGATGTGTTGTTAGTACACTAATGTATCCAAGATTTAGTCTAATTGTAATTAGTCAACAAAGGTCAAAGTCAAAATTGCTAGGTTTGGTCAAAGGGTATATAAACCCATTTGTTAGGGTTTTGTGAGTGAGGTCATTAGTGTATCTAGACACCAAGGTGTGTGTGTGTGGCCTCCAAGAGAGAAAGTGTGCTAAATTCTCATCTTCTACATTTTCTCAATCAATCCATGTTCTAATTGTTAAATCATTGTTACTTGATTATTCTTGTATGATTTGTGAGAATCACCCTTAATGGTGAGAGGTGTATTTCATCACAATATATAGTACAAGAGTTTACAAAGAATGGAAAAGATATACACAAAGAATGGAAAAGATATACATAAATAATTATGTTTCCTATTTTACAGGATCACCACAATTTGGTGATGATCTTGTATCTTTATTGCTAATACCCCCCCCCCCCCTCAAGCGAAGTGGTGGTGGGCCAACACGAAGCTTGGCACGGAAGTGTTCGAAAAGAGGGCGTGGAAGACTCTTGGTGAAGATATCTGCCAATTGGAGAGTTGTTGGAACAAACCGAGTATATAAACGACCGGAAGAAACGAGTTCACGAATGAAATGATAATCAATGTCAATGTGTTTTGCCCGCTTGTGAGATACCGGATTTTGACTTAAGAAGATCGCACTCCGGTTGTCACAAAGAAGAGTCGGTCGATCAGGAGGTAATGCATGTAGTTCTCGAAGAAGATGTGTGACCCATACGATCTCGGCAGCCGTGTTAGCCATAGCCCGATATTCGGACTCACAACTCGAGCGGGACACCGTAGGTTGCTTTTTGGCACTCCAAGAAATCAGATTCCACCGAGGAAGATTGAGTATCCATAGGTGGATCGGCGAGTTTTAATGCAGCGTGCCCAATCCGCATCCGAGTATCCAAGAAGAGAGGACCTAGAAGGTCGGTGAAACGAGAGCCCATACGAAAGAGTTCCTTTAACATATCGAAGTATACGCTTCACCGCGTTGAAGTGATTATCAGTGGGAGCATGAAGAAACTGACTAACTTGGTTAACTGCATAAGAGAGGTCCGGGCGAGTGATCGTGAGATACTGAAGTGCCCCAACGAGGGACCTATATAGAGTAGGATCTGAGAATGAAGAGCCAAGGCTAGAGAGTTGCTCGGACGTAGCTAGAGGAGTAGGCATAGGTTTGGCTTCTAGTAATTTTGCCCGGGAAAGAATGTCGTGAGCATACTTGGCTTGGCTTAGAAAGAGTCCATTATCGGTGTAAGAGACTTCTAGTCCCAAGAAATAACTAAGTTGGCCAAGATCCTTGATTGCAAACTCACGATGAAGTTGTGAGACAAAGTGGCGGATCATTGGTTCACTATTCCCGGTCAGAATGATGTCATCAACATAGACCAGTAAGTATAAGATGCAAGAGTCGCATTTGAAAACGAACAAAGATGTGTCAGCACGGCTGCACGAGAACCCAAGACGGGTAAGAAAGTCACTAAGTCGCTGGAACCAAGCACGTGGAGCTTGTTTGAGACCGTATAGTGCCTTTTTGAGTTGGCAAACATGATTTGGAAATCGGGAATCAATAAAACCCGGAGGTTGTTCCATGAACACTGTTTCAGTGAGATGTCCATTTAAAAATGCATTTTTGACATCTAGTTGATGGAGATGCCAATTATGCATGACAGCAAGTGAAAGTACTATGCGAACCGTAGAGGCTTTGACAACCGGGCTAAACGTGTGGAAATAATCCAAACCGGGAATTTGAGTGAAACCTTAGGCAACTAATCGTGCTTTGAGCCGTTCAACTGAGCCATCCGAGCGATATTTGGTACGAAACACCCATTTGGAGCCAACAACGTTTGAAGAGTGTGGGCGTGGGACAAGAGTCCATGTGTTATTAACACGCAATGCTTTCATCTCTTCTTCCATGGCCGAGAGCCAACGAAGATTTTTCGCAGCTGTTTTGAAACCTTTAGGGTCCGTTGTAGCAAAAAGAGCAATATGTAGACTATTGCGTCCAAGTTGGGCAAGATCAACAAAATGCCTTGGTTTGAAGATACCTGCTCGTGCTTTTGTAATCATAGGATGAGCCGATGAAGTCCTAGTCTCGGAGCTTGTGACCTGCGTAGAGGTCGTAGAGTCCAGCGAAGGGGCTGCAGGTGTCGACAAAGGTGGCTGGACAGCAGTTGTAGGTGTCGACAACGGTGGCTCGACAGCAGTAGAGGGGTCAATTGTTCTTGCCGAAGACGTCCGATCAGTGTTGGACGGGGCTGGAGTAGGTCCATGACACAGCGAGCAGGGGCCGAGAGGCGGCTGAAGATCGACTTTGGACTCAGAAGAACAGCCATTGGGCTTTGATTGGGCCGACAGTGGAGCTGACTGGTTAGCTTCCTCAAAGTTGGAGAAAACTATTTTAGCAAGATCCACAACACGTAGATTTCTAGAAAACGGAAAGGTAGCCTCGTCAAATTGAGCGTGGCGGGTAGTGTAAATGCGTGAAGTAGAGGGATCCAAACAACGATATCCCTTGTATTGACTGCTATAGCCAATAAAAATGCATGAGATGCTCCGGGGAGCAAGCTTGTGTGCCGAGTAGTCACGTAAGTATGGAAACACTCGACACCCAAAAGTGTGAAGGTTGGCATAATTTGGTGTGGTACCAAAAAGTAATTCAAAAGGGGTCTTGTTGGTTAAGACTCTAGACGGCAAACGGTTGATAATGTAGGTGGCGGAGGCAAAGGCATCGACCCATAATGAAGCGGGGAAATGAGCATTAAACAACATGGCAAGCCCTGTTTCGGTGATATGTCGGTGTTTGCGTTCGGCACGGCCATTTTGCTGAGGCGTGTGCGGGCAGGAAATGCGATGAAGAGTACCGTTTTTCGTAAGTAAGGTAGTGACATGATTATTGCAAAACTCGGAACCTCCATCGCTTTGGAAGGTTTTAACCTTGCACGAGAACTGCGTTTGCACAAAACTCAAGAAGGCAGACAGAATATTATAAAAATCAGATTTCGCCCTTAAGGGGTAAAACCAAGTAAACCTTGAGAAGTCGTCAACGAAAATAACATAGTAACGATAACCATCTGTAGACATAATGGGTGCCGGTCCCCACAAATCACAATGTATCAAATCCTACACATGTAATGAGCGTTTTGGATTAAGGTCAAATGGTAAACGTTTACTCTTAGAAAGTTGACAAGACGAACAAATACTTGGTTTCGGTAAAAGAGAGGTAACAGATAAATGCCCTAATTTATCTAATAATGTAATAATGTCAAACGAAACATGTCCCAATCTGTTGTGCCAGAGCTCGTAGGATGCACGAAGCCTTTTGGAGTGCAAGGCCGCCATGAAAGCCTTTTGACCTTGCTCTAACACATAAAGTCCATGCTTAATTCTGCCCCGAGCTAGAACCGCCCCTGTGAGTCGATTCTGAATAGCAAAGTCATGATCAGAGAACAAAACGTTAACCGGATAATCAGAAGTCAATTTGCTAATAGAAAGCAAATTCTTCGTGAGATAAGGAGCAACAAGAACATCTAATAACTCAATATTGTGAGAAATAGATGATCGACCAATATGGGAAATATGTAAAGTATTACCATTGCCGAAGGTGACTTGGTCTTTTCCCGAGTAAGGTGTGGAAGTGTCGAGAGATGTAGGAGAAGGTGTCATGTGAGCGGTTGCCCCAGAATCCACAAACCAATCTGGTGAAGAATCATTGACATGGCATTGAGCATGAAAAGCATGAGCCAAGTTTGCGACAGCAGGGGTCCTGTGAGTAGCAAAATTGCCGAGATCCGGACACATGTTGGCATAGTGACCATCTTTACGGCAGAGTTGACAATGAGGGGAGCGGCGACCACGTCCCCGACCGGAAGAACCACCACGAAATGAATTACTGCGTCCACGGCCATGAGGGCCACGATAAGAGGAAGAGCGGTGGTGTTGCGCGTTGAAAGCCGCGGTTGGAACAGTCGGGCCATGGACAGATTTAAGGAAAAGTTCATGACCTTCAGCTTGAGAAAGAAGATCACGGAATGTAGGACGGGGCTTGACAGCCCGATGAGCAGTAGAAAAAGTCTCAAACGAGGACCCGAGACCACAAAGAAACCAGTGGGATTTTTCCATGTCGTCAACAGGTTGGCCAATGGCGGACAATTGATCACAAATAGATTTAAATTTGCGACCATAGTCAGAGACGGAAGAAGTACCTTTCTGAAGTTGTCGAAGAGAATCACGAAGGGTGTGCATTCGTTCTACGGAGTCATGACTATAAGCCGACTCAAGAGCACACCAAACAATACGAGCAGTGGTAAGGCCGAGGGCTTCGGCCATTGCTTCTTCGGTGAGGGAGGATTGAATCAAAATTAAAACTCGTTGGTCAGCCTCGTGCCAAGTAGTGAAGTCTGGATTTGGCAAGTCGGTTCCATTGGATTGGATAGTTGTTGGAGGCTGCGTAATGGTGCCATCAATATAACCAAGAAGTTTCTGATATGAAAGGAGGGGGAGAATTTGATTTCTCCATAAGAGGTAATTGGAGGAGGATAATTTAATAGTTATCATATGAAGTAACGTGGCAAGAAAAAGGGAAGAATCTGAGGTTTGAGAGGAATAGGTGTTGTTGGGAGCCATGGGAGGATGAGAAGAAGGTGGAGAGGATCGATAGTTAGGCTGATACCATGTATGATTTGTGAGAATCACCCTTAATGGTGAGAGGTGTATTTCATCACAATATATAGTACAAGAGTTTACAAAGAATGGAAAAGATATACACAAAGAATGGAAAAGATATACATAAATAATTATGTTTCCTATTTTACAACCACAATTTGGTGATGATCTTGTATCTTTATTGCTAATAATTCTCAATTGGTATCAGAGCCTAAACAGATCTGAATTTGTGCATCATTTAATCAATTTTTATCAATTTTTGAGAAATTGATGAGTTTTTTTGAGATTTTATTGAAAATTTTCAAAATCTGGGAATTGTTTGTGTTTTTGGATTGATTTTGTTTACAAATCTATATTGTTGTTGTTTTGAATCACACCGCAAGTTTCAGAACTGATTTTCAACAACATCTCATTAGTTTTGAAATTTATTGAAGTTAACAGTATTCATCGAAGGTTCATGGAAATTTGGAGATTGATCCAAATTTAGAGCGTGTTTTAGTTGTTTGGATTGTCACAAATCGATATCTCTGTCGATTTCGAATTCAATACAGCATTTAGATCAAATTTCCAGCATCAAATCAATATTTTTCTTCTTCACGTTTTTTTTGCAGATCGTTGAAAAGTTCAACGAGAATTTAAGAGAAGATGATATCGATTCATAGATTTAGTGATTTTTAGTTGAGTTTGATTGTTTAGATCGCTTCTTATTGAAATTTCTAGCATCCTGCAAGTTTTGGAATCGAAAAGGGGTCAGAAAACAGCAAGATACGTGTTCTGAAAGTCGTCGCCGGAATCTGGGTAACCTTCGTCGGAAAAACGAAATCTCGCCGGAAACTGCGTTTTCTTCGCCGGCAAGTTCATCGGAGTCGCAACTCAAGTGAAAGTTGTGTCGCAACAAACCTGTTGTCGCAACTGTTGCGATATCGCAACAGGTCGCAACCCAAACGTCACCGGGAAGTTGCAATTCAATGGAGATGAACAGTACTAACGGACTTCCGTTAGTACTCCGTTAAATGCTTTACAATTTTGGTCCTTTTTCGTTAGTTCTGTTAGTTTTCGTTAGTTTTTGTTACATTTGAGGTCCTAGTTCTGTTAAGTCCTAGTTAGTCCGTTAGTGTCACTTTTACTAACTGTCCGTTAGATTTTTCCGTTAGTTTTCTTACAAATTTGGTCCTTCCGTTAAGAGTCCGTTAAGTTCAGTTAAAGTTTTAGATTTTGACACTTTTGGTCCCTAGACTTAAGGTTTCAGATTCTGTCAATTTTAGTCCCTGGACTTAAAGTTTCATAGTTTGTCTTTTTTAGCCCCTGTAGTTTTAACTTTTAGATTTTTACAGTTTTAGTCCCTAGACTTCTGAGTTTTAGATTTTTACACTTTTAGTCCTTGTTTTTCGTTTTAGTTTCGTAAGTTGTCATTTTTAGTCCTTATTTTTCATTTTTCGTCGATTTTATCAGTTTTTGCCTGCAATGAACCATAACTGATATATTTTTCTCATGTTTTGCAGGTTTATCGATTTAAAGTCCAGTTTTCCGCATTTATTTTTCGGAATTAATTTTTGGAGACAAATTTACAATTTGTTTTTCAAATTTTATTTCTGAAAATTTTTCTGACTGTGTTTTCTCTGATCGTACAAGCGCACAAATTCTACTTCTCACGAAGTATCTGTTAACGATCTTTCATTTTAACATTTCAGGTAACAATGTCGAAATATCCAAGTTGGTTAAGTGATTCTTAGAAGATAAACCATTTAGAAAAGGAACTTGAAAAAGAAAGTATAAGAGCTAGTCTAATTCAGAGCGATAATTCTAAATATATGGCTAAAATTGCAGAACAAAATAAACTTATTGAAGGTTATATAAACACGTTTAACTTTCTGAAAACACAAGTTTGTGTGAAGAAGTGTGATTGTGAATCTAAAGCAAATCTGATGCTTTCTTTAGAGGAAAAGAACGCTGAGCTAACAAAGAAAATATCTGATCTTGAACAAGTGATGAGAAAGGAAAGAGAAGAATTTGAGAAAGAAATAGATGAGTTGAAGAAGAGAGAGGAAAAATTAAGAGCATTGGAAACTGAAAATGCTGAGCTAAAGCATGAGAACTCTGAGTTTGTTAAGAACATTTCCAATTTACAAATGGAGTTTGGAAAAGAAAGAACTTTTTTTGAAAAAGAAAAGGCAAGCTTTGGAAAGAAATTTTCTGAGTTTTCAAAGAAATGTTTTGAAGAAAAGAAAGGTATTGAGCTTAGATGCTGATATGCATTATTTATTAATGCATATTATATCTTTTTCTTCTCCTTTTTAGTTATGATTTGCTATTTTATCCCAACATTTGAGTCCTTTTAATTACTTATGTTAATCCCATTTAAACAAGGCCATTTAAACAAGGCAACGATTCATATATTGATAGATTGGGTAACAAGAAGATAGATAATAATAAATGGTGTATTATTCAAGATGAAAGCAACCTAGAGAGAGAATGGATCTCTCTCTAGAACACACACAAACACCTTGGAGGCTACATTGCAATGGACACTCTTAACCCTAATTACACACACTAAACATTATATACCCCCTTGTTACACTATTAAGCCCAAGCCCATTACATAACCCAAGCCCATATTACAATTAATACCCCTTTACAAAACTATCTTATAATTGGACATTTTGTGTCCTAACAACTTATTTTCACCCTTTGTTTAATAGAGCTAAGATTATGATTTACCTGTCATTTACTGCTTTAAGAAGACTTATTGTGTTTATTTATATAGTGCAGCCCTGCCCAATGCTACAACATTGAAAACTGGACAATTGGAATGAAGAGACCACTTCTAGAAGACTTTTTGGTGCTGATTTTTTGCTATGACTCAGCCATGTTCTAGAAGACTAAAATCAATGCTTGGTGAAGTTTTATTCAGCTCTAAAAAGACCATCATGGGAGGCATGGGTGCTATAGTATTTTGTACCTAGTTGAATAGTGCTTAAATAGTGTAGTAGATGTCCTTTGGTATGGCTTAGTTTCTACTCCATTTAGTATAAATAGGAGGCTTGTGATTTGTATTTTGTAGAGACTTTTGGATCAGTTGACAACTGATTGGGAACCTCTCAACTTTAATTTTATGCATTTTTACTTTAAGTTCTTCATCTTGTTCTTCATGTTCCTATTATTAGCTATGAGTTGCTGCAGCATTGGTACAGCATTGCTGCACTAACTTATAGTCTTTTAATACTTACATTTTACTTTATTGTCATTTACATATCTGTCTTAATTTCAGTAATTTATATTTCTTGTCATTTACATTCAAGTATGAGTAGCTAGATTTAAATAGCTTGGGTGTGAGATTAAAGGGTGAGGTTTTAAACACAATGAAAAGTGGGCATCGTTTCTCAATAATGATGTTCACCATTTCATGTTAAGTTTTATAAAATATCAAGTTACTTCAGGACGGTTGATCACTTTGAAAGTGTTAAAGTGCCATGGTATCAGAGATGAACCATTGATATGCACGTCAATCCGAATGACAAAGAAAGTAAGCTTGAGAGAGCTACTGACAAAGAGATTTGTCACCTCTGTTCTTTCTGGTTGATTTTGCCCGATAAGTTGATCATCTGTTTTGATGGTAATAATGTAGAGTGCGAGTCAGAGATGACCCACTTAGAACATGTCAACTTAACTGATATGGGAATCGGCTCGAGAGAGTGATTTTTAACAAAGAGATTTGTTTATCCGTATACTTGGAAGGACTCCTTTTGCTATCGATAGTTCTGACACATGACACCAGAGATGGGTCGAGTGGCTGCTAGATCAGTAGTGAATGGTAGAAAACCCGAGAGGGCAACCTGAAAAGTAGATGGTGAACTTAAGTATCGAAAGACACAATGCTGTAGCATTGCCACAGCATTGGTCCGCTGGAAGTTTTGTTTAAATCTCACCCCAAGATCTTACACCCTTGCTATCCTTTATTAATTGTTATATAATCTGTGATAATTCCAAACTCCAACAAACAAATATTAATCTTCGACTTGATCCTTGGAAACCATTTCTTTTACTAAACTTTTATGACACTTTTACTCCAATCTATGTGGGAACGATATCTGGTATTTTACCACTTTATTACTTGAAAGACGATATTAGATCTCGATGTATACTTGCGTTGAGGTTTGATTAGCACACGTCGATCGGTGTATTCAAAGCACCGTCAAGTTTTTGGCGCCGTTGCCGGGGATTGGCACGCTAAAAGTCTATAAAAGTATTTTAAAAGATTTGATTTTTCTATCACCTTTGTTGCTTGTCATACGTCTCCATGTGTGCACGAGTAATAAATCTTTGAGTTTATCTTTTCTGTGAATATGGATTCAATGGGATATTCGTTTGGGCCATATGAAACGGTTTTCTGTGACTTCTGTGGCGGAAATCATTTCACATATTATTGTCCTTCGAACCCCGAATCCAATTATTTCATGGGAGATAGTAATTGGGATACCTCACACTTCAATGGTTATACTCAATCATGGGAGGATCATCCTAATTTTTTTCTAAATAATCAAGATCATGGCACTTTCACATCACCAACACCACCCTACCAAGAGTGGAGAAACACTTACGCAAATACTTTTGACCAATCTTGGGAGGAACAAGATGATTTTTCTGAGAGTTTTCAAGGGGATGACTTTAATAACTCATTTTTACCCCCTACAACCTCTTTTGAACAAGTTGAAAACTTCGAGTCTCTTGAAACTATGATGAAAGAGTCCATACAAATAATGGAAAAATCTGTTGCCAACATCACAACATATGTTCAAGAGATCATTAGACAAAACCAAATTCCTATACCAAGTGAGATTGAAAATATTGAATGTATTGGTAAGGATGAGGATGAGGTCAATACTTTGGAAAATAGTCAAGAGATGGAGAGTTATGAGGAAGAACCTGAGCATTTAAGCAATCCCTCTTCACTTCAAAATAGTGAAGAGGTGCAACACGATGCCAAGATTTTCATTAACCCCTACTTTGAATCTGTGCAGAAAAAACACATTGTTGCGGATGTTGCAGCATTCATGCAGCAAAGATGCACAGAAAATTTTCAAGTTGTTTTTAAAAAAGGACGTGATGATCAATCCAAGGACTCGAGAAACTTCATAAAATCAAGTTTTATTGTTGGTGAAGTGGTGTGGAAAAATCTTTGGGGGATGACCTGTTCCCCCATTTATTCCATTAAAATCTTGTGCCATGATCAAAGAGAGAAACACGTGATGAGAAACGTGTACAAACATAAGTGGAAAGAGAAACACCAATTTAAGTTGGTGAGAACCGTTTGGGCTGAGGAGCATACTGAGGTGCTCCAACAAATTCCAAAACTCCTTAATAAGTTGTCAACAAGAGATCCAGTTGTTGAAAAAGAAGAACATCTTGCTAAAAGAAGAAAATGCGGATTCTTGTGCCGAAACATTCACTCCAACCACTTGGTTCATACATGTTTGTAAATATTCTTTAGTTCTAATTTTCTAGATTAAATTTACTGCTTTGTAGGAAGATATCTCTTTAAGCACAAAAGATAGGTATGGGATGCTGTAGCATCAATTCAGCATCCAGCCCCTGGCTTTGTGAAAAAAAAAAGTTTTGAAAAATCTGAAAGTGGGCCCCATTGCTTTTGCTGGAAAGGTGTCTAAAATAGGGAGAGTACTAAAATCAGAAGCATGCTTAAAGAAAACCCATTCCTTTTAAGTAACTTGTTGGTTTTTCTAAAAGAATAGTGTCTTGAATGGTAGTTTTTAGAGTTGGTAAACCTTTTCCAATTCAAGACACTATTGGTGTACCTTTATCCAGCAAAGAAAACCAATTCAGATTTTTTTTAGAAATATTTTTTTTAGAAAAAAGGACACTTGTACAAGAGGTATGGCCTTAATGATTTTTTTTACCATGTGGCCTAAAAAGTCTTGGTTTTGTTTCTTTTTCTTTCCATAATCGTACACTTGAAAGCAAAAGAAAAGGATTTTGGGTTTTCTTTCATCTCCTTAAAGTAACCCTTTAGCTTCTCATCTCAAAACCCATTTTCTCTCTCTTAAGAAAACTACCTGGTAACTTTTTTTCCCTCTGCTTTTCAAACTTTTCTGAAATCCATCACCAAAATCGATTGCCATGGTTAGAATGAAGAGACCTGCAGTTCGTGATGATGTCGTGAGAAGAAGAAATCGCAGAAGAGAAGAGGTTCAAGCCCCTTTGAACCCTACTGAAGAGCAGGTCAAGAAGGTACTGGTCAGAATGAGAAGTTGAGAGCTGAAAGAAACAGGTTGCTGGTTGAAAAGGAGCAGCAGATTGGGTGGAGCATCGACAGATTCACAGCCTACTCCTAAGGAGTAGGGCAGGTTCAAATCATCTTCCTTAGCCTCCATTTTTATTTTTATTTTGAGTCTGGGATAATGTTTTTATAAATTTCTAGGTTTATTTTCTCTTGCTAAATAATGCATTGATTACATCATGTTCCTTTGATTCCATAGCCTAAATAATTCTTTTTAAATCATAAGTTTGCCTAAAGTTGTGTGTTCATGTTAGAACTAGCCACTCTCTTCTTGGGACTGAATTTGACTCACACATCCTAAACACAGTTAGAGGATGATTTAGGCCTTCTTCTCACATGTAAAAAACCACTTGTAGCCTTTATACACCTATACACTTCAATGTTACAATGAGGACATTGTAAAGCAAATTTGAGGGTGGGAAGGTTACACCTTAAAAAGAATGAAAAGATCAACCAAAAGAGCAAAGCTCTAATTTGATATGCATGAGAAAAAGATACCAAAAATGTCCCATAGGGGCAAGGTACAAAAATTCAACAAGAAAAGAGCACAAAGTGCCAAATTTTTTATTTTTTTGTTGAGAGAAAAGGCTTGGTGAGAAAAGATATGCCAAAGAAAAGGAAAAGCTTGAGAAAAAGATGTCTGAGTTTGATGTCGAAAGAAAATCCTTTGAGACAAAAAGTACTGAGCTTTCAATGCAAATATCTAATTTGGAGAAAGATTTAGACATCGAAATAAAAGAATCTGAAAAGAAGAAAATTAAAGATTTTCAAGCGAAAAGTGTGAAAGATGTCTATTCAGATGAAAGAAAAGTGTTTCAGGCCGAAATCTCAAAGCTAACGAGGAGAGTGTCTGCTTTAGCATCGGAAGCTATGAAAGAGCAGAAGATCAAATATGATCTACAAAAGAAGTTTGATTTGATTTCTCGAGAAAGGAATGTTCTGTCCGAAAAGGTTCAGAAACTGGAAGAAATTAACATCGTTGAATTATCTGAACAATCTAGTGTCGATACTATTGTTCAATCGTCGTATGATGATTCAACTGCTTCGGAATGTTCATTCAAGACCGCTTCTGGTTCAATTCATGAACATCTTTCTTCGGCAAAGTCTGTCAAATCAAGCACTTCTTCAAAGGATCAGATGCACCCTTCTAATCTTTTCTATAACCTTGCTGCTACAAGTTCAGATACTCCTATCTTTAAGCCTATTAAGATGGTTTGGAAGGTAAAAGGATCTACTCCTGAAAGAGATGCCCCAAAGTCATCTGTTCCTCCACCTACGGTGAACAAGAAGAACAATGCTCCGAAAGGTAAGTCTTTTGTTAAACCTAATCTTATCTATTCTGCAAATCATTTGATTAGGTTAGCACAAAAGCACATATGTTGTTCTTATTGTGGAACTAATGATTTTGTTAAGAAAGAAGATGTTCAGTATTGGTACGGTACTTACAGTATTCCTTCTAAGAAATCTGCACATAACAAGCCAGGACCCAATTGGCAATGGGTACCAAAATCTACTTAATCTGTTTTGCAGGTTTATCATGTGCGGTGCTGAATGCCTAATTACTACCAAACACATGACTGGAAAACAGAAGAGAAGTGTGCAATTTGAAGAAGAGTACCTGTGCTGAAACCATATGCATAATTTCAGGGGGAGAAATTCTTAAACTGTTTGGTTTATACTTGTGCTTATTGACATATCTTTTTATGCTTCTTTGTAGGGGGGCGTAATGGTTTCTAAACACATCAGTTTAGAACCCGAACTTCAATGATGATTATGGTTTCTAAACACATCAGTTTAGAACCCGGACTTCAAAGAGATTATGGCTTCTAAACACTTCAGTTTAGAACCCGAGCCTTAAATGTTTTTGACTTCTGATCATATCAGATCAGGACTCGTTCTTAATCTCTAATAATAATAAAAAAAGATTTTGATTGTTTCATGTGCTGATTTTGTCAAATTAAGATCTTTGCAGATTTTGAGGGGGAGCTTATCCGATTTTAAATCAGCCGATCATAATTTGAGGGGGAGAAAATACTGATGATTGTAAGTATCTTCTGAACTTCATCTGAGATTGTTTGAAAGAAGGACGACTTTCAAGCATGAAAAACCTGTTCTTAAATGTTCAAACCTGTTCTTTGAGTGGCTCTGGTAATAAAATGGTTTTCTGCTGTTAAAAAAAATGTTCAAACCACTTCTCTAATTCAAACAGATTTTATAATTTTAGAAGTGTGATTTTAAATGTTTTTCATGATTATCTCAGATTACATCATTATTTCTGACCGTGTGTTTCGAAAGATTAATACTTGCGTATTATCTTGTCTATATGCTTTCAAGTATTCATACACACCGGTTCAGCTTCATATTGACTTTGTTATTACCACGTCTCAAAATGAAACAATTTTCGATGGTAATACTCCCGTTTGAATTTCAAAGTTTGTTGAGCATCATACATTCATTCAGCGTGCGAACTTAAACGTTTCATTCAACGATTGTTTATATTTGTTCATATAAACAAAATCCAATTCTTTGATACCCTAAACGTACATGAATATATTTCATATTTGATCTGATTGATACATTGTCAGATTCTCAAACAAGTCTTTCGATTCATTTCATTCTTTCAATATTCTTGTTTTGAGAAGTCTTCATTGTTCAAATGCTCAAATATTTCATAAATATTTTTTAGGATCATACATTCTGATGACAATGTTATTCAAAAGCTGAGATTTATAATTGTTCAAGATAAACTTTTGAGCAACATATCTTTTAGGACAACATTCATGGGAATCAATGTGAGAGCTTAAAAGAACTTCTATGGATCCACATTAACCAGTGTTTCCTACCCAAGAAGTTATCCTTGAGTGATTGAGAAGTGAGGGGTCGAAATCAAAGAGTGGGGGAGATAACTCATCCGGTTGAGTAATCTCATTGTGCTGAGGTAAAATAAAAAAGAGAGTTTGGTTAGAAGTGAGCGAATGAAAAACAGAAAGAGGGTGTGAGAACAGAGTTAAAAGAATACGAGAACTCTGCACCAGCCACTTTCTGAGTCGGGCAGCCACATTGCTGATTGGTTCACATTCTTTGGTGACCGTCATTGAAACAGGCAACTAGCCCATGCCAACTCTTGCATTAAACCCCACCAGCTACTCATTTCTTTCACAACAAAGAAATGTTTCAATTTTCTTGGGGATGCAGCATATTATCTATCCAATCTTCACTCGGAAGGTTTGGATATTGAAAAGAAGGAAGTTTGCCCCACCTTCGCTCTTCATTCATGCACATTGAGTCCGTGGAAAACTTATTGTTGTCTCAACAGTTTACACAATTTGAGCCTAACTATTATCAAGCATAAGTTGCTTCAATCATTTCTACACTTGCACGTACACACAAGGAATATGTTTTCTTGTCATAACGTTCATAGAAATTCCTTCGTGTTTTTCGATTATTGAATGGAAGCCCTGGAGGAGTGAACATCAAAAAGCTCCTTTCCAAAGTACACCTGTTGTACTAAGTGGCTTTGAGCAACTTACAGGCATTTCAACTGATTCATTCGTTGTTTCAGGGTTACCACTTTTATATTATCTGAATTTGAAAAGATTCGGATAAACATTTTTGGAATTGACGGTTATACAGATCAAAAGGAGGAGATTGTTTCTGGTATTCAAAGACTGCTGAAATTGAAAAGAATTTTGATGATCATGATGCTCACAATCATCAAAAAGGGGGAGAAATATCAAACAGAAGAAAAGAGGGAGATAATTCGAATATCTCATTTTTCAAAGTCAAAGAGATATATGTCAAAGAAGAAGATGTTCAACTCAAGATGCTTCAATGTTCAGAGATTATTATTGTTCAGATGTGAAGATACAAAGACAGTTCGTGCTTAAAGATTATTCAAGAATGTCTTAAAGCTCAAAGCCCGTTGAAACCTCAAATCATGTTCACAATTCAAAGACTGAAGAATTTGCCAAAAGTCAAAGCTGCTGCAAAGATCGAAGATAAAAAGATTTTGTTTTGAAGACCTTGATCAACCTTACACAGATTTGAAGTTTTTGTTTCAAGACTTGTTGACTATTTGACTTTAAAGAGCCTAAATGAAGATTTAAAGCTGCCAAAGTGGATTCTTGAAGATAAAGCCTTTCTGAAGATTAAAGTGCTGAAGACTAGCGTCATAATTTTTTTAAATCTTGAATCCATAGGGGGAGATTGTTAGTACACTAATGTATCCAAGATTTAGTCTAATTGTAATTAGTCAACAAAGGTCAAAGTCAAAATTGCTAGGTTTGGTCAAAGGGTATATAAACCCATTTGTTAGGGTTTTGTGAGTGAGGTCATTAGTCTATCTAGACACCAAGGTGTGTGTGTGTGTGGCCTCTAAGAGAGAAAGTGTGCTAAATTCTCATCTTCTACATTTTCTCAATCAATCCATGTTCTAATTGTTAAATCATTGTTACTTGATTATTCTCACGTGTAAAATGTCTAAGTGTTGTAATAGAATTATTTGTAGGATGTTTTAACTATTTTTTAGGACACATTTAAAATTAAGGTGTCGTATTAGTTATTTTTATGACACTACTTAAAATATCTCTTTGGAATAAAAACAAGTGTCATTTAAGGTTATATACCTAAAAATATCTTTGAAAAATGTGCCTTTTAAACACAAATGTCTTGAAAACAATGAGTTCATAGGATACCTCTCAAAATCGACCCATAATTAAATAGCTAATGCAACCCTTTTATCTTTAAAAATATTTTAAAAACTTGTAAACATTTCTAAAATCGTTGCATAAACCTATAGCAACACCTTCAAATATTACTGTTTATTGTTGATCCTATAAGTTAAAGTCCTATAAAATAATGTAATCATCCCATAAACCTAATTTTGTTGTACCGATAAAGTTATCTTGTTTTTATTTGGTTTTTGGACTGTTGTACTCACCCCTGTTTATGTATTCACTCATCTTCTCCAATCAACTTTCTCTGTACCACATACTTTTTAATTTGGTAAGAAGTACCATGATCAACATATTACTTTTTTGTACCCTAAAAAGAAGATGGTCATTACAAAACCACAAAAGAAACAGGAGATCAGAGGCTCTCAAACCAGTTAAACCCAAATTGGATTACATGAATCTTGTGCCAAACATCTTAATTTATTACATTAAAATATGTTCTAAATTACAATGTTTCCCCCAAATCCTAATTTTCCACATGATCTTCCCTCATCCACCAATCATGTCTTCCCTCTTCTCCATTCTTTTTCTAATCAAGAAATATATAATTTTCACTTTAACTACCTCCAGATGAACAGCAATCCACCTGCTGCTCCTCCTTCTCCAGTCATGCAGAATATTGTTACTACAATCAATCAAGATTTTGTTAGGCATCAGCAGAAGTTTTCTGAAAGATCAGGGTTACAGCATCGCGAAGATGGTAATGATGATCTTTTAGATAATTCGGTAATTTCTAGCTATAAGAAGAAAATGGCGAACTCTAAGAAAGATGGGCAACGTAAGATCAACACGGCTCAGGGGCCTAGGGATCGGAGGGTGAGATTCTCTACTGAGATCGCTCGAAAGTTCTTCGGTCTTGAAGATTTGCTGGGGTTTGATAGAGCAAGCAAAACCCTTGATTGGCTTCTTACCAATTCCAAGTCCGCCATTAAGAAACTCGTTGAAGAAACAAACCATGACTCATCTAATCAATCTAATCTGAAATTTCTTGAAACTATTATTGGAGGATCAGATGAGAATATTAACGAAGGAAAAAAAAGTTGGTAATCAAGTGTGTTGATGGCAAAAAGACGAAAAGTAGGCGAAAATGCGAAGGTGGATCATTTAGAGTGAATAATAATGCTGCAAGAGATCAGTTAAGAGCAGAGGCAAGAGCAAGAGCTAGAGAAAGGACAAGAGAAAAATGCGAGTTAAGAAGCTGGATGATGACTTAGTTCCTGATTCAAAGCTAACCCTGATGAAATCAGGTGGCTGTTGGAATGAAATTGAACCAGAAATAAGTGATTATAGAAACATTAGATGCGAATGCATAATGGATCGCGAAACTACGTCGAAGCAATCAAAAGATTCAAGCTCTTTATATACCATGCTTTACCAAAATCTAGAGCACCATTTCATGAGCAGCAGGTGATGATGCAATTAATGTAATAATGTATAATTACATAATGTAGTTGATTATGAGTATTGAAGAATTAATTTGACTACTTCCAATGGGTCTGAAATGATCTGAATTATATATACAGATCCTACAATATTACATTTAAGAAATATATATTAAGCTCTGATACCAATTGTGATCCCACAATGACAAGTAATAAGAGTAAATACACAATATATATGAATCAAAGAAGTACACCTCTATATATATGATTGAAGAACTTGCAGCTTACAACTTCACAGAAGGTTGAGAGGTTTACAAAGTGGAAGGAGGCTGCGAAGATAGAGGCGTGTGTATTTTGTATGTTGAATGTTCTATGTTGTGGTCTGACCTAAAAATACAGATAGTATACTATATATACTATTCCAAGTTTGACAACATGTCACATTTGGTCCCTCAACTATAATACTACATGGTACAAGATAATGTAACATTAACAATCTCCCCCTTTGTACCAATGTAGAGCCATAAGCTTTAGACATTCATTGGAACCACTTGTGTCTTCCGAAGCCCGAAAATCAACTCGAATCTTCTTAGCGCGTTCCGGTAGTCTACTAGATATTTGACGGCATCCATTACTTCCTTTATCAACGCCTTTTGTTTCTTCGACAACTTCTCTTCTCCTTTAGCATCCAATCGTAATCTGCTCACTAGATGAATCTGAATCATCTTGAAAGTTCCGTCGCTGAATTTATTTGCATCAGTGACTCTCATGAATTTCTTCTCTGAGGCTGAGTCAATGAACACAACTCCAAGATCTGGTTTGCTCAGCACGGTGTAAGCTTGAACACTCTGAATATCTGCCAGATCTAGATTCGGAGGTCTGATGTTGACTCGTTCTTGACGCGCTTCCAAGGCCATTTGAAAATCCTTAAGATATGAAAACTTCAGGATGTTCTTCATGTACCTCTTCAGACTTTGATAAGCATCTGACCATTCTCCCTTCTTTTTAGGATCTCGAGACAGGATTTCATACAAGTTGCAAACGTCATTGAGCTGTAGTTTCTGAAAATCTGCCTCATTAAAGACTAGTTCTGAATCATCTGATCTCTGAACGGTAAATACTGGGTACCAAACCTTTGAAAGCTTTCGCGATTCTATCTTCAGTACTCTTCTGATCGGTTTGTCAGACTTTATTGCATTGGCGTTCAGCGATTCATATCTCATGAAATAGAGATATTCAGTTCTGTGCTTTTCTGGCCAGTCTTCAATCCCATAGACTTTTTCCCAAGAGATTGGCTGCATGACCCTTACAAACATATTGCTTCGTAAGATTTCCTGAAAGGGAGTCATAATTCTGACTCGTAGGCCAGTCGCCACAAATCCTGGTTCATTCTGGATAATGTCTTGGAGAAGTCTGATTTCTGCTTGAAGCGTTGGATCTCTGAGATGTTCAGCAGGTTGTAGGTTGATAACGATCGGAGCTTGCGGTTGAATTACTTGAGCTTGAGCTGGAGTTATTGAAGTATCTGTTTGTTGAATAGAAGATCCTGGAGCTTCAGTCTCTGAATCTAGAGCAACCATCATAGTATCAGAAGAATCAAACACATTTGCAATTTCTTGTTTGATCTGCACCGTTGTTCGTTCGGGCTCTTCATCTGAATCTATGATTATAACGTCTGTCGTCCAATCATCTTCTGTTCTATTGTCACTAGCCGAAGGCTTTTCAACCCCAGCTATGACATCAGCTAGAATATCGAGATTCTCTGAGTCAGTGGCTCCTTTACTTGTATCCTCGGACGCTTTACCGGAAGATGTCTCAGTTTCTTTCTCTACTGCAGTGCTCTCAGAAGCAGCAACTGTACTTGTTCCAACACCTGTACCTGTACCTGTACTCTCCCCCTCATGGTGATCTGGATCATCCTGATCATCATGTCTTCTTTTCTGAGCGGTTTCAGCTTGAACACCACAACCCAGTTCGACTACTTCGACCCTTTTGACAATCGAATGAAAGCCAGCCAAAAAGGAATCTGCCATGTTGGAGATTGAGGTATTTAGCTGCTCAAATTGGGGAACAAGCAGTGGATTGGTGGTTGATGAAGCTTGAGGCGGTGGTGGAGGTGGAGGTGCGGTTTGTTGACGAAGCAAGCTAATAAGATCGACATCCTCACCTGGTCTTGGATCGTTTTTGGCAAGAAGTCGTGCAAGCAGCTCTGACTTGAGTAGATCTTCAGGAGCAAGATTTAACGGGATCGATGTTGGATCTTGTTGAACGGGTTCGGCTCTAGTCAGTTGAGGTTCAGATGTAGAAGATTCAGCCGGTCCTTTACCTTTCACCGCTCTGATTACATCATCACTTAATTTCTGAAACTCTGCTTTCATTTTGTCAGTATGAGCCTGATATGTGTTGTCGATAGATCTGACAAAATGCTTTAGTAGAGTAAGTGGCACGAATCTATTCGGAGGAGGGCCAACCAAACTAAACGCTCGTTCGAGATCAGCACTAACACCCAGACCACTTAGGTTACTGGTTGAAGTATCGGTTGAAGCAACCGTACTGCCTGTGTTCAAAGCTGGCATAGAGTTAGCAATGACAGGACTTCCACCCGATCCTCGTGACGCACCAACAAAGGGTGGCACTCTGGGTGTTCCGGTTGGGGCACGAAAGCTCCCAACAAGGTGTTGTTCAAATAGCGGTGACCTAGGAAAAGAAGTTGTTCCAAAAGGCGCTAGACTCGATGTGCTCTGAAATGAAGTCGGTGGCCGGGGCAGGGGCCTACCTGTTTCAATACCAGCGAACACCGAATGTGTTGCCGATAGACTTTGTGCATATTCCCCTGTGCTGAATGAAACACCGGCCTGTTGAGAGACCGATGAGTGGCTTGGTGGGGGTGTGCACTGCATGGTTGGGCGGACCATGGCTGTTTCAATGCTCAACGGCGACGAACGCACGTTGGCAGAAGATGTGGTTGCCCGGCTTGGATCGGCTTGGGAAGAGTCGGTAGTTATAACTTTTTCCGACTCTTTCACATTTTCGCTCATTTCTTTTCTCCCTCTTGCCTCACCACTAAGTACATTTTCTTCATCTACGTCTACTTCTTCGTGTATAAGTGAAGTATCAACAGCAGCAACTGTAGAAGTAACCATAGGTTCTGGTTGTCTAGATGAACCTGCACCAGGTGTTTCAACTCGAGGCCTTTTTCTTGTTTGCCTTGGTAACAAGTTTACATCTGGATCTGAGTCATATTCATAATCACCAAAATCAACTAGAGGACTGAATGGTTCTGTTCTTTGGCTTGAAGAAGATGTTGCTCGATCGCCAGAGCGTGAAGATGTAGCACGACCAGTACTTCGAGTCCTACCCCCCACTCTCTTTCTTGTTGTTCTTCTCACCACTCGTTGTTCAGGAACCCCTTGTTCCTGAACCCCCTCGACAATAGGACCCTCACCACCTATTGGGTTTGCATCTTGGGCAGGTCCAGCCGGATCTGGCTGGTCCATTAATGCGTTTTGCTCCCTATACTGAATCACTACCCAGCTAGCCTGGTCGGCATAATTCAGTACCTCTGGTCGAATAACGGCGGTATGTACGAATGGTTCATGTGCTGGCGGTACAAGGCGGTGCATCCAGCTTGCTGGTCCTCGCTCAGCTTCCTCTCTTCTTGGGATTTCCGGTCGGTCTTGCATAGCCTGATGAATCAGGATTTGGAAGAACCGTTGAAATGGCACAAAGTTGCGTCTCATTTTGGGTTTGAGCTGATCTGCAACAATTTCCACCATTTCATTCCAGATAAGGACATCATAGTCTATATTGCGGTTGAAGGCGAATGCATGAAACATCTTTAGGATCGCTAGATTCGTCTTATCTAGGCCAGTATGCTTAGATGTCATGCAGCGATTGAGGATTGAGCATAGGGTGTACCACACCGGCGGTAGATGTTGTCTTCTGAATTGTGATGAACCGGTGAGTACGGGGACTCTTGGATCTTGATATCCAAGGCTGCGGATATCCGTGAATAATTCTTCAGAAACAGCTGGATCTTCGAAGTTGTCGCGTCTTGGAAGTTCGAGAGCACGACGTAAGCCTTGTAGTGTGATCCTTACTTCGAAATGGTCTATATTAGCATTGAATCGTTGTGGTCGAGCCGTAGGATTGAATCGGAGTGTGTGCCAAAATTGTTGTAAATAAATGGCAGGCACTCTCTCGACCCTTGTCAGTGCAGTGCGAATTGGATGACCACGGATGATCTCTAGAATTATCCGGTGAGAGAAGTTGCTTTCAAGATCCAGGTGATGATTATTTTCACGGATTGCTAGAAAGCTGGCCCTTGGCATGATTTCTTCATCCGGGTCAACGGCATTGACGGATGGATGTGAAGAGCGTTGCGAGGCGATGATGGTGTTGTCATCGGATGCATATTCAGCAGGTTGTTCAGCCATCTGTAAGGTATTTTAACATGTTAGAACAGATTTAGGCAATTCAAACAGAAAGGTATTTTTCTTGAAAAAATCCCAAAAACAAAAAAATTCACAAGGCCTTGAAACCTCGCAATACAAGATTGCGAGGCTCGCAGTCAACGGAATTAGAAGATTGCGAGGCTCGCAAGACCTGGAAGGTTGCGAGGATCGCAGTCTTAAAGAGTATGAGTTGCGAGGGGTTTGAATGTCTGAGGATTGCGAGGTATATGAACATTAGCAGTAAAACCTATGTGATTTTCCAGATTTTCGAAATTAGCATGTATAGATGTTAAAATTGATACTAGCATGCTCGGTTTTGGTTCGTGAGTAAACCTTAATCATCTAAAACATCTAACAAGCACTAATCGATTGAATTTTAGCATGTTACAGTGACCAACCCTAAAACCCCTTAAACCTTAAATGCAAAATCGATTAAATCATGATTTTTAACGGATGAAATGTAATAAGAATCGAGAATACATACCTCTTAATCGAATGTAGTCGATTACACGGAGTAGAATCAACAAATAAAACTTCTTTGGTCGAATCGCAATGTTCAGTATCGAGAGAAAAAAAACGAGGGTTCTTTATGGAGAGGTTTTTGAAATAATGACTAAGTCAAAGATCGCAAGTATATAAACCAATTTGAAATCCGTGACACGTGTCACTCCCTGAATTTCTCAAAATTTAAAAAAAATTCGGATCGCAATAAACAAAACCAAACCTCGCAATATAAGATTGCGAGGGAATCTTAGGATCGCAATAAACTACTGCGAGGGAATCTTTGAATGAAGGGAATCTTCGCATCGCAATAGAAGACTGCGATGGAAAGATTCCATCGCAATGAACTATTGCGAGGGAATTGCGAGGAAATTTGATACTTTGACATTTTTGATCTTTTTTTCCAAATTTTAGCCCACTGGAAGATGTCCAACTTCCAATTGTTTATTTAAACTAGGTAATTTCCAAGACTATTTTTCACTCTCCCTTAAATGATGCATAAGGGTTTATAAAAAATTCAAGTTAGAAACACTTACCTTGTTATCTTCAAGCAGTAAGTATTTGGAAATACCTTTTACTTACTCTGTCATGTATGCACACTCCCCCTCTTTTTGTGTGTACTCCATTTCCTGTACTCCCCCTGAGACTATGAACAAGTCTTTTGCATACATAGATATCATCACAATTGTATCGTTACGATAAAATAAACTTTGAAACACAACAAATACATGAAATTGAAATATCTTATGTTGATAATAGAATGTGATGAAAATATGAGTGTATCAATTTAGATAGATTTATCTAGATTGAAAGATACATATTTCCATCCATTAAATGATCAAATTAGATATTACACTTTCATGTTCAACATGCCAAGCTTGGATATTAAGAAATTAAAGCGTTTTTCATCCAAGGCTTTTGTAAACAAATCGGCAAGTTGATGCTCTGTTGGAACAAAATATAATTCAACCGTACCTTTTTCCACATAGTCTTTTATGAAGTGATACCTGACATCTATGTGTTTGGTCTTTGTGTGCTGAACCGGATTTGCTGTAATGGCAATTGCACTTTTGCTGTCACAGTTGATAGGGATCTTCTCGTATCTGAAGCCGTAGTCCTGCAGTTGAGTCCTCATCCACAGAACTTGTGAACAACAACTGGCCGCAGCAACATACTCTGCCTCCGCAGTTGATGTAGAAACACAGTTCTGTTTCCTCGATGACCAACTGACCAACTTTTCCCCTAAAAACTGAACATGACCAGAAGTGCTCTTCCGGTCTAGCAAACTACCTCCATGATCTGCATCTGAGTATGCAGTGAGCTCGAATCCTGATCCCTTTGGGTACCAAAGTCCAAGGTACGGTGTCCCTTTCAAATATCGAAAGATCCTTGTAACAGCACTTCGATGTGATTGTTTTGGTTGTGCCTGAAATCTTGCACATAAACATGTAGAGAACATTATATCTGGACGACTCGCAGTGAGGTACATTAATGAACCTATCATCCCTCGGTAGTTCTTGACATCGACATCTACACCGTTTGGATCAGGACCAACTTTTGATTGGTGAGCCATAGGTGTACCAATCGAAGTACAGTTTTCCATTTTGTATTTCTTCAAAATGTCAAACACGTATTTTGATTGGTTGATGAAGATACCTGTCGAGAACTGCTTGACTTGTAATCCAAGAAAGAAATTAATCTCTCCCATCATACTCATCTGGAATCTGGTCATCATTAAACCCGAAAACCACGTGCATAATCCAGGGTTAGTTGAACCAAAAATAATGTCATCGACGTAAATTTGTACCAAAAGAATATCACCTTCTTGTTCCAGAGTAAAGAGAGTTGTGTCAATTTTACCTTTTCGAAAGCCAGCACCAAGTAAGTAGGTAGATAGGATTTCATACCAGGCGCGAGGGGCTTGCTTCAGACCATAGAGAGCTTTGTCAAGTATGTAGACATGATCTGGATAATCTGTGTCCACAAAACCCTCTGGTTGAGAAACGTATACTTCTTCTTTCAAAACGCCGTTCAAGAATGCTGTCTTCACGTCCATTTGATAAACAGTGAAGTTTCTGTAGGCAGCGTATGAAAGAAATATCCGTATTGCTTCTAAACGAGCAACCGGTGCGTATGTCTCATCATAGTCTATTCCCTCCTGTTGCCTGTACCCTTTCGCTACAAGGCGTGCTTTGTTTCTTATCACAATCCCTTCACTGTCTTTCTTGTTCTTTAGGATCCATTTTGTACCAATGACCGTTTTACCCTTTGGTCTAGGAACAAGTCTCCATACTTTTAGAGCTTCAAATGAGTTCAGCTCATCTTGCATGGCAATTATCCAATCTGGATCTTCTAAGGCATGTTGAACAGATGTAGGTTCAACTTGACTAAGAAAGAGCGCAAATAGGACCTCGTTTGCCGTTGCCGATCTAGTTTTGACTGGTTCGTTGACTTGACCAATAACCTGAGTAATGGGGTGACTCTGCGTCCATTTCGTTGAGTGTGGGAGAGATGCAGCACTTACATTTGGATCCACCAAGGTAGGGTCTTTATCGAAGTTCAACTGTATTGTCAAGATAGGTTCCGGTGTTTTGACAGGTTCATTGACAGATGTGTCAACAGGAACTGCCTCCGGTTCTGCTTCAGAAGATGACTCTGGTATGTTTGCAGACCCATCATCATTGACATTTGAAGTTGTACCCGACGAAGAAGCACCATGTGTGGATTCACGTTGTCGTCTACTTCTCATGATGATTTCTTGTGTAGAACCCAAATGCCTGTCACTTGAAGAAGTTATCTGAGTCGTTGCATCTGTTGAGGGTTCCGATGAAGGACCCGACAACGAAGCCTGAGCTGGTGTTGCAACCTGACTCCTGTTATTTAAAGATGACGAAGAGTTATCATTATTAAAGTAGTCATCATAAAAGTATTCAAACAATAAATCAAGATCACTGGGCTTTGAGTTAGAAGTGGAAGCTTGATTCTTGTTTGATGTCCTAGTCACCATCGGACGTATTTGTCCGGATGCTAGGATCCCTGATATTGTGGGTTCTGTACTGTTATGGACAGAAGCCATTTCTTCAGATTCGTCGAATTTGACATTGACACTTTCTTTCACATTCTTTGAAGACTTGAGATAGATCTTGTAAGCCTTTGATGTGAGCGAGTATCCGATAAAGAAGCCCTCCAGCCCTTTAGGACTGAATTTGTTCAATTTGTCCTTATCGTTCAGCACAACGCACCTGCAACCAAACACACGAAAGTAGTGTATTACAGGTTTTCTCTTATTCATTAATTCATATGGTGTTTTGCCAAACCGTCGATGTATAATGGAACGGTTTTGTGTGTAGCATGCCGTTGCAACAGCTTCAGCCCACAGATACAGAGGTAGATCAGAATAAGACAGCATCGTTCTGGCCGCTTCAACGAGTGTTCGGTTTCGTCTTTCAACTACACCATTTTGCTGAGGTGTTCTGGCCGCAGAATATTGATGTGAAATTCCTAATGACTGAAAGAAGTCATCAAGAGTTCTGTTTTTGAATTCTGTCCCGTTGTCTGATCTGATATTCTGAACTGATAGTTGTAGATTCACTTGAATCTGTTTGATTAACGAGATGATCAAGTCAGGAGTTTCGTCTTTTGAACGAAGAAACTTGACCCATGTATATCTTGAGAAATCATCAACAACAACTAACACATATCGTTTGGCATTGATACTCTGAGTCTTCATCGGACCACAGAGATCCATATGAAGAATTTCTAGTGCTTTGCTTGTGCTGGGTTCCGGCTTTGGTGGGTGAGGAGCATGCTTTATCTTCCCTGTTTCACATGCAGTACAGAAGTTGTCTTTCTCAAACTTCAGTTCTGGTAGACCAGTAACTAAATCACCTGTCTGCAGCTTTTGAATGTATCGAAAGTTGAGGTGAGATAGTCTTCGGTGCCATAACCAGCTTTTGTCAAACGACGCCTTTGACATCAGACACACATTCATCTTGGGGTTTAGCTTGGATAGGTCAATGGTGTAAAGATTTGAATTGCGCGACCCAACTAGAAGTTCATTTCCGTCATCGGTTAGAACTGCACACCGAGTCTTCTTGAAATGTACTTCTAGGTCTTTGTCACAGAATTGACCTATACTAAACAGGTTGTGTCCCAATCCTTCAACATAGTTAACCTTGGTTATTTTGACCTTGTCTGTTACTATGTCTCCATAACCTAAGATAGGAGAGTACTGATCATTTCCAAATTTGACTCTCCCTCCATCTCTTTCTACAAAGTTGCTCAAGAGTTCCTTTCTTCCAGTCATGTGTTTTGAGCAACCAGAATCCAAGTACCACACATGACGGAGCTGCAAAAAGGAATTTAAACAGTTTTAGGTACCCATTGCCAATTGGGTCCTTTTGGGTTAGGAGTCTTTGTAGTTCTAGGTAGCCATTTCAAATTGGCAATGCTCTTTCTATTACCATTGTTAGAGTAATTAGGTGTATACAACCAACAGTTATAGTCAGATTTGCCAATAAAATCATCCACACCACATGAAGCACAACAGATTTTATCATGAGACAAGTTAATCAGTTGTTGCATTGTATAAATCTTGCAAGGTGTTACAAGTTTTCTATTGTCAACAGCATGATTAATTACATTCAAAAACAACTTGTCCTTCTTGAAATTTAAAACATTTAAAGGAACTTTGGATGATTTGATCTTTGTCACTTCTTGTGTGGATGCTTTTATCTTCCACTCAAGTTTCTTGTTGGTTCTTAAATTACGATCTGAAACACCAGACAAAGAAGAGTTGTGAGATTTTGAATATAGAGTTTGAGTAGATTTAGCATGCTTCTTCTGTTTTGGTTTTCTTTTCTTTTTCTGAAATGATTGTTTTGATTTATGTTTAGAATAGTAATCATTGACAGAAATTTTCTCTGAAGACTTGGAAGATTCCCCTTCCAAAATGATCTTTTTAGGTTCCTCTTCTTTTATCAAAAAATCAGTGTGATCTGGAAGTTTTGCACTGAAGTCAAATAGAACAGGCAATTCATTTTCAACTTTGCCTTTGCCTTTACCAACATCCATACTATCAATATCAGAATCACTTTCTGATGAAGCATAAAAGAAACCATAAGACTTAGGATAATGAAATTCATTAAATTATGTTGAAGCATGTTTAACAGATTTTTCCTTTAAATTCCAAAAATCATAACCATGAGATGTTGGTTTACTAAGAAAATCATCTATTTCTTTTTCTTGGTCATCTATTTTACAACCCTTCAAAACAGTTGTTCCCATGAAAGCTTTGCATGAAGAAAGATCTGAATCAGAAGAATGTGTTACGTTTGAAACCTTTTCATCAGATATTTCCTCAAGTTTTCTTTTCATATCAATTAAGTTTTCTAAAAGAACTGTGATCACAACTTCCTTTTCAATCTCAAAAACAAGTCTGTTCTCTCTTTCTTTCCCTATTATTTGTCTTTCAAGAAAAAGCGTTTTCTGAAAAGTAAATAGTTGATCTGAAAGATCCAAACATCTAAGTTCTAGAGATTTCTTTTCTTCAAAGCTTTCAGGTTCATCATTTATGCTATATGACAAAACAGTAAAGATAACTTCTTTTTCAATATAAAAAAGAAGTTGATCTTCGTTTCTGATTTCTTCAACATTAAAAATTATATTCCTTTCGAGCTCCATGAGTTTTTGTTCAAGAACCATTGGTGGAAAATACCTTTTTCCTTCCAAAACAGATTTTTCAGGATTATCCTTTTGAGTATTTTCTTTTTCCTCTGGTTCTTTAACAATATAACTCTCAAAATAATCATTTGGTAAGGTTTTTTCATTATCTAATGCCTTGGCATTCTCTGGACCATACCAAAAAGGAAGTTGCATTCTAACAGTGATTTTTCTTTTTGTTTCTTCCTCAGCCTTTTGTTCTTCCTCATGAAGTTGTTTGATTTGATAGCAAGGATGTGTAACAGGCATAAACCATTCAAATTCATACTGAGTGGGAGTTTTAGTTATGGCATTCCTTAGGTACTAAGGATTGTCATATCCAATACCCCACTTTGCGTTATAGTATCTGAATTTGTTTGGCTTATTCATTTGAATTGTTTGTTCTGTTTGACCTGCTTTGTACAGTTTATCTTCCAGATCTTTGATATTTTCACTCAGCTCTTCATTTCTTTCTTTATAAGCATGTAAAAGACTTTCAAACTCGCTATTCTTTATTTCTGAACTCTTTAATTTTTCCGATAGTTCAGATACTCTATCTTGAAAGTACGCATGACCAATATCGAATTCAGTCTTTTTCTTTTTCAATTCAGTAATTTGACTGTCTTGTTCTATTAGTCTTTCCTTTTGAGTTGAAATTATTTCATTAGCAATGTTCTCATCAGCTTTTAATTCTTCTAACCTTTGTGTTAAGCATGCTTGTTTAGAAATAAATTGATTATAGAAATCGAAATATACCTGTTCTGAAGTAGACTCTGCTCCTTCATCATTGGCTTCTTTGGTCATGAAGCACATCTTTGTTTGAGCAGTAGTCTCATTATTAGCTTCATCATCAGAATGATCAAGCCAGTAATCCTCTTCTACCTTTAGTGCAATACCCGATTGCTTCTTTTCAGCAAGCAACAACTTGTTTTTGTAGTAATTGGTATCTTTCACTATCTGCTTCCAGCACTCCTTCGCGAAATGACCAGGTTTCCCACAGTTGTAACAGGTCTGTGGTTCTTCCTTTTTCTCAAAAATCTTTTTCTCCTCTGGCCTCTTGTAATCATTTGGCCGTCTATACTCAGTAGGCCTTTTGTACTCTTCCGGCCTCCTGTATTCTGCTCTTTTGCTTGATTCAACATGCGCCCTATGCTCAAAGTTCTTTGAGCCCGTCGCATACCTCTGATTATTAGAACCAGGACTTTTCCCAAATTTTCTCTGAAAAGAACTGGTAAGCAGAGCCAGAGAATCCTTCATTCTCTCTATTTCTTCTATCCCACTTGCTTCCTCCATTTCTCCTTCAGACTGGTTCTCCTCATCCTGGGAGTATCCTCTGCTTGAAATCAACGCAAGTGGATCTTGCTCTTCATCCTTCATCCCTCTTTTATCTTCATTCTTCACTTTCCTATTCTTCTTCACTTTCTTCGCTTCAGCATCATCTTCATCCTGCTTCAACGTTTCAAACATCTGTTGTAGAGGTAATTCTGATAGCTTAGCATTCTGCTTCATTCGGTGAGCGTACTTCTTCCATTCTGGTTGAAGAACGGTCAGGAATTTTACGTTGTGCTCAATAACCTTCCTCTCTATTTTGAATCTGCTTAGCTCATTCAATATTGTGGTGAAGCGTACATAAGCAGAGTCAAGAGTCTCTCCTTCTTTCTGTTTGAAGCATTCGTATGAGTTGATGATGGTTGAGATTTTCATTTGATTCTCTACTTCAGATCCTTGAAATAACTTTATCAGTTCATCAAACATGGCTTTACCAGATTGATTTTTGCTGTCTACCCTCCGATAGACATTATCGGTCAAGGCCTGAATAATTAGAGATTTCGCCATTTTATCTCCTTGGTACAATTTCTTCTGTTCAACAGAGTAGTGAATCGGTAGAACAGTAACAATATCTGGAATTGGATCACCATCAATAGCAATCCCTCTTCTTGTTATAGGCTTCATTGGTCCATTATCTAGAGAATTGATAATGAATTCTCCGTTCTCTTGTCTATCTACCCAGTCTAGGAATCTGTCTTTCCAAATTTTGAATTCTGATGTAAAGAGAACCGGAGGTTTGTCTTTGGAACCAATGGATAGCACATCTCTTGTAGTCATTTAATTACTTGTCTGATCGTTTTATCTCTTGTTCAGTAGCTTTCTTTTTCAACAAACTCTTTCTGTCTCTGCCTTTGTATGGGTTGCGAGGCTACTGTTTGCGATGCAACAAAAAGTCTCAACAATCTGTTGCGAGGCAAACAAAGTATCGCAATGAAATTGGATCGCAGTGAACAATTGCGATCGAAACTAAGTCTCGCAGTCAACAATTGCGAGGCAAACACCAAACCAACAAATCGCAATAACAGATTGCGAGGCAAGAAACAGATCGCAATTAAAAATTGCGAGGATCGCAGTCCAAAGATCCTGAAAGTTGCGAAGCTCGCAGTCCAGAATTTTAGAAGGTTGCGAGGCTCGCAGTCTTAATTTCTAGAAGATTGCGAGGGGTTTGAATCTTGCGAGAGATATGAATATTAGTTGGTTGCGAAGGTTATGATGATTTTTAAGCAGATGTTCAAATGAACTCAAAAATGCTTGAAATTTTGAACGAGTGTTCCTGGGTAATTTCTGGGCACTTTTATAACCTTGAGTTTTGTCTAAAAACCAACCTAACCTTGATTTGATGAGCAAAACAGTGAGTTTTACTCAAAACAGAGACTTCGTGAAAAACAGAGAAGATGCACGTATTGATCTAATTTCCTGGTGATATGCGGAATTAAATACACAGGAAATTTCTATTTTCACTTCTTGATCGATTCCAACCACTAGAAGAACTCCAGAGACCAAAATCAACCAAAAAAAATTGAACTTGAAGAATACAGATACGTACAACTTTTAAGAACAAATCTGAACTAAATGATATTAAGCTCTGATACCAATTGTGATCCCACAATGACAAGTAATAAGAGTAAATACACAATATATATGAATCAAAGAAGTACACCTCTATATATATGATTGAAGAACTTGCAGCTTACAACTTCACAGAAGGTTGAGAGGTTTACAAAGTGGAAGGAGGCTGCGAAGATAGAGGCGTGTGTATTTTGTATGTTGAATGTTCTATGTTGTGGTCTGACCTAAAAATACAGATAGTATACTATATATACTATTCCAAGTTTGACAACATGTCACATTTGGTCCCTCAACTATAATACTACATGGTACAAGATAATGTAACATTAACAACATCATTATTTCTGACCGTGTGTTTCCAAAGATTAATACTTGCGTATTATCTTGTCTATATACTTTCAAGTATTCATACACACCGGTTCAGCTTCATATTGACTTTGTTATTACCACGTCTCAAAATGAAACAATTTTCGATGGTAATACTCCCGTTTGAATTTCAAAGTTTGTTGAGCATCATACATTCATTCAGCGTGCGAACTTAAACGTTTCATTCAACGATTGTTTATATTTGTTCATATAAACAAAATCCAATTCTTTGATACCCTAAACGTACATGAATATATTTCATATTTGATCTGATTGATACATTGTCAGATTCTCAAACAAGTCTTTCGATTCATTTCATTCTTTCAATATTCTTGTTTTGAGAAGTCTTCATTGTTCAAATGCTCAAATATTTCATAAATATTTTTTAGGATCATACATTCTGATGACAATGTTATTCAAAAGCTGAGATTTATAATTGTTCAAGATAAACTTTTGAGCAACATATCTTTTAGGACAACATTCATGGGAATCAATGTGAGAGCTTAAAAGAACTTCTATGGATCCACATTAACCAGTGTTTCCTACCCAAGAAGTTATCCTTGAGTGATTGAGAAGTGAGGGGTCGAAATCAAAGAGTGGGGGAGATAACTCATCCGGTTGAGTAATCTCATTGTGCTGAGGTAAAATAAAAAAGAGAGTTTGGTTAGAAGTGAGCGAATGAAAAACAGAAAGAGGGTGTGAGAACAGAGTTAAAAGAATACGAGAACTCTGCACCAGCCACTTTCTGAGCCGGGCAGCCACATTGCTGATTGGTTCACATTCTTTGGTGACCGTCATTGAAACAGGCAACTAGCCCATGCCAACTCTTGCATTAAACCCCACCAGCTACTCATTTCTTTCTCAACAAAGAAATGTTTCAATTTTCTTGGGGATGCAGCATATTATCTATCCAATCTTCACTCGGAAGGTTTGGATATTGAAAAGAAGGAAGTTTGCCCCACCTTCGCTCTTCATTCATGCACATTGAGTCCGTGGAAAACTTATTGTTGTCTCAACAGTTTACACAATTTGAGCCTAACTATTATCAAGCATAAGTTGCTTCAATCATTTCTACACTTGCACGTACACACAAGGAATATGTTTTCTTGTCATAACGTTCATAGAAATTCCTTCGTGTTTTTCGATTAAATGGAAGCCCTGGAGGAGTGAACATCAAAAAGCTCCTTTCCAAAGTACACCTGTTGTACTAAGTGGCTTTGTGCAACTTACAGGCATTTCAACTGATTCATTCGTTGTTTCAGGGTTACCACTTTTATATTATCTGAATTTGAAAAGATTCGGATAAACATTTTTGGAATTGACGGTTATACAGATCAAAAGGAGGAGATTGTTTCTGGTATTCAAAGACTGCTGAAATTGAAAAGAATTTTGATGATCATGATGCTCACAATCATCAAAAAGGGGGAGAAATATCAAACAGAAGAAAAGAGGGAGATAATTCGAATATCTCATTTTTCAAAGTCAAAGAGATATATGTCAAAGAAGAAGATGTTCAACTCAAGATGCTTCAATGTTCAGAGATTATTATTGTTCAGATGTGAAGATACAAAGACAGTTCGTGCTTACAGATTATTCAAGAATGTCTTAAAGCTCAAAGCCCGTTGAAACCTCAAATCCTGTTCACAATTCAAAGACTGAAGAATTTGCCAAAAGTCAAAGTTGCTGCAAAGATCGAAGATAAAAAGATTTTGTTTTGAAGACCTTGATCAACCTTACACAGATTTGAAGTTTTTGTTTCAAGACTTGTTGACTATTTGACTTTAAAGAGCCTAAATGAAGATTTAAAGCTGCCAAAGTGGATTCTTGAAGATAAAGCCTTTCTGAAGATTAAAGTGCTGAAGACTAGCGTCATAATTTTTTTAAATCTTGAATCCATAGGGGGAGATTGTTAGTACACTAATGTATCCAAGATTTAGTCTAATTGTAATTAGTCAACAAAGGTCAAAGTCAAAATTGCTAGGTTTGGTCAAAGGGTATATAAACCCATTTGTTAGGGTTTTGTGAGTGAGGTCATTAGTCTATCTAGACACCAAGGTGTGTGTGTGTGTGGCCTCTAAGAGAGAAAGTGTGCTAAATTCTCATCTTCTACATTTTCTCAATCAATCCATGTTCTAATTGTTAAATCATTGTTACTTGATTATTCTCACGTGTAAAATGTCTAAGTGTTGTAATAGAATTATTTGTAGGATGTTTTAACTATTTTTTAGGACACATTTAAAATTAAGGTGTCGTATTAGTTATTTTTATGACACTACTTAAAATATCTCTTTGGAATAAAAACAAGTGTCATTTAAGGTTATATACCTAAAAATATCTTTGAAAAATGTGTCTTTTAAACACAAATGTCTTGAAAACAATGAGTTCATAGGATAATTCTCAAAATCGACCCATAATTAAATAGCTAATGCAACCCTTTTATCTTTAAAAATATTTTAAAAACTTGTAAACATTTCTAAAATCGTTGCATAAACCTATAGCAACACCTTCAAATATTACTGTTTATTGTTGATCCTATAAGTTAAAGTCCTATAAAATAATGTAATCATCCCATAAACCTAATTTTGTTGTACCGATAAAGTTATCTTGTTTTTATTTGGTTTTTGGACTGTTGTACTCACCCCTGTTTATGTATTCACTCATCTTCTCCAATCAACTTTCTCTGTACCACATACTTTTTAATTTGGTAAGAAGTACCATGATCAACATATTACTTTTTTGTACCCTAAAAAGAAGATGGTCATTACAAAACCACAAAAGAAACAGGAGATCAGAGGCTCTCAAACCAGTTAAACCCAAATTGGATTACATGAATCTTGTGCCAAACATCTTAATTTATTACATTAAAATATGTTCTAAATTACAATGTTTCCCCCAAATCCTAATTTTCCACATGATCTTCCCTCATCCACCAATCATGTCTTCCCTCTTCTCCATTCTTTTTCTAATCAAGAAATATATAATTTTCACTTTAACTACCTCCAGATGAACAGCAATCCACCTGCTGCTCCTCCTTCTCCAGTCATGCAGAATATTGTTACTACAATCAATCAAGATTTTGTTAGGCATCAGCAGAAGTTTTCTGAAAGATCAGGGTTACAGCATCGCGAAGATGGTAATGATGATCTTTTAGATAATTCGGTAATTTCTAGCTATAAGAAGAAAATGGCGAACTCTAAGAAAGATGGGCAACGTAAGATCAACACGGCTCAGGGGCCTAGGGATCGGAGGGTGAGATTCTCTACTGAGATCGCTCGAAAGTTCTTCGGTCTTGAAGATTTGCTGGGGTTTGATAGAGCAAGCAAAACCCTTGATTGGCTTCTTACCAATTCCAAGTCCGCCATTAAGAAACTCGTTGAAGAAACAAACCATGACTCATCTAATCAATCTAATCTGAAATTTCTTGAAACTATTATTGGAGGATCAGATGAGAATATTAACGAAGGAAAAAAAAAGTTGGTAATCAAGTGTGTTGATGGCAAAAAGACGAAAAGTAGGCGAAAATGCGAAGGTGGATCATTTAGAGTGAATAATAATGCTGCAAGAGATCAGTTAAGAGCAGAGGCAAGAGCAAGAGCTAGAGAAAGGACAAGAGAAAAATGCGAGTTAAGAAGCTGGATGATGACTTAGTTCCTGATTCAAAGCTAACCCTGATGAAATCAGGTGGCTGTTGGAATGAAATTGAACCAGAAATAAGTGATTATAGAAACATTAGATGCGAATGCATAATGGATCGCGAAACTACGTCGAAGCAATCAAAAGATTCAAGCTCTTTATATACCACGCTTTACCAAAATCTAGAGCACCATTTCATGAGCAGCAGGTGATGATGCAATTAATGTAATAATGTATAATTACATAATGTAGTTGATTATGAGTATTGAAGAATTAATTTGACTACTTCCAATGGGTCTGAAATGATCTGAATTATATATACAGATCCTACAATATTACATTTAAGAAATATATATCCTTTATGGATAGTTGTAGTTACTTGATACATAACACAAAATTGTTTCAAGATTTCATCACTCGAATTCTTCAAAAACCATGTCGGGTTGTTCAAATTTGCGCACAGTGTCACGAGAAGGAACATGTGATGTGTGATCACTATTTTAGAATTATAGACAAGATCAAGAAATTAACCAACACTAGAAAATGGTTAAATTCTTCGATTTTCGCATGAATTTAATCTTATATTCTTTCTCCATCTGGTGAAAAATGACTTTGATCACATGAATTATGATATTTGACCTTTTTGGTAATATATACTTTGGAGGTCATATGTTGGAATATAATCTGTACCCCCTATGCTTCTTCTCATGTGAACAAATTTCTTTCTCCAATTAATTAATTACTTTTAGTGTTTGGTGAGAAAGTACCGGCATGCTACATAATTGTGCCCTAAATATATGACAAAAGTTAAACCCATAGATTTTGTGAATCTTTTGCTGATTACAATGTTTTCTACAAATTTTTGTCCACATCCTCCCAATTCTTAATTTCTTTCACCATGAAAAAGATGATTTCCACTTTAACTACCACCAGAGGAACAGCATTCTCCATTAAGATCGCTAGAAAGTTCTTCAGTACTCTCCAAGAGTTGCTAGGGTTTTACAAAGCAAGTGAAACCCTAGATTGGCTACTTACTAATTCCCTTCTCGCAATTAAGGAGCTGGTTGAAGAAACAAGCAACTGCTCATCTTCCATGGTTACCTATCAATATAAACTGAAATTCTGAAGCCCTTGATGGAGGATCAGATGAAGAAAAAAGTCAAGGGCTGAGGCAAGAGGAAGAGCTAGATAAAGGAGAAGAAAAACTGTGAGTTAAGAAGGTTGATGATGATGACTTGAAGATATTAATTAGTTTCTAATTAATGATGGGTGTGACTGTCAAGTATGATCTTCAAATCTAACACTTAAATCAGGTTTTGTTGGAGTGAAATTGAACCGCAAAGTGGTTATTTAATTATAATTAAAAACTTAAGTTGGGGATGCCAAATGGATTAGGAAACATGAAAGCAATCAAAAGATTCAAGCTCTCAGATACCTCTTTTTACCAGAACTTAAGAGTATGTCATGAGCAGCAGGATTATCTTGAAACTAATTAAATCTTTAATATAGGCTCATTATTTAATTACTCAAACACATGTATCTACTAATCATAGGGGATCTTGACAGCAGCTGGAATTAATAGATGGTGGAGCTGGAGCAATAATGTAAGTGCAAATTAATTAATTGTTGGTAATTACTTGATTATGATTATTGATGCAGTTGGGTACTACTTCTAATGGTTCTTGATTGATCTGAAGTTACAGATCTTAGTTAATCTTTTTGGGTACATGTAGCTTCTTTATATAAAACACAATATTTTACCCTTCATTGTTCAACTTAATTGAGAACGAAAATTTGTTTTTTGAAAGACCCTACATGTAATCCGTTCATTGAGGCACCTTAGTAATTCATACACAATACCCAAACGTGTCCGACATACTCAAGACCAAATTTACAATTGTACATGTCGGAATTGAATGTTTCAATCTTGTTCAACGACAAAAGATTTCGTAAGCTCTTTTTTACTCTTTCTTCTTTTGACTGGACATTAGACAAAATAGTTCCGGGATTTCGTGACTTAAAGCAACATTGTAGTGTTAGGCCTTTGAAAACCATGTGGGTTCATTTCTCCTGCATTGTTAAGGAGAAAAACTTGTGTTCACTCTCTGTCATATCTAGAATTATAGAGGATATATATCAAAGAATTATAACTTTTTGCTTCCTATTTAAAGTCTGTCAAAATTGCTGTAGTTTTCAAAGTTTTTGAGAAAAATCATGACTTTGAAATTGATCACAACTAAAAAGTACTACTGATTTCACTAAGTACTTGACAACTAGCTGGATGCATTTAACCTGATAATCTTTGTCCATTTTTTTTTTGGAAACGGCAATTCATTGAAAAAATAGCCAGAGGCTAACAAACAAGGGCAATTATATATGACCAAGACAAGAAGAAGGAAAAGTACACCAATCACCAAAATTATTTCTACTCTCCTTTCCTCTAAACGTCACCCATCTAAAAGAACTATCAACGATTTGATCGAACAAATCGCTAAATCTGGGCTTGGACCTATCAAAAAGAATCTTGTTGTGGAAACGCCATAGAAAGTAACAAGTGATCATAAGGATAGCCTCTACGCCCTTTCGTTGAGTCTTGGTTATTCCGGAAGAATCAATGTCGTCCAAAGCCGAAACCGTTGAATTAAAAGTTGAGAAAGGAAATTCCCACCACCTTTGAATCTTATCCCATAATTCTTTAACTTTATCACAAGTAAAGAAAATGTGTTGGGCCGTTTCGATCTCACTGTCGCAAAAGGGGCGTAAGGTTCAGAGATAAGATATAGTTTGTCCATTTGGTTCTATGTTCAGAGATAAGATATAGTTTGTCGATGTTATATATAATTAAGAATAATATTAATATTATTAGGGAAGCTACAGAATTGAAATCTTCATTATATTCACTAATCATAAGTTTTAATTAATTTATCTCTTTTAGCATAGCTGGTTGCCATGTTACATATATATATATATATAGAGAGAGAGAGAGAGAGAGAGAGAGGGAGGTTCAAGGTGAGAAAACCTCAAAAGAATGGAAAACTAAGGAACACCTTGATAGTTTTCATCCGCACGGTATATGCATATATGTAAATTAAGTTGTTTTCTTTGTTTTTATGCACGTGTGCATGTAACAAATTACATGTATGCACAAGTGCATACCGTCCAGATGAAGGCTACCAGAGCCTTCCTTAGTTTTCCATTGATTTGAGGTTTTCCCTAAACCTGACCCTATATATATATATATATATATATATATATAGAGAGAGAGAGAGAGGCTCCGTAAAATGCAAACATTGCATTTGTTGCACCCTTTATAAACCACAGTCTGCATATGTGCAAACTGGTTCTGCATATATGCATATGCATACGTGCAAGAATATACATATAATGGACATTCATTCATATGGGACAATGCATATATGCAGAACCAGTCTGCACATATGCAGACTGTTGTTTGTAACGGGTGCAACAAATACATGGTCTGTATTTGATTTGTACCCTATATATATATATATATATAGGCTGGGTATCAAATACAAACCAAATGGATTGTACAAACTCGTACAAACTCAATCTACCTTCATGAATCTGCAATTTGTATAATTTGGCTTCATGAATCTATATTTTGGCTTCATGAATATAAAATTTGGCTTCATGAATATATAATTTGGCTTCATGAATCTATATTTTCCGGTGGAGCCCTAAAATACCCTTATGGATATAAAAAAAGAAGTTATGAATATAAAAAAAAGTTACGTGATTGGTGGAGATGAAAAAAAATGCTAAAAGCCCTAAAATACCCTTATGAATAAAAAAAGAAGTTATGTGATTGATGGATATGAGTTTGTACAGTTTGTACAAACCATTTGGTTTGTACCCGATACCACCCCTATATATATATATATATTTGTAACATTGCTCCATCTCTCTCATTCTCTCTAGATCTATCTATGTCCAAGTGTGTGTATATATATAGATATAGATATAGATATACAGATATTTACTGTATGTAATGTAAATCAAGTAGAGGCCGTCACAGTTTGAAGATCAGCACATTCAAGAAACCTGCTGATTTCTGACTCAAATCTTTTTTACAATTAGATCTATTTAGGTTTCCATCATTAAAGTTTTCACCATTTATCTTGTTGCGAGGGACCGCATACTGATGTAGACATCACCTTAACACTTTCTCACATATATGTATCAAGGTAAAGTCTTTTAGTCTTAATTTTGTTTTAGTGGATAAACTAAATTCAATAATAATAACGGAAAGATCTCATCCACCAGAAATATCAAGTAGACAGAAAATTAAGACACGGATAACGATTTTTGGATGATTCGGTCATTTAGATCTCTTTGTTATCATAATTCTGAGTTGGCAAAATACTGACCAAGTCAGAGTGGAATAATTGGTCAATAGTGGTTACTTTTATTTAGGAAGTCATGGTAGTTTTTCAAGGGTGAACAACCCACGTTTCTAGTAGTTTGTTGTCTTCCAGTAGTTTGTTTCAGTTTTATTTAAGCATTTTATTTTGATGTATTTTTTCAATTCGAGAGTAATATAGCATTAGAAAAGGTTCCAAAATCCTGTGTGAGTTTTTCTTGCATTTTGCTTCGTATTTGGGTGTGTTAGTCGTTCTTTAGATATCTGATTTCCAACACTTGGTATCAGAGCAAGGTTCATGCCAAAATACCTCCGGTTAGAAAATATGTCGATCGTGACACAAGGAAAGGAAAGCGGTGGTGTACCGTTTCAATGTCCGTTGCTAACATCATCGAACTACACAACTTGGGCGATAAGGATGGAGGCTGTAATGGATGCCCAGGGGTTATGGGAATCCGTTGAGCCACCGGCCGGTGTGGCGGTGGACGAGAAGAAGAACAAGTCAGCGAAAGCCTTCATTTTTCAAGCATTGTCGGAGGACATCCTCTTACAAGTAGCCAAGAAGAAGACGGCACAGGAGATTTGGGAGTCTTTGAAGACCCGGTATCTCGGGGCAGATCGAGTCCAGAAGGCTCGGTTACATACACTGAAAAGCGAGTTTGAGGCTCTTCGAATGAAAGATGGGGAGACTATCGATGATTTCACCGGAAGATTGAGTGGGATGGTTTCCAAATATAACATCCTTGGGGCAACACTTGAGGATAGTGTTCTTGTGAGAAAGTTGCTCGACTCGGTCCCCGACAAGTATCTACAACTGGTAGCTTCGATTGAACAGTATTCAGACGTCGACTCCATGCCGTTTGATGAGGCTATCGGTAGACTGAAAGCGTATGAAGACAGATTACGACTCCGCATTGGCAGTGGAAGTGCTGAAACCAGTCTGTTGCTCACTAAAACTGAAGGCCAGCAAGGTCAGAAAACTGCAGTAGGAAGCTTCTCGTCAGGAGGACGAGGACGTGGATTGAGTGACAGAGGAGGTCGTGGTGGCCGTGGGAGAGGTCGTGGCAGAGGGGGTCGAGGCGGATTCAACGTGCACCGAGATGGTGGGAACAACTATCACAAGCCTAAAGATAAGAAACACATCAAGTGTTTCAACTGTGAACAATACGGTCATTATGCATCTGAATGCAAGGCCTCGAAAAGGATAGGAGATGAAGCAAATCTGACTCAAACGCAAGAGGAGGAACCCGCTTTGTTACTTAGCATCTGTGGTGAGAAAACAGATACGTTGGTGCTATTGAATGAGAAGAATGTATATCCCGGAAAATAAAAAGGTAAGGGTGAGACAGGAGAAGATATTTGGTACCTTGATAACGGGGCAAGCAATCATATGACCGGAACACGGAGATTTTTCGCAGAGCTGGATGAAAAGGTCACCGACGCGGTTCGTTTCGGGGACGATTCTGAGGTCCAGATCGCAGGCAAAGGGTCTATTCTGTTGAAGTGCAAAAATGGAGAACATCAACTCGTCTCGGAGGTATATTTTATTCCGGCATTACATAGTAATATTTTGAGCCTTGGACAGATGACTGAATTGGGATACAAAGTCGAGATGTTGAATGATGTTTTGAAGCTTCATGATGCAGTCGGTCGTCTAATCATGAGGGTTGAACGGTCGAGGAATCGATTGTATAAGATTGCACTCCAAACTACTCAACCCGTTTGTCTAATGGCGAACCTCGATGATGAAGCATGGATGTGGCATGCCCGATTGGCTCATGTGAACTTTCGTACAATCGAGTGGATGGTTCGAAAGGAGTTGGTTCGAGGCGTTCCCAAAATACAACATCCTACACAAGTTTGTGAAGGATGTATGGTTGCGAAACAATCGAGACATCCGTTCCCAAAGGAAGCTCAATGGCGGGCAAATCGACCACTCGAGTTGGTTCATGCCGACCTTTGTGGTCCAATAAACCCCTCAACCGTGTCAGGTAATCGCTACTTTATGTTAATAGTAGATGATTTCAGCCGTTACATGTGGGTTTTTATGCTGAAATCGAAGGATGAAGCCTTTGCCACTTTTGTAAAGTTTAAAGTCAAAATCGAGAAAGAAACCTCGACGAAACTGAAAGGGCTTCGGTCTGATCGTGGAGGGGAGTTTACCTCTAAAGAGTTTACTGAGTTTTGTGAACAGGAAGGTATTCGAAGACAGCTAACGGCCCCTTACTCCCCTCAATAAAACGGGGTGGCAGAACGTCGTAATAGAAGCATTCTTGAAGCAACCAGGTCATTATTAAAAACGATGGAAGTGCCGGATATAATGTGGGGTGAAGCTGTCAGACACGTTGTCTATATACTCAACCGAATTCCGACCAAAGGGGTGAAAGGCATGACACCGTACGAAGGCCTAAGAGGAACCAAACCAACACTCGAACACCTAAAGGTGTTTGGCTGCGTTGGGTATGTAAAGAATCCGTCGAATCAAATCTCGAAACTAAGCAACCGTAGTATTCCAATGGTATACTTGGGTGTTGAAACGGGGTCCAAAGCCTACCGAATGTTAAATCCAGGAGAACAGAAGGTGGTGGTCGCTCGTGACGTCATTTTTGATGAAAAGAGAAAACGGGACTGGGTCCAAGACCATACAGGAGAGACCGAGACAAACAGAATGTGGGCTATCGGTTCTTTTAATCATGCCACGGGGGAAGAAGTGCCAGCAGACACCACCGTTGAAAATCAATCTAAAACTCATGTTCACCATGCTGGTGAAATCTCACCGGTAACTCCAAACCTTGGTTCCTCGAGTAAAAGCCATGAAGTAGATGAATTTTTGAGCACCGACTCCACAACTGAAACCGGGCAAAGTGTAGACTCATCGACGCATGATCACACACCTGCTCGGGGTTTTCGATCGTTATCTGATATTTATGCTAGAGCAGAACTGTAACAACCCAAAATTTCAATTGAGCAAACCTACCATTAAGTCATAACATTTACAATTCTGGGTCCCAATATATATCATTACATTCACTTATAACTAAGGTTGGCGGAAACAACCTATACACAACTGAGAACGACTATTACTACAAGTGGCACCGGTACTGTCTCTCGCTGCATCTGTACTCTATCTTGCTCTTGAACACTTACCCGAGCCTTCTACTATTAGCTTACCTGAAAAGGTTTTAGTTTTGAAAAGCGAGGGTTAGACCATGAGTTATAGTGAGTTCCCTCCATAAAACATTTAACACAGTATAAAATCATTTCATAGAAAACATAATTTCACATCTTTCTCATAAACATCATCCAAGGTCAAACACAGGGTTCAAGGTCGCATAAGCTACTCCGATCGGGGCCGAACGGACACCCTCTCGTCTACGCCGAAATCCAAATGGACTCCTCGTTCCTTCATGTAGGAGAAAACGAATTCCAACCTACAAGCTAACCTCCATATGCCCAAGGAATCAGAGATCCCAAGGTACCCTGTCCCCACCGTGCGACCGACTCCACATAGCATTCACATAAACCATCATAGTCATAAAACATGAGATTTATAATACACTTTACAATTTGTTTCATTGCGGAATAAACTTTTCAATAGAGCACACTTATCATGAGAAAATGTTCGTAAAAGCTTGCAAATAAATCATGTTCATAAAGCATATCCTGATAGTAAAATATAAAGCTTTCATTTATATAAAATTCATGTGAAATAACAGGGCATTTCCACGTAATCGCTTTCTTTGTAAAGTGTGTAAGATCACGTATTTTAGTTAGAAAAACTCACCTGGCTGGCTCGCTCCAAAGCTTCTCACTTAAACTTCTGATCTCTAGGTGGAACGCCTATTATATTAATAAACGTACATCATAATTCGCCCAACTATTAATCGAGTTAAATCCTGAACTCAACACCAATTTATCTAAATTGGTATATTACACTTCAAGTCCAAAAATCATAACTAAGGGTCTTTGTTTACCCATCCATTTGAAATACTATACCGGATCCATTAATTTACCCAACTCTAGATTCTCAACATAATGGTAATAACACTGGATCCTAAATATCAAAACGGGATCACGCTACTAACAATATGGCCCAAAAATAATTAATTAATTAGACTACCAATTATATATACGAGGCCCTTATTAAAATTATAAACTTCATTAATAACTAGGCCCAACTTTAATAACTAAGCCCAAAAGGGTTTAATAATTCTTTCGGCCCAACACTCACTTTGAATTATCAACCAAGGAATCCGAGCAGTCTACCGAGACATGCACACCGGGTCATTAGAATCATTTAGAAAAAAATATCGGGACTCCACTAACTCAAACTTAACTTAAAAGATATACAATTAATAATTCCATTTCAACCCAAAGATTACCAATGGTCCTAAGCCTTAAATTTCAGCATAGATTAACTAAATCCCAAACCTCATATAAACATGAATTTAGAGAAATCATACTCCAATACTCGAAGAAATCGAACTTTAGAATTTAGATTAATACCTGACGAAAAGGAAACCGCTGCCAACCCGACGACCACCGCCGGCGACCACCACCAGCAGCAACGGCCGGCGACCACCAGCAGCAGCAACCGCCGGCGACCACCAGCTCTTTCTCGCTGCTCCTTTTCTCTCGTCGCCTTTCTCTCTTCTTCTTTCTCTCCTCCGTCGTCTCTCTCTCTCTCGTCGACTGTTTCTCTCTCTCTACGGCTTTCTCTCTCACTCGCCCGTCGTCTCTCTCCCTCTCGCCGGCTGTTTCTCTCTCTCTCTCTCTCTCTACGGCTTTCTCTCTCACTCGCCGGCGGTTTGTTCCCGGCGCACATCTGCACAAGGCACACACAAGACCTCAATTTCTTCTTTCTGCTTTTTCTCTCTCTCGATGACAGCAACAACCACCTACACCAAACCCTAAAATTGATTTTCCTATTCTAATACAAAAAAAACGGCGCACTCCAAAAAGAAAGGAAATTGATTTCCTACATTTTCACATATTGCCCTCAAGCTTTCTCTCAAAGAACCAATTCAACCCCTATCTTTTATTTAGATCTCAATTTTTAATTTGGGTTATTACAATCTCCCCTCCTTAAAAGAATTTCGTCCCGGAATTCACTCCAAAGATAACCGGCGACAAAGATTATCACAGCTTGAATCTCTAACTCTCAGAATAAATCTTTTCCAATAACAAAACAATAACAACATACTTTCACGTCTTTGCTGCGCAACTCTGATTAGACTCACAATCTCTAACTATAACCATAACGTGCAATCATCTAAATTTTCATTTTCTAGACAGATCTATTACTTCAGGGACGCCACGAAACTTGGGTTCTATAATCCTTTCGATTAGCCACAAAGACCATAAGATCAGATGGACGCGCAAAAGGTCATCCCGACTTCCTTACTTAGATTTACTTTAAATAATTTCCTTCACGATCCGTGCAAATCGCAATAACGCTTTCCCCCGACTATCGCAATCCATCCTATAAATCATACTATGAGACACAGGCTATAAGTATCTCAATACTTACCACTCCCTAATTATTCTTATCCCATTCACGACCACTTTAGCAGTTTCCGAACTCTACTGCCTTTCCCCCGGTTAGTGCAATATAACCACTGATCCTTACCGCACCAAACGGTATAATTCATTCTCATTAACACAACAACTTTAACTCGACCCACTCAATACCATTGTAATTATCAACATGTTTCAAAAGATAAACTCCAATTTAGATGCAATTCATCCCTTTCTGTCAACCATAAATTATCATGTTTAATCACTTTATATCATAACTTAGCATCACATCCCAAAATTCTGGTATCTTCAAAATCCATCAGTCAAAACTGATTTCTTAACTAACACTCTACTGAGTAACCCAACCATTCACAATTTTACCAAACTTTTACTCAATCCACCAAAGGCTCATACATATATCATGACGTTTCAAATCAACTACCGATCATACTCTCACTCCGACTCATATTCGTCACCATCATGTCATTCTTTAAACATAACCAAACTTCCAACTGCTTCCTTCTAGGATCATTCCCTCACACATAAGAAACAATTCATGCTCTTTAGATGTTTAGCATTTACTATAACACATTTTGACTACACATTCTTCATCCTCTTTAAACTTCCAATGATCCCAACATATACCTACTTAGCGACTCTTACAACCAAAACACTTGGTTTCTCCTTTGGGTAGTCTCACATCACTACTCCGTCCTTCCATCCCGACCATAATCACACCATACAGTCAACTTACACACTAAGTGCTCCAACAATCTGGTTAATAGATCGCGTATCTCATACAAAACCCCCCAAAAGGGCTCTATCTGATGCTTTCTTTCTCTCTATCATCACATCGCTATGACACTAGCTGGTACGTTTAACTTGGCAATTAATGCCATTACATAACTGTACATTCCTCACTCATAACATCACACTGCAGACCAAATCTCTCATGGCCATTCTTACACAACTCATACTTGCCTTTACATTCTCTCGCATACTACAGTCGAGTCTATCTCACTACGTTGTCCTTTCCAACTTGTTGAACTATATCCCACGAGTTCTCAAATTAACTCACGCGCAACCATTCTAGTTAGCTCTTCACGATCCGAGCCCTTACATAGACACAACACTTTTCTTACCGACTGATAAAATCTACACACTCGCTTCGTTTGTGCTACGTACCTCATCATTCTACGTATCCCTCCATACCTTGTAAATGGAACGCTTATACAGAACGAAAAACTCTCATCCTCTTAACACCCCTACAAGGTGTTCTATCAACTTTCAACCTTCTGGTTCACGTCTTCGGCCTCAGCCGCCTTACACAACTGTCGACTTCTATAACAACAGACAACCTGTAACTACTTTCTCAACCTATTCTTTAACACGGGTTCCTTTACGGAACCTAATCCTACCATCATATCATAATTACTTCGCAATACGTTTCCCTCTTTCGGGACTCACTCCTGTAATATCAATCTTACAAACTCACCTCAAGACTCACATTTCACCTCACGGATATTTCATTCTTCCTTACCACGCTACTCTTTAACGAGTCGCTAAAACCATCACCTTGAAGACTTCAAACCCTCCCTCCGGACACAACCGTCTGTTGACAACCGTACATCCAACTACCGAACAAGGGTGCAAACCCTCATTCGACCGATACTATAATCCACTACTGACTCTATCACTGTCCACCTTTCCCCTTGGGCACTCTTACTAAAGATGTATACATTACCACATCATCAGTGACTTCTCATGAAACTTCCCCATCAAGGGGTCTTAGTATACCCCTTCAGGGATCTTGCTGACATTCTATGGTACCGGAATATGACATAAACACTAGCTTCTGACTACCACTTTGGAATAATAAGGTAGGTTAAGCACATACATGTACCTGTAAGTTCGCAATTTCACTGGCCAGGTGAAATCTCAAACTTACCTTACATGACAGTCCTCAGTACCCTATTAGTCCTATCTCTACAAGAGTGTCTTCCTAACGGATTTCCTGTATCTACATTAGTGCCCTCTTAACGCATTTCCTGATTCTCAGTTGTGATTTCTACTCCCAAGTTTAAGTTTAGGCCCATCCGGTCACCTAAATCCCTTAAACTATGGCTCTGATACCATTTGTAACAACCTAAAATTTCAATTGAGCAAACCTAACATTAAGTCATAACATTTACAATTCTGGGTCCCAATATATATCATTACATTCACTTATAACTAAGGTTGGCGGAAACAACCTATACACAACTGAGAACGACTATTACTACAAGTGGCACCAGTACTGTCTCTCGCTGCATCTGTACTCTATCTTGCTCTTGAACACTTACCCGAGCCTTCTACTATTAGCTTACCTGAAAATGTTTTAGTTTTGAAAAGCGAGGGTTAGACCATGAGGTCTAGTGAGTTCCCTCCATAAAACATTTAACACAGTATAAAATCATTTCATAGAAAACATAATTTCACATCTTTCTCATAAACATCATCCAAGGTCAAACACAGGGTTCAAGGTCGCATAAGCTACTCCGATCGGGGCCTAACGGACACCCTCTCGTCTACGCCGAAATCCAAATGGACTCCTCGTTCATTCATGTAGGAGAAAACGAATTCCAACCTACAAGCTAACCTCCATATGCCCAAAGAATCAGAGATCCCAAGGTACCCTGTCCCCACCGTGCGACCGACTCCACATAGCATTCACATAAACCATCATAGTCATAAAACATGAGATTTATAATACACTTTACAATTTGTTTCATTGCGGAATAAACTTTTCAATAGAGCATACTTATCATGAGAAAATGTTCGTAAAAGCTTGCAAATAAATCATGTTCATAAAGCATATCCTGATAGTAAAATATAAAGCTTTCATTTATATAAAATTCATGTGAAATAACAGGGCATTTCCACGTAATCGCTTTCTTTGTAAAGTGTGTAAGATCGCGTATTTTAGTTAGAAAAACTCACCTGGCTGGCTCGCTCCAAAGCTTCTCACTTAAACTTCTGATCTCTAGGTGGAACGCCTATTATATTAATAAACGTACATCATAATTCGCCCAACTATTAATCGAGTTAAATCCTGAACTCAACACCAATTTATCTAAATTGGTATATTACACTTCTAGTCCAAAAATCATAACTAAGGGTCTTTGTTTACCCATCCATTTGAAATACTATACCGTATCCATTAATTTACCCAACTCTAGATTCTCAACATAATGGTAATAACATTGGATCCTAAATATCAAAACGGGATCACGCTACTAACAATATGGCCCAAAAATAATTAATTAATTAGTCAGCAAAATTAGTCAGCTGGTCCAGCAAGAAACAAAACTCAGTTTCAACTTCAACTGTTGAAGCTGAATATGTAGTTGCTGGAAGCTGCAGCGCTCAAATATTGTGGATGAAAATTCAACTGCGGGACTATGCTCAAGTCTACTCCAAAATCCCAATTCTGTGTGATAACTCAAGTGCAATAGCCATTGCAAATAATCCTGTTCTACATTCAAGATCAAAGCACATAGACATCATATATCATTTCATCAGGGACCACATCTCCAAAGGTGACATTGAGCTACATTTCATTTCAACTGATCTTCAGCTTGTCGATCTGTTCACCAAGCCCTTAGATGAAGCCAGGTTCAATTTTCTAATAAGTGAACTTGGTATGTTGTATTTAGATAATTAAAAAAATGTGTGTTGTGATGTAAATAGTCTAGCTCACCGACCTCTCAAAGTATCGGTGGCCGATAGTGCCAATATCGGTGATCAAACCCTGCACCGACATTTCTTGGTGGTATAAACCCTCCACCGACATTCCATCGGTGAATCTTTTCCACACCGAAATCAACTTCAGGAATCGCCATTCTCACCGAATCCCAATCGGTCTATAAATCTCACCGATCACCAACACAAATATCTCCAAACCCTTTTGTCTCTCCTCGGTATGATTTACCCACCGACCTTCTTGGTCCACCTCTATCGGTGATCTCCACCGAAGTCACTCTCTTCACCAACGATCAACTCTTCTGCACCGAACTTAATCGGTGTACTCTGTAAATCGTTGTGTTCTCTCTCATACGCATACCCTATGTCCACCGACGCCTCTACCATATCCTATACCGATGCTCTTTCCACCGATACACTCAATTGCTTCACACTCCTCTTATCGGTAGAATAAATCTCACCGAAGTGATCCTCACACTCTTGTGTCGATACTACATCTCCACCACCGATTCTTTTCTACTAATCCGTACTCATCGGTGAGGTTTCCCCACCGAAATCTACCACCGATTCTTTGAAACTTATCTCATACGATTCCCCATGCTTTCATGATCACATCGCCCCTAAAACCCTAGGTGTCAGTCGACTTTGACCCTTCCCCTTCCATGTAAAGCCGTTTTGACCACACGTTCCAATACCCTCATCATTACTATTTTTTTAAACTATATTATTTTATTTAAGCCTCTCCCATCACACCCACATAACCGTTCCCTCTCTATTTTGAATCCATAACCCCTCTATATTTCCCATATATATACAACACTTCCTCTTCTTCACCCCTCTTATTTCAAAACCTACACCAGTTCTCTCTTTTTCTTCTATATCCAAACCTGCCACAATGGCACCCACGAAGGTAGTCAAAAACATTCCCACAAGCTTTGAAGACCTCAAGTTTAATCCCTGCAACCATGTTGCAAGATTCGAAGCGGATCCAAATCACCCGGAGTTCAACATAGTCTCCAAGTTCTTGACTCGATCTCCCCTCCTTCATGCATTCACCTGCAACCCAAAGATGAGCAAAGTCCTCATTGGCCAGTTCTGGCTAACATGTGTTTATGACCCATCAAACGAAGCCATCCATGCCTCAATTCTTACCACTGAAGAAGGTGATCATGATATAACATTTGGCGTCGACGATGTTCGCCATGCTCTAAGGATCATAGTCTTTCCTTCATATGACCTCATGCATCCAGACAATGCTTTAGACGAAGTAGTCCAGGCCATTGGCTACACTCAACAATCTACCACATCTTCCAAATCTTCCAAGGGTCCCGGAACTCTGATTCGTAGCAACATGGGAGGTATTTGGAATTTCTTTTTCGCTCATATAATCCATTGTCTGTCTCCCAAAACGAGTGGGCACGATCAATCTGCTTCCTACATTACCTCTCTCGCTCATGCACTCCTGTTCCAACGCAAGATAGATTTTGCTCAGTATTTCTTTACTGAGTAGGCTGAAGTGGTCCGTCATCCAAAACGTAGCCAGGTGGCCTACCCGCGCTTTATCTCCATGATCTTCAGCACAAGCTTGGTGCAGCTTTGGACGTTGATCGCAAATCTGCAACACCAAGATTTGTCTACGACTGGTCTTCTCCGGTGGTTGGTCACAAAACACTCGATGTTCCACCACGTGCCACCGATCTGCCACTTCGCCCAGGTATGATCTCTTTTGCTCTATCTCCCAATCTTCACTGGGTTGATGCGGAAGCTCCCGGGTTTCAACACCCGGAAGTTCCCGAGGAACCCCAAGTTGTAGTGGCCCCTTCTCCCCGTCCTCGAGCAAAGTCGGGTGGCGCTAAAAAGAAACATTCAAAGGCCACTGACACCTCCACACCCGCTTCTAGAACTACGCCACCGAAAGATCCCTCGGAGGCTTCCCCGGTTCAAAACCCGTCTCAAAAGCGGAGGCGCTCACAATCCCCTTCGAGATCTTCTTTAAAGAGGTCTCGGAAACCTTCGGCCAAGCCATCTAAGCCAACTGTCGATTCTCAAAAATCGACAGTTGTTGAAATTCTCCCCACCGGGCCAAGGGAATCTGTTACTACCCCTACCGACTCCTCCGTTGCCTCTCCACAGGCATCGGTTGTACATTTGGAGAACCCGCAACTTACCTCCTCACCTACTTCTTTGGGTGGTAGAGATGACTTCGAGGTCTCTCCCCTCGAAGGTACCGAGTTCGCACTGCACAGCTTAACACCTGATTTTACGATCGATGATGCACAACACACTGAGGGATCCCCCAATACTTCAAAACCTGTTGATTTCTTTGCATTTTTGTTAGAAGATACTGGCTCTCCTAGAAATATTTCAAACGACTTAATTGTTGCCATGATCACCGACGATCTCACCACCGACCCACCATCTCCCCCATCGAAAATTGTCTCACCAACTCCACCCTCACCCCCACCGATAGTTTCTTCACCGACCCGATCTCCTAGTCTCCACCGATCCCCCACACCAGAACCATCTGAGGCTAGTTCATCCTCATCCCAATCTCCACCACCTTCACCCCCACCGAGGCCACCTTCTCCCCGAAGAAGGATCCTTTATCCCGATCCCTCATGCATTCATTCAACTTCTTCTACTTTTGTTGAGGAACGGTTGCTACCACATACCCCGTTATCACCGATACATCCCCGATTCCATCTACCCGATGTTCGTGCTCCTCCTATTGCAGGTATTCGGCTACCGAGTGAATTAATCGTTGAGGTTCAAGAAAGTGCCCGTCAATGTAGGTTGGTCGGTACCCAATTTGAATCTTTCAAACAGGCAATGGTCTCCATGATGGCTCATGCAAATGAGAGGGTGTCTGTACTCGAGTCTCGGCAACCTCAACTACTGGCAGATATTCTTTGGGATGCTCTCCGTCCACTCACCGACAATATGGCTCTTTTTTCAAACAAAGTGGAGTCCTTAACCACTTCTCATTCCGACCTTGCAGTTTCTTTCGGTGTATTCAAAGCATCCACTACAGTTAAAGATGCTGAACTCTTCCGTCTTCACAGTGAGGCCCGTCGGCATCAAAATCTTCGGTCCAATCTCTCTGAGTCCTTTGAAAATCTGCATCAGAAAGTTGATCTACTTGAAAAGAGCCTGGATTGGGATCTGGATTTGGGTGACTTTACCTTGACAGGTATTAATCCTGCCAGTATCAAACTTCTTCACTTGAAGCTTGATCAGGTATTTACGCTGTTGGGTTTGACTGTTAAGAGTGAGAAGGCTGCTGCTGAGGGGGAGAAATCTGAACCACCACCGAAAATGCCTTCAGTTAAACGAACAAACAGCAATAAGCCTTCACATCCCGCTGATCAACCACATATTCGCATCTCTAAGAAGGCCACCGATCTTCAAGTTACCTCTTCAACTCCTTCCAAACAACCATCGGTGGAAAGCACACCACCGAAACCATTTAGTTCTATTTCCTCTCCATCTCCTCAACAATCGGTGGAAAGATCTTCACCGAAAGTCACTCCACATAACTCACCTCTACCGAAATTCTCACCTCCACCGAAATCCTCATCTCCAACGAAATCTTCACCACCACCGACCCAATCTCCATCGGTGGAGAAAACCCCTGCAAAGTCTGAGGGGGAGCAAATGAGCAAGGCTCCCAAAGACAAAGGCAAGAAAATCCTATCTACCGAAGAAGAGGCAAAAGAAGAAAAGAAAAAGAAGGAGCTAGCCAAGTATGGGGCCCGACCTGAGGGTGCCCAAACTCTAAAACTCAAGCCTCCATCCCAAGCAACTACCACCGATCTCGGTCTATCTCCTCAAGAAATTGAGGAGGCTAGACTTGCTCAGAAAGCCATTGATGACTCAAAGGCTCTTTCTCTAAAAGTTTCCAAAGAGGAAGCCGCAAAAGCCAAATCCACCGACCCCATCAAGACCCAAGAATCTGTCTTGGGTGCCATAACAGAAGAAACGAATGAGGAAATATCTTGGTACAAAAAGGCAATGCACTACCGAACCAATAGGTCTCAAATCACAGGTATCAAAATTGCCACTTCCAAAGCCAATCCTGCTGACATTAGATTGATCGTTGAAAGAGAAGATGGCATGTCTAGAAGTATTAGAGACTTTCACCTAAAACAATTCGGCCTCTCCGAATGGTTTGAACTCTCTAAACTTCTAGTGAAGAGCGTAAATCCAAAGAAAGACATATTCATCAAGTGTATTGATGGTTTGATGGATAAAATGAAAGAGGTAAAAAGGAAGCATAACATCGTCCTCTCCCCCGATGATAGAGCCAAACTTCAATCCCTCAAGGAAGACATCCGCCTACCGAAGACCAAGAACCAAAAGGTCACCGACCTCATCTTCAAAGAGTTGGCTGCAAAAGGAAAGATTCCCTATGTGGACAATCTCAATCTGTCTCTCCCCACATCAAGCACTTATCCCTCAACCACTCTAAGCCTCTCACCGATTCCTGGACTATACTTCAATGACGGATTCGGCCACCGACGCTTCTTCAGGTTTTCTCAAATCCCCTTGGCCGACATCATCTTCCTTGAAGGCATGTCTAATCTGATGCCATACATCCCCGAAGCACAACCATTTTATCAGAATATCCTTGCCGAAATCAAGCGCCGTCAGGAAATGAGAAAGAAATAATCTAGGTTTTTTCTTCCTTGCCATTTCAGTACTTGTAAAATTTTCTTCATTCCAAATGTATGAAAATTTCGGTAATGCAAGTATTTCTATTCTATTTGAATTTCCTTGTTGCACATAGTTATATTTTCTTACTTGTAAATATTGTCTATAGCGTACTCATACAAAAGAAAAATAGATCAAAAAGAATGGTCTATGTGAAAAGAACCCAAAAAGAGTAAAAAGGGTCAAAATGCATTTTACTTTCAGTTACTCTTAAATATTCTAAGGATAGAGCTCAAATTCAAATAGGGGGAGATTGTTGGGTCACCAAGATTTGAAATTGACTTACCGATGTTTTTCCTATATTTTACTTAGAATATTTCAGCATGGTTCTTTTGAAATGACTTGTACAAGATATCAACTGTTCGGTGAAGTCGAAGATCAACCGAAACCAAGCTTGAAGACATTCTCATTGTGGAAATAAGAAGACTCTTCTCAACATACATACAAGTCATTGTCCACCGATTGTGGTTCCACACATCGGTGGACAATCTCCCCACCGACCTCCTCTTCGTCGGCCAGCAACATCCCACCGATAAGGGTGCTAAAATCGGTGGGATCTATGTGTTTTCAAATAGATGGTTTTTCTTTGAAGATTGTTTGAAGATTCAAGTCAATTACATTGGTGGAACATCATCGGTGTGATTGTCTTGGAATACACATCAAGAAGATCATTTATTATGGGACAATATCCTTTGCCAGATAAAAGTGACTATTTATCGTTTTATCTATTTTCAGTTAAAGTCCCTTTCAGCATGGGTTCTATTCCTAGTACCTAGAAAAATGTGATAAAGACATATCAACTTTTCAGAAGTCAATATCCTCCCGCAAATATCCTGATGACAAGTGTCCCAAGCATTTATTGCTTATTACACTTTTCACACTATAAAAGGACGAAGGTGTTCCCATGCAAACTACGCTTTCTGGAAATCTCTCTCAGTGCAAGAAGTCTCTATTTTGCTTAAGAACTTTATAGATTTGTTCTAAGTGTTCTAAGTTGTTTTGTTTAGTATACTTTGTGAAAGATTGTTAGAATAGTTTATCTGTTCTTTTCCGCAACAATCTTTAGTTTCTATGTGTAATTCTTGTTGAAGGTTTTTCAATAATAGAATTCAAATTGTGAAAATTTTGAGTATTGTATTCAACACCCCCCCCCCCCCCCCCTTCTACAATACTTGTTATAGCCATCTAGGACTAACATGATCCAACTTTTACATGATCATACATTAGAATAAATATCTTGTTATGAACTTAGAAAAATTCTTATCTTATAAAAAAATATCCACTATAAAGATGAACAAACTTATATTTATATAATAGGTTTTCAAAACACCCATTAATTTTCATACATTTTGACTGCTAATAATTACATAATATTTGAGTATGTGAATCTTAATTAAATATTTTCCTATCTATGAAAATTGTATGTCTCAAAACTATAACCGATATGGACTTTTGATAATAAAATTGATGGTTCCATAAAAGTTTGTTTTAACCTAAATGGTTAAAAACAATTATTTATATAGTTTCACTCACAATGTTACTTCTAATAGTTAACATTGTGACCCAAAAAAGTAGGTGTATCAAAAGATATCTTTGATAGTGGAGGGGATTGGCATATAAATTCGAAAATATATGTTGAATATATTGATTTGAGTGAATTGTGTATTTGGTCCTCGTGTTTTAATGTTTTCTTTGACTATAGTCCCTATGGTATGTTTATTGTAGATTCGGTCCTTATGGTATTCAATTTGTCTTGGCCATGGTCCTTCTGACTAACATCTTCGTTAACTCCATTAAATTAAGGGTCATTTTAGCCTTTTTCTTATTCTTTTGTCATTTTCTTATAAAAAAAGTAAAACAATATTTTTAACCACAAATATATATATATATATATATAGAGAGAGAGAGAGAGAGAGAGAGATAATAGAATCAAAATAAATAAAATAATATCTTATTTTACGATGTGATTTTTTTAAATCAAAAAATTAATTATATAAAATACAATTTAATTTTATTGTTTTAGATTTTTTACTATTTGGGTATGAAAACAACTTTGACATTTATATAAAGATTTGTTCAATTTTATGTTACAAAAATGACAGTATGTATGAATCTTCCTTCGATAATAAGTTTGGTTATTGTATTAATAGAAAAAGAACAATACAAATAAATCGTATTTAACTTAATTAATTTTTTAATTTAAATAAATCAAGTTATAAAACTAGATCTCATTTTATTCACTCTAAATAAAATAAGATATGGTTTTGTTAGTGCCATATTTAGCATCTTGTATCAAGTAGAGGGTTCCTTTGGTAACATTCCTATTTACCTACTATGTATTGTTTTTAAGTAAGTTTTCAGTGTGTCATTCCCTTTTTCCGGTACACATTCCACTTTCTCTCTATTTTTACCATATTGTACTTAGAGAGTTTATGCTTAATGGGAGAGATGACAACTTGATCTTCAACCTAATTTACTTGTATGCACAAATGTATACCGTCTAGATGAAAGGCCCTGGCATAGGGTGTTCTTCAGTTTTCCGTTTTTTTTAGGTTTTCCTTTGAACCCCTCTCTCTCTATATAGTAGTAGTATATATATATATAGGTATATATATACTACTACTACTACTCATGATTTGGACACCACACAAAATCGTTTCAGGATCTCATCACTTCAGCCTTCAAAAACCCATGTGGGTACGTTCTAATCTACAGCTAGTGTTGTCGAGAAGGTGTGATGCATGACCACTCAGCTCTTTTAGAGGAGATCAAGAAAACAACACTAGAAAATGGCTCTTCGATCACATGATATTTGAACCTTTCATTTATATATGTGTGTGTATGTGTGTATATATATATATATAGTGCTTTTTGCTGTCCAAAAAAAAAAGTCCCATGATAGCATGTTGCCTAATTATGCCCTAGATAAAAAGATGACACAAGCAAGAGAACAGATAAAGACCTCAAAATTCCAGTTAATTAAACCCAAAGATTTTGATGAATCTTTTTGCTGATATATTGCAATGTTCTCCTCAAACCCTTTTCCATTTCTTCCCTCATCCACCGATGTCTTTCCTCCTCCCAACTCTTTCTTTCACTATGAAAAAGATGACTTTCACTTTATAAACTACCATCACAGAAACAACGTCGACGATGACCCAATTATCTCCGGCGAATACATATTCCATGCCGAAAACAACACTACTACTCTCCCTCCTCCGGCCATGGAGGAGAATGTCACTATAATCAAACAAGATTTTGTTCGTCAGCAGCAGTTTTTTGAAGGATTAGGGTTGCAGGATTCTGAACATGATACTGATCTTTTAGGTTCGGTAATTTCTCGCCATAAGAAGAAAATTGGGACCTCCAAGAAACATGGGCATAGTAAGATCTGCACGGCTCGAGGGCCTAGAGATCGAAGGGTGAGATTCTCCATTGAAGTCGCTCAGGAGTTTTTCAGTCTTCAAGATTTGCTAGGGTTTGATAAAGCAAGCAAAACCCATGATTGGCTGATTACCAACTCCCTGCCAGCAATTAAGGATCTGGTTGAAGAAACTGGAGACTGCTCTTTGTTAGAGTATTAATGTCAATATGTATAGTTCAGGGTCCATTCTGTAATTATGTGTAACTTCTCTTTGTATAAATAGTCTCTTAGGGTTTCATTATTAGGTTAGACACTTCACTTGTAAACACTCTCTCAATATATGAAAACGGCCGATTCAGCCATCTCGTGTGTCTCTCTATCAATCGACTCTCCAGTTCTAACATGGTATCAGAGCTCTAGGTAAGCATCCTCATCCATCTTTCAGATCTGCATTATCGTCTTTATTTTCCTCTTTTTGCTGCAGTCGTTTTTGCCTCGGAAATCCTTTTTCTGTTGTTTTTTTGACGAAATTCCAAGTTTTAAAGTTGTTCAGAATATCATCACGAACCTTCATACCAAATTTCAGTCTAAACCGACTTGTTTTGAAAATCCGACTCAAGAACATCATATGTTCATCTTTGTCGCAACCCACACACTCATAGTTGTCGCAACCTTCACACACTCATCATTGTCGCAACCTTCACACACTCATCATTGTCGCAACCTTCACTCTTGTGAACAGTACCAAATCGCAATCCTCAGTTGCGACTTCACCCCAAATCGCAACCTTCACTTGCGACTTCACCTCAAGTCTCAACCTTCACTTGCGACTTCACCTCAAGTCGCAACCTTCACTTGCGACTTCACCTCAAGTCGCAACCTTCACTTGCGACTTCACCTCAAATCGCAACCCTTACTTGCGACTTCAGCCTCAAGTCGCAACCCTCTTGTGAACAGTACCAAGTCGCAACCTTCACTTGCGACTTCACCCCCAAGGCGCAACCTGTAACACCCGGAAAATCCTTGTAAGTAATAATAGTCCTAATATTCCTTTATATTTTGACTTCTTAGATTATAATTGAATTCTTAAGTAATTTCCGTGATTGTTACTTGTTATTTGAGAACTTCCGATAGAAATCCATAAGTTTATTCTTTAAGGAAATTAATGAAAAATAGATGATAAAGTTAAATATTAGATTTTATGGATTAGTTGGATGGGTAATTTGAATACGAGTCCAACGGTACTTTCCGGGGTAAAAACGGAGCTATAACGAAGAAATTATGGCCAAAACAGTGTGTAAGAAGAAACCGAACAAACAGAAGCTGGCGCCAGTGGTGGCGCCGATGGACTGGCGCGGAGACTGGCGCGGAGCCCCTGGACGAAATAAATCAGATTTTTAACCCATTTTTCTCTTATATCTTCCCATTTCACTCTTACCCTCGAACTCAGCTCTGCCTCTCTCTAAAATCCGAATACTCTCGCTACAAAACCCTAAATCTCTTCTCTTCTTCTTCATCCTCTCAACCCAAATCATTCACACTTCCACCATTGTTGAGAATGTAAGAGCTTGAAGCTTCATGAGAGTTTTGGAGATATCTTTTGGAGGTTACAAGTGGAAAAAGGTAATCTCTCCTTACCCAAGAGTGTGATTATTGTTGATTTCCTATTTTTGCTACCTTGTATTGAATATGGACGATTTTGGTGGTTATTAGTTAAAGAAATCTTAAGTTCTTCATATCTAAGAATTATGGTTGATATAAGTTTGGGGTTTTGATGTTTTATGGTTGGAAAATGACTGCATGTGGATGGATTGTGATGTTGATAGTTGGGGACTTATGAATATAGGTTTTAGAAGTTGTTGCTTGAAGATGCATGTGGGTTCAAAGGAGCTTATGTTTGGAGAAGCTCTAGATTTAGCTAAATCTAGCTAAGGTGAGTAACTTGTATCTAATTAATTGTATTACACCTTATTCTCATTCTTTATCTTGATTTTGTTATTGTTAATGAGAAATTTTGGTTAATAAGCTCTTAATGGTTAAGAGGGAAACAAGATGTTAATGTTACATTATCTTGTACCATGTAGTATTATAGTTGAGGGACCTAATGTGACATGTTGTCAAACTTTGAATAGTATATATAGTATACTATCTGTATTTTTAGGTCAGAGAGACATACACGAAATACACACGCCTCTATCTTCGCAGCCTCCTTCCACTTTGTAAACCTCTCAACCTTCTGTGAAGTTGTAAGCTGCAAGTTCATCTTTCATATATAGAGGTGTACTTCTTTGATTCATATATCTTGTGTATTTACTCTTATTACTTGTCAGTGTGGGATCACAATTGGTATCAGAGCTTAATATCATTTTGTTCAGATTTGTTCTTAAAAGTTGTACGTAACTGTATTCTTAAAGTTCAATTTTTTTGGTTGATTTTGGTCTCTGGAGTTCTTCTAGTGGTTGGAATCGATCAAGAAGTGAAAATAGAAATTTCCTGTGTATTTAATTCCGCATATCACCAGGAAATTAAATCAATACGTGCATCTTTTCGAAGTCTCTGTTTAGAGTAAAACTCACTGTTTTGCTCATCAAATCAAGGTTAGGTTGGTTTTTAGACAAAACACAAGGTTATAAAAGTGCCCAGAAATTACCCAGGAACACTCGTTCAAAATTTCAAGCATTTTTGAGTTCATTTGAACATCTGCTTAAAAATCATCATATCCCTCGCAAGATTCAAATCCCTCGCAACTTTCTAAAATTCTGGACTGCGAGCTTCGCAACTTTCAGGATCTTCGGACTGCGATCCTCGCAATTTTCATTTGTGATCTGTTTCTTGCCTCGCAATCTTTTATTGCGATTTGTTGGTTTGGTGTTTGCCTCGCAATTGTTGACTGCGAGACTTAGTTTCCATCGCAATTGTTCACTACGATCCTATTTCATTGCGATACTTTGTTTGCCTCGCAACAGATTGTTGAGACTTTTTGTTGCATCGCAAACAGTAGCCTCGCAACCCATACAAAGGCAGAGACAGAAAGAGATTGTTGAAAAAGAAAGCTACTGAACAAGAGATAAAACGATCAGACAAGTAATTAAATGACTACAAGAGATGTGCTATCCATTGGTTCCAAAGACAAACCTCCGGTTCTCTTTACATCAGAATTCAAAATTTGGAAAGACAGATTCCTAGACTGGGTAGATAGACAAGAGAACGGAGAATTCATTATCAATTCTCTAGATAATGGACCAATGAAGCCTATAACAAGAAGAGGGATTGCTATTGATGGTGATCCAATTCCAGATATTGTTACTGTTCTACCGATTCACTACTCTGTTGAACAGAAGAAATTGTACCAAGGAGATAAAATGGCGAAATCTCTAATTATTCAGGCCTTGACCGATAATGTCTATCGGAGGGTAGACAGCAAAAATCAATCTGGTAAAGCCATGTTTGATGAACTGATAAAGTTATTTCAAGGATCTGAAGTAGAGAATCAAATGAAAATCTCAACCATCATCAACTCATACGAATGCTTCAAACAGAAAGAAGGAGAGACTCTTGACTCTGCTTATGTACGTTTCACCACAATATTGAATGAGCTAAGCAGATTCAAAATAGAGAGGAAGGTTATTGAGCACAACGTAAAATTCCTGACCGTTCTTCAACCAGAATGGAAGAAGTACGCTCACCGAATGAAGCAGAATGCTAAGCTATCAGAATTACCTCTACAACAGATGTTTGAAACGTTGAAGCAGGATGAAGATGATGCTGAAGCGAAGAAAGTGAAGAAGAATAGGAAAGTGAAGAATGAAGATAAAAGAGGGATGAAGGATGAAGAGCAAGATCCACTTGCGTTGATTTCAAGCAGAGGATACTCCCAGGATGAGGAGAACCAGTCTGAAGGAGAAATGGAGGAACCAAGTGGGATAGAAGAAATAGAGAGAATGAAGGATTCTCTGGCTCTGCTTACCAGTTCTTTTCAGAGAAAATTTGGGAAAAGTCCTGGTTCTAATAATCAGAGGTATGCGTCGGGCTCAAAGAACTTTGAGCATAGGGCGCATGTTGAATCAAGCAAAAGAGCAGAATACAGGAGGCCGGAAGAGTACAAAAGGCCTACTGAGTATAGACGGCCAAATGATTACAAGAGGCCAGAGGAGAAAAAGATTTTTGAGAAAAAGGAAGAACCACAGACTTGTTACAACTGTGGGAAACCTGGTCAATTCGCGAAGGAGTGCTGGAAGCAGATAGTGAAAGATACCAATTACTACAAAAACAAGTTGTTGCTTGCTGAAAAGAAGCAATCGGGTATTGCACTAAAGGTAGAAGAGGATTACTGGCTTGATCATTCTGATGATGAAGCTAATAATGAGACTACTGCTCAAACAAAGATGTGCTTCATGACCAAAGAAGCCGATGATGAAGGAGCAGAGTCTACTTCAGAACAGGTATATTTCGATTTCTATAATCAATTTATTTCTAAACAAGCATGCTTAACACAAAGGTTAGAAGAATTAAAAGCTGATGAGAACATTGCTAATGAAATAATTTCAACTCAAAAGGAAAGACTAATAGAACAAGACAGTCAAATTACTGAATTGAAAAAGAAAAAGACTGAATTCGATATTGGTCATGCGTACTTTCAAGATAGAGTATCTGAACTATCGGAAAAATTAACGAGTTCAGAAATAAAGAATAGAGAGTTTGAAAGTCTTTTACATGCTTATAAAGAAAGAAATGAAGAGCTGAGTGAAAATATCAAAGATCTGGAAAATAAACTGTACAAAGCAGGTCAAACAGAACAAACAATTCAAATGAATAAGCCAAACAAATTCAGATACTATAACGCAAAGTGGGGTATTGGATATGAAAATCCTCAGTACCTAAGGAATGACATAACTAAAACTCCCACTCAGTATGAATTTGAATGGTTTATGCCTGTTACACATCCTTGCTATCAAATCAAACAACTTCATGAGGAAGAACAAAAGGCTGAGGAAGAAACAAAAAGAAAAATCACTGTTATAATGCAACTTCCTTTTTGGTATGGTCCAGAGAATGCCAAGGCATTAGATAATGAAAAAACCTTACCAAATGATTATTTTGAGAGTTATATTGTTAAAGAACCAGAGGAAAAAGAAAATACTCAAAAGGATAATCCTGAAAAATCTGTTTTGGAAGGAAAAAGGTATTTTCCACCAATGGTTCTTGAACAAAAACTCATGGAGCTCGAAAGGAATATAATTTTTAATGTTGAAGAAATCAGAAACGAAGATCAACTTCTTTTTTATATTGAAAAATAAGTTATCTTTACTGTTTTGTCATATAGCATAAATGATGAACCTGAAAGCTTTGAAGAAAAGAAATCTCTAGAACTTAGATGTTTGGATCTTTCAGATCAACTATTTACTTTTCAGAAAACGCTTTTTCTTGAAAGACAACTAATAGGGAAAGAAAGAGAGAAACTTAAGTTCGAAAAAGAATCTCTTGTATCTAAAAATACCGTTTTCTCACAAAGAATATCCGAAAGCAAGATTGAAGACATTCGAGATGTCGACAGACTTGTTTTTGAGATTGAAAAGGAAGTTGTGATCACAGTTCTTTTAGAAAACTTAATTGATATGAAAAGAAAACTTGAGAAAATATCTGATGAAAAGGTTTCAAACGTAACACATTCTTCTGATTCAGATCTTTCTTCATGCAAAGCTTTCATGGGAACAACTGTTTTGAAGGGTTGTAAAATAGATGACCAAGAAAAAGAAATAGATGATTTTCTTAGTAAACCAACATCTCATGGTTATGATTTTTGGAATTTAAAGGAAAAATCTGTTAAACATGCTTCATCAGAATTTAATGAATTTCATTATCCTAAGTCTTATGGTTTCTTTTATGCTTCATCAGAAAGTGATTCTGATATTGATAGTATGGATGTTGGTAAAGGCAAAGGCAAAGGCAAAGTTGAAAATGAATTGCCTGTTCTATTTGACTTCAGTGCAAAACTTCCAGATCACACTGATTTTTTGATAAAAGAAGAGGAACCTAAAAAGATCATTTTGGAAGGAGAATCTTCCAAGTCTTCAGAGAAAATTTCTGTCAATGATTACTATTCTAAATCTAAATCAAAACAATCATTTCAGAAAAAGAAAAGAAAACCAAAACAGAAGAAGCATGCTAAATCTACTCAAACTCTATATTCAAAATCTCACAACTCTTCTTTGTCTGATGTTTCAGATCGTAATTTAAGAACAAACAAGAAACTTGAGTGGAAGATAAAAGCATCCACACAAGAAGTGACAAAGATCAAATCATCCAAAGTTCCTTTAAATGTTTTAAATTTCAAGAAGGACAAGTTGGTTTTGAATGTAATTAATCATGCTGTTGACTATAGAAAACTTGTAACACCTTGCAAGATTTATACAATGCAACAACTGATTAACTTGTCTCATGATAAAATCTGTTGTGCTTCATGTGGTGTGGATGATTTTATTGGCAAATCTGACTATAACTGTTGGTTGTATACACCTAATTACTCTAACAATGGTAATAGAAAGAGCATTGCCAATTTGAAATGGCTACCTAGAACTACAAAGACTCCTAACCCAAAAGGACCCAATTGGCAATGGGTACCTAAAACTGTTTAAATTCCTTTTTGCAGCTCCGTCATGTGTGGTACTTGGATTCTGGTTGCTCAAAGCACATGACTGGAAGAAAGGAACTCTTGAGCAACTTTGTAGAAAGAGATGGAGGGAGAGTCAAATTTGGAAATGATCAGTACTCTCATATCTTAGGTTATGGAGACATAGTAACAGACAAGGTCAAAATAACCAAGGTTAACTATGTTGAAGGATTGGGACACAACCTGTTTAGTATAGGTCAATTCTGTGACAAAGACCTAGAAGTACATTTCAAGAAGACTCGGTGTGCAGTTCTAACCGATGACGGAAATGAACTTCTAGTTGGGTCGCGCAATTCAAATCTTTACACCATTGACCTATCCAAGCTAAACCCCAAGATGAATGTGTGTCTGATGTCAAAGGCGTCGTTTGACAAAAGCTGGTTATGGCACCGAAGACTATCTCACCTCAACTTTCGATACATTCAAAAGCTGCAGACAGGTGATTTAGTTACTGGTCTACCAGAACTGAAATTTGAGAAAGACAACTTATGTACTGCATGTGAAACAGGGAAGATAAAGCATGCTCCTCACCCACCAAAGCCGGAACCCAGCACAAGCAAAGCACTAGAAATTCTTCATATGGATCTCTGTGGTCCGATGAAGACTCAGAGTATCAATGCCAAACGATATGTGTTAGTTGTTGTTGATGATTTCTCAAGATATACATGGGTCAAGTTTCTTCGTTCAAAAGACGAAACTCCAGACTTGATCATCTCGTTAATCAAACAGATTCAAGTGAATCTACAACTATCAGTTCAGAATATCAGATCAGACAACGGGACAGAATTCAAAAACAGAACTCTTGATGACTTCTTTCAGTCATTAGGAATTTCACATCAACATTCTGCGGCCAGAACACCTCAGCAGAATGGTGTAGTTGAAAGACGAAACCGAACACTCGTTGAAGCGGCAAGAACGATGATGTCTTATTCTGATCTACCTCTATATATGTGGGCTGAAGCTGTTGCAACGGCATGCTACACACAAAACCGTTCCATTATACATCGACGGTTTGGCAAAACACCATATGAATTAATGAATAATAGAAAACCTGTAATACACTACTTTCGTGTGTTTGGTTGCAGGTGCGTTGTGCTGAACGATAAGGACAAATTGAACAAATTCAGTCCTAAAGGTCTGGAGGGCTTCTTTATCGGATACTCGCTCACATCAAAGGCTTACAGGATCTATCTCAAGTCTTCAAAGAATGTGAAAGAAAGTGTCAATGTCAAATTCGACGAATCTGAAGAAATGGCTTCTGTCCATAACAGTACAGAACCCGCAATATCAGGGATCCTAGCATCCGGACAAATACGTCCGATGGTGACTAGGACATCAAACAAGAATCAAGCTTCCACTTCTAACTCAAAGCCCAGTGATCTTGATTTATTGTTTTAATACTTTTATGATGACTACTTTAATAATGATAACTCTTCGTCATCTTTAAATAACAGGAGTCAGGTTGCAACACCAGCTCAGGCTTCGTTGTCGGGTCCTTCATCGGCACCCTCAACAGATGCAACGACTCACACAACATCTTCGAGTGACAGGCATTTGGTTTCTACACAAGAAATCATCATGAGAAGTAGACGACAACGTGAATCCACACATGGTGCTTCTTCGTCGTGTACAACTTCAAATGTCAATGATGATGGGTCTGCAAACATACCAGAGTCATCTTCTGAAGCAGAACCGGAGGCAGTTCCTGTTGACACATATGTCAATGAACCTGTCAAAACACCGGAACCTATCTTGACAATACAGTTGAACTTCGATAAAGACCCTACCTTGGTGGATCCAAATGTAGGTGTTGCATCTCTCCCACACTCAACGAAATGGACGCAGAGTCACCCCATTACTCAGGTTATTGGTCAAGTCAACGAACCAGTCAAAACAAGATCGGCAACGGCAAACGAGGTCCTATTTGCGCTCTTTCTTAGTCAAGTTGAACCTACATCTGTTCAACATGCCTTAGAAGATCCAGATTGGATAATTGCCATGCAAGATGAGCTGAACTCATTTGAAGCTCTAAAAGTATGGAGACTTGTTCCTAGACCAAAAGGTAAAACGGTCATTGGTACAAAATGGATCCTGAAGAACAAGAAAGACAGTGAAGGGATTGTGATAAGGAACAAAGCACGCCTTGTAGCGAAAGGGTACAGGCAACAGGAGGGAATAGACTATGATGAGACATACGCACCGGTTGCTCGCTTAGAAGCAATACGGATATTTCTTTCATACGCTGCCTACAGAAACTTCACTGTTTATCAAATGGACGTGAAGACAGCATTCTTGAACGGCGTTTTGAAAGAAGAAGTATACGTTTCTCAACCAGAGGGTTTTGTGGACACAGATTATCCAGATCATGTCTACATACTTGACAAAGCTCTCTATGGTCTGAAGCAAGCCCCTCGCGCCTGGTATGAAATCCTATCTACCTACTTACTTGGTGCTGGCTTTCGAAAAGGTAAAATTGACACAACTCTCTTTACTCTGGAACAAGAAGGTGATATTCTTTTGGTACAAATTTACGTCGATGACATTATTTTTGGTTCAACTAACCCTGGATTATGCACGTGGTTTTCGGGTTTAATGATGACCAGATTCCAGATGAGTATGATGGGAGAGATTAATTTCTTTCTCGGATTACAAGTCAAGCAGTTCTCGACAGGTATCTTCATCAACCAATCAAAATACGTGTTTGACATTTTGAAGAAATACAAAATGGAAAACTGTACTGCGATTGGTACACCTATGGCTCACCAATCAAAAGTTGGTCCTGATCCAAACGGTGTAGATGTCGATGTCAAGAACTACCGAGGGATGATAGGTTCATTAATGTACCTCACTGCGAGTCGTCCAGATATAATGTTCTCTACATGTTTATGTGCAAGATTTCAGGCACAACCAAAACAATCACATCGAAGTGCTGTTACAAGGATCTTTCGATATTTGAAAGGGACATCGTACCTTGGACTTTGGTACCCAAAGGGATCAGGATTCGAGCTCACTGCATACTCAGATGCAGATCATGGAGGTAGTTTGCTAGACCGGAAGAGCACTTCTGGTCATGTTCAGTTTTTAGGGGAAAAGTTGGTCAGTTGGTCATCGAGGAAACAGAACTGTGTTTCTACATCAACTGCGGAGGCAGAGTATGTTGCTGCGGCCAGTTGTTGTTCACAAGTTCTGTGGATGAGGACTCAACTGCAGGACTACGGCTTCAGATACGAGAAGATCCCTATCAACTGTGACAGCAAAAGTGCAATTGCCATTACAGCAAATCCGGTTCAGCACACAAAGACCAAACACATAGATGTCAGGTATCACTTCATAAAAGACTATGTGGAAAAAGGTACGGTTGAATTATATTTTGTTCCAACAGAGCATCAACTTGCCGATTTGTTTACAAAAGCCTTGGATGAAAAACGCTTTAATTTCTTAATATCCAAGCTTGGCATGTTGAACATGAAAGTGTAATATCTAATTTGATCATTTAATGGATGGAAATATGTATCTTTCAATCTAGATAAATCTATCTAAATTGATACACTCATATTTTCATCACATTCTATTATCAACATAAGATATTTCAATTTCATGTATTTGTTGTGTTTCAAAGTTTATTTTATCGTAACGATACAATTGTGATGATATCTATGTGTGCAAAAGACTTGTTCATAGTCTCAGGGAGAGTACAGGAATTGGAGTATGCACAAAAAGAGGGGGAGTGTGCATACATGACAGAGTAAGTAAAAGGTATTTCCAAATACTTACTGCTTGAAGATAACAAGGTAAGTGTTTCTAACTTGTATTTTTTACAAACCATTATGCATCACTTAAGGGGGAGTGAAAAATAGTCTTGGATATTACCTAGTTTAAATAAACAATTGGAAGTTGGACATCTTCCAGTGGGCTAAAATTTGGAAAAAGATCAAAAAAAAAAATGTCAAATTTCCTCGCAATAGTTCATTGCGATGGAATCTTTCCATCGCAGTCTCCTATTGCGATCCAAACAAATTTCCTCGCAATAGTTCATTGCGATGGAATCTTTCCATCGCAGTCTCCTATTGCGATCCAAAAAAAAATTCCTCGCAATAGTTCATTGCGATGGAATCTTTCCATCGCAGTCTCCTATTGCGATCCAAAGATTCCCTCGCATTAGTTAATTGCGATCCAAAGATCCCCTCGCAACCTTATATTGCGAGGTTTTTGTTTTTGTATTGCGATCCGTTTTTTTTTTATTTTGGGAAAATCAGGAAGTGACACGTGTCACGGATTTCAAATTGGTTTATACATTGCGAACTTTGACTTGGTCATTATTTCAAAAACCTCTCCATTTGAAACCCTCGTTTTTCTCTCATTCTGATCATTGCGATTCGACCAAAGGTGTTTTATTTGTTGATTCTATTCCGTGTAATCGACTACATTCGATTAAGAGGTATGTATTCTCGATTCTTATTACATTTCATCCGTTAAAACTCCTGATTTAATCGATTTTGCATCTAGGGTTTAAGGGGTTTTAGGGTCGGTCACTGTTACATGCTAAAATTCAATCGATTGGTGCTTGTTAGATGTTTTAGATGATTAAGGTTTACTCACGAACCAAAACCGAGCATGCTAGTATCAATTTTAACATCTATACATGCTAATTTCGAAAATCTGGAAAATCACATGAGTTTTACTGTTGAGGTTCATAAACCTCGCAATCCTCTGACATTCAAACCCCTCGCAACACATACTCTTCAAGACTGCGATCCTCGCAACCTTCCAGGTCTTGCGAGCCTCGCAATCTTCTATATCTATTGACTGCGAGCCTCGCAATCTTGTATTGCGAGGTTTCAAGGCCTTGAATTTTTTTTTGTTTTTGGGATTTTTTTTCAAGAAAAATACCTTTCTGTTTGAATTGCTTAAATCTGTTCTAACATGTTAAAATACCTTACAGATGGCTGAACAACCTGCTGAATATGCATCCGATGACAACACCATCATCGCCTCGCAACGCTCTTCACATCCGTCCGTCAATGCCGTTGACCCGGGTGAAGAAATCATGCCAAAGGCCAGCTTTCTAGCAATCCGTGAAAATAATCATCACCTGGATCTTGAAAGCAACTTCTCTCACCGGATAATTCTAGAGATCATCCGTGGTCATCCAATTCGCACTGCACTGACAAGGGTCGAGAGAGTGCCTGCCATTTATTTACAACAATTTTGGCACACACTCCGATTCAATCCTACGGCTCGACCACAGCGATTCAATGCTAATATAGACCATTTCGAAGTAAGGATCACACTACAAGGCTTACGTCGTGCTCTCGAACTTCCAAGACGCGACAACTTCGAAGATCCAGCTGTTTCTGAAGAATTATTCACTGATATCCGCAGCCTTGGATATCAAGATCCAAGAGTCCCCGTACTCACCGGTTCATCACAATTCAGAAGACAACATCTACCGCCGGTGTGGTACACCCTATGCTCAATCCTCAATCGCTGCATGACATCTAAACATACTGGCCTAGATAAGACGAATCTAGCGATCCTAAAGATGTTTCATGCATTCGCCTTCAACCGCAATATAGACTATGCTGTCCTTATCTGGAATGAAATGGTGGAAATTGTTGCAGATCAGCTCAAACCCAAAATGAGACGCAACTTTGTGCCATTTCAACGGTTCTTCCAAATCCTGATTCATCAGGCTATGCAAGACCGACCGGAAATCCCAAGAAGAGAGGAAGCTGAGCGAGGACCAGCAAGTTGGATGCACCGCCTTGTACCGCCAGCACATGAACCATTCGTACATACCGCCGTTATTCGACCAGAGGTACTGAATTATGCCGACCAGGCTAGTTGGGTAGTGATTCAGTATAGGGAGCAAAACGCATTAATGGACCAGCCAGATCCGGCTGGACCTGCCCAAGATGCAAACCCAGTAGGTGGTGAGGGTCCTATTGTCGAGGGGGTTCAGGAACAAGAGGTTCCTGAACAACGAGTGGTGAGAAGAACAACAAGAAAGAGAGTGGGGGGTAGGACTCGAAGTACTGGTCGTGCTACATCTTCACGCTCTGGCGGTCAAGCAACATCTTCTTCAAGCCAAAGAACAGAACCATTCAGTCCTCTTGTTGCTTTTGGTGATTATGAATATGACTCAGATCAAAAAGCAAACTTGTTACCAAGGCAAACAAGAAAAAGGCCTCGCGTTGAAACACCTGGTGCAGGTTCATCTAGTCAACCAGAACCTATGGTTACTTATACAGTTGCTGCTGTTGGTAATACACTTATACAAGAAGAAGTAGACGTAGATGAAGAAAACGTGTTTAGTAGTGAGGTAAGAGGGAGAAAGGAAATGAGCGAAATTGTGAAAGAGTCGGAAAAAGTTATAACTACCGACTCTTCCCGAACCGATCCAAGCCGGGCAACCACATCTTCTGCCAACGTGCGTTCGTCGCCGTTGAGCATTGAAACAGCCATGGTCTGCCCAACCATGCAGTGCACACCCCCACCAAGCCACTCATCGGTCTCTCAACAGGTCGGTGTTTCCTTCAGCACAGGGGAATATGCACAAAGTCTATCGGCAACACATTCGGTGTTCGCTGGTATTGAAACAGGTAGGCCCCTGCCCCGGCCACCGACTTCATTTCAGAGCACATCGAGTCTAGCGCCTTTTGGAACAACTTCTTTTCCTAGGTCACCGCTATTTGAACAACACCATGTTGGGAGCTTTCGTGCCCCAACCGGAACACCCAGAGTGCCACCCTTTGTTGGTGCGTCACGAGGATCGGGTGGAAGTCCTGTCATTGCTAACACTATGCCAGCTTTGAACACAGGCAGTACGGTTGCTTCAACCGCTACTTCAACCAGTAACCTAAGTGGTCTGGGTGATAGTCCCATAAATGCTGATCTAGAACGAGCGTTTAGTTTGGTTGGCCCTCCTCCGAATAGATTCGTACCACTTACTCTACTAAAGCATTTCGTCAGATCAATCGACAACACATATCAGGCTCATACTGATAAAATGAAAGCAGAGTTTCAGAAATTACGTGATGATGTAATCAGAGCGGTGAAAGGTAAAGGACCGGCTGAATCATCTACATCTGAACCTCAACCGACTAGAGCAGAACCCGTTGAACAAGATCCAACATCGATCCCGTTAAATCTTGCTCCTGAAGATCTACTCAAGTCAGAGCTGCTTGCACGACTTCTTGCCAAACACGATCCAAGACCAGGCGAGGATGTCGATCTTATTAGCTTGCTTCGTCAACAAACCGCACCTCCACCTCCACCACCGCCTCAAGCTTCATCAACCACCAATCCACTGCTTGTTCCCCAATTTGAGCAGCTAAATAACTCAATCTCCAACATGGCAGATTCCTTTTTGGCTGGCTTTCATTCGATTGTCAAAAGGGTCGAAGTAGTCGAACTGGCTTGTGGTGTTCAAGCTGAAACCGCTCAGAAAAGAAGACATGATGATCAGGATGATCCAGATCACCATGAGGGGGAGAGTACAGGTACAGGTACAGGTGTTGGAACAAGTACAGTTGTTGCTTCTGAGAGCACTGCAGTAGAGAAAGAAACTGAGACAACATCTGGTAAAGCGTCCGAGGATACAAGTAAAGGAGCCACTGACTCAAAGAATCTCGATATTCTAGCTGATGTCATAGCTGGGGTTGAAAAGCCTTCGGCTAGTGACAATAGAACAGAAGATGAATGGACGACAGACTTTATAATCATAGATTCAGATGAAGAGCCCGAACGAACAACGGTGCAGATCAAACAAGAAATTGCAAATGTGTTTGATTCTTCTGATACTATGATGGCTGCTCTAGATTCAGAGACTGAAGCTCCAGGATCTTCTATTCAACAAGCAGATACTTCAGAAACTCCAGCTCAAACTCAAGTAATTCAACCGCAAGCTCCGATCGTTATCAACCTACAACCTGCTGAACATCTCAGAGATCCAACGCTTCAAGCAGAAATCAGACTTCTCCAAGACATTATCCAGAATGAACCAGGATTTGTGGCGACTGGCCTACGAGTCAGAATTATGACTCCCTTTCAGGAAATCTTACGAAGCAATATGTTTGTAAGGGTCATGCAGCCAATCACTTGGGAAAAAGTCTACGGGATTGAAGACTGGCCAGAAAAGCACAGAACTGAATATCTCTATTTCATGAGATATGAATCTCTGAACGCCAATGCAATAAAGTCTGACAAACCGATCAGAAGAGTACTGAAGATAGAATCGCGAAAGCTTTCAAAGGTTTGGTACCCAGTGTTTACCGTTCAGAGATCAGATGATTCAGAACTAGTCTTTAATGAGGCAGATTTTCAGAAACTACAGCTCAATGACGTTTGCAACTTGTATGAAATCCTGTCTCGAGATCCTAAAAAGAAGGGAGAATGGTCAGATGCTTATCAAAGTCTGAAGAGGTACATGAAGAACATCCTGAAGTTTTCATATCTTAAGAATTTTCAAATGGCCTTGGAAGCGCGTCAAGAACGAGTCAACATCAGACCTCCGAATCTAGATCTGGCAGATATTCAGAGTGTTCAAGCTTACACCGTGCTGAGCAAACCAGATCTTGGAGTTGTGTTCATTGACTCAGCCTCAGAAAAGAAATTCATGAGAGTCACTGATGCAAATAAATTCAGCGACGGAACTTTCAGGATGATTCAGATTCATCTAGTGAGCAGATTACGATTGGATGCTAAAGGAGAAGAGAAGCTGTCAAAGAAACAAAAGGCGTTGATAAAGGAAGTAATGGATGCCGTCAAATATCGAGTAGACTACCGGAACGCACTAAGAAGATTCGAGTTGATTTTCGGGCTTCGGAAGACACAAGTGGTTCCAATGAATGTCTAAAGCTTATGGCTCTACATTGGTACAAAGGGGGAGATTGTTAATGTTACATTATCTTGTACCATGTAGTATTATAGTTGAGGGACCTAATGTGACATGTTGTCAAACTTTGAATAGTATATATAGTATACTATCTGTATTTTTAGGTCAGAGAGACATACACGAAATACACACGCCTCTATCTTCGCAGCCTCCTTCCACTTTGTAAACCTCTCAACCTTCTGTGAAGTTGTAATCTGCAAGTTCATCTTTCATATATAGAGGTGTACTTCTTTGATTCATATATCTTGTGTATTTACTCTTATTACTTGTCAGTGTGGGATCACACAAGAAGAGTTCAAGTAAGTAATGAAGGATTAATTGTGTTTCATTATTTATATTGCCATGATAAATGTTAGTGTTAAAGGTTTGGGTTTGATTATATATCATTGGTATGTGATTATGATGATGGCTTAATATATGTCTTAATGAAGCAAAGATGGCTTAATGGTCAAAGTGGACCTATTATTGAATTGTAAACATGGATGTTTATTGTTGATATTATATGGAATATGATTTATTACATATGGATGTATATGAACTACATGGAAGTAGTATTGATCATGTTAAATGGTTGGACCATTGTTATATGTTAAATATGCTTGAATATTATTTGGATTAATATATTTGGTATTCACAAAATTGGAGGAGCACCTAGTAGGCATTGGAGGATATATTCTTACACACCGTGGGGTAAGTGTAATCGATTCATACCTTCGGATACCGTGGGGTTTTCCGTTGTGTTATGCCTTGTGACAATACCGTGGGGTACCGATCAAGGTATATCTTCGATTATGATGTAACTGGGTAGCGATATGGACCTTCTCCATGGAATCCAATTTGTGAATATATCGAATTGTTATTCCTACATGCTATGATTATGCTCTATGTGTTATGTGTAAACCTCACTTAGGCTTTAAAAGCCTAACACTTGTTATGTGTTTTATGTGTTACAGATATTAGTGGTTCCGGACACAAGAAGGTCTAGATGGGGGTTGTGAGCATGAGATCATTGTTGGAGAGTTAAAGAGTTGAAGATTAATGATAGAACTTTCCGACATACTTTTGTAATCAGATTGCTATAGTAGTGATCAGATAAGCTAGTGGTCCATTAGTAATTATAATTATCTAAATCTTCGTATTAGTGGTTATGTAATGATAATTATGTTTACAGTTACTTTAGAAATGTGTACCACTCTTCCGTTTTATGGAAGTTTTTGTTGACCCCTATTTTGGGGTGTTACACAACCTTCACTTGCGACTTCACCCCCAAGTCGCAACCTTCACTTGCGACTTCACCTCAAGTCGCAACCCTTACTTGCGACTTCAGTTTTAAATCGCAACCCTCAGTTGCGACTTCACCCCAAATCTCAACCTTCACTTGCGATATCAGTCTCTAATCGCAACCCTCACTTGCGACTCTTTCAGTTATCACAACTCAGAAACTCCTCTTTTCGTTTTTCAATTCCGGAACACACCGTTTCGGTACCTCACGATCAGTTTCTTACACTCCGGGTTTTCCTTCCAGTCTTCAGTTCCAGTTCTAAATCAGTTTTCTATTACGTCAGATGGCTCTCAATTGTAACACCCCGAAATTTCCTTTGTAAATTAATAAAAGATAAATTGTATTTTGGTACAATTTATATTTGAGAAATATAAGTTGAGGGACTTTTGGTGTATTTGTTCAAAGAATGAGGTGGTAAAGTGGAAATTAAGGTGATGACTCATGTTTAAAACATGAGGTGTCAATTAAAGATTAATTCAGTATTAATCTTGTATACTAATTTTGGTTACCTGCGTTTAACAAAGAAAGAAAGAAAAGAAAACACAGAGAGATAGACTTCGAGAAGAAGAAAAGAAGAGGAGAATCAGTTTGGTGATTGTTGTGGTAAGAGCTTGTTTTCTTTGTTATTGCCATTCATCTCCATAGATTTAAGTTGTAGTATTTTGTCCAGATTGTGATTAAGCTGTCAATTAAGCCACTGATTTGGAAGAACAAAGTGTTCAGATTTAAGCCAAAGTGTTCAGAGTTCATAAAAGGTGAGTTATTCAACTCTCTTTAAAATTAAGCAATGAGAATGTTAATAGATGTGTTGTATTTGTTATTGAACTACTTAGAGTGCTTAATGGTTAAGAAAAATCGAGACTGGCTTAACAGATGAAAGTGACGATGAATAGTAAACTGAAGTTCGCACACTTTGGCCTGCGAACTTTAATGATTTTCGCAATAGAGGCTTGCGAACTTTGTAATTTTCGCAATAGAGGCTTGCGAGCTTTGTGATTTTCGCAGCTTTGGCTTGCGAAAATTGGTGATTTTCGCTACAGTGGGTTGCGAACTTTGAACCATTCCAGTATCATTTTTATGGTTTTATGAGGAACATAATCTGAGGTATATATGCTATTTGTTATATGTTTATAACTCTATTGTTGATGTAAAAACCATGTTATGTTAAATTGTAAGGACTTATTTATGAGTCCGGAACTGTAGTTAATTGTTGAGATGTTGATCCCCGATGCTAAATGGCAAAGTGGGGATAATCGGTTAAATTAATATTCTGTACATAGAGATATAGAATATATGATGAATTGTATAACTTTAGCATACAATAGAAAGAGTGATGATACACAATTATTGTGTGGCGTTGGCTAGAAATATGCATCTGGTCTAGTGGGCATAAAGTACGGTATAATGAGAACCGTTTACTAGCCAGGGACTGTTGGGATGTATTTCTAGTTGTTGGAGTGAATCTTGAATCATCTGTGAGGGTCTCTGTGGTTGATGATCGCGATAAAATAAAATATCATTTGGGGGACCAGTGATTCAAGGTGGGGAGGAAATGAAATGAGGAATAGCAGACTTAGAGTTGTAATTCCCATTTCAAACGAAATATGAGATATCTTCATTGTAGAGAAGTTTGGAGATAAACCAATGTAGAAAAATTGTAATCTCAATTCAGAAAGAAGCAGGTTTGGAAACTGTAATTTCTGGGAGTTGGAGTTACTTATAATCCGGTGGGATTTATAGTAATTCTTGATGGTAGTATGATGACTAGATGAATTAGTCATAAGTAAGGGAATAGGTGGATTCCAGTGGTTGATAAGAGCTTGGTATGGTAAGATGGCTGATAACAGGTTTGATATATCTGTTAATATTTTATTTGTTAAATTTTAATTTGATTTGGATAATCTCACTAGGCAAAAGCCTAATGTTTCAAATTAAACTGTCTTACCAGGTACTGGCTCTGGGAAATAGCTTGGGAAGTGAGACTACAGATGAAGGGAATCGGACTTGGTGTTAACAAAGGATCAGGATATTCTTTTGATGACTTTTGGGACGAGCCTTAGATAATCTAGTTGATCTTATTGTGATGTATAATTAGATTGATCAGATTATTTAAGTTAGACGACTTAATGTATATATAGAAATTTACTTTTTGATCCTTTGGTTTATAAAAGTCTGATATCTTGGTGATCATAACTTTGTTATTTGAGGTTTAAGTTGGCCCTGAATTTTAGGGTGTTACAGTATGGTATCAGAGCATTAGTTTAAGCGAACTAGGTATGAATTTGAGATACCTAGACTTAAGTTGTGATGAAATTAAGTTATGATCTACGAGAGATGGGTAGAGTTACTAAGACTGGGTAGTCTTAGGGTTGACAGAAATACACGAAATTAGTACTATAACAATGGTAACGAGAATTCTCATGTATAATATGTTCGCAATTTCAATTAGCTACTGTTATTATGGATATATTGTTACATAAGCATGATTGTTACTCAATTGTTGTGGTGGCTAATTAGTGATAAAGTACGTTTAGTGTGTTTATAATTCTGTTTAACCATTTATATGGTTATTTTGTATTCGTTCAGAGTAATGGTGAATACACCACCTAGAGATAGCATTGGAACTGTTGAAACAGGAGTGGGTGATATGCATGACGCACCCAGAGATTTTCTTTCGTTGGGAGGTATGCGTCCTCCAGTGCAGAGGGTGGGAGCAAGTAGTGTCAGTCAGACAACAGAGTCTAATATGGAGGCAAGAATAATGGAGAATGTATCTAGAATGATGAATGCTTCGGTAGAAAGACAAGCTGAATTAATGAACGCCTCCATGGAGACACAAACCGAAATGTTTACGAAGCTACTCAATGAAAGGAATATAGAACCAACACGTCAAGTAATTGATACTGGGGTGATAAATCCGACGGGTAATTCAAGACCAGAGGCGGAACGAAGGGTAGAAAGAATTTGTTCTTACAAAACATTTATGAGCTGCAAGCCGCCTGAATTCAAAGGGGAGGATAACCCAGTTGCATGTATGAATTGGCTACGGGAGATAGAGCAAGCTTTCCGAGCCTGTGAATGTCAGGAAGGATCAAAAGTCAGATTTGCTTCTCAGATGTTAAGAGGTAATGCTTTGAACTGGTGGAATGTTCTGACAGCTTCTTTGACGACAACTGTGTTAGATGCTATGACTTGGGGAATATTTAAAGAGAAGATATTGAAAGAATACTGTAATGAGCATGAGATGGGTCGGATAGAAGAACAGTTTAGAAATCTCAAGAAAGGTAACATGTCGGTGAGAAGATATACAGAACTGTTTATGGAGAAACTGAACTTGGTAGGACACGTGGCTCCTACTGAGAATGATAAGGTTAAAGCATATTTGAAGGGGTTGCCGGCCGAGATGATGTCTCGAGTACGGAATTCAAAGGCTGTGACATTAAGGGATATGATTGAAGAAGCCAAGTTGGTAGAGGAAATGTATGCCAGGGATAAAGAAGAGAAAACTAATGTTGGAGATAAAAGAAAGTGGGAAGGTCGTTCAGATTCTTCTCAGAAACTCAGGTTGTTTGGTAAAAATATACGTTCAGATTCGCGTAAGGAACCCAACTAGTGTCCGAAGTGTAAGAGTAAGCATTTTGGGCCATGTCGAGCAAGCGGGCCAGAGTGTTTTATATGTGGAAAGATGGGGCACTTTGCATTTAATTGTTTATTACCCGATGCAGTGTGTTTTGAATGTAAACAGCCAGGGCATATTCGGCGGGATTGTCCAAAGCTGAAAAGGGAGGGAGAACAGGGAAAGAAGATAGTTATACCTAAACCAACAGGACGAGTGTTTAATATGACAGCTGAAGAAGCGAGAGGATCCAAAGATGTCGTCTCTGGTACATTCTTTATAAATTCCATATCTGCTCGTGTGTTATTTGATTGTGGTGCAAATTATTCGTTTGTATCCAAAGTGTTCTATGGAAAATTAGTTGTGCCTGTCACTACTCTAGGAGATGCCTTAGTAGTTGAAATAGCTAATGGGGGTCTAGCTTTGGTTGGTGAAAGAATAGATGGTTGTACGATTCAGATAGAGGATACAAAATTTCCAATTAGCATGTTGTTAATGGAAATTGGAGGATTTGATGTTATTGTGGGAATGGACTGGTTGTCTGATAACCAAGCCGAAATAATGTGTGCTAAGAAGTTAATCCGAATCCCGATGGTTGATCAAGATGATGTAATTATATATGGGGAAAAGCAGAAGGGAGAAGTACAGTTGATCTCAGTTGCAAAAGCACGTAAATGTTTATCAAAAGGATGTTCGTCGTATTTGGCCTATGTTTTAGATGCAAAATCAGAAAAGAAACAGATACAAGACATTAAAGTAGTACGTGATTTTCCAGATGTATTCCCGGATGATCTTCCAGGTTTACCTTTGGAAAGGCAAGTAGAGTTCCGTGTTGATCTAATTCCTGGAGCAGCACCAATAGCTCGTGCGCCGTATCGTTTAGCACCAGCAGAAATGAAAGAGATGATGTCACAATTGCAGGAGTTATTAGCCAAAGGTTGTATCAGACCGAGTTCTTCGCCTTGGGGAGCTCCGGTGCTGTTTGTTAAGAAGAAAGATGGAAGTATGAGGATGTGCATAGATTATCGGGAATTGAATAAAGTGACAATCAAGAACAAGTATCCGTTGCCACGAATTGATGACTTGTTTGATCAATTGCAAGGTGCAGGATGTTTTTCTAAGATTGACATGAGGTCGGGGTATCATCAAGTACGAGTAAGGGATGAAGATATTCCGAAGACTACTTTCAGAACGAGATATGGGCATTATGAATTTCTCGTGATGCCATTTGGTTTGACTAACGCTCCAGCTATATTTATGGATCTGATGAATATAGTGTGTCGGCCGTTTCTAGACAAGTTTGTCATTGTGTTTATTGATGACATACTAGTATATTCAAAGAATGAAAATGATCACGAGGGTCATCTTCATGAAGTTTTGGAAGTACTAAGAAAAGAGAAGTTGTATGCAAAATTCTCGAAATGTGAATTTTGGCTAAAAGAAGTACAATTTTTGGGTCTTGTAATTTCAGCTGAAGGTGTGAAAGTGGATCCAGCCAAAATAGAAGCAATGATGAATTGGGAGACTCCAAAGAATGCATCTGATATAAGAAGTTTCTTGGGTTTGGCTGGGTATTATCGGAGGTTTATTAAAGACTTCTCGAAGATTGCTTCTGCCTTGACAGTGTTAACTCGAAAGAATGTAAAGTTTGTCTGGACTGAAAAGCAAGATTCAGCTTTCAAGACTTTAAGACAAAAGTTGTGTGAAGCTCCTATTTTAGCACTGCCTGAAGGTACAGATGATTTTGTAGTATATAGTGATGCTTCAAAGATGGATCTAGGATGTGTATTGATGCAAAGAGGCAAGGTGATTGCTTATGCATCAAGGCAATTGAAAGAGCATGAGAAGAATTATCCTACCCATGATTTGGAATTAGCAGCGGTGGTTTTTGCTTTGAAGCTATGGCGTCATTATTTGTACGGTACGAAGTGTACTCTTTATACTGATCATAAGAGTTTAAAGCATGTCTTTTATCAGAAGGAGTTAAATATGAGGCAGAGAAGGTGGTTGGAACTACTTAAAGACTACGATTGTGAATTGCATTACCATCCTGGTAAAGCAAATGTAGTGGCTGACGCTTTAAGCAGAAAGGAGTATAGTGGCTGTCTGAAGTCTACAAATGCTCGGATTGATGTGATGTCAAGTTTGATTGAACGAATAAAGACTGCTCAGATGGAAGCTCTTTTGGAAGAAAACTTAAAAGATGAAGTTATGGTCAAACAACGGTTTCAACTGACGGAAGATAGTCGTGGAGTGAAGTTGTTTCGAGGTCGTGTTTGGGTACCAAGAGTAGGTGGGAATAGAGAGTTGATTATGGAAGATGCTCACAAATCTAAGTATTCCATTCACCCTGGGAGTACTAAGATGTATAGAGACCTGAAGCTACATTATTGGTAACCAACCATGAAGTTAGATGTGGCTCGATGTGTAGAAAAGTGTGGAACCTGTTCTTTAGTTAAAGTTGAACATCAAAAGCCATACGGAAGTTTTCAATCTTTGGAAATTCCGGAATGGGAATGGGATAAGATTACCATGGATTTCGTGACGAAGTTACCAAAGACGCAAAGAGGTAACGACACTATATGGGTAATAGTTGACAGGTTGACAAAGAGTGCTCATTTCTTGGCGATGAAGGAAGCTTCACCAATAGAAAAGTTGGCGAAGTTGTATATTGACGAAGTGGAGTCAAAACATGGTATACCAGTGTCTATTGTTTCTGATCGTGATAGTCGATTTACATCAAGATTTTGGCGGTCACTTCAAGAAGAGTTGGGTACGAAATTGAATTTGAGTACCGCGTATCATCCTCAAACCGATGGTCAAAGTGAAAAAACTATTCAGACGTTGGAAGATATGCTTAGAGCATGTGTTTTGGATTTTGGAGGAAATTGGGATACGCATTTACCATTAGTGGAATTTGCGTATAACAATAGTTATCATTCTAGTATCTAAAGAGCACCATTCGAAGCCTTGTATGGTAGAAAGTGTAGAACTCCAGTATGTTGGTTAGAAGCTGGAGAGAAACAGTTTGCCGGACCGGAATTGGTGCAGCAAACGGCTGATAAAGTGAAGGAAATTCGAGAACATATGAAAGCGGCTCAAGATAGACAAAAGAGTTATGCTGATCTAAAAAGGAGACCAAAAGAATTCCAAGTTGGGGAGCGAGTTATGTTGAAGGTGTCTCCGTGGAAAGGTGTAATTCGTTTTGGAAAGCGTGGAAAGCTAAGTCCTCGTTTTCTAGGACCTTTCTCAGTTACCAAAAGAATTGGCCAGCAAGCGTATCAGTTAGATCTTCCACCTGATATAGAAGGAATTCACAATGTTTTCCATGTATGTTATCTTCGGAAGTGTTTTGCTGAAGAAAATGATGTAATTTCAATATCTGATGTGAGTATAGATGAAAAGAGTCGATGTGTTGAAGAGCCGGAAGCAATTTTGGAAAGATTTGTGAAGAAGTTGAGAAGTGGCAAAGAGGTGTCTATGTTAAAGGTACAGTGGAAACATCATCGAGGTAGTAACGTGACTTTAGAGTCGGAGGAAGAAATGATGAAACGATACCCTCAATTGTTTGCCTTAGATTGATTTCGGGGACGAAATCCTTTTCAAGTTGGGGAGTATTGTAACACCCCGAAATTTCCTTTGTAAATTAATAAAAGATAAATTGTATTTTGGTACAATTTATATTTGAGAAATATAAGTTGAGGGACTTTTGGTGTATTTGTTCAAAGAATGAGGTGGTAAAGTGGAAATTAAGGTGATGACTCATGTTTAAAACATGAGGTGTCAATTAAAGATTAATTCAGTATTAATCTTGTATACTGATTTTGGTTACCTGCGTTTAACAAAGGAAGAAAGAAAAGAAAACACAGAGAGATAGACTTCGAGAAGAAGAAAAGAAGAGGAGAATCAGTTTGGTGATTGTTGTGGTAAGAGCTTGTTTTCTTTGTTATTATCATTCATCTCCATAGATTTAAGTTGTAGTATTTTGTCCAGATTGTGATTAAGCTGTCGATTAAGCCACTGATTTGGAAGAACAAAGTGTTCAGATTTAAGCCAAAGTGTTCAGAGTTCATAAAAGGTGAGTTATTCAACTCTCTTTAAAATTAAGCAATGAGAATGTTAATAGATGTGTTGTATTTGTTATTGAACTACTTAGAGTGCTTAATGGTTAAGAAAAATCGAGACTGGCTTAACAGATGAAAGTGACGATGAATAGTAAACTGAAGTTCGCACACTTTGGCCTGCGAACTTTAATGATTTTCGCAATAGAGGCTTGCGAACTTTGTAATTTTCGCAATAGAGGCTTGCGAGCTTTGTGATTTTCGCAGCTTTGGCTTGCGAAAATTGGTGATTTTCCCTACAGTAGGTTGCGAACTTTGAACCATTCCAATATCATTTTTATGGTTTTATGAGGAACATAATCTGAGGTATATATGCTATTTGTTATATGTTTATAACTATGTTGTTGATGTAAACCCGAAAGATAGGGCCTTTGACTTCCAATTTGAGAGCCTCTTTTGGAATTTATCGATAAGAGGATTCCACGCGTTTATTCTTGCCATTTTTTCTCCAAGTGGTACCCCCAAGTATTTGCAAGGTAATTTACCAGCCTTGCAAAGAAACCCTGCAGCAGCTCTTTGAACCCTTTCCGAATTGACTTCAATACCGAACAAAGAACTTTTAGCCAAATTGAGTTTGAGCCCCGAAGCAAGAGAAAAACATCGAAGGATTCGAATTAAGTTTTTTCCATCTTCAATTGACCATTTGTTTATAAAAAGAGCATCATCTGCATAAAACAGATGAGAAATTTTGTATCCCTCCGATCCTATTTCGAAACCTTGTAAAAGATTTTTTGTACTGGCCTCTTCCATAATGCAATGCAGACCTTCCATTGCCAAGATGAATAAAAAAGGAGATAAAGGATCTCCTTGCCGAAGACCGCTACGAATCCGAAATTCGTTTGACGGAGATCCATTTACTAGAACTGAAGAAGTAGCTGATCTTAAGCATGCTTGAATCCATCTTTTCCATTCTTTTGCTAGTTGCTTGCTAGCTTTTAATAAAATTCCGGCTTCTGTTCAAAAAAAAACTATGAGAAAATTAGTTGAGCTAGACTAATGTACTGTTGTATCTTGTTATAGTTTGTAAACTATTCTTCACTCTTTCTTGTAATGAGGATCATCATTGATGTACACAAAATTTCTATCTTAAATATCCTTTAATTTAATTATCTTTCCTATATTAAATATCATCTAAAATCTTTTGCTTATTCTAATATCTAAATTAGGACACAGTTCTGGTAATTAATTAGCAAGCCATAATCTTATATTCTAGAATGTTCTTACTATTACTATAATCATGTATTGATCTACTCGATTGGAGTTAATGTTATTAGATTGTACATTTAGCTGTTTCTGTTGCTATTAATATTATTATTATTATTATTGTTATTATTTTGTACCCATGGTATCACATTAATTATCTTACAAGAACAGTGTGTTCATCCAAAACGTTTGATTCTCATCGGCCAGCAAAACTTTAGACCATCTGATGATTAATCGAGCAAAGCCCATGCTAAAGAAATCGAACCTAATTAAATAACTCATGTGATCGCATCGAAACAAGACTCACCCCTATTAGCTAGGGTCATTTAATTAGGGTTATGACCTTAATTGTGTTTTTAATTAAATCCATAACGTCCTGACTTATTTAAGTAAAATCTTATATTTAAGGTTATGTACTGAAAATTCCCTATTATTAGCTACTAGATAGCCTGATTGTTCATCGTGGTTACCACAGATATCTACCAATTTGTTTAGCTTAGCTAGTTGTGCTGTGCATTATTTAGATGAAAATTAAACGACCATTGAATCAACCCAATACCCGACATAATTCATGTCTATCCGGTTAGAACTTAACATCTTCATAATTTCCATCATATTAGTTTGTATATATGAATGGTGATCAACGTACTGCGTCTTGATAAATTTTGCCGTTCAAAAAAAATATGAATGGTCAACAAAAGCAAGTAACTTGTTGCAAAATTAAAATTATAACTAAAGAGCAAGGGATGAATTTGGCTGCCCAAGACAAACAATAACTTATTTGGAAACGGCAACACAGTACATTAAAAGATAGCCAGGCCAGGGCTAACAAACGAGAGCCATTACATGGTTCCGAGACAGGAGTATCGACGCTGATTCCGTTGAGTTGAAAGTTGAGAAAGGAAAACTCCACCACCTTTGAACCTTAACCCAAATGGCCAAAGAAAATGTGTTGTACAGTCTCGATCTCGCATTTGCAGAAGGGGCAAAGAGTGTTGTCAAGATCCACTCCCAACATCTCCAATCTATCTTTCGTGGGGAGACGATTAAGATACATTCTCCAAAAGATATGAATAAATCACGAAATACGGGATAGGATAGGTGGATATCATGTTATAAAAGAAAAAGAAAGGATCTGAGAATAGATAAACAAGAATGGCAGCAAATTAAAAGAGTATGCTTATCTTAATTTGTTTGTTAAAATATTGTGTGTTATATGTTTCACTTAATTTTTAATAATATTTAATGTTTTTTTTGGGAAGGGTATTCCAGGCACAGCCCGGACTAATCAATGTTGAGGACGCCTGGGATCGAACCCTAGGGTAGATGGGATATTCCACCACATCACCCAGGACGATCAACCACTGCGCTACAACTTGATTGACATAATATTTTATGTTGTATTGTAATGTATTTGTGTTGTTTTAGAATACCCATTATCTTTTAAGTATAAAATGTCTGATAAAAATATGAATCTTGATATATGAAAAACTTAAGAAAAGAAGAACGATTCAACAAGAAAATGAGCTCTAAGCTCTTAAAGAAACTCCAGAAAGCATTTGGATCTCACATATATAAATTGTAACACATGCATCATAGGGAATAATAATGTATCATTTTATATATATATATATATATATATATGGGGTCAAGTTCAGGGAAAAATCACAAAAAAATTAAAAAATTAAAAAACACTTGTGAACACCGGTCATCTATGCGGTATGTATAGGTGCATACACATAATTTGTTTAGTATACACATGTGCATAACATGCACGTGACACATGCATAGAAACCGAAAAACATCTTCAATTAATGGTCATTAATTTTGCATTTTTTGGGTTTATTCCATGAACCTCACATACTCTCTCTCTCTCTCTCTATCTATATATATATATATATATACCTACCTGGGAAGCTATTGAATTGAAATCTGCATTACATCCACTAATCATGCTTAAGTTTTCTTTATTTCTTATAGCATATACATATATATATATATATATATATGTTATAAATTTCTAATGGATATACATACATATATCATATATAGATCTACTCTCTCTCTCTCTCCAAGTGTGTATATATAATATAGGGTTGGGTTCCGGTGAGAAGTGTCAAATTTGGTGAGAAGTGACTATCAACTGTTGGATGAGAAATGAACGAACATTAGGATGAGATACACCGAGATGCACCGGATCAATTCTCTTTTAAGCTGCAATTCATGGGAAGTTATTTGATTAAAAGTCATCACGTTTTAAAAGTACTTCTCACACTTTTCACCAAAAATGACAATTCTCACATGATCCGATGCCTACATACATAGATTTATTTGCTGTGTGTGTAATGTAAGCAAGTAAATTAAAGGTGTCACTGTTCGAAGATGACAGAACTTCCAAGTACTATAGCTGCTGATTCCTAGTCCAAATCTTAGGTTTTCACCATTTATCTTGTTGCCAGCAAGATCGACATTGATGTAGACATCACAGTAACACTGTCTCCCATTTATGCATTAATTAAGTTAATTAAATTCATCAACTATAAGTTCTTGATCAAACACGACCAGATGTAGTTAATTAGTAGTCACAATAATTGCAATCAAGCTTTTTGAACCAGAAACGAAGATATAAAGGAGACAAAACCCCGATTTTAGGATTCAGTCATTTAGTTTCTATCTTATTTTTGCACTTAATTAAATGCATCAAAAGATTCTAAACTAGTTTGTTTCTTTTAATTTGTGGGCAAAAAGAAAACAAAACTGTCACTGTTCATGATCTGATCTGATCTGATCATTGATAGATTTATTTGTAGCCTTTAATTCAATCATCTCTTGTTGTTCTTTTATTTAACACATTTTTGTAACTCATAGATTTAAGGGTAGGCTAAATGCACACATATTATATGTTAAATATACAGATACTTATTAATATCATTCTTGTCGTTTTTATATTTTCAATGTATAGTTTTATCTGATTTTTATGTAAATGAATTGCAATATATATATATATATATATATATATTAGCAATCTAGATTTACTTATGAGAAGTGATATGAGGGTTTTGGAAAAGTAGAGGGATGGTGGATTGGTTGGGAAAGAACAAAGGAAGATGTGAAGGTTGCTGGAATTGCAGCAGCAGAATTATGGTTCCAAAACACCCTCAAGTCTAGGAACCCTAGAGATAAAAAAATCATATGATTTTCATAAAGATCCTCGTAGTTTAAATGTTTTTGCAGATTAAACCCTTTTGTTTACTGTTCTTTCATGTTGAACCTAATTGACCATTTCTTTCTAATTCAGTAGATTTAATCAATAAAAATAACCTGACGTATAATACCACTATCGTAAATTATGAAGAGATCAGGTTACATTGATCATTCATAATTGTTATATTGATCCTTTTCTAACATCAAAAGCTATTTCTTGGAAGTATGCATGGATGAGTCTTCGCTCCAATAGCCGAGTTGATATAAATATTGGAGTCATCAGGGCGGTCCTTGAGGGAGGGTGGGTCGTCGGGCGTACTCCCAAGGCCCAAAATTTTTAAGTATATAATGTCTGGTATTAGATAAAAAAGTTAGTATATAATAAGACCTCAAATAGAATTTAGCATTATATTAAGGGCCAAACATTTATTATTTAATTATATTGGACAATGGATTTTATAAAAAGTTAATTGATCTTTCATTTTATAATATTGTTTTTTTTAATGGTGTCCTAGGCTATGCCTAGACTAATCCCGACAAATTATGACTGCAAGAAATCAGCCCTGATAAACTCAGTGACCACAGTTGTTGTGTATGTCTGGACTCGAACCCTGTGCAGATGTGATATTCCACCACATCCTCCAGGATCTTGAAAGGAAACTCCTACATTTTGAAAGGAATTACCAACTATATGACCTTTATAATTTTATTTTTGTGTTATATATGGTAGATTTCTTCTTATTAACTAAGAAAACTCCTACATTTTGAAAGGAATTACCAACTATATGAGACGACCCAACTTATATTTATATTTAGGATTTCAAAACTCAATACACTATTGACTCCTTATTATCTAATATTGAGTGCATAAATCTTAAATACTCTCTTATCTCTAAAGATTTCAAAGACTCAAACTATAACCAACATGGACTTTTGATTCTACGATTGATGGTCCTTAAAAAACTTTATTTCAACTCTAAAAGATTAAAATGGTGTTAAAAACCATTAACATCGGATAACATGTGGAAACTCAACTGACGTCAGAATTCTGTGGCCATGCTTAGTCTCAGATGGCCGTTTTGTTTGTTTGTTTCCAAATTGCCAAGGATGTAGTCTAGGCAAAGCCTAGATGAACCTTATCCAAAAAAAACATGTGGAAACTCAACTGATTTATGTTGATTTACTTAAAGTGTTACTCTGAACGGTCAACATACTGACCCCAAATGACTTCAATCTATATATTAAAGGTATATCATAAGATGTCTTTAATGGTTGATCAGATTGATGATATGATAGATAATATTATTTTTTAAATAATTATTGATTGATCTTGTGTTGGGAATATCGGAAAAACGGTTTTATATTGTTTTATATTTCTTCAATGTCATTTTTGATGATATAAACAATATATTGGAAAAAAAAATTGTAGTTATCGAGGGCCTATTTTTACATCTCACTCAAGGCCTATAAAATGTCTGAAACGGGTCCGGGAGTCGTGTTAAATTGCTTTAACGATATTCTTGAAAATCCTTCCTTTTTTTTTTTTGAAAATCCTTCTAATTGACATTTGACATAAAGCAAAAGTATGTTGAAAAATATTTCTAAAAAGGCTATAATATTTGGGCAAAGTCATTTCACCCCTTTACCAACTGAGCTACACGTCAGAGTAAAAAAAAGGCTACAATATTACTTTGTGTATATACTAAGATTTAAATAGTGTGAGGCTTTGATGTGCGTGATATTAAGATCAAACTTAAAATTTACGATTTACAACGAGACCATTGTGTAATCGTATATATATTGCACGCCCATGCAACCACTTAAAATTTTCATTGTAGTGTAACTTTTTTACTTTTAAGCCGTTGATCACTTTTAATCAAATACTCTCCCATGAATTGCGGCTTAAAAGGGAATTGATTTTGGTGCATCTCAGTGCATATTATCTCGGTGCATCTCATCCTAATGTTCGTCCATTTCCCATCCAACGGTTGATAACCACTTCTCACGCTTTTCACCAAATCTAACACTTCTCACCGGAACCCAACCCAATAAATATTAGGTCATGATTGTTAACCTTCCCTCCCTTTTACAACACAACATATATCACTAGGAGAAACAAAGGGCTGTTTAGTTGATTGAAGTTATTTTGCAAACTATTTTTTAATGTTTTTTTCAATATTTAAATGATCAGAGTTGGACAATATATACAAGTATTGTTCAAAATAACATATTGAGCCTACCAGGTAAAAAGCTATGGGCCGTTTTTCAAGCGTTTATTAGCGCCGTCTACCAAATGTTTATCCGGCTAAGGGGCCGTTTACAAAACGCTTACCTGGGTAAGTGCTTACCAAGTCATATTAGCTTATCGGATGAATATGGCAAGGACCAAGAATCTTACCCGGTAAGAGCGGAAGCAAGGACCAAGAATCTTACCCGGTAAGAGCGGAAGCAAGGACCAAGGGTCTTACCCGGTAAGTGAGTGCGACGATTCTTACCACGGTTAGCGCTTACCGGCTAAATTGTAGCATACGATGCCATTTTGGTGGACTAAAATCTTACCCGGGAAGTGGTGATAGTGTTGAATTTTACCGGTAAGCACTTACCCGGGTAAGTGATTAGATAAACGGCCCCTAAGTGTTTACCAAGTCACATTACCTTATAGATAAATATGCTAAGGATCAAGAATCTTACCTGGTAAGAGTTAGCAATGACCGAGAGTCTTACCCGGTAAGTGAGGGCGCCAGTAAGTGAGGGAAGACTTTTTCCACAGTTGGCGCTTACCAGGAAAATTGTTACATACGATACTCTTTTGGTGGACTAAAATCTTATCCGGTAAGTTGGTGATAGTGTTGAATTTTACCAGCGGTAATCTCTTACCGGGGTGAATGGCCCCTAAGCTTCACTTACTGAGTCACTTGCCTTACCGGATGATTAGCAAGAACCGAGAATCTTGCCCAATACAAGACTGATGACAACTGGGCTTCTTACCAAAAAATTTACACGGTGAGAAAGAATTCTTACCCAATAAGCACTCACAAGGCAATAAACAAACAATCTGTTTTAATGGCCGAAAATGTTGCCCTACAAAGCGAGTAATAACTTTTACGGTTTTACCGGTAAGCATTTGATAAATGGCCGGAAAGAAAGTCCATAAATTTTAGTTACTAACCCAGAGATTAATCTTTTAACCATAAATGGTATCTTACTAACCAAAAAGACCATAGATTCTAGTGTACAACACATTAAAGCCACAACAGCTTTAGAGTACAACAGCACGATGCAACTTCGACAGTAAAACAAACAACAATCCAGTTATATTAACCAGAGTCTAAACTAACAAAAGCACAACCACCTTTCCTAACCCATCTCAGCTCACCTCCGACTATGATGGTGGTGCCGCTCTTCATGCCGCTCCTTCCGGTCACCTGAATACGGGTTCCACCGCTCATCATCATGGCTCGAACCACTTTCACGAACCAACGGACTTCGCTTCATTCTTTCACTCCCAGTCCTCCCATAACTCGACCCTCTAGACTCATAATCACCAAACCTCGGTGAGAAACTGGAACCCAACGAACCACTACCCGGCTCAACACCAGGTGGACCATCATCTCTATAATCCCGACCCCACCTTTCTTCATGATAATGGGACCTACTATTTGCAGCACCTTCGTTCGAGTTATGAAACCTGTGGCTCGATCTATTTCTGGGTAAATCAAACTTCCAAGCCCTTGCTCCCCAACGCCATTCATCCGCATTTTCTGGAATTGGAGCATTCACGCCTGGAAATTGTACGCTCATTTTCTTTGGTGGGTCGGGTCTTGGTGGATCTTCGGGAGGAGGGGAGCAATCCATGTCGAGAATTTCACCATCCTCTGTTTCTGGCGGTTTAACAACCACCTCCATCTCCTCTCCGAATATTTCGATCCCGGATGGCTGCTCCTCGTCTTCCGCGTCTGAATGAGTTTAAAAAAGATTGATTAATCTGATCTGAAACTAATTGTAAGTTTAAGAACTAATTGCTTTTTATCGTTAATTCGTTATGAAGAATAAGGTTTCGAACAAAAAGACTTGGGAATCAAGAGTTGAGTTTACCAAGGTATCCTGGTGGGTAACCAATCTCTCGCATTCGGTTAAGCCATGGAGGCGGATCGAGTTCCTAATCAACACGAGTAAAATGTTACCAATATGAACAGACTAATAAAGAAAACAAAATACAAACTTGAAACAAGATTCCGAAGCTTGCATCACAGCGCCCGATAATATGTAGGGTTGATCACAAAAATTGCCAAAAGCAGAGTCGACCCATTTTTCCAAAGTAGGACAAAATAACCACTTACTTAGCAAAAAAGCATGAGTAAAAACCCTCCTTGGGGAATTTTGTGTTTTTGCCCACCCATAAATGGCCCACAAAATCGGGTTTTGCTCACTCTTTTTGTGCAAAACGGGCCCACAAAATCAAGAAAAATATCTGAAAAGGGTATTTTTGGTACGAAAAAGAAAGGTTTTTCGCGAAATAAGAGGTTATTTTGTGCTAATTTGGAAAAGTTGGTCATTTTGTGACGGATCAACACTCCAATTTTGGATATTTTCCCAAATACTTATCTGTTAAACATATCACTTTAAGGCAAATGGAGTCCAAGAATGAGTTTTTACTTACCCCAATTCCCAGAAGTTTTCTTGTTTCCGGATCCAACACGCCCGGCCGTAAACCATCAAACTTCCCCCCAGGGGTGTCTTGATAGTATCGAGTTGGATTACGAGAGATTGAATTCTGATTACGCCGAGCTTTGTGTTGTTTACGAGCACTGTTAACCGCAGCGTTGTCACGAGGTTTTGGACAATCCTTCAACGCATGGTTGTACGAACCACAATTAAAGCAACGAGACCCATCCACTATTTCCAAACCTCTAATCACAAGGAAAAACAAAACCCAAATCAATTGCCTAAATTACCACCAAAATCAATTAAGAATTACAAATCAAGATAATAAATAAAACCCTAAAGATCACTAGATATTAAAAATAATCCTTAAAGCTTCATATAAATATAATAATATAAAGTCACCAATTACAATAAGATGGCAGGCAAACGAGCAACAAGCTGTGCCGCAACCCCCTTTTGGATGGCAAAACCAATCCTACTAAAAATGAAACATTTATATTTATAGAAGTATAATATCATTTATATATAGAATTCTAAAACGAAGCATTTATATATAGAAGTATAATATCAGTCCATACCCATCCACATTCATCGAACCATCTGATGATGTTAAGCCGAAAGAATATCCACGATCATAAAGCGGGATCGAATTGTTATCCAACGCTATAATTTCCTTGCTTTGCAAATTCTTAGTTTCACCATCCAACCAGAATGACTACAAAAAAACAAAAGTTTCCTAAAAATCAGTTCGTAAAACTACATATATTTTTAAATATTTTGTTAGATTCAGTTGATCTACAAGAAAATGATCGGAACAAAAAGGCGAAGTAAAAATTACCACTGCAGAAGGTTTATCGAGACCAACATCAAGAGCGGGAAAATAGGTCCCTTCACCAGATTCTAGCTCAACCTTTAAATCCTGAACACGTGGGTATTCAAGAACATAAAAATCTCATAATAAATAATTAAAATTGAATAAATTATGAAGAAATAAAAAAGAAGCTTCAGCCATCTCATTGGTTTGAGTAAAGAAAACACCAAATGCAGACATTTATCACAACTCACAAAATACCAAGAGAACTCGGAGTAAAAATCTAACTAATTTGATAAGCATCAAATTAAAGTAAATGAACCTTCAATTTGGAGAAAAACGATACAAATTCACGAGCTCGCCAGTCATTTAATGAACACTATATTTATTGTATCTTAGGGCTTGATTGTTAGCATCTTAATGAGCTTAATGGGACTCACAGCTTATTCGGTCAGCTATACATGAATTTTTGGTAGTGGCTTAATGATATAGAAAGTGGGCTTATAGGGGGGCTTTATGTAGAAAGCCAAGTTTTTTTTTCCAAACTTGCCCCTCCCAATTAAAAACACGCTCCTTCCATCTATAAAAAACTCTCCCGAACAAAAACCTTTCCAATCTATACAGGCTGATTAATCCAAACAAAAAACTTTATCCATACATGACTTAGAGCCTGTTTGTTAGCAGCTTAATGGGACTCGCAACTTATTCGGTCAGCTATACATCATTGTATGGTAGTGGCTTAATGATATTTAAAGTGGCTTATTCAGTAAACTTCTATGTGAGAACTTTGTGCAGAAAGCCAAGTTTTTCCCATACCTTCTCTTCCCAATTAAAAAACATGAAAATTAGAAAATTAAGCACATATAGAATCTCATAAAGACATCGGAGAATCAAGACTTACACGAGCTAAAGAATTATGTCGACCATGCCATTCTGACCACTTCTGCAATAACTCCTCGAGCTTCCGTTTACTCTCTCTGATACACAAAGTTATCCAATTAGAGTTCACACATAAATTCTTTAACCACAATCCTCTTGAAGAAAACTGTCCATAAACACAAATAAAACAAACTCTGTTCATACATTTTTACTCCCTATGTTCCTATACAGATGTCCACTTCACCTCATATATGTCAAATAAAAAATAAAAAATATATATTTAAAAAAATACCCACAATCTGAAACTGGTTCTCCAAAAATAATCAAGCCAAAAAGATGGGAAAAGGATAGAACTTTACATAATTAAGAAGTGGAAACCGGACATCTAGATAGGAACAATAGGAAGTATTGAACAATAACGTTTTTCCTTTATACCTTGTTAAAGAATTATAAATGACATGGACTGAAGCTTGCGGTTCATCAACAGTTATTCGGGGTCTCTTAATACCAGATAACGCTAGCATGTCAACGGAAAACATATTAGGAAACTTAAAAACATACTGCAGTTAGAAGCTTGTTAAAATTAGTGAAGGTATACATATACATATATATAGGGTCAGGTTCAGGACAAAAAAATGAAAAATTGAGGGACACCTAGTAACCGTTCATCTAGACGGTATGCACATGTGCATACAAGTAATTGAAGCTGTTTTTTGGTCTTTATGCACATGTGCATATGCACGTGTGCATGTTATAAAATACTTGTATGCACATATGCATACCGTCCAGATGAATGGTTTACTGGGTGTTCCTCAGTTTTTCATTTTTCGCGGTGTTCCCCCGAACCTGACCCTATATATATATTATATATATACACAAACGCAAACAGGACAGATAATAAGTTCTTGGCTGCCATGAATTTAAGTTAAAGCATGTACAGATCATGGAAAGAAAAATCATAATTATGCTTTTCACCAAGTAAAACCCGATTCATGAAAACGTATATAAAGATGTGAATAAAAGGTTAGAGATACCATCTATATCACGATTTCTGGCAGGACTCAAACTTCTCTTATGATTCCCAACGGGATTTCCATCTTGAACAGCCGCCCCATTCTCAGCAAGCACTGAAGCTTTACTTTCTATAACTGTAGACTCGTTTACTTCAACACTAACTTGCAAAATAGTTGAAGTAACGGCTGAATCATGTTCATTATTAGCCGTTAAGGTAACTTGGGCTTGTTCATGACCAACATCAGCTTCGATCGGCTGAGTCGTATTGCTTAAACCAGACGAATCTTCCATATTTCCGGGCATCAGATCACAGAATTCAATTCAATTGTCCTGAGATAAACAACATAAACACTCTGTGGACGCGAATTTGGCAAGAAATCTAGAAGAAATGCAAATTTAATTTAATCAAACAGAATTGTACTAAACAATATGATTCATCTATGCAAAAGGGATCTACAGAGAACCTGGTTTTTCATACAATTTACATTCGATTTGATTCGGAAAACCCTAAATTTAACATTATGGAACTGTATTAATTGATGTGAAAACACAAATTAGCCAATCTGTAAGATCTGCCCACTAAACCCTAAATTCTGCATTTCTAAAATTGAACCCACCACTTCGATCAATTACCTATCATTTCTACACGTGTGATAGACATCTAAAAGAATCATCAAAAAAGAAAAGAACAGAAGGTCGCATTCAATCGCAAATCAAAATTTAGGGTTCTTGCTAAGATTTAGGGTTCTTTCAAATTGTTCGAGGACAAAAAGGGGGAAAGAAACATGAAAGAAGATCGAACAGAATACTTCACTTACAGAGCTAGAAACATAACTAATCAACCGATAAACATCAAATTGTTTGCACATTTTCTAGCTTTTTTGTCGCAATTGAATTACCAAGAAACAAGATAAGAGAAAGGGTTTTAGGGATTTACCTAAAAACGAAGGGATTTGACGAAATAACATATTTGTATCTTCAGATCTTGGTAAATCGGGGAGTAAAGGGGAACGAGAGGTCATTTGGGTGTCAACAGTAATCAATGGGGTCTATATATGATCGTTAGGGTAAAAATCAAGAAAATTGGTGGCCGTTGATTGAGTTTACCCAAGATTCAATCTCGAAAATCTTTTTCTTTGTCCGCCTAAATCAAACAAGGTATCTATTATTATGGTAATAAAATTAATTTTAAATCAATAAATTTATTTTACACTATAAATATTTTAAAAAAAATTGTACATTAAATATCAAATAAAAAATGTTTTCATAGTCGTATACAAGGTTCTAAATGGCGTGAGACGTGGCGTAGCGGCGAGGCCAAGTCTCAAGCCTTAGGAGTCACGGCGAGGCCATGGCGTTTATCAAGGCGTGACTTATGCCGGCAAATCTCTATATCGTATATAATACTATATATAAAAACATATGTTTTATACTATTAATTGACGAATCAATGATAATAAACAAGTTAAATTAGGTTATACATATTAAAAACTAGCAAATAAGACATTAAAACGTAAAGAAAAATCAAATATCGCGCTATAAAAGACCGCACGTTAGGCATGGCGTGCCACAGACATAACGTGGCGTGAGACACAAGCCTTGAGCCACGGCGCACCATGACGGCTGTCGCGGCGAGTTCTAAGGTTGTATATATAAAATCAACATTATTTTATAGATGAATAACAATAACAAATCATCACAATAATTTTATTATATATTTGTTTAAACTGTTTGAGTATCTTTAATACTTTTTTCAAAAAAAAGTGAGCTTTTCAAAAAAAAAATTGCCTCAATAATTGTTTTTTTTTGGAAAGGGTATTCCAGGCACAGCCCGGACTAATCCCTGACAATTTTGAAACTTAAAGATGTCTTATCAATGTTGAGGATGTCTGGAATCGAACCCTGGATAGATGGGATATTCCACCACATCACCCAAAGCGATCAACCACTGCGCTACAACCTGATTGACTCAATAATTGTTTCAAAAGCTCTGTCTAAAATGAAGAAAAATAGCAAAGAAATTCTCTAAATTTCAAGAAATATCCAAAAACTTTATGTTTTTTTGGAAGGGTGTCCTAGGCTATACCTAAACTAATCTCCTAGCAAATTATGACTATAAGACATCAGTCTTGATTAAAGTTCAGTGACCACAATTTGTGTTTTATGTTACTATTATCAAGATATTTATAATGAAATTTAAGAGTAAATTATTGTTTTGGTCCATGTGGTTTGTCAAAAAATACGGAATTGGTCCTTAAACTTCATTTATTACTGTTTTGGTCCCTCGGGTATGCACTTTGTTACGAAATTGGTCCCTCAAACTGACAGCCGTCTCTTTCCTCCGTTATCATTAAGGGCATTTCTGTCTTTTTATATTTCTTTTTTTAGAATTAAGTTTTAATGGTTTTTTATTATTTTTAACTGACCAATTAAAAAATGACACGTGTCAAATTATTTTAGAAAAATCTTTTTTACTTTTTCTTTCTTCTCCTTCTTTCTTTCTTCTCTTTCATGGTGGAACAAAAAGAAACCCCACCACCACCATACACACACACACACACACACACAGTTCATGGGCCACCACCATTTCTCCGGCCACCACCACCAGTTTCTCTCTCTCTCTCTCTCACACACACACACACACACACATCTGGAGAAATTGATGATAAAAGATCAAGAGTACACACACACAGTTCACCGGCCACCACCACCATTCTATACTTTAGAGCTTGGCCGGCGCTCCATACACACAAATCTCTCATAGAGCACACACGTGTGAGGTGTGGCTGAGGGAAATGAATGTTGGTGCAGGTCTGTGTGAGCAATCAAGAGAGGGAGATGAGTGTTGCTGTGAAAAAAATCGAGTGAGAGGGAGACCTGCAGATCGCAGGTGGTATGTGGGCGATGGTGGCTGGCGGCTGTGGATGCAATCGGCGGTGGTGGCTGAGGTTTCTTGCTACCAGCGTGAAAACGACGAGAAAAGAGTGTGAAGTTGCAGGTTTGAAATCGAGAAATCGATTGGAGAGATGAGAGAGGAGGGAGAACTCGAGAGGAGGGATGAAGGGTTTGGTCGCCGACGGTGACGGAGGAAGTGGGCGGCCGGAGTTGGTGTTGGTCGGCGGCCCAAATATGGGTGAGTGAAGCTGCAGCCGTGAACTCCAATTGGTGGTGGGGTTTCTTTTTGTTCCACCATGAAAGAGAAGAGAGAATGAAAGAGAAGAAAGAAAAAGTAAAAAAGATTTTTTAAAAATAATTTGACACGTGTCATTTTTTAATTGGTCAGTTAAAAATAATAAAAAACCATTAAAACTTAATTCTAAAAAAAGAAATATAAAAAGACAGAAATGCCCTTAATGATAACGAAGGAAGGAGACGGCTGTCAGTTCGAGGAACCAATTTCGTAACAAAGTGCATACCTGAGGGACCAAAACAGTAATAAATGAAGTTTATGTACAGCTTTTAATGTTAACTACTTGATTAATAATACTTATCTCTAACAACCTTCAAATCATGAAATCGTGGACTCTTATTAATTAATCATTATCTCTAACCACTTTCAAATCATCAAATCATGAATTTTCCTTAAAAAGTGTCATTCTTTAAACAAATTTATAAAAAAAACATGATCGTTTTCTTAAAATCACACATTAAAATAAATTAGAACATTAAAATCGAGATATATCACGTTGCATTGCGCGAGTAGACTTCTAGTATTTTGTTTCTGTTTTTCTCTCTTTCCCCCCATTTTTTTTCTTTTTGCGGATTAGGAAATAAATTCTTGCAATAACAGAAAACTCATAACTTTTTTTTCCATTTATCTAAAAACAATTCTCTAAATTTGTTGAAATTTTCCCTTTCTTTACTACTTTTTCTTTATAATGGTTAGGAAAAAAACATAAAAGACTCTAAATTTTATTTTCTCTTTTTTAAAACATACGGTAAAGATACTAAAGCTATGTTAATTAAATTTATTTAAAAGTAGTATATGTTGGAAATTTATTAAATATATTTCTAAATCAGAAGCTATAGATTCTAAAGTTGTTTCATTTTATCTACTCTCTAGTTTATAAAAATCTTTAATCAAAGGAAAAGAACATGTTTTCATTGTAATTCCTATTTTTATCACACTACAAAAAGATATAGTATACATTAAACGTGGATCAAAGGAAAAAGCGTATTTTTTTTATTGAGATGGACAATGTTGAAAAAACTTCACTTTCTATATAAAGCTTATTGAATAAGCCACTTTCTATATCATTAGGGGCACTACCAAATAACTCCTAAAAATCATGCCCTTGATCTTATATCATGTCTCATGTATCAATCCAAACTCGTCATACATTTGTGTTTCGATATCTCAAATGTCTTTGTGTAAACTCATTCTTCAACTACAATATAACTTATCCATCACAACGTACGATCTCAAAACTAAAAACATAATCCAAGTAAAGTGTAATTAGCTACATTACATAAATGTTACGTTCTGTATCGATCCTTATTCTCATCCGTGCAAAAGCTATGGTTACCTGAACCACCACTGTTGTATGGCGGAGATGGGACTGTTTAGAAACGGAGCATATCGATGAATAAGAGGAGTAACCGTCCTCCCAATTTTCGCCCACACGCCTTGATGGTAACCCGCAGAAACCGGGGCATGATACATAAGCTTCAACAGCTGCCATAAATAGATTTTCAAAAAGAAAGTGCAAGTTATTATGCAGAGTGGTTGAATGAATTATTTCACAGTTTGTGTTTACAAGTTTATACAAGATCAAACACCCACAAGTCAGATTTGAAAAAAAAAAAAAAAAACTTTGAGTAAATTACGATTTTCGTCCCTCGTCTTTAAAAACTGCTTTTTCGTCCCTCCATCCAACTCTGTTAAAATTAGACGTTAATTTATCCAAAAAATGATTGAGAAAATTACATATTTGGTCCTTGTGGTATAACAATTTTTACATTTTTATTCTTAAATTTACATACTAATAGATAAATCAATGTCTTGATGAAATATAATAAATAAAGAAAAAGTAAAAAATGCAAGTTATGTCATTTAAGGATAAAAATGTAAAAATTTGTATACCACAAGGACCAAATATGTAATTTTCTCAATCACTTTTTGGATTAATTAACACCTAATTTTAACACAGTTGGATGGGGGGGGGGTAAAAATGGAAGCAAAGTAGAAACCACAGGGACGAAAAAAGAAGTTTTTAAAGACCAGGGACGAAAATCGTTATAAACATCAAACCACATGGACGAAACCGTAGTTTACTCAAAAACTTTTGTCGCAAACCGGGGAGCTTCACAGAACTCGTCATGAGTATATCTACACTAACCGAGCCCCCCTTCATGTGGGACCCACTGGGTTCGTTTAGTTTGATTTGGAAGTCGGATTCACGGTTATTGGCAATAATCAGAAGAAATTACTAACCTGCCAATACATGAAAGTTTGTATAATGTTACGTTGCGACCTGCATGTGAAAATAACGAGCTTAAAAGAACAGTTTTCGTGAAGGGAAAAAAAATATGAAATAATAATAAGCAAAAGCAAGAGCAGGATGGTATGAAAGCCGAGTATGGTTACTGACGATAGAAGAGATATAATCAAAAGAAACCCGATTCCGATCTCCGCTTGTGAAGATAGCATACTGAGCATCGTTGAGTTCGTTTCCACCCAGACACAAGGCTCGTCCAAGTACTTCCTGTTAAGAAACCATCATAGAGATCGGTTAACGACATTATGACATGTAAGATGCAATTGAACTTTATCAAGATGGAAATACCCCATCAGCATGATGTCCTTTGGTAAAATGACCAATTTACCCCTAACGAGTTTGGTATCCATACAGACAGGATAGAACAAGACAGGACAGAACATAACGGTTGTTCAGCGTGTGGTAAGACAGGACAGGATAGTACGGTTGTTCAGCGTGTGGTAAGACAGGACAGATAAAATGACTAATTTACCCCTAATGAGTTGTTTATATATTTTTAATTATGTAATTTATTAAATTATAATGAAGTAAATAAATTTCATAACAAAATATATCATTAGAAAGTTTTCGTCGAGACGATTAAAATGACACCAGAATAAAAAGTTTATGTAGTTTCCAATTTGTATTTTATACCTTTTCTGTATTATTTTTTTACTACTAATATTTAATAAATTACGTAAATTAATCAAAATATAGAAACCATATAAAAATAATAGTTTGAGGACAGTAAAGTGAAAGATTAAGAAACATAAAATACGATAAATAAAATTTAAAAAATGAATAATATGTAAAGAGAAAGACGTATTTGATGTTTTAGAAGCGAATTAGGTTTTATCTCGAAATTATATCGGTAAAACATGAGTCAGTTCCACCTTGTTCCATGGGGTGGGGGAGGAAAGAATTATGCAAGGTTTTGGGGTTTTAATTTGACAAAAGATTAGTTTAGTAATTTACCAAATGTGGGACAACAAGTTTTTGTTCTATCATTGTCCCATCCCGGAAGTACAATGCTCAAATTTTTTACAGGAAGAAAAAGTTGGGAATTTTTTTACCTGTAGAAGGAGGAACGACTGAAATTACGTCTAGTGAATTTTGCAGAATGTTCCAAGGATCGGTATACAATGGGCAGCAAAGCAACTGCGAATATTGACAAAAATGATGTGCATGTGTCTAGGAAAACGTATTCACAAGTGAATAAAAGATGGGAGTACTACTAACATGTAAGGCGAAGATTTGAAGTAACGAAAGTGAGGCAATAAATGAAATAGATAAAATCTTTTGTTGCAATTACTGATTGAAGCCAGACTTGCACTTCCTGCAAATTCCATGCCCTTGGTTTCTGCAAACGATGAGAAATAATTAGATAGCAGAATCAAGAAATCACAATCAATAAAGGAAATAGTTTTACGAGTATCAAAATATTACCCCGTAAAGAGAGTAGAGAGAATATAACGAAGAGCATGCGGTTCCCATAAATGATAATCGATACGCTCTATTAGAAAGGCTTTTAGGAATGAGCGGAACCATAGCAAGTACAGCCACAACAAAAACCTGCAGGAAGAAGAATATTGAAAGCTTTAGTAATATGCGGATTAAAAGGCAGACTACTATATATATATATATATATATATATATATATATATATATATATAGAGAGAGAGAGAGAGAGAGAGAGAGGGAAGTTCTTTTAGGAACCTAAAATTGATTATGAACTCAGGAACCGCCCACAGCACGCCCTGTGTCCCTCTTCAAGATGAATATTCATCATGAAAAACACATTCATGATGCATATGGAAGTGTTATTCATCATCAATCACACATTCATGATGAATATGTTACAACATTCATGATGAATAACACGTCCAAATTCTTGATGAATATGCCACGTGTCGCACCGTGGGCGGTTCCTGGGTTCCTAATCAATTTTAGATCCCTAACAGAACCTGCTCCTATATATATATATGTGTGTGTGTGTGTGTGTGTGTGTGTGTGTGTGTGTATATACAAAAGAACATGCAATACCCAAGCATTGACAGAAAATTGAATTGTTTGTCGATCCCAGCGCAAAGGAGTGGAACTCGGAGTTGATGCCCCTGCACCTCTAGTAGTGGACCCTACAATATTTTATTGCATTCAATTAGAAAAAGATGGAAATTGATTATGTCATCAAATTATATCATAAGACACAACATTTTTGTTGTTTTTATACGTTAGAGAAACATGTGAGATATCCAAATCTTAGAAACAAAATTTTCTACCTGAGTTGCGAGGTGGCCTATGTTCACTTCCAGATGATGATGATGATGATGATGATGTGGACGATCTTGCAGACTGTGAGTTGCTATTTGTAGTCATAGGTTCCACAACAAGATCAGGGTCCTGAACACAAGACACGTCAAACCTCAATCGGAGAAAGTTCATAAATTGTTAGAAAGTTCCAGAAAGTTCCCACAATTGAAACTGATACACCTCATGTTATTTGTAGACATTTATCGACATCCCCGTTAAAATGCTTATTTATCACCGTCACATAATGATGTTACTAATCTAGGCAACCATATTTGGCACATTATTATATATGAGGCTTGAAGGGAAAAGAAAAAAGAAAAAAGGAAGTGCATGCTTTCGATTTCCACCACCAAATCTATTCCTTCCTAGTATCTTCCAAATGAGCAAGATTTACTCTATTAATCTATGATTTTTGGTTAACCCTTAAATTTCCTACATTCTCAACTTGATAAAAGCAGATCTTCTTAACTGAAATCCCTTTGGATACCATGGCATAATTATACAAATTCACTCACCAAAGCACGGTTTCTAGGCATTTATAACGCTGAAAAGACAAATTCATCCCTGCAGCCTTCCCTTCTTTGATGATTGCTACTGAATCTAGAGTGAGATTAGCATTCATCATGGTACTTTGATGTTTAAACTATCAATTCCCAAAGTAATCTTTCCATATTGCTTAAATTTATGTACATAATCTAAACCCTAATCTTTCACTTTTTCATGGAGAAGGTCGCATTTACACATGTAAGACAATTGAAATAGAATAAAGCCAAAAATTTCCAAAGAATAACACCAAATAAAACACAGAAAATAGACCCTAACTCAAATCAAAATTTTGGGCCCAAAATTTTGTGGACCCTGTTCAGAATCTGGGTTGTTTGGCAATTGCTGATGGTTTGGTGCAGGATGATTAAGTGGTCAGAATGACTTGGAGGCTCTTATGATAGTGTTCAAAATGAAATATGGTTGTTTGGCAATTGCTCAGAATAAAATTAGGGCACTAAATGGTTAAGGGAGGCCCAAGATATAAATCATTCACAGGGTTTTAGAGCCATTAAGAGACGGACTTTTTTTTGCCAAACAAGATTCATTTCTAGCGATTCAGAGGTTGCCTCTTAATGGAACTATTAACAGCTAAACAAACAGCCCCGCACATTTAACATGCTAAAAGACGGTCATGCTCCCATACTCGGTCTTCTAATCTATGACACTTTTCCTTTGCTTCCTCTACTTCAATCTTTGCACATTTATTGTTCTCAATCTTCCACTCACCGGTGAACTATGTTCTTTAAGATGATTTGATTCTTACAAAGTCCATATTTATCAACACCCGTAACCTCCCAGTTTATAAGATCCACCTTCCCATTCTGTGTTACTTCTTTTCAAACATATCTTACAGTCCAAAATTTCTCCATTTTTGTTTCAACAATTCCTTCTATATTATCCAATTCTAATCCATTTTCAGGACCCAAATATAGTACACACTTGAATTGGATTCAAAACTTCAAATCAGTATATGATATTTAGTTAGTAAGTCCATCTTTGCTTACTTGAACAAAAAGTCATATGAACCCTAATTTCAAAGAGTCTACAACGACCATAAATTCAAAAAAACAGAGAAACTCCAAAATGCCTCAATTCAAATTCAATAACCTAAATACTTAAATCTACAAAAATCGAGATCCAAATTACATAACACAAGCAAATCATTACTCATTAGATCACGATCCAAATTAAAACCACGAGTTCTGGAATCCAAATTCATGATCAGATCAAAACACAAACGTAAGTTCTAGAATCCAAGTTCCTAAATCAAATTAAACCACAAACAATCACTAGTAACTGAAGGCTGAGAAAATTAGGGCGAAATAAGAGTACGAACGATGTAACGCTGATAGAATTTGCGTTTGAAGTGGTTGACAACATCGGAGCGAGAAGCCATGTGAGGAGGGATGAGAACATTGGACCAGTAATCAGCCCATCTAGAATCGTTATCATAGTCGTAAGCGGCTGCCGCTATCTTCTTCAACCTCTGTGGATCTTGCTCTTCTCCCATTGTTACTTGATTCGATCGGTGCTGTGCTGGTTTTCCGGTGTAGGATTTCAGCAGAAGGTGGTTGTTCGGTGGTGGTGCCGACTCACCGCTGTTTTTCTCGGTAGATTCCTTGCTAAAGGTTGCAAGTGAAAATCGGTGTTGGTAGGTAGTTGACTACAGACGAATGGTACACCATGCATAAACACCTGTACAACGGATTTTATTTTGGAATTTGGATCATGATGGGCGTTTAAAAAAATATATCAAAATACAACGGATTTTATTTTTATTTTATTATAGGTATTGCAGCGAAAGAGAGGGCCATCAGAGCTAGAGATGGCCATATGGGCGGCCCGGCTAGTTTGGATCGGGCTTTGGGCGGGGTCGGGCCTAAACACTGTTCAAAAGCCCGGGCTTTCGGCAGGGCCGGGTCGAGCTGGGCTTTGGGATTGAGGACTGGGCCCGTGCAGGCTTTTTAAAGACCGGGCCTAAGGGACTGGGCCCAAAACCGGGCCTAAACCAGGCTTTGTAAAAAAATATATATATATACTATTTTTAATAAATATTATTCGTATCCACTATAAAATACTTAATTGAGTCACTCAAACATACTTAAAAATACATTATATTAGAATTTCATATATAAAGAAAAATACGTTCTATTAATTTTATATAAATTATAAAGAAAAATACATTTAAATAACTACATTTATTGAATTATAAAGAAAAATACTCTTAATCCTCGTCCTCGTATGGTGGATAGTATGCAAGAGTTCCGGTCGTTCGAAGTCTAGTAATAGTCGTTCCATCATCGAGTTCATCAACATCGAGTTCATCAACATCGAGTTGTTCTTCAGGGTCGGTCTCGTCGTAATGTGATACATTACTTTCACAATCGGTACTTGACGGGGTACTTAGTGGGCCACGGTATTCGTTTTCTTCGAGATTTGCTTCCACTCCTTCAAGCTCCGCCTCTAGGTCCGTTTGGTCTTGAATTCTTTCAAGACTATCCAAGTAGTCCTTCAAACAAACGCAAGTTTCTACTGACTCCGGGCTTAATCTTGTCCAACGGGCCGAAAGGATCCTGCCACTAAGAGAAAAAGCGGACTCCGAGGCTACGGTATTAGCTTGGACTGTTAGTATATCACGGGCCATTAATGCCAAAACCGGAAATGCTTGTTCTTTTTCTTGCCAAAATGCTAATATGTTTAATTCTTCAAAATTATCAACTTGGTTCCAAGAGAAATTAGTATTCATGTAAATTTGTAATTCATTGAGATTACTGTCATATCGGGATTTTTTACTTGATTCATTTTGCACCTCATTTACTAAAGAGGTCATTAAGTCTTTCCGGTTTTGGCGATGACCACTACTAGAAGCACCCGACGAAAATAGTGGTTGTTGGGAGGTTTGTTGGTGTGCGCCCCCATGTCGGACTTTATAAATTTCAAATAATTCTAAAAATTTGTTATTAAATGATGTTTTTCTTCTCGTTGAAAATGTAGAATTTGTTAACGTATCTAAACCAAAAGCTTGACTTATTTGTATAATTAAAACCTCGACACCGGTAACCTTTAGCCACGGGTTTAACGCCGCGGCACAAAGAAAATATAAAGGGATTTTTCTAAAATATTTTAACAATTTTGCTTTCATTGAAGCAATTATATTCGGCCAATTGTCGTCTCTCACCTCGTACTCTCTAATTTTCATTGCTAAAATATATATTTGATTTAAAACTAGAGGGTTTGTTGGATAATAAACATCGGATAAGTAAGTGGTTGCATTTTTAAAATCACCCAAAAGATCGTATAATCCCTCAAGCACGACCCAATCTCACTCTACAATACTATTTTGTGGGCAATGAATATTATAAAATGCATGTATATAAACTCTTTGTGCACGCAAATTTTCGATCATATAATATGTCGAATTCCATCGAACGGTCAAATCATGAGCCGGTCCCAAAGCTCTAAATCCACAATCCATGCAATATTTTCTATAAGACGCATGCATTGATTTACCTTTATTAAAAATTCTCCGTAACATAAGTCTAAATTTATTTAGTGTGTCACTGCATTGTCCTAAGCCGTCTTGAACGACTAAATTAATAATGTGGTCAACGCAACGTGTATGAAATATTTCACCGTCCAACATAGGGGTTAAAGCACATTTAAATTTATCCACACATGCAGTATTATTACTAGCGTTATCAAATGAAATGCTAACGATTTTATTTGAAATATTATAAAAAACAAGTGTTTTTTTATAATTGAAAATTGACGTTCACCCGAATGTGGCGAACCAAACGTTTCAAACGCTATTATACGTTTGACCATTTGCCACGACTCCATCCAATGTGCCGTTATACATATATAAGAATGTGGCAATCCGTGTGGTGCGCTCCACACATCACAAGTTAAAGAAACGTTGTTAGACATTTGTTCAAACGTGTTTTTCATTTCATTTTTAGCATCTTTCCACATTTTTAATGCATCACGTCTAAGAGTTTGATGGCTTAATTGAGTGTAGCGAGGTTGTAGACATTTTTGGATCATTTTCGTCATATGCGGATTGTGGAAATGTCCGAACGGGAACCCCATTTGAATAACACATTTTGTTGTTCATTCCCGGGCCAACATGTTATAGTACGACCATATTTGACCTTGGTTGTCAAGTATGGGTTGACTTGAATCATCTCGTGCCTTGCATGCGTTCTCGGCGTGCCTCTTTGTTGGGTCTTCACAGATTTGAAGTTGACTCAATTAAACCCTCTTAGGTACTTAGAATATTTTTGGATTCTTTTGTGTAACTTGTACTCTCATATCAATTGTTCGGTGAAGTCGAAGATCAACCGAAACCAAGTGCGAAGACTATCTCATTGCGAAAGTGAGAAAATCGGCAGCAACTTTCTACAAGTTACACCACCACCGATATGCTTGTGCTATCGGTGGACAAGCATCACCGAATTGAAGAAATTCGGTGAGAAACTCAAGAAGACTTTCACCGATATGCTTTCAGAAATCGGTGGAAGTTCAAGAAGATTTCCGCCGATATATGTTCAGAGATCGGTGGGAATTTGAGAAGACTGCACTGAAATATTCTACACTTCGGTGAAGGATCTCTCTTCTCTAAAGAAGTGAGATTTCAAATTGGTGCAGTTTCCAATACAGGAGGTCGGTAGCCTTATTCTCTGAAGACAAAAGAAAAGATCATTTATTATGAGACAATATCCTATTGTCAGATAAAAGTGGCAGTTTGTCATCTTATCTATTCTCAGATAAGGTCTTTTTCTGGTACGACTGTCCTCCTGGTTATTTGGATAAGTTAAAAAGGAGATATCAGCTTTTCAGAAGTCAACCTCTACAATGAATGGAAGAGTGACAAGTGTTCCAAGCATTAAATGATGCATGGACTATAAATAGAGGTGAAGACTCTCCATGCAAATCACGCTTCTGAAGATTGCTAAGTGCAAGCTCCTTTTTTACTGAAACTGCATCTTGTGTCTAAGTGTCCAATTTGTTCTAAGTGTTTTTCAGTTTACTTTGTGTTAGATTGTTAAAATAGTTTAACTGTTCTTTTCCGCAACAATCTTTTGTTTTCTATGTGTAATTCTTATTGAAAGATTTTCAATATATTGAATTAAAACTTGTGAAAAATCTGAGTATTGTATTCACCCCCCCCCCCCTTCTACAATACTTGTTGAGCCATTTTGGGACCAACAAGTGGTATCAGAGCGGAAAGTTTAATTCATAAACTTGATCCACAATGGCTGCCTCATCTTCATCCCTAACTGTTGAAAACACTGGTCAAAACAATTTTGCTGAAAATGGTTCCATTTCAAAACCTCCCAAGTTTAATCCTAACAACTTTTCTCTATGGAAAAGACGTATGATGCTATTTATGGAAGGAGTGGATACTCGATATCCAACCATTCTCAAGGAGGGACCTATCATCCCGAGAGTTTGGGGTCGCTATGAAAAGCAGAGGCCTGGTAAGGAACCAGTTGATAAATCAAGTGACTCTGATGAATCTGAACCTTCCGACATAGAAAAAGCAAAGACTACCGGTCGTTACATTCTCAAAAACCCAAAGGAATATACTGATGAGGAAAAACGATTGGTGTCTCTGGATTCTCGGCTTAGAGCAATCATTGCTCTCTCACTTCCTGATGAAGTCTATCACTCTCTTGTTAATTTCGGTACCGCTAAAGAGATGTGGACTACTTTGTGTGTACTTTATGAGGGTACAGAGGAAGTAAAGAAAAGCAAAAAGATTGGCCTCATTCGAAAACATGAGCTCTTTGCCCATGAAAAGGGAGAATCTCTTCCAAGCTTTTATAACCGTTTCAACTCTCTCTTAAATGATTTAAAGTTACTAGGTAGAGTTTATGATAATGAGTAAGTTCTAGGCAAGTTTATGGATTGTCTTCCTGACTTTTGGGAAAACATTTGCACTTGCATTAAAACTACCAAGGATTTGGAATACATGCCTTTAACTATTTTGTATGGAACTCTGTTCAACTTTGAACAAACCAAGCTTCATAGGAAAACCATCTTCAAAGAGATAAAAAGCTCTTCAATAGCTCTTATCTGTGAAAGTTCCAAGAAAAGTCAAAATGTTCCTTGTATCACATATCCCTCATCAGACTCCGACACCGAAAATCAAAACAACCGCTCTCACCAAACGGAGGCATATCTGAGTGATGCCGATGATGAAGGTGATGAAATTTCGATAGACCGAATGTCCGATGAAATGGCTATGATGGCCGGTTTTAAAAATAAATCTCGAAATTTCAACAAACCCAGAAGTTTCAGAAAACCATCCTTTACAAAAATGTCTTCTTCTGATAAGGCAAATGAAGAATGTTTCAACTGTGGTAAGAAAGGACACTTTGCTGCTGAGTGCAGAAACAAGCTTGTGTCAAAAGTCAATTCTACGTCCTCTGACAAAAATCCTTCCAAATTTGAGAAATCCAAAGATAAATCATATTTCAAAAAGGATTCTCAATCCTCCTCACTCTCTCATCAGGAACGTGCTGAAAAGTACAAAGCTAAGTACAAGAAGGAAAAGGAAAGAAATAAAGGATCTCAAAGGAAAGGAAAAGGATTAATGGCTGAGGCTCATGACTGGGAAGAAGAAGAAACCTCTGACAGTGATTCTCAAAATATGTGCTTTATGGCCATATCAGAAGAGGTGAAAGAAGAAAAGGCAAAGTCTCCAATGGCATTAGTTTCAACTAAATGCTCATCATCATACTCTCAGGTACATCCCTTCAATGACATGACTGATATTGAAAAGATAAATGCTTATGAATCTTTAACTCAAGATTTTTACAATGTCAAAGAAAGCAAGAAAGAAAATCTGCTCAAGTTAAAAATCTTAAATCTCAACTTGAAGCTTTCATGTGTCAACTTGGAAAGTTTGAGATAATCAAAACTGAGCTTGAAAATCTAAAAGTCATAAATCATGAAATTGAAAAGGAAAAGAATAAACTGTTCAAGAAGTTAAAGAAAGAACAGGAAATTGTCAGAAAATGGACAAATTCTTCAAGGAATCTTGAACAGATCTTTCAAGACCAAATCGGTGGTAATAACAAGTTTGGGTTAGGATATGAAAAATCCATGCTTGAAAAATATTCCCATACACTTGTTCCCATCACCGATACATGGGATGATGACTCTGAGTCAAACTCTTGTGATTCCATTTCTTTAAATTTTGCTGATCTTAGTGAAGCCTTAAAATATGGAATGTTTTTAAAAGCTAAAGAATCTTCATCTGATCAAACCCATAAAGTGCAAAATTTGAAGGATATTGTTAAACCCATTCATGATGTGTTCAAAGACTTAACCATTGATAACAACTCTTCAAATCTTTCAAAATCTCAAGCTTTCAAAGAAAAACACACCATGGAAAAATCCTTCACCGATTTTGTCCAAAAGGGTAAGACCGAAGTTTTCTCAAGAAAGACTCCTGACCATGCTTCAACCTCAAGAACCGAACTCTTTAGAGGTCCTCGCAATCCCCTTTTCGGTCCAAAGATTAAAATTGATATAATTAGAAAGAAAAAAGGAAAGGAACAAAAACCCAAAAGAACTTTCATCTACCGAAAATGTTATAATTGTGGTGATACCTTTCATCTTGCTAAGGACTGCCCAAGGGAAAGAATCGACAGATCCAAACCCAAGGTCTCTCACATCTCTAACCCAAAAGGACCCATTACCAAATGGGTACCTAAGAACTGATTTGATGTTGTTTGCAGGTTTTTGAGCACCAACAAGTTTGGTATTTAGATAGTGGGTGCTCACGTCACATGACTGGAAACAAACATCTTCTTGTAAACTATGTGTCAGAGAAGGGTCCTTCTGTAACTTTTGGGGACAACTCCAGAGGTCATACTAAAGGATATGGAACTCTCACGAATGGAACCCTCACCTTCAATAAAGTGGCATTTGTTGAAGGTCTCATGCATAACCTCCTTAGTATTAGCCAACTATGTGATCTTGGATACAAAGTCATCTTTGAACTGCGTATCTGTACTGTTGTTGACAAGAATATGAAGGTTGTCCTCTCTGGAAGAAGGCTAGATAATGTGTATATCATTGATATGAGTCAAAACAACTCTTCAAATGTCTGCTTCGTGTCTGACGATACAGTCAAAAGAAACTGGCTGTGGCATAAACGTTTGTCTCATCTTAACTTCAAAACCCTTCATAAGTTATCAAACAAAGAGCTGGTGACTGGCATGCCTAAGTTGAACTTCGTCAAAGAAAAGTTGTGTGATGCATGTGAAAAAGGGAAGCTCACCAAATCTTCTTTCAAAACCAAGCAATGCTCTTCCATCAATCTTCCACTTCAGATGCTGCATATGGATCTATGTGGACCAGTCAGCACTCCCAGTCTAGGAGGAAGAAGGTACATTCTTGTTATTGTTGATGAATTCTCCAGATATACTTGGGTGTCTTTTCTCAGGTACAAAAGTGATGCAACTGAAGAAATCATCAACTTTGTCAAAAAGAATGAAATTCTGAATGGTCAGCTTGTCAGATCTGTAAGAAGTGACAATGGCACCGAATTCAGAAACAGTGGTTTAGAAGACTTCTTCAATGAGAAAGGAATCTCTCAAAACTTCTCTGCTGTCAGAACTCCACAACAAAATGGTGTTGTGGAAAGAAGAAACAGAACTCTTTGTGAAGCAGCAAGGTCTATGTTGTGTGAAGCAAATTTGCCAACCTATTTTTGGGCCGAAGCTGTCAACACTGCCTGTTTCACTCAAAACAGGTCGATAATAACAAAAAGACATGAGAAAACCCCGTATGAAGTCCTTCATGGAAGAAAGCCAAACATTGGTTTCCTTCATGTCTTTGGCTGTGTGTGCTTTATCCTAAATGACAGGGAAAATCTTGGGAAATTTGATCCCAAGGCAGATGAAGGAATCTTTGTGGGATATTCCTTGACATCCAAAGCTTACCGAGTTTACAATCTTCGGAGAGAATGCATTGATGAATCCATCCATGTAAAGTGCGATGATTCAAGATCATCTTCTATGACAAATGATGATGAAGAACTACATAGATGGATATCATCATGCATTGGGGAATCTCCCATTTCAACCTCCACCGATCCACCCTGTATTCCAAATATTCCCTCTGTTCCAAACAATCAAGCTGGGTCATCGTCTTTAACACCTGAAACCCCCTCTGCCGAAATTGCCTCCACCGAACCCTATCCATCATCCACCGAAATTAACCCCATTACCGAATCTCTTCCTGCCGATAATCCCTCTGACAACCCACCTTCATCACATCCTGCCAACAATCCAGCCTCAAACTTTCCTTCCACTTCAACTATTCCTCCACCGATGCCCCCTGCTCTTAAATGGACCAAAGATCATCCCATTGATCAAATCATCGGTGATCAGCTAGCTGGTGTTCAAACAAGGAGAGGCACCAGTAACATCTGTCTCTATGTGAATTTCCTATCTCTTGTTGAACCTAAAAAGATTGAAGAAGCCCTAAGTGACCCATGTTGGGTTTCGGCCATGCAAGAAGAACTCTCCCAATTTCAAAGAAACAAAGTCTGGAGACTTGTGCCTAGACCTTCAAGAAAAACAATCATCGGCACAAAATGGGTCTTCAGAAACAAAATGGATGAAGATGGCACTGTCATCAGAAACAAAGCCAGACTCGTAGCTCAAGGCTACCGACAGGAAGAGGGCATTGATTATGATGAAACATTTGCTCATGTTGCCAGACTTGAAGCTATCAGGATCTTTCTTGCTCATGCTGCTCACAAGAACTTCAGGGTATTTCAAATGGATGTGAAAAGTGCTTTTCTGAATGGAGAACTAGCTGAGGAAGTCTATGTGAAGCAACCTCCAGGCTTTGAAGATTCCACACATCCAGATTATGTGTACCGACTTGACAAAGCTCTGTATGGGCTCAAGCAGGCTCCTCGGGCCTGGTATGACACTCTTGCCATCTTTCTACTCAAGCATGGCTATACTAGAGGTACAATTGACAACACTCTCTTCCACAAGCAAACATCAGGTAATCTCATTCTTGTTCAAATTTATGTGGATGATATTATTTTCGGTGCCACCGATGAGTCTCTGTGTGATGACTTTGCCTCTCTCATGAAAAGTGAATATGAGATAAGCATGATGGGGGAACTAACTTTTTTCTTAGGTCTTCAAGTGAAGCAAATTTCAGAAGGAATTTTCATAAACCAAAGCAAGTACATTAAAGATCTTCTGGAGAAATTTGGCTTTGAAAACTCCTCCCCCATGAAAACTCCCATGGCACCACCTTTGAAACTTGATACCGATTTAAATGGTGAATCTGTGGATGTTACTCATTATAGAGGCATGATTGGTTCTTTGCTTTATTTAACTGCTAGCAGACCAGATATCATGTTTGCTACTTGTCTGTGTGCCCGTTATCAAGCAAATCCAAAGAAATCTCATTTGGATGCTGTGAAACGGATTTTCAGGTATCTAAACGGTACCATGCATCTGGGTCTTTGGTATCCCAAAGACTCAGGTTTTGAACTCATGGGATATTCAGATTCTGACTTTGCAGGTTCTAAAAATGATAGAAAAAGCACAACAGGCAGTTGTCAATTCCTTGGTGGAAAACTGGTAAGCTGGTCCAGCAAAAAGCAAAATTCAGTCTCAACATCCACTGCCGAGGCTGAATATGTTGCTGCTGGAAGTTGCTGCGCACAGATTCTATGGATGAAAAACCAGTTGAGAGACTACAATCAGTTCTACTCCAAGATACCATCCTATGTGATAACTCAAGTGCAATTGCAATTGCAAACAATCCTGTTTTTCACTCACGGTCCAAACACATCGATATTCGATATCATTTCATCAGGGACCATATCTCCAAAGGTGACATTGAGCTGCATTTTATTCCAACTGATCTTCAGCTTGCAGATTTGTTTACTAAACCTCTGGATGAGGCCAGATTCACCTTCCTCATCGGTGAACTTGGCATGTTGTACTTAGAATAGGTTAAAAAAAAACCTTTCGGTCTGATAAACTTCGGTGATAACAAGATCTCTTTTCGGCATGAGCATCTTCAGTGATCTTTTCGATGATCAGATAATTCTCGGTGGAACCAAGATCCACTTTCGGCATAAAAAACCCCAAGTGATCTTTTCGGTGACTCATCTATCGGTGGATATCCTCGGTGCACATATATGTCCTCTTCGGTGTCTCAACGCTTCGGTGGATCTCTTCGGTAAGCAAATCCTCACCGATTCCACCTCGGGATATCTTTCCCCACCGATTCCCACCGATACTCTCTTCATATTCCTCACTGATGTCCACCGAATTTCAATCCTATCTACACGTCACCCCTATACCCCTAGCCTGTCAGACCCTTCACCTCCCCGTTTCGTGAAACGGATTCCTGACCACAATTCCCAAAGTGATCATGATTACCCCTTTTATTTTATTCTATTTTAATTGTTTAAACCGTTCCCCCCATGTTTCGAAAACCCTATATATACTCACCCCTCCTCTTTTTTCTTTCTTTACGCTTCCCTTATAACCTGCAACTACACCCTCTTCGTGCTCTCTCGTTCATCAATGGCGTCCTCCAAGAACAACCCTCCTACGTGTTTTGCCGATCTAAAATTCAAACCATGCAATCACGTTGCAAGATTTGAATCCGACCCTTCTCATCCGGAGTTTAACCACGTAATCAAGTTCCTCACTCGATCTCCCCTTCTTCATGCCTTCACTTGCAATCTCAAGATGAGCAAAATGCTCGTTGGGAAATTCTGGCTCACCTGTGTGTATGACCCCTCCAATGATGCGATTCATGCATCCATACTTTCTGAAGACGAGGATGATCACGACCTCACTTTTGGGGTCGATGATGTTCGCGCTGCCCTGAAAATCGATGCTTTCGATTCCTATGACGATTGGCATTCCGATACCGTTCTCGGAGATGTTCTTAGTGCCATAGGCTACGTGGTCGACGACAACTCCAAAAGCTCCAAAGGTCCTGGAACTCTTCTTCGGAGTCACATGGGTGGTATATGGAATTTTTTCTTTGCTCATGTGATCCACTGCCTCTCCCGAAAGACGAGCGGCCATGATCAATCCCCCTCATACATCACCAAACTTGCCCATGCCCTAATCTTTCAACGCAAGGTTGATTTCGCCCAGTATTTCTTCACCGAATTAGTGGAAGTAATCTCCCATCCAAAGAAGTGCCACGTTGCCTATCCCCGATTCATCTCTATGATCATCCATTACAAACTTGGAAAGTCCCTGGACGAAGATCGCAAGTCCCGCACTCCCCGATTCTCTTATGACTGGGCTCCACCGATCGTCGGCAGCAAAACTCTCAACGTCGGTGCTCTAGACACCGATCGTCCTTTACGCCGAGGTATGATCACTTTAGCCATCTCTCCAGAGCTTCAATGGGGTGATTCTGAAATTCCAGGGTTTCACCACCCCGATATCCCCGAAGTCCTTGCTGCTGCTGTGACCTCTTCTCCACGTTCTAGAGTAAAGTCGGTCGGCGCGAAGAAGAAATCGGCCGCCGACACCTCCGCCGCTGCTTCCAGGACCATGACACCGATTAACCCATCGGTGACTCCCCCGGTCCAAAAACCTTCTAAGCGGAGGCACTCTTCGTCCCCCCCCCCGAAAAGTCGTTTAAAACGATCTCGGGGCCCTGTCCGTGAGTCATCCCCTTCCGCATCTTTTCTGTTCACCACCGATCACTTGGTTATCCCTAAGGCATCCCTCAATATACCTCTTCCCACTCATTCTCTGAGTGAACATGCTGCTTCTCTCATCGAATCTCTAGACTCTCCCTCCGAAAGTCTGGACCTTGCACTGCACGCCCTTTCACCCGGTCATTTCTTGATCGATGATGATGCACAACCCGATCAGGGTTCCCCCCCATTAGATCCCCGCCATGACTTCTTTGCAGGTCTCTTTGACGACCCTGGTTCTCCCCGAACCTTCCCGTCTGACGGAGCGATCCTCATTGAGTCCGCTTCCCCCTCACCGATGAAGTCTCCTGTGAACCAGACTTCTCCCCGAAGTTCCCCCCGGGTTCACTCTCCCCGAAGATCGCCTACGCCACACCGATCACCCTCCCCGGTTCAGGAATCTCCCCGACGATCTCCCACTCCGCCACCGAGACCGCTATTCCCCGATGAAATGTTATATCCCAGCAACATTCCCATCTCGGCGGAGGATCCCCTACGCATCCGCTACATCGTTCCTGGGGATTTCAGGGGTCAAACAACTGTTCAAGAACCCTCTCTCATTGAAGACTTACAGGAAAGTGCTCGACAGTGTCGGTTTGTCGGCACCCAATTTGAATCCTTCAAACAGGCCACTCTTACAATGATCGCCATGACGAGCTCCCGAATGTCCACCATCGAGTCTCGGCTGCCACAGATTATTTCAGATGCTATTACCGATGCTATCAGGCCTCTTACCACCAACATCTCCACTTTGGTTCCCAAGGTGGACTCCTTGTCCCGATCTCATGGGGACCTTGCCTTCTCCTTCGGTGCTTTCAAGGCGGCCTCCACTGTCAAGGATTCTGAACTTCAGAGGTTGCTTCAAGAAGCTAAGTCTCATCAAGACTTCGGCCAGGCCACTGCCAACTCTCTTCGTGATATCAATACCAAACTTCAGGAATTCGGTCACCTGGAGATGGATCTCGGTGACTTCACCATGGTCTCTGATGAGGTACCGACTCGTCTTTCCTTTCTTCATGAAAAATTCGACTACATTTTCCGACAGATGGGTTTGAAGATTCTGGCTGGTGCTGAGGGGGAGAAAAAGACAACCCATCCCAAGTTGCCATCCCTTAAACAACCGGTCATCCCCAAGCCTCCATCTTCCCGTGATGACATCCCTGTAACCACCGAAATCCATGCTGAAACCGCCGACATTGAGGGGGAGCAACTCTCTAAAGAAAAAGAGTTGAAAGACAAAGCAACTACTGAGGGGGAGAAATCTTCTATAGCCGAAACTGACAAGGGAAAGAAAAGTCTTACTGCCGAACAATTGGCCGAACAAGAAAGACTAGAGAAAGAAAAGATGAAGTATGGGATTCGTCTCACCGATGCAGACAAACTCAAGCTTAAACCTCCATCGCATCCGCAGGAACCCAATCTTGGTCTGACTCCTCAAGAAATTGAGGAAGCCAGATTAGCCCAAAAAGCCCTTGATGATACCAAGGCGCTCTCTCTAAAGGTTGCAGAGGAAGAAGCCAAGAAAGCCATGTCCACCGATGCCGTGTCGGCACAGCAATCGGTGCTGAGTGAATTTGAACAAGAGAGAAATGAAGAAGTTAGATGGTACAAGATGAAGATGCACCACCGATCAGACAGAACCCCGATCTCAGGTGTCAAGATCGCAACCTCCAGATCCAATCCAAAAGACATCAGGCTTATCATTGATCGGGAAGATGGCTCCTTAAAAAGTGTGAGAGACTACCAACTCAGAACCTTCGGTCTCCCCGAATGGTACGAAATCTCTCGACACTTGGCCAAAAATCCAAACCCAAAGAAGTCCATCTTTGTCAAATATATTGATGATCTAATGGCAAAGATGAAGGAGATCAAAAAGAAGTATAGCATCGTACTTACCACCGATGAAAGATCGAAACTGCAATCCTTGAAGGAAGAAGTGCGTCTTCCTAAAGTTCAGAACCCCCCCCCCCCGACACTGTCTTCAAGGATATGGCAAAGGAAGGAAAGATACCGAATGTAAGTAACTTAAGTCTTTCCCTTCCCACGTCGGCATCATATCCCACAACAACTCTGGGCCTTTCACCGATTCCTGGACTATACTTCAACGATGGTTTTGGCAAACGAGCCTTCTTCAGATTCTCTCAAATTCCTGTTGCTGACACGTTGTTTCTTGAAGGCCTCCACAACTTGTTCCCTCACATCCTCGAAGCTCAACCCTACTACCGAATCTTAATGGACGAGATCAAACGCCGACAATCGTCAAAGGAGTAGGTCGTTTCTTTTTACCTTTCGGTAGTTATGATAATCTTTTGCTTACCGATGTATGAGAATGACTTGTGCAATTCAAAGTGCTTCTCTTGTTTATATTTTGTACACACCTTTTATTTCCCTGCTTTATATATACTGTATAGATATACTCAAACAAACATAGATCAAAAAAAAAAGAAAAAAAAGAAAGGTCTATGTGAAAAAGAACCCAAAAGAGTAAAAAGGGTCAAAATGCACTTATTTTCATTTGCTTTTTAATATTCTAAGGATAGAGATCAAATTCAAATAGGGGGAGATTGTTGGGTCTTCACAGATTTGAAATTGACTCAATTAAACCCTCTTAGGTACTTAGAATATTTTTGGATTCTTTTGTGTAACTTGTACTCTCATATCAATTGTTCGGTGAAGTCGAAGATCAACCGAAACCAAGTGCGAAGACTATCTCATTGCGGAAGTGAGAAAATCGGCAGCAACTTTCTACAAGTTACACCACCACCGATATGCTTGTGCTATCGGTGGACAAGCATCACCGAATTGAAGAAATTCGGTGAGAAGCTCAAGAAGACTTTCACCGATATGCTTTCAGAAATCGGTGGAAGTTCAAGAAGATTTCCACCGATATATGTTCAGAGATCGGTGGGAATTTGAGAAGACTGCACTGAAATATTCTACACTTCGGTGAAGGATCTCTCTTCTCTAAAGAAGTGAGATTTCAAATTGGTGCAGTTTCCAATACAGGAGGTCGGTAGCCTTATTCTCTGAAGACAAAAGAAAAGATCATTTATTATGAGACAATACCCTATTGTCAGATAAAAGTGGCAGTTTGTCATCTTATCTATTCTCAGATAAGGTCTTTTTCTGGTACGACTGTCCTCCTGGTTATTTGGATAAGTTAAAAAGGAGATATCAGCTTTTCAGAAGTCAACCTCTACAATGAATGGAAGAGTGACAAGTGTTCCAAGCATTAAATGATGCATGGACTATAAATAGAGGTGAAGACTCTCCATGCAAATCACGCTTCTGAAGATTACTAAGTGCAAGCTCCTTTCTTACTGAAACCGCATCTTGTGTCTAAGTGTCCAATTTGTTCTAAGTATTTTTCAGTTTACTTTGTGTTAGATTGTTAGAATAGTTTAACTGTTCTTTTCCGCAACAATCTTTTGTTTTCTATGTGTAATTATTATTGAAAGATTTTCAATATATTGAATTAAAACTTGTGAAAAATATGAGTATTGTATTCAACCCCCCCCCCTTCTACAATACTTGTTGAGCCATTTTGGGACCAACACTCTTTAAGGTCGAGTTTCCTGAGGTCGCAAAGAGAGCTCCACACCTTTTGCATTGTGCATTTTTTCTCCCGTCGTTGAGAACCACCATATTGAAAGCATTCCAAACTTCGGATTTTCTTCCGTGTTCGACAATAACTTCTCTAATTTGATCGTTTGATGCACAACCGCTGGCCATTTTGATTGAAGGATGGAAAAATTGAAAGAACGAGAAGTTGCGAGAAATGAACACGAGAAAGCGAGAAATCGAGAATTGTAAGCGAGAATTGTGTTTTTTGCGTTTTTGTAACTTGGTATCAAACCTCATACACCCACTACCTATTTATAGTGTTTTGGAGGAAAAAAAACACAAAAACCGGCTAGAAAACGGTCATATAACGGCTAGTTTTTTTAATGGAGCGGGCTGGGCCTAAATCGGGCTTTGGACCGGGCCCGGGCCGGGCCGAGAAAATTCGCGAAATCGGGGCCTGGTAGGACCTGACGGGCTGGGATCGGGCTTGAAGCGGGCCGGGTCGGGACCGGGCTTTGGGCGGGCTGGGCTTCGGGCCCCTATCGGGCTTTTTCGGGACCGGGCCCATTTGGCCATCTCTAATCAGAGCCCGGGTCTGGCCTGGGCCGCCAGGTAACCGAGGCCCGGCCCGCCAAACGTAATCGGGCCTGTTATTTGGCTGATTCGTCAGCACGGCCCGACCCGCCTCCAACCTCATAAAAAAACTGAGATATTTGCTCTCCACAGGATTCGATCCCTTCACCTTTGGTTGTTTCACCTCCTTTTATTTATTTATTCTTTCTTCAGTGCCTTTAATTCAAATTCCCAACCGTTAAAACCTCATTAAAAAAACACAGGATACTTGCTCTCCACAGGTTGCATGCGCACCCTACCAAAGCATCACCATTGGTTATTTCACCTCCTTTTACTTATTTATTCTTTCTTCACTGCCTTTAATTCAAATTTCCAACCGTTTGGTAACGGTCATATGACCGTTTTCACCATTTGGTAGCCGTTTTTTTCAAAAATTTAAGCACTTCTCACACTATAAATAACATAGTTGGTGTATGGTGCTACATACTAACTTATAAAACGCAAAAAAACGCAATTATCGCTCAAAATTCTCGATTTCTCGCTACCTCGTGATCGTTTTTCGCAACTTCTCAATCTCTCAATTCTTCTATCTTTCACTCAAAATGTTCTTTATAATTAAATGTATATTTTTAAAATGTATTTTTTAATCGAAATTATAATAAAACGTATTTTAAGTATATTTAAGCGACCCAAATACCCAATTAATTAGATAATTATAATAACATTTAAAAATTAAAAAAAAAAATTTGTGAAGGCCCGGTTAAGGCCTGGTTTAGGGTCCGGCCCTATAAAAAGCCTAAGTGGGCTCGGATATTTGTGCTCCCAGCCTGGCCCCGCCCGGGCTTTGGAATAGTGTTTCGGCCCGGTCCTTCCCGAGGCCCGGTCTGGCCCGACCTGACCCGATTTTTTGGTCACCTCTATTGTTGTCTATCTATATCTATACTATATTAGAGCATCTCCAACAGCTATGCTAAAATAGAAAAAAGTGAGATGTTAGCAACTTTTTTGCTCCAACAGCTATGCTATACCATATGCTAAAATAGATAAAAGAAGAGAGAGGAGGTTAAAATCTCCAAATTTGGAGAAATCTCTAAAACTCTATATTTAAGAGAGAAATAATATTTTACTCTTTCTCACCAATAGGAAGCATTAAAGTTGTGTGTTTAGGAGAGAGAAATAATATATTATTAAATGTATTGAATATTTTAATAATATATTCAATGATAGAATTGCTAAAATAGAGTAACTTGTAACACCTCAAAAATTCCATTGTCTTTGTAATCTTAATTTTGAAAGATTAAAGTTTGAAGTTAAGGGATCAAATGTGTAATTAGTCATAATTGGAGTTAAATTCTGATATGTGATAGTTGAGGGTTAAATTTGAAATATGGGAATATGATATTTAAAAGAAAGAAGTCGGCCATATTTGAGATTTATCTCAAAAACATTGGTTTGGAGTCGGTTCTGGAAGCAGAAAGAAAATTTGTATTGAGATTGAATCGACCAAGAAATGGAACGTAGACGAGCTTTTAGAGTAAAAATTTATGTACAGATCGAAGTCCCGGCTTCAAGTCCCGGTTTGGGATCCGGATCCATTAGGATCCGAAATAGAGTGAGATCTGGTTTCATTAAGATCCGGAATTGAGTAGGATCCAGTTCCTAATGAAATTGATTACTGAAACCGAAAGTCTTAATTACCAAATTAATACTGTAACCGAAATGAATTCAATACAGTTTCAGTTTCAAAAAAAATACAAACTGGGTCAAAAAGAATTTTAGCAAAACCGAGTTGCATTCGTGTCCGCAGGTCGCGCTCACACACAAGTTCGACGATTTTAGCTTACGAAATCGTCAATCGGCACCCCCTGCGCGCGAGTAGGAGTTAGAGTAAAACCTATCAAGGAGCTTGTCAACTCCTCACACTTCTTTGGTTATAAACCATTGAAAGTTTACTCTCTATTCCTATGTGGGACACATTCCCACACCCATTTGGTTTTTTGTTAATTTCATCCAATTACTCAACTTTGAGTATCGATATCTCATTCACGCATACTCCGTTTTGGACGCATTATATATCGTTTCGAAGCTCTCATATAGGAGAACACAAACCCACTAAGAGTTAATTATATATAACACACACACACATATATATATATATATATATATATATATATTTAAATGTGTCCAAAGTTTAGTAAAAACCATATTTTTACTAAAGTTTTCCAACACTTCTTAAGTCATTTAGTTGTTGAATTCTTGTTTTTTCTTTGTTTGAAAACAATATTTTGTTCATCAATCGTTCATGTTCGTAATTGAAGTATTAGGTTTAATTTTCCTTCATCTCTCTTATGTTTGTTTACTTTCTCTACTCTTTTGCATCTCTATTTCTTCCCTTCTACCCTACTTTATGCACTTTAACTATTTTTCTGCACTTAGTTTCAAGTTAGTCAATTTTTTGCACTTTAATTTTATGCATAAAAATAGGTTAGGTTAATTAAATTTCATCAATTCACTAGTTTTAGGCATTTAGAATAATTTTTGCACATGTTTATTTAATAGTTTAATGTTCATCTCTCAATTGTTAGTGTTAATTGTTGTTAGATTGAGTCTAATGTAGTTTCTTTGTTAGTCTAGGTTTAATTTTGGTTTTAATTTCGCTAGAGTCTAATTAAGTAACTTGTGATTGGTCTCGTTTAATTAGTTCGTTTAATTGGGTAATCATCGCTTAGGATTGAAGTTTTGGTATTGATCAATTGTTCTTAAAATGGATATTGAGTTTTAATCCATTTCGATTGTAACAAAAGTTGAATTGATTTAATTGGGTTTTAATAAATCATCTAGTCAATTCGATTGGTTGTTGATAAAAAACGAAAGTTTGATCTTCACTTGGGTTGAATTGATCAATGACAGCGGTCCTAACATGTAAGTAGTTAGGGACGTTGATTGGGAAATACATTCGTTTTAAATATTAATGTTTCTTCCCAATGTATACGTACTGCGAAAGTAAATACGTATCTTGATTAGAAAAGCTTCCCCGCCTCGAGAGAGGGTTGAAGTAGTTTTGAAAAATGAATTTCCACCATTACCAAAATCCAAGGTTGATATTACCCAATGTTCTTATTTTAGTCGTCTTTTCTCTTATTTAATCTTAGTCCTGATTGCTTATTATTGTGTCTCTTTCCCTTAATCTCTTTTGTTTTAAGTTCAATTAGATAAAAATCAAACCAATTTATTTGATTCGCATAACTAGCCATGATCATTAAGTAGTCAATGTTTAGACCGTCACCTCCCCGTGATCGACCCGTATGCTACATAACCCGTACGCTTGCGGTATAAATTTAAAACACATCAAGTTTTTTGCGCCGTTGCCGGGGAGGCGACTAGCCTAGCATTAACTTACTTTTGATCTACTAGTCTATGTCTTTACCCCATTTCTTTTTATGTTTTCATTTCGTCATCTCATCTTTTATTTTGTTTAACCGTGTGCTTGAAGTTTTTGTTTGTGTAGTTTGGCCAACTTGCAGACACGATGAAAAGTCACGATTGACGAAAAAGGCGGTGAGTGACGGGCCATTGAGATGTTGGTTTGGTAAGATCGAGATATTATTACCTTTAGAAATAATGAGTGATTTTATCTCTATCTCATTAATCCCTTCTCGTGTGCTATTTTTATTATTATCCCGGTTCGGTATTTTTAATGTCAAGTCGGACATCACCGATCCGTCTTTCTCCATCCTTGTTTAATTCTCGACTATGGGTAACGTAACATGTTATACAACGAATACACATCGATCATAAGGTGTCTTTTGTGTTTACGCAACCCATACAATCGGTGAGCAAATAAGTCAATCCTTTGACTTTCACCGATTTGTACACTCTTTACTCCCTAATAGTATAATTCTTCGCCAAGCTCGCGACGATAAACAAGTCACTATTTCCCTCCCCTTTTATTTAATTCTTCATCAAACTCGCGATGTCAAACGAGACTCCGTTTTTTCCCTCTTTGTTCTACAATAATTTTTCGGGTTTTCGGGTTTCAAATGTTTGAAAATCGACGTCAAAAGTGTTTTATACCATTCATAAAATATGTGTATACGTGTGTATATATATATATAGATATAGAAAGGCGGGTTCAAACGAGGAGCGTAACAATTTAACAAAACGCGAGGAGCACCGCCCATGTACTGAATCACATGTGATTCACGTACAAAATCACATGTGATTCACACCTGATCGGGGGGGGGGGGGGGGGGGGGGTGTAACATCCCCAGCCCACCGTACACGATATTGTCCGCTTTGCGCATACCCTCTGCATAACAGCATACCGATACCGCTCACGGTTTTGTTTCTGCCCGCACAAGCATACGCGGGACGCACCCAGACCGCACCCAGTGACAGGCAAAATGCCTCATGCAAGGAAGGTATCCATCCACCCTTATAAGGAGGACTTCGTTCCCCCTCCTAGCCGACATGGGATCTCACAATCCACCCACCTATGTGGGATCAGCATCCTCGCTGACACATCGACCCGGTGACCGACTCTGATACCATTTTCGTTTTTCTCCAACTTGGGTTGTTGATCCAAACCCTCAGTGATTTGATAATGACCCTCTCTTTTATACTTAGTGAAAATTGTAAGTAAACAATATGTATCAGAGTTTCACTATCGCTGATAAGTACTAAGATCTTCCAGTACCGCTAATAGGAACTCTCGCTCTTTAGATTAAACATTCAGCGAAACTGTTCACCATTAATGCTCTGAGTCTGTTCAGTCATTATGATGATCGCTGATAAGTTAGTTGTTTACTTATGATCCCTGAAGACAAGTTTCACGTCATCAAAGGTTCTACGCTGAAGTCGAAGATCAAGCTCAAGAACCAGCGACAAGTCTCCTAATGAACTGATGCGGATCAGCGAAGACTCAGATTTGTCCACTCAACGTGAAGTATCAAGTACAAGACTTCAGCTATCGCTGAACTTTATCATTCGCTGAATAGATAATGATAATACTCTGAATCAACGAAAGCTGATCATGAAGTCCTCCGTACAAAGTACTTTTGTCTTACCCACCCTTGCACGACTCCGTACGAAATGTCAGAAAAGAACCTCCGACTATCTGAAATCGTACAACCACTCTGATACTACACTGTTCATCCATGCGGCTACTAAGGTTGTCAACAAAGGTCAATGACATGCAACCAACCAGCTGATGACACGTGTAAAGTGTATACTGACTTGCATTAAATGCATGCAGTATATAAAGAGATGAACTAACTTCATTTGAAGTAACTTGCTAACTCTGGACAAGTTCAATCTCTTATCTCAAGATAGGTTATTATTAGTAATTTCCTTATCTCTCTTAGTGCAAGAAACCTTAGTGTTCCAACTTGTTTAGATTTAGGTTTATCCTTAATCTTGTTTCCGCAACAAGCTGTAAATTGTTAATGATTTATCAATAAACAATTTAGAAAAGTAAAATCTGTGTGTTTGTATTCACCCCCCCCCTTCTACAAACTTGTATAGGCCTTCGGGACCAACAAGTGGTATCAGAGCGGATTTGTTTAATCTCATAAACAAGATCTAATCTAAGATATTTCTCTTCCTTGCTATTATCTGAAAATGGCCACCAACACAAACACAAATTATATAGACAATGGTTCTCTTGCTAAACCCCCTAGATTTTCCAAAGATAACTTCAACTTATGGAAAAATAGGATGACACTCTTCTTAGAAGGTGTAGACCCTACTATGCCTTACTATCTAGAGAATGGTCCATTCATCCCTGTAAGAATAGATGCTGCAGTTCCAGCCGCTGAGAATAGACCTGCTATTCCAGAAAGGCTGGTCCCTAAGGAAATCTTTCAGTGGACTGACGAAGATAAGAAGAAAGTGGCTATAGATACAAAAGCCAGATCCATACTATCCATGGCTCTTCCTGACGAAGTCTACCATTCCGTCATGAATCTGAAAACATCAAAAGCCATGTGGGACACAATATGTGTTCAGTATGAAGGAACGTCTGAAGTCCAGGACTCAAGAAAGATCAACCTGGTAAGACAATACGAAAGCTTCATTTCTGGTAAGAATGAATCTCTCTCTGAAGTTCACCAACGTTTTAATTGTTTAATTATAGATCTAAAAACTGTTGGTAAGGAATATTCTAACTTTGAAGTACTGACAAAGTTTCTAGAATGTTTACCTGAAAGCTGGGACAATTATTCTATGTGTCTCAAGCTGTCAAATGATCTAAAATCAATGACCCTTTCAACCTTATATGGCACGTTGCTGAATCATGAGCAATCGAGCCATCTTAAGAAGAATCTTGTAAAAGATTCCAAAAGCACCCCTGTTGCTTTAATCTAAGAGGAACCTTCTACTCAGCGACCCTCGGTCACTATCACTGAGTTAGAAAGTAACTCTGAAAGGTCATCAGATTCTGATTCTTCAGATGATGATGAATCCTTGGCTCTCCTAACTAAAAAGTTCAGGAGATTCGCCAAGAAGAAAATGTTTAGAAAGAACAAAACTCTTTCCATAGATGACAAGCCTAAATCATCAGCTTTTGTTGATAAGGCTACTGCTACTTGTTTTAACTGCGAAAAGACAGGACATTTCGCTAACGAGTGCAGGTCTAAGAAAGTTTCTAGACCCTCAGCTTTTACAAAGAAATCCTTTGTTCCAAGGAATAAAGATGACAAATATTCAAAGCTGAAAGAAAAATATGCTAAGCTGAAAAGCTTTAAGAAGAAGAATAAAGGCCTGATGGCTGACTATGATTGGGCTGCTTCTGATGAAGAAGCATCATCATCTGACTCTGAAGATGATGAAGCAAATCTATGTCTCATGGCCAAGATTGAAGAAGAGGAAGAAAGTTCAGACATTCCCTCCACTTCAACCTCTGCTATTCAGGTATCACCTTCCTTCTTTACCAATATTGCAAATATTGATGAAGCTGATAGTCTCCGTAAGATCGATCTCTTGACTAGAAGTTTATACGAAGCCATGAACGGCAAAACTGTGGTTGAAAACCAAAACCTTGATCTCGCTGAAAAGCTTAAAAACTGCCACCTTCAAATAGAAAAGCTTTCTAAAACTGAAGAAGACTTTAAAGATCAAGTATATTTAAATCAGCTAGTCAAAATCGAACGAGCAGAAGCTATTGCTGCATTAAAAGCTGAAAAAGCTACTGTTGAAGGATGGTGTAATTCTTCAACAAAGATCACTGAGATAATAAAGTCTCAGATTCCCCTAAGTGATAAACGTGGTCTGGGTTACAAATATGATACTCCAAAACCAACCACTGAGCGTTCAATGCTTAAATTTGGAACGTTCGTATCCTCAGTCGCTGATACTTCATCTTCTCAGTGCTCATCGTCCATTACACCAATCCCTGAGGAAACTCCTACCTCCTCAAAAGGCAAGGAGAAAACGGTTTATTCAAAACCTACCTCTGTCTCTAAAGACAAAGTTAAAGGAATTGTTATTTACCAAAATCCTCAGAAGGGTACCTTAGTACCAAAGCTGAATGCTTTTAAAGCTTCAGTGACTCATCCCTCTGGATCAAGGAAGCAAATCTCTGGATCTATTCAGCGATCTACTCCTAGACTCAGAGTGGATGTCCTTGGTAAGAAATCTGAAGAACTGAATGTTCGTCCCATTTCTAAAGCCAATAGTTTACTTGGTGCTGGCATTTCTAATTCGAAATCAAAAGCTCAGCATTCAAATGGTCCTAGAACTACGTTTAGTTATAGGAAATGTTATCACTGTGGACTTACCGATCATATTGCTAGTAAGTGCCCCACAGCCACCAAAGCTGAAAAGATAGCTAAGGTGAAGATTGCCCCCAAGGCAAAGAAGACCAACCCTGGTGCAAATCAGGTCAAGGTGAATCCTACCACTGAGGTTAAGAAATTAACCAAAGTGAAGAAAGACAAAGCTGAATCTTCAAATGCTGCGAAGACTGCTGAATCTTCCATCCCAACTACTTCCACTGACAAACGTGTATACATGGTTAAGTGGGTACCCAAGAAAAACTAATCTTCCTTTGTATTGCAGGTTAAGAATGGTATCTGGTATCTCGATAGCGGATGCTCTAGACACATGACTGGAAAGAAAAGCCTGCTCGCTGAATACAAGGAAGAGAAGGGTCCCTCTGTGACTTTCGGTGGAAATGGAAAAGGACATACACGAGGGTATGGTGTACTTTCAAATGGTACAACCTCCTTCAGAAGAGTCGCATATGTTGAAGGGCTGAAGCATAATCTTCTAAGCATCAGTCAGCTTTGCGACATGGATAACAAAGTAATCTTTACTAAGGAATCCTGCTTTGTCGCTGACAAAAAGGAGAAGATAGCTCTCAGCGGTTATCGTTTGGAAAATGTTTATGTAATAAACATGGACTCAACAACCACTGAGAACTCCTGTTTCTTCTCAAAGGCCTCATCTGATGTCAACTGGCTATGGCATAAGAGGCTATCTCATCTAAATTTCAAGACACTGAACACACTTTCGTCAAAAGAGTTAGTCACTGGTCTACCTCAGCATTCATACGCCAAAGAGTCTTTATGTTCAGCGTGTGAAAAAGGGAAGCAGACCAAAGCAAGCTTTAAGTCAAAGCAAGTTTCTTCAGTGTCATCTCCTCTACAACTACTCCATATGGATTTGTTTGGCCCTGTTAACAAACAATCCATCGCTGGAAAGAAATATACGCTGGTCATAGTTGATGAATTCTCTCGCTTCACTTGGGTAATGTTTCTCCGTTCTAAGAGTGACACCCCTGAAGAACTCATCACCTTTGTTCGGAAGATGGAAACCCTGAACAATCTGACCGTTCGCTCAATAAGGAGTGATCATGGGACTGAATTCAAAAACAGTTCTCTTGATTCCTTCCTTGAGAGTAAGGGTATTTCTCACAACTTCTCTTCAGTGAGAACACCACAACAAAATGGAGTCGCTGAAAGAAGAAATAGAACAATTAGTGAAGTTGCACGTTCAATGCTCAACGATTCTCACCTGCCTACTCAGTTTTGGGCAGAAGCTGTCAACACTCTTGTTTTACGCAAAACAGGTCGCTGATAGTCAAAAGATTCAATAAAACAGCCTATGAACTCTTTCATGGGAGAAAGCCTTCAATCAGCTTTCTTCACATCTTTGGATGTCAGTGTTTCATACTGAACAACAGAGATGCTCTTGGAAAGTTTGATCCTAAGGCTGATGATGGAATCTTTCTTGGATACTCCTCAGTTTCCAAAGCCTTCAGAGTCTTCAATCGTAGAAGACAAACTGTAGAAGAAACTATTCACGTCACGTTTGACGAATCCCGTTCAGCGAACTCTAAACCGTCCGCTGATACTGAAGAACTGAATCAATGGATGTTTTCTCATCTTGGTGATTCAGAAGATATTCCCACTTCTCATGCTCATCCAGTAGAAGATGATATTCCTCCTATCATTCCAAATATGCAGAATAGTGAAGCTGAAACTTCTTGGGTCTCAGTTGTTCCTATAAACACTATACCTACCGCTGAACCAAATGCCTCAGACATTCCATCTACTTCTCAGCAATCAGTGAATATAATGACAACTGCATCCATTCCTCTCTTGGCTGATACTCCCGACGTCGCTGAAGCTTCATCTTCAGCTCCTCCAGTTCAAGTTGAGTCAGCGTCTCACGCTCCGGCTCAGCGATGGACTATAAATCACCCAATTGATCAAATTCTTGGTGATCCAAACGCTGGGATTCAGACTCGACGAAGTGCAGGTAATATTTGTTTATTTGTAAATTTTATTTCACTAACTGAACCAAAGAAAGTAGATGATGCCCTCAAAGATCCAAACTGGGTCAGCGCCATGCAAGAAGAGCTGACTGAATTCGAAAGAAACAAAGTTTGGAAACTTGTTCAGAGACCAACTGATAAAACAGTGATAGGCACTAAATGGGTCTATCGAAACAAGTTGGACGAACATGGTACTGTAACCCGCAACAAAGCTCGTCTTGTTGCTCAGGGATACAGACAAGAGGAAGGTATAGATTATGACGAAACATTTGCTCCAGTAGCAAGACTTGAATCTATTCGTCTATTCTTAGCATATGCTGTACACAAAAACTTCAAAGTACATCAGATGTATGTTAAGTCAGCGTTTCTGAATGGAAAGCTGAATGAAGAAGTGTATGTGGAACAACCTCCAGGATTCTCAGATTCTAAGCGTCCAGGTTATGTTTATAAACTGGATAAGGCACTTTATGGCTTGAAGCAAGCTCCACGTGCATGGTATGACACTCTTTCTACTTATCTCCATATTGAAAAATTTGAGCGAGGTAAGATTGACAAAACTCTATTTTTTAGAAAAGTGAAAGGTCATATCATTCTAGTTCAAATATAAGTTGATGACATTATATTTGGTTCTACTAACCCTGAGCTTTGTACTCGTTTCGCTGATAGAATGAAAGATGAGTATAAAATGAGCATGATGGGTGAACTAACATATTTCCTTGGTCTTCAGATTAAGCAAACTGAAAAAGGAACTTTTATTAATCAGGGAAAGTATGTTAAAGATATGCTGAAGAAATTCGACTTAACTGAAAGTTCAGCTATGAAAACCCCTATGGCACCACCGCTGACACTTGATAAGGACACTAAGGGTGTTCCTGTCAATGTCACGCTGTACCGTGGGATGATCGGCTCACTATTGTATCTTACAGCTAGCCGACCCGATATTATGTTTGCAACATGCTTGTGTGCACGATATCAAGCTGAACCCAAGATATCTCATATGAAAGCTGTAAAGCGAATTTTTCGATATCTTAAGGGTACAGCGAATCTAGGTCTTTGGTATCCCAAAGATTCAGGATTCGATCTAACCGCCTATTCAGATAGTGATTTTGCAGGTTGCAAATTGGATAGGAAAAACACCACAGGAGGATGTCAGCTCCTGGGTGGAAAGATGGTAAGTTAGACAAGTAAAAAGCAAAATTCAGTGTCCACTTCCACAGCTGAAGCTGAATATGTAGCTGCTGGAAGCTGTTGCTCTAAAGTCTTGTGGATGAGAAATCAGCTACTAGAGTATGATCTTCAGCTCTCCAAAATTCCAATCTTTTGCGACAGCACAAGTGCCATCGCTATAGCAAACAATCCAGTACTACATTCAAAGACCAAACATATAGAAATCAGATATCATTTTATCAGAGATCATGTGATGAATGGTGATATAGAACTTCATTTTATCCCAACTGATTATCAGTTAGCTGATTTATTTACCAAACCTCTTGATGAGACAAGATTCAACTTTCTCATCAGCGAGCTTGGAATGCTGAACTTTGAAGGATAAAATCTTCAGCGATTCACATTAATCAGCGATAGGATAAAATCAACTTGTATAACCTATTCAATCATCTTCTCTCTGAATAAAACTTGGTTAAGCTGATATCAAGGTATGTTTTCTCTCTCTGACAAACGCATGAAAATGCAAGATTTCAAAACAGAATGCATCGCTGAATATCTCTTTCTTAACAGCGATATTTTGAAAATTCTTAAAACCTTCACTGATATTTCTATTCAGTGCTTCATGTTTTCAAAGTATCCCTGAGTTTTTCAAAACCTCAGAGATAACCAAGAATATGAAAGGACAGTTATGCCGTCATTACAACGGATAAGCCCTGGCACGTTCTTCTTTCTGACACACGTTTGCACGTTTCGTTTACTCGCCAATCAAATGCAAACACGTGTCCGTGTCATGATGAAAATCTTTTCCCGCTCAAGATTTTCTCTTTCTAAAATCTCTATATAAAAAAATTCTTTGTTTATATTTTTCTTTTACGCGAACTTCATCTTCCTCCGCAAGAAAGAATTCACTGTTGCATTTGTGCTTTCAAAAACTTCAAGAACTGTTCATCATCTTCTTCATCAAACATCAAGGTTAATATGTTCTTATTATTTACCAAATGCAAATAACTTGTTTCTGATCTACTCTTTGTTTAACAAGATCAAACAAAAGAACTTCTTAAAAATGAAATCATTTTCTTTCATGGTTTTATGAACACAACCATTTCATGGTTGTTCTTCAAGTTTAAATGCAAAAATCTTAAACTTGTTCTTCACACATTCGTTTCCAGAATCTATTTCTTCATAGAAAACTGGATAACAAGAATAAATGGGTTTTATATTTCGTTTCTTAAAATCAAGAAAAACCCTAATCTTCATTAAGACATTTGTGTCTGAATGAAATGGATAAAATTTGAACCATCTTAATGGAAAATCTTTCCACATTAAGATTATTCTTATTTGTTAACATCTTTGGTTGAACTGATAATACAGAGAAATGGCATCGTCTGACATTCCTGCTACCGTTGAGAACATCTCCGCTGATTCTGAGGAAGTGGACATCCTCAAGGCTCCTCAAGTCAAGTTTGCTCTTGACAAACTGGATTGGACTAAGGTGAACAACCTCTATGCGCTTTTCGAGTTTCCTCCTCGAAAGCAAGTCACACATCTAGATGATGCTGTGAATTTCCTAAAGAATTGCTGCATCTCCACAGCCCTAACCATAACACCTCCTGCCCATCAGCTTTTGCTCTCACAATTCTGGTACTCAGCCAGACACTCTCAACTACCTTCAGCCAAAGACCCCTCCAGAACAATCGATTGCATCCTCTGCGACATCGGATATGGCACGATGAAGATCACCCCTGCCATTATTCGCAAAGCTCTCAGCCTTCCAATAGCTACCAAGGAAAAACCTTTCGTTCCCCTCCCTGACCCCAAGAAAAACTCAGACAGGGAAGCCATCATTGCATTTTTCGATGCAATGGGCTATGTATGGGAAATCTGCAGAGACATGAAGGCCGAGAAGAAGCTGACGGTTATCAAGAAATCAAAAATGCCCAACGAGATGAATTTCATCTTCGCTCATCTAATCAACTGCATGACTGCAAAGAGCGGCTCCTCTGACCAAGCCACTAAACCTTAGCAAGCAATGGGATATGCACTGCTGAAAGGTCTCAACATTGACTGGGCATCGATTATCTATGATGACCTAGTTCTAAGAGTGGACACCGTCGCTGACAGACCTCCATGGGTTCCCTACCCCCGATTCATCAGCGCCATCTTCCAATATGGCCTGAAGGAGAGCTACCCAACTGAAGGTGACCTGAAACTCTCTCAGGTCGGCCCAAAGATACTCGACTTCAAACCAATGGTGAATGAGGTACGTCTTTCTACACTCTTGACTCTTCTTAACCCTACTCCTTCTTCTACTTCTGCAGCTCCTTCAGCGGACAAACCCACCGCTGATACCCCATCTGCTACCACTATTCCTCTTAAAAGGAAACATTCATCTACCCCACTTGGTTCTAAAAGGATCAAGAAAACCAAGGAGCAACCCCAGCAATTTCATGCTGAAGACTCCTCAGCTCTTTCTACAGAGCTGAAGGAACGTTCAGTGGTACGCTCTGCCACACCTGAACAAGCCATCCCTTCAATCCCAACTTCAGCGTCTCTAAACTCTGAGGTTACAAACTTGGAACCTACCCAACCTCCTTCAGTCTCTCAAAAGACTGATGAAGTGATTTTCAGCGAATCCAACGCTGAACTCAGAACCCAACCTCCATTCTTATCCTTCGCTCCTCCCTCCACTCATTTGGACTCTACTCCAAATATCACTGAAGCACCTGTCATTCCTCCAAAGGTTAGAGAAAATACTCTTCAAGGAGTGATGGGCACAGGACCTGCAGAGATGACCATACGTCACCGCACTTTAGCTGACGATATGGAACTTTACTCAGGAACCCGTGATTTTGATGAATTCACCAATCCTCCTGTAGGTACACACCAACCCATAAACACTGTCACTAAACCCTAAACTTCTGAGCTTTCCTCTGTTCACAAGTTCTTATATGTTACAGGTCCTAATTTGGGAGATATCAACGCCTCTCTGAAGTCCGTGGAGACAAAGCTGACAGGTCTCACCACTACTCTTTCAAATAACTCTACAGCTGTAACAAACGCTGGAGAGAATCTTACAAAGCTGATAACGGTGGTGGAGAAGAAGGCTTCCACAGATGACATGAAGCAGGTGGATAAAACTCTCAGCGACTTCGCCAAGGTGCTCGCTGACATCTACACAGACTACACCTCTCTCAAAAACTCAGTTTCGTCCATGTCCAGTGAGTTTACAACGCTGAAGACATCGGTTGGACAACTAGAGGGGGATATGTCTACTGTAAAGACTGACTTAGGCTCTGTAAAGACCGATGTTGGTTGGATGAAAACGATGATCGAGTAGCTGCTACACAAAGCGAATACTCCAGCTCCTGCACCTGCCCATGTCCCTGAATCTGAAAATTTCACAGCGGAGGATCGCACTGAGCTGAAGAAGACCAATCCTGCTATTTCTGGCCTTGAAGACAGAATAGCAAAGATTGAAGTTTGTATAGGTCTCTCTGGCCAAGAAGACAGAGAACCTACTAAAGCTGCTGAGTCTACCTATTCCTCCCCCAGTCATCACGAAAAAGAGGGGGAGAAGAGCGTTGAAGATCTCTCCAAGAGCGCTGAAGACCTTTCCCATGATGAATCTATCAGGGGAGAGAAGACGAATGCTGAAGAAACCACCACTGGACCTCAGGGAGATGAAAACCCTGAGGAAACCGAGAAGCTCGCCTCTGTATCTGAGGGGGAGCAACTCGAAGAAGAAGCTGATAAAACCGAATCCGAAGCAGAAGATGATGAAGCCGTCGACATCCCTGATGATGAACCATCTTCTTCTCCAAAGAATGATGATGATGATGACGAAGATGACGATGACTTCTTTATCGTCAAACCTGCTCCGAGGATCAAAGCTCTTAAGGGAATCTCGATAAATGAACCTTTAGGGGAGCGGACAAAGACAAAGCCCTCAGCCTCTGGAGCTGAGAAAGGCAAAGGCAAAAGCGTCGCTGAAGATGATAATCTGACGATCTTGCTTGAAAAGCCGTTTTGTCAGGTACACTAAACATCTCTCATTCCGTCCCTCCTCTATCATACACTATCAGTTCTACTACCCAAGCCTATACACTTGAACAAATTTTTTCTCTCTGTTTCTACCCAAGTTCTTACTGGTAAGATCGTTGTGTTTCAGCTAGTCCTCTCCCCTGTTTGAGGATATCCCTGAAGGTTCCACAACTGCGACTTCACCAATAATACCAGCTGCTGCTGAAGAAATAATCCCAGTCTTAGATTTGATCTCTGAGACTGATGAACCAGAAGAACAGCTACTCTCGCACAGACGCAGACCTTCCTTAGCTCCTCAAAAGCCAAGTGAAGAGGATCAGAAAAGAAGAGAGGAGATAATAAAGCGATTCGAGGATCAGCGAATCATTCTGAAGCGTGATCAACTTCCTTCAGTTCCTTCAAAGTTCAAAATTTCCAAAGCTGAATACAAGGAACACCTCAGAGTTGAACGCCTAATCGCTGAAAGAAAGGAAGCTGAAGAAAAAGACAGAGAATACGCCATCAAGCTTACTCAAGAATCTGTCAAAGACCCCAAGCTGAAACGTGTTCCCATTCAAGTCCAACGTAAGCTATGGGAAGAAGCCCAGAAGATCGTGGAGAAGAAAACTGAAGTTTCTCAGACCACCCTGAACTGGTGTAAAGAGAAAATACACTTCAGATATCGTCCAGCGAAGATCAACAAGGTATTCGTCTCTGGAAGAACCTCTATCGGAGTACCTATTGTTGACATCAAACTTTTCAGAGAAGATGGCCAATCTGAAGCTTTTCGCGCTGACACTGTAAAAAGGTATGGTCTCTCTGAATGGCTGGAGATGAGGTTAGCTATCCAAACGTCAAAATCTAAGTACAAGGATCATTTCGAAAAGCTGATAAACAGACAGATCGATTTGATATCTTCTTGTGTGGACATTCCTCCTCCTCCTTATCTTAAGCTGAAAAGAAAAGGGGCCTTCTCAAAGAAGAAACATCAAGATTTAGACTCAAGTCCTGTCATACGAAATGAAACTGGTATCGGTTTCTCTCGCGCTGAAGTGCTTGGTCCTGACCCTGATCTATCTGCCCTTGACATATCTCTGCCACCCTGTGAACTTTTCGTCCCTGGTAAAGTCATCAGTGATCCATATGGAATATTCTTTCTTGACTACGATGGACGAAAATGTTTTCAACGGATCGCTGAGCTTCCAATCACTCCAATCGAACAGCTCAGAGATCTCATCTGGTGGTGTGACTTCAAACAAGACATTCAGGCATGACACCTAAAACCCTTGATCTTTAAAGAAGCGCTGAACAAAAGAAAACAAGGAGTAACGGTTCCTGACTGGATGATCCCCACTGAAAAGACCCTTGATGAACTTCTCATTAAGGAAGAACCCTTTACAAGCTGATATGATCGCCTTTTCTCTATTGTATCAGTTATTCTTTTGTACTTGTAATTTATTTCGCTTGTACTTGTAATCTTTCCATTTCTCTTTGTAACCTGATTCAAAGTTTTAAAGAAAGATTTCAGCGAATGTACTTTACTCCATCAGTACTAAAAAGATCCCAGAAAACAGTAAAAGGGACAAATATTTTATGAGTTCTTTTTATCCTTATGTTTTCATTAAATAGCAATTTTCTTTGTTGCTATGTCATAATCAAATAGGGGGAGATTGTTGATCCAAACCCTCAGTGATTTGATAATTACCCTCTCTTTTATACTTAGTGAAAATTGTAAGTAAACAATATGTATCAGAGTTTCACTATCGCTGATAAATACTAAGATCTTCCAGTACCGCTGATAGGAACTCTCGCTCTTTAGATTAAACATTCAGCGAAACTGTTCACCATTAATGCTCTGAGTCTGTTCAGTCATTATGATGATCGCTGATAAGTTAGTTGTTTACTTATGATCCCTGAAGACAAGTTTCACGTCATCAAAGGTTCTACGCTGAAGTCGAAGATCAAGCTCAAGAACCAGCGACAAGTCTCCTAATGAACTGATGCGGATCAGCGAAGACTCAGATTTGTCCACTCAACGTGAAGTATCAAGTACAAGACTTCAGCTATCGCTGAAATCTATCATTCGCTGAATAGATAATGATAATACTCTGAATCAACGAAAGCTGATCATGAAGTCCTCCGTACAAAGTACTTTTGTCTTAACCACCCTTGCACGACTCCGTACGAAATGTCAGAAAAGAACCTCCGACTATCTGAAATCGTACAACCACTCTGATACTACACTGTTCATCCATGCGGCTACTAAGGTTGTCAACAAAGGTCAATGACATGCAACCAACCAGCTGATGACACGTGTAAAGTGTATACTGACTTGCATTAAATGCATGCAGTATATAAAGAGATGAACTCACTTCATTTGAAGTAACTTGCTAACTCTGGACAAGTTCAATATCTTATCTCAAGATAGGTTATTATTAGTAATTTCCTTATCTCTCTTAGTGCAAGAAACCTTAGTGTTCCAACTTGTTTAGATTTAGGTTTATCCTTAATCTTGTTTCCGCAACAAGCTGTAAATTGTTAATGATTTATCAATAAACAATTTAGAAAAGTAAAATCTGTGTGTTTGTATTCAACCCCCCCCCCTTCTACAAACTTGTATAGGCCTTCGGGACCAACATGGGTCTTTTCTTCCTTATCTTTGGCATATACTTCTTCCATTACTTTAGCTTCTTCAATGGTCTCTCTCAGCGTTGAAGCCTTAACATTTCGTACACGAGACATCATATCCGCTGGCAAGCCTTTCAAATATGATTTTATCTTTTCCTTCTCAGTCGGAGCTACATGCCCCACCAAGTTTAGCTTTTCCATAAAAACTTCAGTATACTTCCTAACCGACATATTACCTTTCTTAAGAGTCCGGAACTCTTCTTCGATCCTATCCATCTCGTTTTCATTACAATATTATTCCAGAATCTTCTTTTTGAATGACTCCCAAGTCATGGCAGTTAAGACTGGAGCAGAGATTGTAGCTGTCACTACATTCCACCAAGTCAGCGCATTACCCTTTAACATTTGAGACGCAAATCTGACCTTCGACTTCTCGTCACATTCACAAGCTCTGAAAACTTGTTCCATTTCTCGTAACCAATTCATGCAGGCTACTGGATTATCTGCTCCGGTAAACTCTGGCGGTTTCCAGCTTAGGAAAGTTTTATATGAGCAGATTCTTTCAACCCTCCTTTCTGCCTCTAACCCAGGGTTACGAACTGGATTTATTACCCCAGTATCAGTCCCCGTTCGACGTAACTCCGTACTTCGATCGTTCAGTGCTTTCATAAACATTTCGGCTTGTTTTTCCATCGATGTGTTCATCATTCTTGTTATGCTTTCCATCATACGAGATTCTACCGTAGATTCAGGCGTTTCCTGATTAGCGGTACTGGTACTCATTCTATGTACCTGACTATCCGCTCCTCCCGTAAAATGCAACCTCGGCGGGCTCTCATAAATTCCGCCCGTTCCAGGTTGTCCCTACAACCCCCAATCATTTACTGCTCTGTCCTCCGAAGAATTAGAGGACCTTGGTGGCGTATTCACCATCGTTCTGATATAACACAAGAAATAACCATAAGAAATGGTTACACATAACTAGACATACGAAACGTACTTTACCGATCATTAGTCACTGTAACAATTTAGAAACAAGTATGCTTATGTAACAATATATTCATAATGACAGTAGCTAATTGAAATTGCGAACATACTATACATGAGAATCCTTGTTACCATCGTTACAGTACTAATTTTACGTATTTTCGTCGACTCTAAGACTATCCCGTCTTAATACTTCTACCCATTCTCACATATCATGACTTAATTCATCTCAGCTTAAGTCTAAGTATCTCATTAGCATACTTAGTTCACTTAAACTAATGCTCTGATACCATTTTGTAACATCCCTAGCCCACCGTACACGATATTGTCCGCTTTGCGCATACCCTCTGCATAACAGCATACCGGTACCGCTCACGGTTTTGTTTCTGCCCGCACAGGCATACGCGGGACGCACCCAGACCGCACCCAGTGACAGGCAAAATGCATCATGCAAGGAATGTATCCATCCACCCTTATAAGGAGGACTTCGTTCCCCCTCCTAGCCGATGTGGGATCTCACAATACACCCAACTATGTGGGATCAGCGTCCTCGCTGACACATCGACCCGATGACCGGCTCTGATACCATATTGTAACACCCTAAAATCAGGGCTAAATTAAACCTCATCTTTATAACAAGATTTCAACATAAACCTTATAAACTTTATACATAAACAGAGAATTAACTATGAGGGTCATAATTACAAATATAGAATTCTTCAAATAACCTATTAATCTAATCATGTCACTATAATCAGATTAACTAGGTTATCTAAGCAATCTATCAAAAACCTCATTGTTCATTAACTTCTCTGCTAATCCAAAAGCTCTCGTCCCACTTCCCTTTTTACTTCCCGGAGCTAGTACCTGGTAAGAAAACATTATTTGAAACGATTAGGCTAATGCCTAGTGAGAACATTCAGTTTCAAAATAATATTTATACAAATCAATGTAAACAAGGCATAACAAACCTGGTTTACCCTTTTTCTTACCACACGCGTAACCATCTTTCGATAACGAGGTTAAACCCGATTCCATGACTACGACCTGACACTAAGTTCAGTCATTTCTCATGTTCCAGAGCCCACACTACGAATCTTCACTGATTCTAGATTAATGCTCTTATCCAATAAATCGCAATATACACATGCCCATTTCTTGGAAAGGAAATAGAGATTACAATATACACACGCCAATCCCTTCTTTTTCTTAGAAATCGGAAATTACGTTTATTCCACGATTTCTCACACACATCGGAATAACGAATAATCTTCATCTATTCCACGTGTTCATAACCACTAGTGCCTATGGATCCATTACACTTACTACACACCTGCCTAGTATCAAACTAGAACAGTCTTTAAGTCTAACACACTACCATTCAACTGTAAATATGTTCAAGCTACTAGGATTGTATTTCAATTCTTAAATCGTACCCTTTCAGAAGTCAGCAAAGCTTAAAGTTACTGGGTACTCAAAAATGAACGGACAACACAACTTTCCGGACACCTTAAACTATCCGGATAACACAACTTTCCGGATACCCACAACTTACCGGATACCTAAGCTTTCCGGATATACAACTTTCTGAATACAATACTTACCGGATACATATTTAATCCGGATGACATCCGGAAACTAAATAATCCAGATACCGTTCGGTAACTATAAAAATAACAACTTACCGGGTAACTTTGGTTTTGTCCGAAAACCTTCATATGGGGGTTTTCGGATACTATCATTTTATCCGGAAACCGCAACATGCAGTTCAAAATCTCGATCCAGATTCATGTCTGTTTCATTCAGCTTATTCTAAACCAATCCATTCAGTCCCAAAACAGTTTATACAGATATATTAAGGTTTAATATAACAGAAAACATTGATTTGTACAAAAATGAATGAACTCACCTTTGTTTTATAAAACCCACTTCTCTTCACAAACAAACTCCAAATCAGAACAGTACCAAGATTTCAGCTTGATTTCTTCTTCTTTCCCTTTTCTTTCTCTTTTCTTTCTCTTCTTCTTTCTTTCTTCTTTCTCTCTCTTTCTCAACCGACTCAGCCAAAATGATTCAGATATTTTCCCAAATAACCCAACTTTATCTAATCCCAACTTTCTAAAATGACCAAACACACCCTTAAATTTCAACTTTCCAAAAATAGCCTTTAAACTTTGATCACTTGTATTTTAACCCCATTGAATTATATAATTACAAAATAATCCAAGGCTTAAACCAAAGTACAAATAGACCCCTATTCACATTAAAACAATATTAAGGAAAATTCGGGGTGTTACAGGGGGCTTCCGCCCATGTTGTGGATCACATGTGATTCACACCTAAAATCACATGTGATCCGGGCGACTTTCACGCCACTCGCGAACCAGGTCGCCCGCTACCCGATTTTTTCGGGAGTAGTGGATCACATGTGATCCAGTACATGGAAGGCGCTCCTCGCGTTTCTCGTAAATAGGTACGTTCCTCGTTTGAACCTTCCTCTCTCTCTCTCTCTCTATATATATATATATATATATATATATATATATATATATATTTTCTAATTTTATTGTGTTGTGTATGTTCTGCCCGGAAGTGAAATTTTGCATCAGTTTAAAATAAAAGTTTCTGTCCAAACTCCCCGTCCGTGAAGAAATCTCCCCGGCCGAGGAGGGCAAAACTCCCCGGGAGTGAAAAAAGGGCCCCAGGCGTGAAAACCCAACAAAAAGTTTTGGTGCCTTCCCACTTGTTTCTTTTATTTTCCTTAAAATAAATAAAAATAAAAATAATTTTTTTTGAAAACGATCAGTTTTGTAAACAAAACCCTAACTCCTCTTACTCTCCTCTCTCTTTCACCATTTTTTTTGAACGACAAGTAAACACACACACGTTCCAGCGGTATCGGGCCTCCATTACGGGCAATCCCACTAATCCGCTGCGACCCGGCCCAGCCTACGGCTGAACCCGACCGACAGGGTAGAGGGTCCCATAGACTGGACCCACCCGAACCGGCCCCGACCCCGAAGGACCAGACCCAAGATCTGGATACCGCAGAGACATCCCCTCCCAGGAATCGAACTCAGGTAGCACGACTTTCACCCCGTGCCCCCCCCCCCCCCCCCGAGATGTTACCTAGCCACTAGACTGGGAGCTCGTTGGTCTCTCTCTTTCACCATTACCATCCACAGCCGCCACCCTACGCCACCCATCACCACTGCAATCGATGTCGCCACCGGCGACCATCTCCTCCAGCCACCGTCGCGACCACCATCTGAAAACCCACCGCCGACGCTGCATTCTTCTCTCTCGTTCGACCATCGAACTCCGTAACCAACTCCATCTCCGCCTTCCTCTCGTCGACTGCAGCACCAACCACGCTTTCCACCACCGAACCGCCGCCGCTCCTCTTCTCCTCTCGACTTCCAACCACAACGACCATCTCTGCAGAGCCACCACCACCGAACCACTTCTCAAACTCGACCGAGCAGTAACCGCTTATCTCTCTCACCTTGACTCTCACCTTCTTCTTCTTCTCGTGAAAACCACAGCCGCCACCAGTCGCCACCACCAGGCGCCGTCCACTTCCTCTTCTCCTCTCGATTCTCCATCGTCCCCACTCCACACTTCCTCTCGATTTCTCTCCATTTCTGCCGCCTATCACCGCCCCCACGATTACTACAACAGCAAGCTTCGTGAACCACATCTGATTCGCATCAGCTTTGCACCGGTTCTGATTTGAAGCATTGATTTGGGTACATTCTTTCCATACCTGTTGTGATTTTATTTATCATTCTTATAATGTTCTGTGGATTGATGATTGATAGGCGGGTTTACCGTTTACACCCCCCCCTTGACTAACCGCAAGTGTACGGTGTCGTCTCAAGTAGTACGTACGGAAGTACGAGTATCGAACCCAAAGGAACTAGGTGTTAAGTACCGCAATTACTGTATTAACTATTAACTAAGCGGTCGAAAATTGATTTGGTTTGATTGTTGAAATATCTTGAATAGTAAAGCGTATAAAAGTAAGGAAAGTATTTGGTAGTAGTACTAAGAGAGAGGATGGAGGATTGGAATCTGAATGACTTCAATTAACGAGACTTCGAAATGATTTATAATTGGTTAGAACGATTAATGAATTGTAAAACCTGAACTCGTTACACGTCCTCAAGCAGCACCGAGAATTAACTCAATTAAAGTTGCTTATCTTTCGATCTCACAATTGAATTAAGTTAAAGGAAATGGTTTAAAACACAACACCGAGGGAATTGGTATATCTCTATCCAATTCCTCTCGGTGGCTATTGAAATTGACCTCAATCTTGAGATTTCTATCGAACAACTCAAGAATTATCAAATCATTTAACAAGTGACCAGTTGGTTAAAAGAATTAAGCATAAATTCAAAGGCGTCATCCATCTATTAAAACCAAAATACAAATCGTCCAAAGTCTACATCTATGAACCATCCATCATCCAACCCCCAACATGTAGTTTAGCTCATGTTGGGGGTGTGTGAAAGAAACTGAAAGGTTACAAAAGAAGTAAATGAAGCCATGTTTGAGAAGTTCTACAGAAAAAGAAAAATAACTCCCTGAGAAGAATCCCTTCCACTATCACGTACTCAATCGTCGTCTCTTTCCAATCGATATCTCGTCACCTCTGTATTCACACTCTCGATCTGCTCCCAAAAATCGCCTCCTGATTTGCAGCCGCCCCCTAGTCTGACTGATAACCCTAAAAATTAGAAAGTAGGGCTTTAAAACATATCTGACACTTGGCGCTAGACCTGGCGCTACTTGGGTCGCGCCACACTCTGGACCACACGGGTTTTAAAGGCCGCGCACACCACGTCGCGGTTTAGGTCGCGCCACCCTCTGGAATGCTCTTCTTCAATTGCCGCGCACAACACGACGCTAGCTGGGTCGCGCCAGCCTCATTTTTCTCAAACATCATCTTTTTCCAGATTTCGAGCTCTTTCTTCGGAAACAATACGAGATCCTCTTCATTTCTCAACCAATCTGAATAACTATATATCTCATGAAACTCATCAGTAAACGTCACTATTTTACTTGATAATACCCAACAATCACTCGATTCGATAGTTAAAATAATGTCGAAAACCAACATTATCAATGATTTGCTGGTCGATGTTCCAAAATGTGTTCGTTTAATAATGGTATTGTAGTTGGTCTGTATTTGATCTGATTGACGTGCTACTTGGTTGTATTTCTGTGATTGTAATTTGGAATACTTGTGGGTTGTGTCATTTCTATGCTTAATTGTTGATAGTGGCTTGCTTGGATTTGATTTTATTTTTGTGTGTTTTGATAGATTGTGCCGCCACCACTAGACGGACATAGGTTGTGTACACTTTGCACCTAACATATTTTTGCACTCACACACCTATTTGTGCACAAATGGCTTCTACAAGTCGCTCAAAGCAACAACGCTCTAGTAGGGCGCGGCAGGATGAGGTTGTTCAGCCTAATGTTGTCCCCGCCGCCAACGTCATGGACCCACCTGAACTCGATATCTACGGATTTCGTTCACATCTCCCAAACCGACCAAGTTTTGCGACTTGGAGACCCTCTGCACACTAGAGATCCGTCAAGGTGTTATCTCTATTTTTTGGAAGGCTCGAGTGGCATAGGTTTTTGGACCTTATTGCTCTCATTTATCGTGCCTTGACACTCGAGTTTCTCTTCACAATGGAGGTCAACTCGACATGTGGTACTAACCTTCCCATATTCAACACAAATCAGCACCGAATCTTAAAGCGCTACTATAGCGAGCACGATCTCCCCCTCCTTCCCCGTGATTATTTTTCTTTTCTTATACACCCAATCCCGAGCATTGAGGACAATGCTTCTTTTAGCATGTGGGTAGGTGTTTTTACGTTTCTTTTTCTTTTTCCATTTTTCTCATATAGTATTACATTTCTTTGCATATAAAAAGATCTAAAAAGATTTTTGATTTCTCCTTGTTGTGTTAAGATTCGTAGTACATTATATCTTATCTCACATGATTTAGCTGCTTGATTCACTAATTGCACATCGACTTTTTGCCATCATGTTGGATGAATTCTCTTCTTTGTTAGGAATGATGTTACCTTAGTTGTCACTTGCACACATCGTTAAGCATGTCGTCCCACGCATTCTTTTAAGACTAGTTTGTATACCATAGTCCCCCTACATTACAACAAAGTGACTATCATGGATGGACTTACCTAGTGAGATTTTGGGCCTTTTGGATTGACACATATGTAATCAATCCCAATTCTCATTTCTTGTGTGTTACCTCCCGTCGAGGTGTAGTTCTAGACTTTTGAATGGTTTCTCGTCCAACTTTACCATAAATATACATTAGAGGCCTTCATTTCGTGCAAATTAAGTCCCGAAAAAAAATCAAAAAAAATATATTTTCCCTTTGTAACCCATTTTGAGCCTATACACTAGCCCTTCGTTTGTACACCCATAAACCCCAAAACAAAAAATGCACATTGTTGAAGTCTTCGAAAAGATAGATGGATTTGGTATCTAGCTTAGAAATAAACACAAGCATAGCTTGTGGGTTCACAAAAAATCACAAAAACAAAATTTGCCTATATATATAGGGGAGGTATCCGTTGCAAACCAGTCAGTTTGTGCAAACCGTGCAAACTCATATCCACCAATCATGAATCTGCAATTTTTTTAATTTGACTTCATGAATATATAAATTTAGCTTCATGAATATAAAATTTGGCTTCATGAATATATAATTTGGCTTCATGAATCTATATTTTCCGGTGGAGCCCTAAAATACCCTTATGGATATAAAAAAACAAGTTACGTGATTGGTGGAGATGAAAAAATATGTTAAAAGCCCTAAAATACCCTTATGGATAAAAAAAGAAGTTACGTGATTGGTGGATATGAGTTTGCACGGTTTGCACAAACTAACTGGTTTGCAATGGATAATTTGCCTATATATATAAAGTTGCAAAACAAAAAAAGATGCAAAAAAAAAGAAGAGCAAAAAATAAACAAGCCTTTAATCCATCAAAAGCATAAGGAAAAGAATCTATATGTGCATACAAAAGCCTCCAAAACCACAAAACCCATAAACCGTTAAAGCCTCCAAAACCAATAAACAAGCCTAATCCTACCTTTAACCCCTAATCGCACCCCAAAGTCCTCATTGCACGTATTATTATGTTAAACTTTTGGACTTGAGAATAAATTCAATTGTGTCAAGATTGCATTCATTTGTCTCGATCGGGAAGGACTTAAGCGTATACACGTCCCTATACACACTTAAGAGCTTAAAGCGACACCGTGAGCATCCATCTATATAGATCACCACCCCTTTCCTTAGCGGCTATGGTATGTTTACGAAATCTTTTTAGGTTGCGATGTTTTGCGGTATTCTTGATTGGTGTTTGTTGGTTTGGCACTTCGGTACTCATATGTTCCTAATTGCTTTTATTATAATCAACATGTGGCATTTTGTTGTTTGTTTGTGATGCTTAATTATGTTAGTGAGATTGTGGGATAAACTCGTCTTGACATCTTCAAGGGTTTTCGTTCATTTTCTTTTCTTTTCTTTGTTTTTCACCCGAATAAATTCTATTTCTTTCTTGGGGACAAGAAAGTTTAGCTTGTGGGTAGTTTGTTAAGTGCATTTTATGCACCTAACTTTGTATATAATAGTTGCATTTTCTTTATATTTTAGTGTTTAGTTTAGCCTTTTCATGCATTATTGTTCACTTCTTCTTATTTTCCTTAATCACGGTCGAAAATTCTTTTGGGAATTGTTTTTATGCTTTTGGTATATATTTTGTGCAGATTGTGCGTAATTTGAAAGGCGATGCTCGTGAAGAAGAAAGAAAGAAAAGATGAAGTGTACGCGGGCAAGGAAGCGGAGAGCGAAGGAAAGAAGATGATTGGAAGCGAAGAAAACACTTGAATTGATGCCGAAAGTTTCTGCGGTACTTTCACGGGCGCGAAGGAAACTCCCCAGCTGTGAAAGTCATTTGGACTTTTAATTTTCTGGGCCTTTTCTTTTGGGCTTTTTGGGTCTGTCTTTAAACTCTCTTAGGTCTTTGTTTTTAGATATATTAGGTCGTTTCCCTTTTGAAATTAGACAATCCTATCACACGACATTTCAGTTTTTGGGAGGTAGTTTTTGCTTTGAACGATGGCTTGAAGAACTTGAGGGAAGAAGATGAAATTGCAAGAAGCTTAGGCCATTGGAACCCGATTTGCTACCGGTTTTCATACTAGTATCTTCTTCCCTTTCTTCTTAAGTCATTTAGTTGTTGAATTCTTGTTTTTCCTTTGTTTGAAAACAATATTTTCTTCATCAATCGTTCATGTTCGTAATTGAAGTATTAGGTTTAATTTTCCTTCATCTCTCTTATGTTTGTTTACTTTCTCTACTCTTTTGCATCTCTATTTCTTCCCTTCTACCCTAATTTCTGCACTTTAATTATTTTTCTGCACTTAGTTTCAAGTTAGTCAATTTTATGCACTTTAATTTTCTGCATAAAAATAGGTTAGGTTAATTAAATTTCATCAATTCACTAGTTTTAGGCATTTAGAATAATTTATGCACATGTTTATTTAATAGTTTAATGTTCATCTCTCAATTGTTAGTGTTAATTGTTGTTAGATTGTTGTTAGATTGAGTCTAATGTAGTTTCTTTGTTAGTCTAGGTTTAATTTTGGTTTTAATTTCGTTAGAGTCTAATTAAGTAACTTGTGCTTGGTCTCGTTTAATTGGGTAATCATCGCTTAGGATTGAAGTTTTGGTATTGATCAATTGTTCTTAAAACAGATGTTGAGTTTTAATCCATTTCGATTGTAACGAAAGTTGAATTGATTTAATTGGGTTTTAATAAATCATCTAGTCAATTCGATTGGTTGTTGATAAAAAACGAAAGTTTGGTCTTCACTTGGGTTGAATTGATCAATGACAACGGTCCTAACATGTAAATAGTTAGGGACGTTGATTGGGAAATACATTCGTTTTAAATATTAATGTTTCTTCCTAATGTATACGTATTGCAAAAGTAAATACGTATCTTGATTAGAAAAGCTTCCCCGCCTCGAGAGAGGGTTGAAGTAGTTTTGAAAAATGAATTCCCACCATTACCAAAATCTAAGGTTGATATTACCCAATGTTCTTACTATCTTGGAGTTCTATTTTTTGAATTCCTTTTTTTTCAATCAATTTCATTGTGCAATCTATTTTTGATTCTAACCTATTTACTAGCTTGTTGATGTTCATCAATAATATCACAACATGTTCTTCGGGTACTCAGTTTGAAAGCTTGCAGCTTGCAGGGTACATCCTTCACCTCTCAACAATTTACTTCCACATCTTTAAGAACACCATTTTTTACCTATACGTGTCCGGATTGTAGCTTCATTATTTCTACATATAAAATTAGGTTATATATTAAACACTAGCTAATAAGACATTAAAAATGTAAAGAAAAATCAAATATCTCTTTACAAAAGACCGCACATTAGGCCATGGCGTGCCACAGACATAACGTGGCGTGAGACACAAGACTTGAGTCATGGCGCGCCATGGCGGCTGTCGCAACGAGCCTTTTAGAACAATGTGTACCTATTATTTGAATCAGCACCATAAGAGGTTGCTCTTAAATTCTTCTAGGTTCCAAATTCAAAGTGTATAGTAAGGGTTCAATTTTGGACTAAATTTAGGTTGCCTTTAGTGTTTTGTAGTATAGGATATCATTATAATTATTGCAAATTAGTCCTTAATCAAATTAAATAGAGCTTATTTTCTAAAAAAATCATTGGTATTACATCTTTCATGTTAGGTAATGTAACACTTAAATAGTATTTTAATTTGTTCTAAAAAAATATATCATTACGTCTTTTAGAGTTTAATTTTCCAATTCTATTTATTAATTGTTATTAACAAAGTATTATATTGAGATTGTCTGATTCATAAGTTTCGAAGTTAAACGACTCATACAAAGTGGTATTCAAGGCTTTTGGTGTGAAAAGTTGTTGGGAGTGGTCTTTCTTTACGACTCTTTATGACTACAATTTTTGATCCAACAATTAAAGGTAGCGAGAGTCACTAGGAGTTATATACGTGTTTTCTAAAAAAACTGATAATTAAGATTAATATATGTTGATTGTTGTTCGATGTAAAAAAAGATAAATGTTAGTCGATGGATTATTCATGTTTAATAAAAACTAGCTAATAAGCTAAACAACAGAAGTAGTTATAATCACCTTTTTAATCACATCATCTCAATACAACGATTTAAATGGGTTCTTCGTTTTTTTTTCTTCATATGAGTTCTAGTCTCAATAAGACTACTACTTCTTACTGGTCATATAGTATGATATGAATATACCACATCAATTCGTTATGTATGGATGATGAGATTAATTTCATTGATACAGAGCTAATTCCAATAGACTTATTGGAGGGACCCATTGGCGTGCATCCAGTAGGAATTGAACCTACGAATTCGCCAATTATGAGTTGGGTGATTATCGGTTTTGAAGTATATCCTATATCACCACGTTGGGCTGTGCATTTTTTAAAAAGAATTGACAAATTTTTGCCATAGGCTCTTTTTAATTTTGATCCCTCTAACACAATAAAAATACAAGACTCATCAATTCATAAATTCAAGAGAAAAAACTAGTTTATAATACAAACTCATCAATTTATAAACTTGAGGAGAAAAACTAGTTTTATTTATAAACAATAACTTAAAAACCCACAAACATATCCATTTCCTTTATTGTAAACCATTATACACACAAAAGACTGTAATTAAACACCAACTTATTAACATTAATGACAATAATGACCAAACCAACAATGCTTCCCTCCACCTTCATAACCTTTTTCTTCTTCTTCACCATCACCCCTGCTAAAAATCCACCATAACAAATTACTCAAAGAATTCCCATCATCAAACCCTTTCAAACCTCTCATCTTTTCAACAACAATCTCCTTCTCATCATAAACCCCTTCCAATGCATACACAAACCCTTTCCACCCTTCCCCCACACCTTCCCTTTTCAAAGCTGGCAAACTCCACTCCACCACCTTTCTCACAAACCCTAAATCCGAAAACAAAACCTCCGTTATCGGCAACAATGGCAGCACTTGAATCCCAACCCTACATTCCTTCCATTCACTAGGAGCAAACCACAACCCACTATCTCTTTTATTCGCCCACAAAACACCCACCATTCGGTTTTCGGTTGTGAACTCTTGAGGATAATATTTATCATCTTCTTTAACATGCCACCATTGTTGAGCTCCATGGATCTCCATGGCGGTAAGCAATGATCCAATCGAAACAAGTTGTGTGTCTCCATAAGCCAATCCTAATAAAGCTGCTGAATAATAAGCGTTCACTGCTTCACTTGTGCTTTCTTGATTCCTACCATCTGCAAATTCTGTTAACCCACCAGCCCATGAATGTAACTTCCATAAGTCAAAGCATCTTAATCTTGTATACTTTGAGTAATCTTTAGTTCTACCCAAAGTCATGAAATCCGCCATTAAAGTGTAAGCTTGAGGTTTGTATTTTCTTCCCCAATTAGGGTTTAGTTTTGCAAGAACCGCAATCGCGTAAAGAAAGTAACCAATATGATAATGGTGATCGTTATATATCCCAAACCCGAAATCTGCACCCGAATCTTTAGACCCTTGTTGGGTTATAATTCCACCCCAAGATTTATCATACAAAAACCCATTTCCAGCAAAGGTTCCATCTAACCATGGCTCAATTGTTTCCTTTAAAAAGTTTTCTACTTTTGGGATTACATCAAGATAACCAATTTCTTCAGCTATCAATGCTAACCTAGCTGCTCTTGCCACCAATTTTCCAAAAAAGTAGGACGATGTTGTCGATATGGAAGTCGAATCCAAACCATCAACATCTTTCACGATTGCATCGATGATTTCTGGGTATGATTCTTGTTTGATTCCTTTGATTGAATGCCAAGTTACAGAAATTGGATCAGTTTTTAAGATCCATGAATCTCCAATAACACCCACAAGATCACCATCAATGCTATTGTATTTGAATTCATCAAGAACTTTAGTTGTTGAAGAATCATGATCAAGAAGATGAAGATGAAGAGGGTTTGCTAACATTAACAAATCCCCCCAACCTTTCTTCTCCCATTTGTATTCAACACAAAATGGTGCACTAAACACAGCCTCACCCGCCACCGGATAACAACAACTGAATTGATCAAGAATTGGTTCGAGTTTAGGGTTTGAATTTGGTAATATGGCAATTCGGATTATACCTGAAAATGTCGCGATTGAAATCTTTGATATCTCATGAGTTAGATCTATTGGGGAAGATGAATACAACACCCATGTTTGACCGTTGTTGAGATTGATTTTGAACTTGGTTTTTGAAGAATTTGGAGTGAAATCAAGAATTGCATGAATAGTTGAAATGGAGAGTCCGACCCGTTTCAAGACTTGGCATGTCAAAAACGGGCTGCCCCGAACTAGATAAAATCTTAAACTGGGTGGAAGATCCAAAGTGACACTTAGATCATTGAATGAAGATATGATGTGGGTTTGACTTGGATCCAAATTATCCATGGCGGAGATGGTGAGATCGGCGTTAAAGATTTGATATGTGAAGGCGGTGGTGGAGAAGAGAGATGGGTATGAAACCGAAAGCGATGAGGGAGATGATTTGATCAAATACGGGTGGATGTATTCCGGTTGATCGCCATTTTTGAGGACAAAGTTTTGGAAGAAAGAGTTTGTTGGGAGAGGGGATGAGAGGAGGTTAGGGGAGAAGAAAGTTGAGGGGTCGGGGAGGACGGTGGACTGCGCTTCCGGGAACATGAAAGGGTGGGTCGGGCGGCGGTACATGGCGGCAGGTGGTGGTTCGGGTGGAGGAGATTGAGGAGGAGAAAGGCAAGGTGATGGTGGTTTTATAGATGGTTTTCTTTGAGGTTTTTTGAAGGGTTTGGTGATAATTCTTTCCACTTTTCTTCTAATTTTCTTCAACACCATCTTGAAAGGGATTGAACAAATGGATATATGTTGTCAAATATAATAATTACTAAAACAATAAATAAAATACCAAATTGGAAATTAATATATTTTAGCAAATTAGCTTCAAAGGTAGTTTCCAACAATCAATAAATTTAAAGAATTATTTATCTATTTCTTTTTAGCATTTAAACCTTATAACAACCTATTAATTTGGTTTAAATTGTCTTATTTGATCAATTGATTGTCAATTAGAGAATATAGATAACAAGAAGGTTAAGTTTTTGGCTAACTTGATATACTCGAATGCCTCAAAAACTGTATTTTAACCGACGAACCCAACTTTAACTGTCTTGCCTGTAGAGTAAACTCGATCGATTGGTTTCAAAACAGTAAGACCTTTAGCCAACTTGAGATGGAAAGATTGGATTAGAAGTGAAGAGGGGTGGGATAGGGACATATAAGGGAGATGTTTGGTTCTTTGAATTTGGGTTTGATGTTGAATATCAAGAGGATTTGAAGGTACTTCTAGTTGTGAATGAAACAAAACATGGTTGAATATTTGAAGGAAGGCATAATTGAGAGTGGGGTCTTTTTTATGCTTTGATGGTGCCCTATCAATCAAGTGGGATAAGGGAAATCTTGCCTTCAATCTAAGAAATACCATTTTGTCCTATGAAATTGGACTAGTTATTATAACATATTAAATTAGTATTAATTGTTAATTGAACATCTTTTTAGGCTAAGTAATCGTGTATTAAAATGGTTAACAAAAATAGATGACTTAATATCATATGTCACACTTTTTGGAATGCTTTATTATGAGGTTTTGTATCTTTATATTGTTTCTATTAATGTATTAATGGATTTATCATATGATTTTTTGTTTGATTTAAGATTTTGATACCTCTCATTTTGTGTTCTCTTGGATTTGAGATGGTCGTACATGGTGGTGAGTGTTGGTCGGCGGTGATCACCGGTTGTTGATTAATAGTGATGGTCGTACATGGTGGTGAGTGTTGGTCGTACATGGTGGTGAGTGTTCTCTTGTATTAATGTTGATTAATAGTGAAAACAACCTTCGGACTTAACAGGAAAAAATAACGACCGTTAGACTGAAAGACGAAATACGTTAGGAATTGCAAAACATTAATGACTAAATACAAGTTTTCAAAATTTATGAACAATATCCTTTAAAAATTACAAACGTTTAAGTATCAAAATTTAACTTTACTCTTTTTCCATTTCCAATTGGGCTATCGGTTTTGGGCTTAGCCTAAGCCCAATTATGCTAATTGGGTTAGAAAAGAGCTTTGTGTCCCAACTCCCAAATGGAGCCTGATCCATTGAACCCAGACGTAAACCACACTCCGATAGTCCGATTTCAGCCCCGTTTTGTTCACCTTCAACCGCCGGCGAGCGAAAATTGACCAGTGATCAAGGTTTGATCCGGCAGATATGGCAGGCTTACTGGCATGGGCGACGGACGTAGTGAGATCCGGTGGTGGTGCAACCAGCGAGGAAGACGAGTCCGATTCGATCCCCTTGATATTCAATCCAGAACAGGAGAAGTACGTTAGGGAGTTGAACCTAAAAGCAGCGTCGTTGAGCCGGTCCGTACAAGATCTCCGTAACCGAATACCTCCGCCTGATATCTCTCAACGCCTCCCTGACCTTCACGCACATTCCCTCGCCTCAAACGCTGCCCTAGCTCTCCAATTGAATGCTCACTCTTCCACCAAAGAACAGGTATTTTCTTCGATCATATGTTGATTTTTCATCACTTTATCGAATCCATACACGATTTATTAGATCAGAATTCGAGGGAATCTAGTTAGAATTTACTAAATTAGTTGCAATGTAATTGTGTTAGACATAGAATTATCATCTATAAGCACTCCAACTTTCCTGAAAGATCTGCAATTTGGGAAGACTACTACTTATATACTTAATAAAACATGTTAGTAGTCCATTGAAAACTTATGAATTAGATCTATTGTGCATTATCAGTGGTTAAGAGTCGTGTTTCTTGGAGGTACATATTTTGGGGTTTATCATGATAGACGATATCATGAACATAATTTAGCTATATGCATTAATTGGGGATATTAAACAAGTTTCAGCCTTAAGTCTGACCTTCAGGCATGTCATTTTATGGCAGGCACAACTGAGAGAACTTACGCTGCACAAAGAAAATGCTGCATTTGAAAATGCGATATCAGACTGTCAGAATAAGATACAAGAGAAGCTGCGGGAAGCAGATCAACTTTATGCTAAGCTTGAGGTAAGAGCTTGATTTCCTTTTTATTTTCAATTTTACTATGGCTGCAAGCCTGCAACGTGTTTGAAACTTTTTTCACAGATGTAAGTAACAATTGTTTAGTTCTCAACTTATGACCCAAATGTTGCCCAACAGAGGTCTTACTTAGGACTTATAGGAAGAAGATTGTGATTGTTTAGTGTTCATAGCTCTAAGTAAAAGTAAATTCAGGCATGTTCTTACTTATTCCTCCAAAGTTGAAAGTTGAAATACTATTGCATCTTTCCCCTCATAAGATTATTCTACATCTGCATAAGATTCTAGGGTTGACCTTGTTAAGACTTGTAACATTCTTAAATGGTTGAAATTGTTCATATATGAATTTTTCCTTGCAGGAACTCGATGCAACTCTGACAACCGAGCTGCAACATGAACAATCTGCATCAGATGTTGACGAATCTGGCAATTCAACCGATTTTTTGCTTAAATCAGAAGTTGAAGCAGAAGCAAATACCCCAGCTTCAATTTCTTCCCTGCAGGAGAGCTTAGAGAACAAGAAAAGGGAATTGGTCTGTTGGATCTTTTTTCTACTTCTGCATCTCTTATTTTAATCTCCTTTTTTATATTACTTCATTCTTAATTTTAAGTCAATCTTGTATGCTTTTATATCTTGTAGGCTTATATGGAAGAGACTGTTCAAAACTTAGAGAGACAATGGTCAAAGATTCAAGAAGAGTCACTAAAGCGCCCTTCTCCAGGTATCTTCCATATTGCATACATATTTCACCTGATACATGTGTGTGTGTGTGTTATGGCAAATAAGGCATGGTGATTACAACTTGTGAATATGCTTTATAATTTCTGTACAGCTCAGCGAGAGAAGATGTTGGATAAACAACTTCACAGCCTATTGGAACAATTAGCTGCAAAGCAGGTGCCCCTTCCATCGCAATTGGTAGTAGTTTTTCTTTTTCTTTTTTGTTTTTTTTTTCCAATTTTGCTTTTCTGTGTGATACTAGGCTCAAGCAGAAGGTCTGGTGGGTGAAATCCATATAAAGGAGATGGAACTAGAAAGGCTAAATGGGTTGTGGAGGAAGGTTGAAAGCAGCACTGCAGAGGCAAATGCTGCCAGAAATAGGTTTGGAAGAAGTAACTCTGATAAAGGAAATCTTTCCTCTGATTACATTGTTGATCCTCGTTACAAGCCCACAAGTGGGCGAACCGAGACCCTGCAAAGGCAAGTGCTGCTCAGGTCGGCTTTCGTGCTCTATATTCTCATCCTGCATATATTGGTATTTATCAAGATATCGTTCTGAAGATTTCCTACATGCATAATTAAATAACTATGTAAATATTTGTACATCTCTTGTTTTGAATTTGAACTCTCTTCACTTCAATCTGCTATTCCTGATGGTTGTCTTTCTAAATTCTAATCAGTGTTTATGTTTCTTCTCTTTTCTGGTTCATATCTAGTTCACATACAACAAAGATACATTTTTGCAATCTCCATCTGCATCCAAAATATTTTGAAATAATCGTATTAATAATTGGGAAAATGGTATTTGAGATACCAATGGTCCCTACTTGTGTTGTGAGACATCTTTCTCAAACATTATTGGTCGCCATATGCATCTATCTTCATGCCCTATGTAGGTGGATCCTATATGCCCTACTTGTTTGTTGTGAGGCATCTTTCTCCAACACTATTCATCTCATGATACGCCTCAAATACAGCCACTCCTACATACTTCCTCCGTCTCAAAATAAATGTCTACAATGAAAAAGGCACGCCGTTTTAGAAATGTGTAATTAATACACTTAAAATTAACTAAATGACAAGTACACCCGTAATAACAAGAGTTATTAATTTCTCTATCTCATAATTAAGGGTAGGATTGGAAAGTAAGGGTGCGTTTGGTACGCAGACTGGATGGGACGGGATGGGACGGGACAAAAAAAATAGTCTCATGTTTGGTATGCCATGGGACAAAAATCAGATGGGACAACATGGGACAAAAACAAGTTTTCATGGGACAAAACTTAAGATTTTTTGTTCCACCAAAATAGGTGGAACAACATGTGGCTAAAACATAAGATTACTAAAATACCTCTTTTTTTCCAACGTAACCTAGATTAAAATTATCTCCTCCAGTCCCGTCCTATCCCGTCCCGTCCCATCAAGTCTGCGTACCAAACGTAAGGACTTTAGAAAGTGGGCATTTATTTTGGGACAAACCAAAATAGAAATGTTTATTTTGGGACGGAGAGTAATTATTAGCGGCATCATCATTTATGAATGAGGTTGTTCGGTTTGTGAGTGGATGAGTGTTAGAAAAGACCTCCAAAATGTGGGAGAAAGGCTTCTTGCAATGACTTCTTATGTTGGTGAATCTTTTTTTTAAATAATTTTCTTCTAACATTGAAGTTGAGCGAAAACTTCTAACTCGATCTGATGTAAAAGGAAGTGAGAATTTGATACCATTAAATTGGTAATTCAGAAACACTAAACTGCAGCAAGAGAAAACTCATGGTTTAACAAATTGCTCCCATCCACAATGGCCTTTAGGATTTTACCATTCTCTTGTGAACTGTTTTAGTACATGAAAATAGAGCAATCTGGTTCCTTTTATAACAGGAATCTAGCTAGAAAAAGATAACCAGAAAAACCGTCTAATTTTGGACTCTGTTAGGAGATTAAGGAGTTTCTTTGTGTTTTTCTCCCCTATTTCCTGGGCATTAAGACGCTGTGGCTGACAAAAGCTCGAAAAGATGATCGTGGAGTGTGCTGTGGCTGACAAAAGCCACGGCTTGTGGACTCCCTCATATATGAACCGACCTATCGCATCTAGACAGCAAATTTTAGAAGTAGATCAGCAAAACAGCAGTAAACCTGCTTGTATTCTAATTCATAAATCAATCAACCTTCCACAGTGTAAGACTGTTCATAAAATCATGTCAGATGTAACATTTTTGTTTTCATCGTCTTCCTGATTTCCTTTCGTTAATAGAATAATTTAGCTACATCCAATTGAGAAATTTTCAGTTTTACTTGTTTTTTAGTGAATCCGTTTCCATAAATCAGCCTTTCTCTGTCTAAATCTGTTCATAAACACTGAAGATTTAGCATTTTTGTTCCCAGTGTCTTCCTGTTTTTCTTTGTTGATCAATAGTCTAGCAACATCCAACCGACAGCTTTTAAGTTTTCCTGTTTAATGTGTGAAACATTAAGGGCGTGTCTGGTTTGCAGGATTTGGAATTGAATCCCATTCCGATCTTGTGTTTGGTTTGAAGGAAAGTTTGGATTTGAAATCACGGTTCAATGATTTAGAAAATCCCTTGGATTTGAAAAATTTCCGTCGCATCTCTACGTTGCCTTTTTCATCAAATCTGCCATAATCTCTCCATCGCCTCCACATCTTACCGAAACAAACAAATTATTTATAACACAAACAAATATGTACAAAAGATTACCTATTAGTTGCAGAAGTCGTCTAGTTGTTAGCTAATAAGCTAGTTGATATACTAGTCATATTTGGTGAAAATTAACTAATAAGCTAGATGACAATGTAAAAAATGACAAGTTGAAAAATTACCCGGATAAATATAAAGGGCATAATTAAGAAGAAAAAAAAGTCCATGGAGCTTATAGAAACTAGCATTTTTTTTGGGAAGGGTGTCCTAGGCTATGTCTAGACTAATCTCTTAGCAAATTATGACCGTAAGACAGCAGTCCTGATTAAACCTCAGTGACCACAATTGTTGTGTACGCCTGGATTAGAACCCTGGGCAGATGGGATATTCCACCACATCCCCCAGGGCCTTAACCAGTACGCCACAACCCTTGTGGTTTAGAAACTAACATTTTAATAAGTTAGCTATGGCAAACCAAAATATGTTTTAACACTAAGCTCAAAAAATAAGTTAACTTATGGTTGTCAGACATAACCTATGTAATGTAGGAGCCATATTTTGAAAATGGGTGATACCAGGCTTAACCCTGACTAATCCCATGGCAAGTCGCCACTGAAGGCTTTACCCACAACCCTCGGATCTCGGTGGCCACAAACAGATATGTAGATGGCATGATTCGAATTCGGGTTAATTTTATCGTCCTCTTGTCTCTATCCACCACGCTAACACGGTTGTGGTTAAGTAAGCACCCTTGTGGTTAAGTAACCTCCCTTGTGGTTAAGTAAACTCCCTTGTGGTTAAGTAGGAGTCATGTTGTAGCTCATTAACCTGAAGGTAGGGAGTCACCATCAAGACAAGAACTAGAAGGAATATATTAAATGACAGATGAGATCAAAACTGATTTGATCTGAAGAAGAGGACAATCCAACTTTCTAAAGAATGTAACATAATGCACATGAAAAACAGACTGGCTAACCAACTACTATTCATCTCACATGTATAATTGCATGGTCTTGTTTGCCTGGACCTATTGCTAGTTGAGTTAAAGTTTATGCTCTTAACTTTAAGGGTGCTATTGGTACGCAGACAGGATAGGACAGGACAAAGTGGGACAGGACAGAACAGAACAGATGTTCCACGTTTGGTAAGACAGAACTGGACAGAACAGAAGAGATAACATTGACCTATTTACCCTTACTAAGTTTAAAGAATGAATAAAATATGAAATAGAAGGTTTATTTGATGTTTTAGAAGAGAATTAGATTTTATTTTGAAGTTATATTGGTAGAACATAAGTCTGTTCCAGTTTGTTCCACCTTGTTCCACATAAAAGTCCAGCCAAACGTGGGACAGTGGACCCTATTCTGTTCTGTCATGTCCAGTGTACCAAACGCAACCTAAAGGACCTTTAACTGTAACTTGATTCCCTTACCCCCTTACTGTAATTTGCTATATCTGATCATCGAAGTACCGCGATAAAAGAGTCGTATATGGTATTTATAGTTGTTTTTTTTGATATTTTGAGTAATCTTGTGAAAAGAAATGCATCATTAGCCATAACTATAATACCATTCAATGTGAGCAGAAGCCAATCATGGCAGATAGAAAAAAAAAAAGAAAACACAAACTCACAAGAAAGCTGATAGAGAAAGTGATTTGAAAAGAATAGGACTACCCAACAAAAAAAGATAGACTGCTAACCAAATTTTGCTGTTGTTTATTGTATGCATCTGTTATTTTCCAGCCACATGTCCATATGCATGTAAATAATATAATATAATATAATATATATATCTTCTTAAAATATCTTGCTTCTTCTCTTCAATCTACCATTTTTAATGCCTTAATTGTCATAATTCCTTAAAGATATTGTAGCTGATCTCCAACATCTATAACATCCAATATAGTCTGTCTAATCTTAAAACAAATTCTTGAATTTTTTAAACAAAACCTAATGAATCCAAATATCTTATTTGGGAACAGAGTTTTTGGGTGAGATGTATGTAGATCTATCTTCTATCCTAAAGAGTTGAGTTGATGTTCTCATAGGGTATTTTTGGTATCCAGATAAAACAAGATTAAACTGTTTGGTAGGATAGTAATAAAATGACCATTTTGCCTCTTAAGGAGTTGTTTATATCTTTTCTATATTTTGATTAAGGCATGATATCATGTGAGAAGTACTTTTAAACCGTTGATCACTTAATCAAATACCCTCCCATGAATTGCGGCTTAAAAGGGAATTGATCCGGTGCATATCATCCTAATGTTCGTCTATTTCTCATCCAACGGTTGATAACCACTTCTCATGTTTCTTATCAAATTTGGCACTTCTCATTAGAACCCAAGCCTTTTGATTAATTTATTAAATATTATAATAAAATAAATATTTTTTTTATAGTAAAATATATTATCATAAAGTTTCGTCAAAACGATAAAAATGACACCAAAGTATGAAGTTTATGTAAATTTCAAATTATTGGATGTTTTAGAAATGAATTAGGTTTTTTTAGGGTATTAGTATATTGGTAAAATATAAGCTTATACCAGCTTATTCCACATAAAAGTCATGTCATTCGTGAAACAATAATCCCAGTTCTGTTATGTTTTGTCATATCTACTATACGAAACACACCCATATAGTTGTAGAAGATTATATAAACAGATTTATTTCCTTTCTTTTCTTCTAAAATTCAATGTTAAAAAATGCTACATTTTAGAAGTACTCTCTTAAGTGGCCAAATACAGGACCTACACAAATGGATGTAGTGAGGTGGGGCTCTTTTATTCATTATAACTATATTAGGTTATCTACAAAAGAAATACTCTATGTCGGGTCTTTAATCGACATGTTTGAAGGCATGCTCGAGACATTACAATAAAACCAACCAAACCAAGTAAACCCCACACGTTAAATTTGCTTCAGTATATCTTTGGACCGGGTAGGTTTTGTTTAGTCTCCTCTTTTTTCTATTTCTTGTTCTGCCCGTGTTTTGTAAAGTTTTGCCCTAATCTATGTCTTGTAGATCAGGCGTTTCGTTGTTTTTCCCTCGTTTACTTTAAATTAATGCCTTTCAAAAGAAAAAAATCCAACATTTACAGGGTCTAAAAAAAACAAAAACATAAAGACTTTTTTTTGGGGAAGGGTGTCCTAGGCTATGCCTAGACTAATCCCTTGGCAATTTATGACTGTAAGACATCAACCCTGATTAAACCTCAGTGGCCACAATTGTTGTGTACGCATGGATTCGAACTCTGGACAGATAGGATATTCCACCACATTCTCAGGGTCTTAACCAGTACACCACAACCCTTGTGGTTAACATAAAGAGTTTTTCTCTATCTAAAAAGATACATTTTTACCATGAAAACTCTCACAAGGGAGTATTAGAGTCCACAAATGTTTATATCATATGTGGGATGAATAATCAACTTACATACAGATTTTTCAGATCCACACCATTCATCCAAGGCCTTTATAAAAGCCTACAAAATCAATGAGGAAAAACAAATAAAAATATAACCAACTCTTAACATTCAACAAACCACCATTTTTCAACCTCTTGAATGTGATTTCTCTTCAGCAGATCTCAGACCCTCCATCTTCAACATATGAAGCAGGAAATCACTCCACGTGTCAATGGGCCCAGGTAAGCACCAATGCACACAATCATTATATAATGTCACATTCTCATTGGGCCAATGCCCATATCTACTTGGATGCCCATCAGGCCTCAATAACATGGCCTGTGTTGTATCCAAAAGCCTATATTTCAACCCCCTTTTCTTCCCCATTTTTTCTGCCTTCCTATATTCCTCCATTTGTGTCATATATAACTCCAAATTAACACCTTCCAATGTTATCTCATTGCTCTTAAATGGCATCTTTCTCACACAATTTCCGCCCCCGTTCCACGCCCCACCCTCGAAATGCATTGGGGCGAACGTACGTAGAATCGTCACGCCCTTGAACTTTTCTCGGCTATTGATTGCCTTGAACGCGGTTCGTATTGCCTTTCTGTATCCAAATGTCATGGGGTAATCTGTAATGTTGTCCAGTTGGCAAAATCTGCAACCGACAACCTGGCGGTTGACGTAGTACAACGCGGGCCGCCAGAACCAGTGGCCCGCGTTGATGATCAAGTGGTCGAATTCGTCGATCTGGGTCGTCCATTTCTCGTCGAACTCGTCTAGGTAGAGGTTGAAGAGGCCCGTATGGGTTGGGCCGTCGGATTCGGCCTCTTGGGCTTTGACCAAAAAGGGTGACCAAAATGTGGCAAGAGTGAAGTTGTAGGAGACATAATACCAACGTTTGAAGTTCTCATCTTTTGTTATTGATCTATCAATGGGATATTCCACCTGAAAATATAAAAAATTAAAAATTAAACCAAAAAAATAATGTCATTATTTTATTATTTTTTATTTTTTAATGAAATAGTTAAAAATAAATTACTTTCTTTTGTCTCAGTTTTACATGTCAGTCATTTCAGAGGTTTTTAACTTTTTGTCCTGATTTCTTTTAAAGCTGTCGGTTCCAAGATATTTCAAAATTTAACATTTTATTAACAATAATATTTTATAATTATATAAATATAATTATTTTAATATTATTTCTATTAAATTTGATCTTGGATGGGTGAGGGAGTCCATGTTGCCAGCCGGATTATATTCCCTGCAAATTGTCACCTAAGTAAATTATATAATATGGTCCAGATCTACAATACCCCAAACTAATTATAAAATTATACATACATATATATATATATATATACAAACTTGAGAGCACGTAAAACCAGACTATTTTCGTGAGACCACAAAAATAACACTAAATCTTCACAACAAAGGACTGTGAAGGTTTACCTTCACAACAAAGGACTGTGAAGGTTTACCTTCACAGTGTTTTTGCTGTGAATGTTCGTTGTTTTCTGTACCTTCACAATGAATCACGGTAAAGTTTCAGTGTTATTTTTTGGTCTCATAATCTCACGAAAACAGGTTGGTCTCACGTGAACCTAACCCGATATATATACGATTTAATTAGATCTTTATAAGAATTTTATTATTAAAATGTGAATATAATAAGATTTGGAAATGATACTTTGGGTGGATTTTTATAATAATAAAAAATTGTTTAAATCAACAACAGTTGACAAGTACTGACTGACTACCTCCATTATAAATTAATTAAAATTAAAATTAAATTAATTTTAAATATTTTAAAAGTAATAAAAATTCAATTGGCATAATAATTATTGGAAGAAAACAAATAATAAAAGACAAAGCTCCTTTCAAATAATTAACCTTCACGACTCTTTCCCTTTCCAAAAACTTCTACACTTTATGCTACTGACTTTCCTCACCCAACACTCAACCGCTACACCAAGATTATATAGGCCTCGTAAATTGCAAACCATGTATTTATCGCACACCTTACAAAACACAATGTGCATATACATATGCATATGCATACGTACAAGAATATACATACAATAGACATACATTCATATGAGATAATGCATATATGCACATTGGTTTGTAAAGGGTGCAACAAATACATGATTCGTATTTAATTTGTATTATATATATATACACGCACGCACACACACACGAGTCTACATCAAAACAACAATCGGGTTGAGTTGTCGGCATGTACATTTCTAGATAGAAATAGTGATCATACATATGTTCGAGATGCACAAAGTTGAAACATATAAAAGGGTATACAAATAGTCGCGTTTTATGTAACGTATATATAAATGCATAAAGAGTATGCAACAACTATTCAATATATGTTTATAAATCCAAATTTGTGACAAAGTAGTCATACACATTGTTCCAAAACCTAAAATGACATAATATTAAGCGTCTTTTGTTACGTTGTACATAAAAAATGCTAAAATAATCCATCTTTTTCTGGTTTATTGGTTTTATAAATCATAACATTGAAAATATAAAAATATTAGTGATAAATAACATATCCAATTAACACACAAAAGTGAATTTATTTATTTTTCTCATCTTTTAAAATGGAAAATCAAGAGAAAGCATACATGAATGAAATTGATGATATTTGAATACCAAATGATTAGGAGGAAACTTGGGAAATATAAAAATAGACGATATGATGTTGAAAATCCACATATTTTCCACGTAAGCAATGGGAGTGGTACCCCACCCATGTGCATAATTTTCTCATAAGATGCCATCTAACTCTTGATTATTATTATTAATATTAAACTACATTTCTTCATTTGTCATTTTACATAATTTGTTTTTATCTTACATCAAATAAATAACACCCACAATTTATCATCACATAAACTACGTATATCAAGTGAAAATAACCGTATTTAAAACGTTTCCATCAAAAAATAATTTAATTTATAAAGAGCATCTCTAACAGCTTTTCCATTTTGGAGAATTTTGAGCTATAATTTTGATCCAACAGCTTCCCCAAAACTATGAGAAAGTAGAAGATAGAAGTTTTTCTTCAAATATACAGATAACCCAAAAAATGATTAACATAACCAACAGAATTCTTAGAAAACAAAAATTTAGAAAGAAAAATAATATTTTAATATTATAATCAATGTTTGTTTTGTTTAAAATGGAAAATCTGTTGGAAATGAATGTAATTTTTTTTGAAGATTTTAATCTTTCAATTCTTTATTTTGGAGAAATTTTAGGAAATCTGTAGAAGATGTTTTAAATTTATATTTAATAATTAAACTTTATTGGGGTTTTGTCTTTATTTAATAATGATTAAACGTCATAATTATTTTCAAGAAAATCTTGATGAATAATTAAAAAATAATTAAAGATGGTAACAATCAAGAAATACAATAAAAGATAAGTTTGAAATGAATTTACTTACCCTGGATAACATGCAAATCAAGGATTGCATTTGGTTTCTACCCACAGAATCACCCACAAACGCCAAAGACTTATCTCTCACAATCTCCAAGAACTGATACGGGTTGAAAATGGGTAGATCACACCCATCGGGTTTCCATCTCCACTTCATGAAATCGGAGTCGGGTCGTCCATATTTCTGGCAGTTTTGGTGTTCATGGATAGCCCAACATGTCATATTATCGTAATATGGAGCATCCGGATTTCGGATCCATTCGCCGGAAAACACATCGCATTTATGGTGGTTGTCGTTGATGGTGATGAGTTCATCATGTGGGTGGTACACCGGAGCGATGGTTTCGCCGCCGGCGGTGGCGTGGGTGGTGGTTGGGAACTTGTGGAGAGGGTAGTAGAGAGGAACGACGGTGAGGATGATGAGTGTTAGGGTTACGAGTATTAGGGTTTTGGAAGAGCTTCGAAGGCCGCCTTGCTGCTGCTGCTGGTTGTTCTTTCCATACGGCAGCTCAGCCGCTGTCACCTTCATCGGAGAGAGAGAGAGAGAGACGGAGAGAGTGAGGGAGAGAGAGAGAGAGAGATGGGTACAAGTTCCAAAACAAAGGTGGTGTTGGGTGGTTTTCATTTTTTGGAAATATTTATTGAAGGTTTTTTATACATAAAATAGTCATGGTCATGGATTAATTGCATCTCCAAGAGGTTTTATATATTTTTTCTAAGATAAAAAAAAATCAAAAGTAAAAAAAATTAGGGAATTTAATTAAAATACTCAAAGTTTGATTTTGACTTACCAAAATACCCATTTCTTCTCTGAATTTGCCAAAATACCTATTTTTCCCGCGATTTGTCATGCGATCGCGGGATAGGGTGTCTTTTGAAAAATGGAATCCCGGACCACCCTACGGCTACAACCCGTCGACCATACCAAAATTGTGAATTGTAATTGAAATTTACACTTTCAACCCCTATACTTATTTACTTACTTTACTTTATACATTTTACTTTCATAGTTTTAATTTTACATTTAACACATATAATCATTTATTAACTAAAATACGTTAAAAATACGTTTTAATTTTAACAAGTTACACCATTATAACCGTCTCTTCGATACGTTCGAAATGAGCCCAATATTGAATATTTTTTAATTTATATACTTTAATATATATCATATACACTACATAAAAATATTTTTTATATTTAAAATTTATATTCTTATAGTTAATTATTTAATTTATGGTACTCTTATAGTTAAAATACGTTTTATTTATTTTATTATCGATGGTCCAAGTGTAAGTATTAAAAATTGGCAGAAGCTTTGTGATGGACAAACATCGATCCTTTTGTGCATACTCTGTAACTGCAAATACTTCAGCTCCAAACATACATGAATCATCATTCACCAAAAACCCATTTTCACAATTCTTAAATGAGTCCAATGATACCAACTTGTCAAAACCCCATTTCATATTTTTCTCGTGAAACCTTGTCCTATTGCCATTCACGATATCTATAAACACATACAAATAATAATAATTTAAAACAATATAATGAATTAGTTAATATATGATTATTATGTTAATGCGATAGGAGTGTAAAACAAAATTGAAAAAAATAAGAGATGTACCATAAATTAAATAATTAACTATAACGGTATGAATTGTAAATATTAAAAATATTTTTATGTAGTATATATGATATATAATAAAATAAATAAATCCAAAAATATTCAATATTGGGCTCATTTCGAACGTATCGAAGAGACGATTATAATGGTGTAACTTGTTAAAATTAAAACGTATTTTTTTAACGTATTTTAGTTAATAACGATTATATGTGTTAAATGTAAAATTAAAGTTATGAAAGTAAAAGGTATAAAGTAAAGTAAGTAAATAAGTATAGGGGTTGAAAGTGTAACGTTTCAATTCAAAAGTCATCAAATCTCAAGAATTGGGTGGGTCGCACGAATTTATTTCGCGATCGCGGGATGCATATTTTCAAAAGTGGTCCTTGTCCGCAATCGCGGACCCCAGTCGCGGGAAAAACGAGTATTTTGACAAATTCAGGAGAGAAATGAGTATTTTGGTAAATCAAAGGTATTTTAATTAAATTCCCAAAAAATTAGTATATTTTCAAGAGTTTTTTTAAAAAAAGAAATAAAAAGGTTGAAATTTTTAGAAAAGCCATTATTAAAATCTTTAATAAAAAATATTGTTTTTTTAACACTTAGTTTAAAACAATTTTATTGATAGAATGAATAAAAAATAACTAGTTTTTCATAAGTAATTATTTTTTTTGCAATATCTCTAAATTTGGAAATTTTCATTATCCGTGCACTTTATCTATTTTGCATAAGATTTTGAAAAATCTATTTGAACAAAAATCCTCGAGATCTCTATTTTAGAGAAGTTGTTGAAGATGTATTAAGCATTAAAATAAAAGAAAATAAAATTCAACTTTTTATTCTCTATGTGTTTTTTTATTCTTTTCAACAATGATAGTGAATTAATTATAGAGAATCCATGGAAGATACTACAAAATTAAACTCAACCTCAACAAATTTTTTATTTCAAAATTTCAACATAAATTATATTATTATAATTTTTTCTCAATACATTTTTTTTGTAAAACTTTATATAAAATAATAATAACTCAATCTAATTGATGGGATTGATCAAAATAGTTAGTTTTCTCTCCAAATCAAGTTTTAGAAAATTATTTAAAATCGGAGTTTTTTTTTCATTTTTCTATATTTTAAAGAACATTATAGAGAATTTGTTTGCAATATAGATGATGGAACCTTAATTTTTCTTCATTTTAGAGATTCTGTTGGAGATGCTCTAAATATATTAATTATGAAAAAAGTTTATATAAATTATGATAATATATAGAGAGAGTTGGGTTCATATCATAACATAACCATATAATAGAACATGAGAACGGTCAATTCATATGTATTTTTATACTAAAGTCATGTGTAAAATCCCATGTGATTTACGAGACTTAGGCCGCGGGCCAAGTCGACCGCTCACTCTTCTGTTGATTGCGTTCCTTTATCGACGATTTCACTGCAAAATCACATATAATTTAGTTGTTTTTGTGTTTTCTTATTTTCGTGGTGTTCTCGTTTGACCCAACCTCTCCTCTCCTCTCTCTCTCTCTCTCTCTCTCTATATATATATATATATATATATATATATATATATATATATATATATATATATGCGAATGATCGTGTGAGAAGTTTAGGTTAACGTGAGAAGCGTGAAAAATACATATGAACCTTGATCACTTTTAACCCTGCCATGAATTGCAACATATAAGAGAATTGATTTGATGCATTTTGGTGCATCTCGTGCTAATGTGTGTCTATTTCTCATTCAACAGTTGATAACTACTACTCACCGAAACTCAACCCTATATAAGAGGCTCCGTACAATGCAAAGCTTGCATTTGTTGCACACCTTACAAACCGATGTGCATATCTGAACAAACCAGTATGCATATATGAACAACGTGTATATACATATACATACATGCAAACATATACATATAATGAACATACATTCATATGGGATAATGCATATATGCATATCAGATTATGCACACATTGTTCACATATACACACTGGTTTGTAAGGGGTGCAACAAATACTTAATTTGTATTTGATTTGTATTCTATATATATATATAAGAGAGAGAATTTTTCTAATATATCTTGAAGACAATTTATTCATTTAAGTGCTATCTTAATAGATTCTCTAAAATAGAGAGTTTGGGTATTTTGACAAAGTTTTGATCCAACAAATAATATAAAACATATAACTAAAATGAAGAAAATAGAAGATGGGTGGTAAAATTCTCCATGTTTACAGAGCTCTTCATATATGATTACTTACAAGATATAAATGATTTTTTTACTCTTCTTGTTAATGATAATCTTTGAAATTAATTGTTTATAAAAAATATATAATTTATTGATTTAATAAATAATTTAATAATATAGTTGATGTTGTAATCTTTAAAATAGAAAATTTGTTAAAGTTTTTTTTTGTGATTTCAATTTGTGATTATTTATTATTTTGAAACTTAAATATGTCAATCAGGTTGTAGCGCAGTGGTTGATCGCCCTGGGTGATGTAGTGGAACGTGTAACATCTTTGCGGTTGTATTTTTAATTGGGTAATTGTGATTGCAGGTTTTTTAATGAGTTTGTACCCTAAACAATTGTAACACCCACAAATTTTGGAAAGAGCAACTAACAAATATCTCGATAAATAATCAAAAGAGGATAGAATTTGTTGGTTCCCGTTTTGCTTAAACAAGATTATCAGATCTATTAGTTCAGGTTTAATGTTTGATGCGGAAGCGTATTTAAAGAACTAACATATAAGTTTGATAGATTTAGAACAGAATATAAATAAACAGTGAACAAACTATTATATCTCAAAGTTTACTGAATATATATTAAGAACAGGTTTATGAACCGTGAGTAAGAAAAAGCTTTAAAACAGATATGACTCTTAAGGTGAATAAGCTTTTGTGTTCTTAATGTTTTTCTGTGTTGTATTGTGTTATGTAAGGAAGAACTCAACATGAGTCTTCCTTATATACTACTCTAAAGGGGACCATAAAGCATATGCTACTATTCAAGAGGTACGTATGAATAGTTGAGAGGATGTCGTGAACAGTTGCAAGGATGGTCATGAATAGTCAGACGTGCTGTATTGCATTTAATGCAGCAGACGTCTAATATGTACTAAGCCCTATTGAGTCCAATCAGAGTTTGACACGTCGACGTTGGACAGGGCATGCTACCATGCAAGTTGATGTACGGGTCCTGTAACAGTAGCAAGATATTATAAATATCTTCAAGTCTCAGTGAGGACCACAGAGGCTCTGTAATGAGTTACAGAGGTTCTGCGGTCTGGTCCTCTGTGGAGCAGTCTTCACCGGATTCCGAGTCTTTGGTCTTCTTTGCGCGTATGACAGAGCTTCTGTAGGAAGCCTCTGCTGCTTCTGTAGCTTCTTGACCTTGATTTCTCGGTAATGTCGGCAGAGCCTCTGTAGGAGGCTTTCTTCACTTAGCCTATTTTTCACTACTTCTAAATACTTCTATGATTAGGAAGATTGAAGCTAACAATCTCCCCCTAAGTAGTGAAAAATAAAAAATTGAACTTGAGTTAAGTTAGGCTAAGTTAGATAAGACAGAGGTTAAACAATACCTCGAAATTTCTTTCATTTAGAAATATGCCAGAGGCATTTTACATTTGAGTACAATGAAAGATAAACTTTAACTTTGTTTGCAGAGATTGGAGGTCTGAGAATCAGATTTTGGCATCTTTGAAATCGTTGTAGCTTCTGTTGTCTCTTCCGACTTTTCTGATCTCTTTGTAGAATCTGATGCAGAGTTCTCTTAGGCGGATTGTTGCGTCAATCTCTCTCATGATAGTATCTGCAGCATCTTTATCCATTTTCTTTGAACCTCTGTATTTCACAAGGCTTGCTCTGAACTTGTTCAGAGTACTTGTTGCGTACTTCTGACAGTCCATGCATACAAATAGTTTAGTTTCGCCTTGAGGGTTTTGAAATACTAACCCAAACCGTGGTTCTGTGATGATTGAGTTAGGTACGGCGTCCGGTGGACAGCGATCCTCTGGTGGTCGTAAATCCAGATGCTTGAGACCAAGATCCTTTCCCAGCTGGAAATCTATCATGCTGTAGAGCAGAAGCTTTTCCCTCATCGCTTTTCTCAACACTTGATAGGCTCTGGTGTTTGCCTCTGTGTTGTAGTTGTCCTTTGTCCATTGCAGAAGGTCAGGTAGATCATAAGGATTGATATTTCTTAAATCAGCATCAGCGAAGGTAGTTTCTGAATTGTCTTCTCTTCTGACTTTGTAAAGATTGTACCTGACCCTTGGATAGGTTCTTGTGAAGGAGAATTTGCAGAAGATTACCTTTTTGATCTTGTGGATTGAGAAGACATCTGCTTTGGTTCTTGGCTTTGTCCTTGTGAAGATGTTCTTAAATTTTTCTCTGATCCTTGGATCTGTTACATGATCTGTTGGATAATTGGTCTGAAAGGATTGTTTATAGAGGTATTTGTATACCACTTCTTCCATTTCTTCATATGTTGGACCTGGTTGTGGTACTTGTCTTCTGAGACTCTCCATCTGTTGAACAACTTCTGCGGCTCTACCAGTTAGAGGAATGTCTGACAGAGGCTTCAATCCATGTGCCCAGTCAACTTCTTCAGGCTTTGGGGTTTGAAAGGCATCAAACGCACTCTTCATCAGTTTCTCTGTTGGCTTTGGCAATGTTTTCTTCTTAGGCTCTTCTGTCAGTATTCCTTTGCCCTTATCTTTGGCTTTTGGCGGGGCAGAAACTGTTGCTTCTGTAAGTTTGGAGGTTGGCACTTCTGTTGGCTTGATGGGGGTTGCCTCTGTGGGTTTTGACATTTGTGATTTAGAGGACTTTTGTGGCGATGGTTCTGTTGGCTTGAGTTGCTCTGTAACCTCTGTTGGAGGTTGTTTGTTGACTTCTTCTGTGAGCTCAGTTTCTGTTGATGAAGTATTGACATCGAATCTTCTTGCCATTTTGAAAGCTAAAGTGAACCTGTGCCTTTCTTCTTCTCTCTGCGCCATACGATCACTCATTGTTGTGTGCATCCTTTTCAGAACGTCAGAAGCAGAGGTCGTTGCTCTTTTTGGTTTGGTGGCAATCGACTTTCTTCTCTGTATGGTTTGGGGTGTTTCCACAGAGGTGGGTGTTTTCTCTGTGGTTTTTTCATCTGTTTCTTCCAAAATGATTACCTCAGGGGCGGTTGTTGCCTCTGTGGTTTGCTTATCTGCTTCTGGAGTTTTGGTTTCGTCAGGAGATGATTCCACATAGATGGGTGTTGTCTCTGTGGTCTTTTGGGTTTGTTGTTGGGTTTGTTCTGGAGGGGCTTGGTTGATTGGTTCTGCTCCCCCTCAGGATTATCTGATGGACCAGGTTGGTCATCATCAGAATCATCCTGACTTTTACCAGAAGTACCCTCTGCTCTGCAAGAAGTGTTGGGCTTCTTTGGTAATTCAGCTCCTGCTGCCATCAACTTTTCACAGACATCATCGCAGAGGCCAATCAATGTCGCAAGCTCTGCTTCTGTTTTGAAACGCATTCTGCCGACACTCTTTCTGAAATCCTTGACATAGTTGGCATTTGCAGTTGTGAAGGAGACAATGACTTCTGTGACCTGGTTAATAACGTTCTGTCCGAGCTCTGTAAGCTATGTTCTGGTCATATAGTCTTTTGGTTGCATCATTGTCGTGTTGCGTATTGCCTCTGCTTGGACTTGTGATAGGGCATTCTGTAAGTCTGCAGGAGTAATGCCCTCTGCTCTGTTGGATTGCGTATTCATTTGTTCAAGGAAATTTTTGACAGAGTCCCTAAAAGCAGAAGTTGCAGTTGTTCCGAATTCATGAGTTGCAGAGGTGGCTGTTGCTTTGGGAGTAGTTTCGGCAGAAGACTTCATCTCTGAGATGGCGGTTTTTACCTCTGTGGACAAATTGTCCATTTTGGTGTTCAGATTTAGTAAGGCCTTCGATGTTGTCTCTGCAAAAGATTTGAAAGAGCTTTGAAACTCTTTCATGGTTTGGTTCACAGAGGTGACAAGGGTTTGGAACTCATCCCTTGATACTTGTGTTCCTTGTGTAACCTCTGGAGGAACACATTCATCTCCAGAGTGAGTCCCTGTTCCTGGGACACCTTCGTTCACCCTTGTTTGTACGATGGGGGTGGAAGGATTTCCTTCTGATCCTCGAGAAGAAACCTGAGTTTCGATCTCTACAGAAGTTCTGTGAAGAACAGTGTCCAAATCCACTCCAGAGGTGGTTATTGGAATGTCCTTCTGTTGACTGGGAGACTTGTCTAGAGTCTCTTTGTCTCTATGCTCACTACTTCTCTCTGAAAAAAGTTTTGGTCCTAATGTGTGCGTGGCAGAGGAAACGAATTACTCTGTAGGGTGTTCTAGGGTGATCTGGGGCGACTGATCACGAACAATAGGTGAGTCTCTTTGAGGAGACTCCCTAGGAATGGATTCCCCGGTTTCTGTGGGCACAGAGGTTGAAAGAGTAACCTCTGGCTGGATGGGTTGGGTTAGGATCGAGCTGTGCTGCTCTTTTTCAATAACTCCTTCTGCAGCTAGACCTGCGGAGTTAGAAATGTGGGTTGCACTGGGAGTTGGTTTTGGTTGTGTGCCTCTATTTATCTAGGCATCTTTTCTTGCTTCTTCCTCTGTTAAGCATCCAAGCACTACATCATTGTCTATCATTTCATCCTCTGTAGCTATCCTACGGCTTGGTGCTTCTTCCCTAGGTTCTGTCGAGGTTCCTTGCTCTGGTCGTAAGAAGTCATACATTTGATGAGATCCGAATAATCTCATGACATGTGGATGATAAAGACCTTTACGTATCCAGACAGCTTCTTCTTCATCTGAATCTGTCTCTAAGATCTCTATTCCTGTCTCTGTTGTTGTTAATCCCTCTTTTTGTACAACTTCGGCCCCTTTTTCTTTTTCTTCTTCCATCATATTTTCAGAAGCCTCTGTAATTTCATCTCTGTTCCAGTCAGCTTCTGTTTGTTCTATTTCTTCTGACGCTGGGTTTGGACTTCTTCTGTGGACGTCCAATCTTTGAATGAAAGGGTTTTGTAAAATGACAGGGGTGTTGGCTGGTTGATTTTTGGGTGTTGTGTCATCTTCTTGCAGATGTGTGTCAATGCCAGAAACGAAGAAATCTTGTTCTTCTGGAGAGTGGTGGTCGAGAGGTTGTGCCGTCCACCCTGTTGTATTTAGGGTGTTGGCAATGTCAGGGTTCTGTAAGAAGTCGTTCAGGTCTCCTTGGTGAGCAAATCTATCTGGAGATTGATAGGGTGATTGATACTCTTCTGTAGCCATTCCTTCTTCTGCAACTTCTTCTTCAGTTCTTTCTTCTGCATTTTCTTCTTCTGCAGTTTCCTCTTCTGCAATGGTAACCAACTTTTCAAGTGATTTACCATGCTTCTTTTTGGTTTTTCTTCTCTTAGGTTTTGGTGCCCCTTCCTCTGTTGATTTCGATCTTCTTTTCTTCTTCATTTTTGGGGAAGAGGGAGGAGCAGAGGAGCCAATTTCTGTGGCATGAGGAGGTGAAGGTTGATCTTCTGCAGCGCTTGTTGAGGTGCCTTCTGCAGTTTTTCTCTTCTTGGCTTTTGGAGTATATGCAGAGGTTCTTGATGAAGACTTCTTTCCCATAAGTTCTGCACGTTTGGATTTAAAGCTGAGTTGAATAGCCATGTGCTTTGCTAACTTCTGATCCTTTTCTTCTTGAGTAGAAAGAGGTTTTGCTATCATTGTTCCTAGGGGGACACCTAAACGCGGGGGTGTCATAAGACTCGGTTTAGGAGTTCTATGATCGCGTATATACTCTTTCTTAAGGGATTTATTCGATGCGTAGCGCAGAAGCTTCTTTGACAGAGGTCTGCAGTGTGAGTAGCCATCGGTATGATCAGTGGGGGTATTCTTGTTCATCGGGAACTGTTTGGGAGTTGGTCCTTCCATTGGCCAGTTTTGGATTAGCAGTAGAGGTTCGAACAGTACTCCCAATATTCTTTGGAATTGCAGAGGTGGTAGAAAGTTTGGATCGTTTTCTTTGAGCCTTCTCGTGTTGTTCTTTCTGTCGATGGTGTTTATGATCTCTTGCATCATTATGGTCGCATAATCTAGTGGAAGATCATAGTAAACCCCATACATGATGCTCAAGATTTGATGTGAGCTTTGGTCAATACTCCCTATTTTCCCTGTCAAGCACCTGTTAAGAATAGAGAACAAAGTGTTCCACAGAGGTGGCAATCTTCCTCTGCGGAAGTCATTTCTCTTCCGTAGTTGGGTGTTGTACCCAAGCATTTCCACGAAGCGACAGAGCTCTTCGTCTGTTGGTTGCTCTGCATAACTCTTCAATCCCAAAAGACCCCTTGTTGGTAGGTTGAATTCAAGTGAGAACATTGTTCTGTTGAACTTGATTTCAAGATGCTCAGATTTATCAGGTCTTGAAATGTACCCTTTGATAAGAGAATCGTCTTTATCAAATCGGCAGCTTTGCCAAAATTGGTTCAAATAACGGACTGAAATTTTGTTTGGGGTTCTTGAGAGTAGAGGGAAGAGGATGTGATTTTCCATTATGTTCAGAAGAATAGCATGGGCTTCGCCGAAAGCAGTGGGTGAGGGGACCAAATAGCAGTTGTTGGATTTGATAGGAAGTATGGTTTCGAAGTGATCTTTTGCTATGAAGTTTTGCAGGTGTGTCGTCGGGGCAAATTCTGCTGAGTCCCCGGAATCTTGTTGTTCAATAGCTCTTGCAAGGTTGGGGTTTTCTGAATGTTCAGAATGGGCAGGGGAGTGTTCCGGTGAGTTTGCCGAAGAGAGTTCTTGGGAGATAGCTTTAGAAGATGAAGCCATTTGGGTTTAAGAACAAGGTTTTTGCAAGCTTTTGCAGGGTTTCGCCGGAGAAGAAGATAAGAGTTTGTAAAAGGTTTTATGAGAGGGTAAGCTTGGTTTTTATAGGAGGGTAAAACGGTAGTATTTGAAAGAGTAAAATATATGGCAATGGATTAAAATTTGGAATCCGTACTCGAGTTTGAGCGGCGGGTTCAACTTTCCAAAAAAAACGTTCCATGTACGCCCAATGAAAATGGGACACGTAGGCCTTGTCAGAATATGACAGGACGTCGTGCGCGGCCCATTAATGCTAGGCGCGTGAGGTTGTTTTTAGCCACATGAGTTTCACTCGCAGTAAAAGTAACCGTTATTACTTCAGAAATGCCCAGATAACAAAATGGCAGGACTTGTGTTTTACAGAAGCTCTGTGATTTTGAAAATCTTGAGTTTTAACCTCTTCTCATATATCTCATTGTTGTCATTGACTCTGAAGGTTCTTCTTTGAACGAAAACGTTTGTATCGACATTGGAGAGGATCAATAGGATTTTGTCAAGAAATTTTACTCACAGAGGTTTTGTGGCTCTGATGGAACTTACAGAAGCTCTGTGAGAGCCAGCAGAAGCTCTATGAGAGAAAAAAAATCTTATAACTTGAATTCTATTAACTTTCTGATCATCCAATTTTTGATCTGTGTTAAGAGATGTTTTTCGCACATTATTGAAAGTTTGTGTCCGAGAAAACTATTTTGATAAACGTTTTGTTCGAGAAGGTCATGGTGTGTGTTGTCGGTTTCCGAGATAACATTCCAAAAGATCGACAGAGGGTTAATTTGTGATCACAGAGCATATTTCCTACAGAACCTCTGTTGAGCTCAGCAGAAGCTCTATGACCTTAAATTTCTCCTATTTCGAGTTTTGTTAAACTTTTTGAACTTTTGATTTTTGAAATGTTATTCATAGTATATTTAGGACATATTTGACAATTCTTGTCCTAGAAAACTGTTTTCAAAAACCTTTTGTGCGAGAGACATACCTTTTGGTTCTTCTGTTCTCGGCAGTTTTGTGTTACTTCTGTCGATGGAGAAATATCGACATTCTTCTTTGGCTTTTCTTTGAAAGATTTACCTCTGTAGATCATTTCAGGGTCCCTTTTGCTCCCCCTTGATCTATTCACTTCTGTAGATAAAGAATTTTCCTTTTGCTCCCCCTTGATCTATTCACTTCTATAGATCAAGAATTTTCCTTTTGCTCCCCCTTGATCTATTCACTTCTGTAGATCAAGAATTTTCCTTTTGCTCCCCCTTGATCTATGCTTGGTTCAAAGAATGGTAAGATTTGTATTGAGCATATATCATGTTTACCAGAGGTTCTGTAAGGGTTATCAGAAGATCTGAGCGGACCCACAGAAGCTCTATAACTAAGAATTATTTTTGTATACAACAAAAATACATACAGAAATAATAGATATTTATACTTATTTACAGAAGATAAAGCTATACCTACAGAGGATTTTCACACCATGTTAATCATTCCTAACTTACCCACCAAGGAGTTGAATCTTTTCTCGTCTAAAGCTTTGGTGAATAAGTCAGCGAGTTGATATTCTGTGGGCACGAAATGCATTTCGATTGTACCGTATTCAACATGATGTTTCAAGAAATGATACCTTATATCGATATGCTTGGTTTTTGAGTGTTGCACAGGGTTGGCAGAGATAACAATGGCACTTTTGGAATCACAGAAGATGGGTATTTTGAACAGGATGTGGCCGTAGTCTTTTAGCTGAGTCTTCATCCATAGAACCTGAGAACAACAGCTAGCAGCAGCAACGTATTCAGCTTCTGCAGTGGATGTGGAGACACAATTCTGCTTCTTGGAGGTCCAACTGTCTAGTTTACCACCTAGGAATTGACAACTCCCAGAGGTACTCTTTCTGTCGAGCATGCATCCTCCATAGTCTGAATCTGTATAAGCTTTAAGGCTAAAACCAGAGTTCTGTGGATACCAGAGACCAAGATTGTTGGTCCCCTTCAGGTATCTAAAGATTCTCTTTACAGCATCATAATGTGATTTCTTTGGATTAGCTTGATAACGTGCACAAAGACATGTGGCATGCATAATGTCAGGTCTGCTTACTGTTAAGTATAACAGAGATCCAATCATGCCTCTGTAGAGAGTACATTCTACAGAAATACCATTTGGATCTAAGAATAACTTATTTCCAGTGGCCATTGGAGTCTTCATTGCAGAGGTATCAGAGAGATTATATTTTAAAAGTATGTCAGAGACATATTTGGCTTGATTTATAAAAATTCCCTCTGAAGATTGTTTGACTTGAAGTCCGAGGAAGAATGTTAATTCTCCCATCATACTCATTTCAAACTCACTCTCATGAGTTTTTCAAAATTTTTGCACTCTTCTGAATTTGTAGACCCAAAAATTATGTCATCTACGTATATTTGTACAAGCATTATCTCACTATTTTTGCGTTTATAGAATAAGGTAGTAACTGTTGTACCTCTGTTGTAGCCATTGACTAGAAGGAAGGTAGAAAGTCGTTCGTACCATGCTCTTGGAGCCTGTTTTAGTCCGTATAGAGCCTTTTCAAGGTAGTATACATGCCTTGGGAATTTTGAGCTTTCAAAACCTGGTGGCTGATTTACGTAAACCTCTTCTTGGATTTCACCATTTAGAAAAGCTGATTTTACGTCCATCTGATAGACTTTAAAACCTCTGTGGGCTGCGAAGGCTAAGAATATTCTTATTGCTTCGAGCCGTGCGACAGGGGCAAAAGTCTCATCGTAGTCTATGCCTTCTTCTTGTCTATATCCTTTTGCTACTAATCTTGCTTTGTTTCTTACGACCACTCCATCTTCATCCTTCTTGTTTCTGTAGACCCATTTAGTCCCAATGGCCTGTTTCCCTCTTGGCAGAGGTACTAAAGTCCATACTCTGTTACGCTCAAATTGCAGAAGTTCTTCTTGCATGGCGTCTACCCAGTTTGGGTCATCTAGGGCTTCAGAAATCTTCTTTGGTTCTATCACACTAATAAAATTTGTAAAGAAACAAAAATTAGCAGTGGCAGACCTTGTTTTTACTGAGTCAGAAGGTTCTCCAATTATTTGGCTTGGAGGATGGCTTTTTGTCCACTGAGTTGTGCGTGGAAGATGATCATCAATGTCATCAAAACTTTCTTCAGAGGCTTCTTGTGTAGCCTCTGTAATTCTTCGTGCCTTGGTAGTTGATTCTACCGTTTGTGGAATGATTGGTATGAGTGGTGGTGGAGTTTGTTCCTCTGAGGACGTATAGTCTTGGTCCTCGATCTCCTCTGTAATTGGTTCTTCTGTGGTTTGTGCAGCTTCTGTGGTCGTTTTTCTTAATGTTTCATCTTCTGCACTTTCTTCTGTTTCGGCAATTGCATATGTAGTATTTATAGAAGAAGATGAAGCATTATTTGGACAAGTTAGAGTCATACCTGTAGGATTTTGTCCGATAGAGGATGGTTCTTTAGAAACTCTGATGGTTCCGACAGAAGGATCAATGTCATTGTGGAACATCTCCAAAAATAGAAGATCCAAATCTTCTTTTGTTCTTGAGATGTCAGAGGATTTCCCTTTAATTCCGAGTTCTGAACTTATTTGCTCAGAAGTCATTTGGAATGAATCATCAAAAGAAACATTGATGCTTTCTACAATCTTGTGAGACTTTGTAAGGAATGTTCTGTAGGCTTTGGAAGTGGCAGAGTATCCAATGAATTTGCCTTCGTCAGCTTTTACATCAAACTTTCCTCTTGAATCTCTGTCGTTTAAGACAAAGCATTTGCATCCGAATACATGGAAAAATTTGATGTTTGGCCGCCTTTTGTTAAGCAATTCGTAAGGCGTCTTGAGGTGTCTTTTCACAACGGTTGAACGATTCTGAGTATAACACGCAGTAGAAATTGCTTCTGCCCAAAAGTTCATTGATAATCCGCATGCTGACAACATAGTTCTTGCGGCTTCCACAAGTGTTCGATTCTTTCTTTCGACAACACCGTTTTGTTGTGGAGTGCGAGCTGCAGAGAAGTTCTGTGATATTCCTTCTGTTGAAAGATAGGCTTCAATGACAGAGTTTTTAAATTCTGTGCCATTGTCACTTCTCAACTTCTGTATTCTGCAATCATAAAGAACTTGGATTCTTTTCATTAGATTTATCAATACATTTGGAACATCTGATTTCTTTCTAACAAATTCAACCCATGTGAAACATGAATACTCATCAATTAGGACAAGTATGTATTTCTTGCCACCTAGGCTCTGTATGGCAATGGGACCGCAGAGGTCGACATGAAGCATGTACAGAGGCCTAGTGCAAGACACGTCAGTTTTGCCTTTGTGGGAAGCCCTTCTGTGTTTTCCCATTTCACAGGCCGAACACAAATGATCCTTATTGAATTTAACATTTGGCAAACCTTTAACTAGATTGAGTTTTACTAGTTTATCCAAGGTGTGAAAGTTTAAGTGACAGAACCTGTTGTGCCATAACCACGCTTCTTCACTTTTGCAGGCTACTAGGCAAACTTTGTCCTTGGATTTTGAAGTAAAATTCATTAGGTATAGATCACCTCTTCTTTCAGCTCGCAGAAGTTCCATTCCTGTGTTTTCACTCTGTAGAGAGCAGAAAGTTCTTTTGAATAACACATCGAATCCTGTATCACAGAGTTGACTTACGCTTAGTAGGTTGTGTTTGAGGCCATTCACATATGCAACTTTGTATACAGAGACATTTTCTTTCTGTATGACTCCATAGCCTTTGATGTGTCCCTTCATGTTGTCTCCAAAAGTTACAGATCCACCATCGTGTGTTTCTTTGTATGTGGATAGTAATCTTCTGTTGCCAGTCATGTGCCTTGAGCATCCGGAGTCAAGATACCAAATTGGCACATGTTGCTTCTGTAAGACAATCACAGAGATTTAGGTACCCATATCCACATGGGTCCAATATTGTTAGAATTTTTTAAGTTTGCCTTAGCATTCTTGAAATACATTTTATCTTTTGTAGAAGAATCAGATTGTTTCTCTTGTGGTTCTGACTTTCGAATTTCAGTGGTGAGAAAGCAATCTGGACTTGAGAAGTGTTTATTCAATCTAAACATAAGATCAAAACAATGACAATATTGAATATGAGATGTGATTTGTTTGAACTTTTCATTGAATTCTTTGAACTGAGCCACAGAGACATTACACTCTTTCTTTACATTAGATTTCCTATTACAAGAAGATCTATGAATACTAGAATGTTGTTTGCAAAAGTCTTGTTTAGTTCCTGCCTTCTGTGACTCTCTTCTGTGGTGAACATCTTTCTTCACTGTCACAGAGGAAAAATATTTGTTAGCTTCAGGCCATTTTCCCTTTTGTTGCCAAGTGGGATTCTCTTTGATTTTCCTTAAAGGTTTTGAAAATTTTAAGCTTTTTGGATTTTCAGAGGCCTTTTTCAGATTTTCAAGCTCTGTAGAGGTTTTGACTTGTATACACATTTTGAGAAAATCTGGATGGATAGGTATCTCTGTGATTTTCTCTTTTGGAGAAATTGTTCTGTTAAGAACTTCAGAGGAGAATTTGACATCCTCTGTGTCACAGTGAATTATCCCTGATTTGAAATCAGTCTCTGAGTCGTCAGAGGATGAATCGTCCTCATATGCAGAGGTTGAGTCATTTCTTTCGACAAAGGCTGGATTTTCTGAGCATGTATCATACGAGCTTTCTTCCTCTGTAAAAAAACTTTCGTGGATGGCAGAGGTTTCTGATGAGATCTCTTCAGTGAGTTTTTGATCTATAGAAGATGTACAGAAATTTTCTAAAATATTTGATTTCAAAACTTCCAAAATTTCTTTTTCAATAGATTTTTCAAGTTTTTCTTCTGAAAAGATGGGTTTAAACTCAGGAGCTTCTGCTGACAATTTCTTTTCGACATTTATCATACAGACAAAAGCGACCTGTGTTTGAGTCTCTGGTTTACCAAACTTAAAGATACCAATCTGATCTTGTGTTTTCAGATATTTCTTTGGTTTGATTTCTCTATTGACAGAGGTTGAAGATGATGAATCTGTGTTTTCAAACCACACATTGATCATCTTTGTATGTTTCCTCAAGTGAGGTTCTGCAGAGAGTTTAACCCTTTTACTTACAGAGAGTAGGTTTGGAAAGTTTGGTTTGTTAGTTTTTCCCAAAACAAATAGAGAGGACAGAGGTTTTAGTCGTTTATTTTCAACTCCTAAGGTAATATCACTGTACCCTATACCTCGTCTTGCTATTTGAGAGTTTACCTTTTCATACACCTTCTGTGCATCTTTATAGTTTTTAATTAAAACTTCTCTTCTTAAAAGATCTTGCCAAAGTACATCTCTTTCCTTTTGAAAGTATTCTTTGAGAGCTCTTATGTCTGTAGTTTCACTTCTTGAAACTGAAAGTTCTTTTGTTTTGATTTTTAAAGCATAGGTTAAATCAGAAATTTGCCTTTTTAAAGGATCTATATTTTTGCTCCAATATTTTTCGATTTTTCCTTTTTCTTCAAAGATTTTGGCTTTTTCTTGAGTGAGAAGCCTTACTTCTCTCTCATTAAAGGTCAGCTTTTTCTGAATGCTTTCAATTATATCTTTCAGTTCAATGTTAAGTTTAAATAAATCATCATCTACAGAATTAGTACTTGAGGTAGAGTTTGAAATGGATACCTCATTGTCAGTGTCGGAGTCAACTTCTGCCATGCCACAAAACAGGGCATTTGTGGGAAATTCATCATCAGAAGTAGAGTCTGATTCGAAGTCTTCTTTGTTTGCCTCAGAATGCCCTTTGTTCGCCATTAGAGATTTTTGTGCGTAATACTCGGCCTTCTTTTTGTAAAAAGTTGAGTCCTTCTGTGAGCGATTTGGTCTGCTTCTGCATTCTTTTGCGAAATGACCTGGCTTGCCGCAGTTGAAACAACCTTGGGAGATGTTTCCAGTTCGGTCGTCAGACTTCTGTAGGTCTCCACCTTTCTTTGTTCGGCATTCGTTTGCGTAATGACCGGGTTTACCACATTTGTAGCATTCTTGTGTGTGGCCTACCTTGTCATCTGATCTTTGTTGATCATTTCCTCTGTAGCTTCTGTCGCTCGACCTCTGTAGGTCACCATTTCTGTAGTCTGACCTCTGTTGGTCATTTGATTCTTCTCTTCTTTCATCATCTCTTCTACCAGAAATCCTTTGGCTATTTCTAAACTCTCTTGTCAATAGAGCCATTGATTTAGCTAATGACGCAAGAGTTATCTCTTCCTCTATCATCTCGTCTTCTTCGCTATCAACCATTACCATCTTCTTTTTCTCCTTCTTTTTCTCCTCTGTAGATCTCTCATTTCTTGGTCTGTCTGCAGCCTCTATAGATTTACTAACCAATGCGTATGGCACAATGGTTAGTGTTTTAGCTTGAGCTATTTGAGGCTCTTGTGCAACAAGTGTTCCATAGAGATCAGAGAGTGTCCAGGAGTCTAGATCTTGATTTGTTTGTAAAGACATAGACAACTGAAGCCACTCATCGTTCAGGCTCTTTAGAAACATGACGTTATTTTCTTCCGTGGTTCTGTGAATACCAGACTTTTTGCATTTGTTTATGAGAGAGTTGAACCGGTCGTATGTTGTTTGCAAAGATTCTGTTGCAGAGGCTCTGAAAGCATGATATTCATTTATGTATTGTGCCCTTCGGTTCTTCTGAGTTTTAGCACCTCCTTCCAACTGTCTTTCTAATTCTTTCCAGAGATCGTGCGCTGTTTCGCATGCATCTAAGGATTGAAAAAGTTCGTTGGGGATTGCCATGATCAATATTCTCTTTGTTTTCTGTGCAACTTCATCTTCTGCCTTATCTTCATTTGACCATTCTTCTCTTGGCTTAGGTTTTTGATGTTCAGGGATTTCAGCAGATTCAGCAGTGGCTGGTACACGTGGCATAGTTATCATCGGAACTGGAGGAGGATTGTAAAGATATTGTTTGAGAGTTTTTTCAGTACCCTCAAAGAAATGAACCATTCTTATCTTCCATTGAGGATACTCATCTCTAAGAAGAGTAGGAGGTTTGGTTAGTGAGCCAGCAGTGAAAAAGTTATTTGTATTTGTCATTTTGAGGAAAGGATAATCTGATGGAGGATTTCTAAGTATGAAAAATCTGGAAGGTTTTCTGGGTACGACTAATATCTAGAAGTATGGTGATGAAGAGAGAAAATAATCTATCAAATAAAAGTTGTAAAACGAGGATCACTCGATATTGAAAATCAAGCTTTGCTCTGATACCAATTGTTGGTTCCCGTTTTGCTTAAACAAGATTATCAGATCTATTAGTTCAGGTTTAATGTTTGATGCGGAAGCGTATTTAAAGAACTAACAGATAAGTTTGATAGATTTAGAACAGAATATAAATAAACAGTGAACAAACTATTATATCTCAAAGTTTACTGAATATATATTAAGAACAGGTTTATGAACCGTGAGTAAGAAAAAGCTTTAAAACAGATATGACTCTTAAGGTGAATAAGCTTTTGTGTTCTTAATGTTTTTCTGTGTTGTATTGTGTTATGTAAGGAAGAACTCAACATGAGTCTTCCTTATATACTACTCTAAAGGGGACCATAAAGCATATGCTACTATTCAAGAGGTACGTATGAATAGTTGAGAGGATGTCGTGAACAGTTGCAAGGATGGTCATGAATAGTCAGACGTGCTGTATTGCATTTAATGCAGCAGACGTCTAATATGTACTAAGCCCTATTGAGTCCAATCAGAGTTTTACACGTCGACGTTGGACAGGGCATGCTACCATGCAAGTTGATGTACGGGTCCTGTAACAGTAGCAAGATATTATAAATATCTTCAAGTCTCAGTGAGGACCACAGAGGCTCTGTAATGAGTTACAGAGGTTCTGCGGTCTGGTCCTCTGTGGAGCAGTCTTCATCGGATTCCGAGTCTTTGGTCTTCTTTGCGCGTATGACAGAGCTTCTGTAGGAAGCCTCTGCTGCTTCTGTAGCTTCTTGACCTTGATTTCTCGGTAATGTCGGCAGAGCCTCTGTAGGAGGCTTTCTTCACTTAGCCTATTTTTCACTACTTCTAAATACTTCTATGATTAGGAAGATTGAAGCTAACAGAATTCTTTCTACAAACCATCCTTGGAAATACCTCAAAGTTTAAACATCATAATTTCCACAATTAATAACTTAAGACGGGCGTTACTTATCACAAACACAAGTTGCTAATCCCAAATAAGTGTGGAAGACTTCTCTAAGCAAAATCACTTCTCGTGCACTCTACTAGCACTCATCACTTCATAGTGTAGCTAAAGCTATTCCCAACCTGAGTCTGTTGCACATGCTGACAAATAAAAAGGGTTAGGCTAACGCCTAGTGAGTTCAAGAGTTTTATCATGACCATATAAATTCATAAATCGAGAGAGATGTAATTTAAGTCATGAGTTCAAAAGAATTTACTTTAGATGTAAATCACCCATTTTCCAACTCACACAAATCTTTGCTGAAAACTTTAATATAACATGATTCCCAAAATTGACTCATCCCCAAAAACCAACGTGAAAGGTGAAATAGTATTTGATTCTCAAAACGATTGAATTCATAAATAAATCGCCATTATTCCAAACATTCCAAACATGGATGAAGCATAACCCATAACTCACATAACGTGGAAAACAATTCATATAAACATAACACGTCACCGAAAACATGGATAGAAATAAATACCCAAAGTAACACCTTTCGGTGACGGGGGAGGCCCGTATACATTGCACGTGACGGAACACAAAAGTGGGTCACCTACTATGCAATAAAACAAACACGTGGATTACTCTCGTAAACTTAGCTCAATCACTCCACATCTATTGCCCGCGAGACTTGGGAGCCCCCAATTTCAACCACTCTAGGTCTATACATTGGGTCACTCCAAATCCACAAAACAAGCACGTTTGGGATTACACCTTACTGCCCATGGGACGCTGCCCGACCATATAGGTCCACACCTTACTTACCATGGAACCCGATGCCTATCCCGTGCCAAGCACATCTGGAATTACACCTTACTGCCCATGGGACGACGCCCGACCATATAGGCCCACGCCTTACTTACCATGGAACCCGATGCCTATTCCGTGCCACAAAAGAGAAACTAGCGTCTCTACAATGAACGTAAAACTCAAGTGCCTATGGATCCATAGCTAATAAGGTCTAAAACATTACACGACCCCAAATGAATAAACAAGTGCATTCAAAACATGCAGTTCCCCAATAACGTAAATCATGATCAAAACTCGACTTCGAGCTATCAAAACTGGACAATTGTCCTCAAGACTTAAAGAAATCCAATACCGAGCCATAAGCTCAACTGACTCAAAAGATAATACATGAAAAGTCATAAAATGAGGTTAAACATAGCAACACACACTTTTGTCAATAAATATTTCAAATCCATGAAAACCCAAAACAAGATGTTGGGTTAGGGCAACCCTCTTTTCCAAGGAACTCACACCGTTACATTTCAAAATCGTCTCACAACGTACTATATGCATATTTCCAAGATATACACAAAAAATACATTTTCATAACAAATATGTTAGACAACCTAGGGGGGGGTAAGGTTGTATTTAAATATTTTACTTTCAAAAATCCTTTTATAAAAAATATCTTAATAATGTAAATACAACAGAGTATATGAAAACACAACAGATACGTATAAATACAGGATAGTATAAATACAGTAAATAAAGCAGAGTATATATACAATAATTATATAAACAGATATAATTAAATGCACAGCGGAAATATAAAGAGATAAGGGATAGAGATACTTGACACGGAGATTTAGTGATTTACCACAACTTGGTAAATCACTAGCCGAGACACTTCCCGACACGATCCAATAAACGTATTCTTTACGGTAGAATACAAACCAAATACAAAGGTAAGCAATAGGCTCTCAAGCTTCAGCTTATTGAGATATACAGGATCACACACCCGTTATTCAAACACTTACAAGAGGAGTATAACTCACAATGGTAATCACTCTTGTATAATATTTATCACTTGGATATTTTATAAAAACGTTTTATAAAATAAATATGTAGTGATAATATGTAGTATGGAATATTAGTTGGGAGAGATCAGATGGATAGATGGCTGTTGGTTGTATCTGTATTATATATTTCTTCTCCACCATCGCATGCATTATATAGCAGCTCTTCCAACGGATATAAGCATCCGCGGTATACCGCCAAAAGCACGCGGTATACCGTGCAGTAAAAAGTACACTGACACTCCAACGGCTCTCATGCAAAGTTGACTTCTGGAATACGTACCCGCGGTATACCTGCTAAACACCGCGGTATACCGCCCAGACAAAAGTACGACCAATCAATCAGAGATCTACAGTAAGCCGCCGCGGTATACCTGCTGAACCTCGCGGTATACCTGCGTCAGAAAAGGACAGCTTCAAGGACGCAACCAATCTTTGCTGGATCTTCTCAAAAACCTTATTTAATTTAAAATCATTTAGGGTTTTTAGAAATATCCAAGTGGTATATTATTTTAGGGTGTTTATCATTATAAATTATAAACACTAATGACAACGAAAATCTTCCGTCTTGAACTCTTCAGATAAAATCTTCGTGTTCTTCAAGAACTGTACACTTGGATTGGATTGTTAGATAAACAATAATACGGTGTGTTTGTAATCATCAAAATAAATATATATAGATATATAGAGATGTGGTACACTTGCACCAACAATCTCCCCCTTTTTGATGATGACAAACACAACCACTAAGCATGAGCATATGCGGTTTCTCTCCCCCGTTTGTCGAAACAAAAAGGGTCAAGAAAGACGGTATGCTTCCCCTCGAGAGATGCTCCCTCTCAAAATATGCATATATTTGAGAGAGCATAATCTCATGGTTAAAAGATAAAAAGCTCCCCCTCAAATTAATAACAAATTATAAAATTTGAGGGACAATAAAACATGCATAAAAAAAAGCATATAATAGACATAAAACAAAATAACCTAAAAGAAACACTTGCACCAAAAAAAAGATCTTAAGGCTTCGATTTTTCGGTTAATTTTATGTGAGCAAAAAAATTACCACGTATTATGACCTCGTCAGGGAACACGTATTATATCCTCGTCAGGAAACACGTATTATATCCTCGTCAGGAAACACGTATTATATCCTCGTCAGGAAACACGTATTATATCCTCGTCAGGAAACACGTATTAAAGGCAAAGAAAATTTTTTCGTGGTACCCTTTTCTTATGGGTCCTTTTAACAGTTAGTATAAAACATAAACTGCAAAAAAAAATTAAAATATGTTGTCGACATAAAATAAAGCATGACAACATACAATCCACAAAATTTGTTTAAAACCACAAACGCATCCCACCGGGATTGTCAATATTAAACATTCCTTTCGGAATCCATTTTCTAACCATTCTAATTTTGCGATTGTATTTATCATACACATAAAATGAAGCATTTATATTCGCATTAGGTCTAGAAAAATTATCGTTATACATGCGAGCATACGGTTTCCTCCCATAATTCACATTTTTCATTTTTGACATATATGGGGGTTTTTGCACATAAGGTTTTCTCGTTTCAACTTTAGGTGGTTCAAAACACTTTTTAATTTGAATACACGAGCACGTATCAATACATGTATTAGAACCAATGCCTTTTCTACAATTAATGCGATTAGACATATTTAGCATTTTTAACACTTTATCATTGCTATTTTGAAATGCTTTAGCTAACATATTATCTTTTTCATATAAATCGCATTTAGCTTTTAAACAAGCATTATCATTTATGAGAATATCACATTTTGCACATATGTCATTTTCTTCTATTCTTTTATCTAAACATGCAAGTTTCTCATTTAAAACATCACATGATTTGCAAACAATATTTTCGCATGCTTTCTTTTCTAAAGTGATAACTTTATCATTTAACTCATTTTTGATTTTATTATCACATGCAATGGTTTGTTTACAATTATTCAACTCATTTTGACATAATAATAATTCTTCTTTTAATTTAGCATTCTCATTTTTATAACTATTTACGAGAACAATCAATTTTTGAAAAGAGACATTTAGCATATCAATATCATCATCGTTATCACTACAACTAGAATAACTTGAGTATGAAGTACATACCTCTTTCTCGCAGTCGACGATGAGACAAGTTTCTTCATTTCTTTGATCTCGGGTTTCGTCTCTCTTTTCTTTTGAGTTTTCACCATAGGTGATGTTCAAGTTCTCCCAAATATCACGAGCAGTTTCAAAGAGATAAACACGCTCAATATCATCGTTAGTAAGAACCGAAAAGAGAAAATTTTTGGCTTCATAATTTAAACAACAATTATCCTTATCTTCTTCGGACCATTCCGAGCTAGGTTTTTCAACAACTTTGTTGTTTTGAAATTTTGTGGGTTTGAAATTTCCTTTAATAATAATATCCCAAATATTTTGATTTATCCCACGAACATAATGTTCAAAAGAATTTGCCCAAAGATCAAAATTTTCGAAATCAATAAGAAGAGATTTAGAAAAACAAGCATTTTGTTGAGCCATAACAAAAACGGATTTAAAAAATTAAATAGACGATTTTTGAAAGCCCCGCTCTGATACCAATTGTTAGACAACCTAGGGGGGGGTAAGGTTGTATTTAAATATTTTACTTTCAAAAATCCTTTTATAAAAAATATCTTAATAATGTAAATACAACAGAGTATATGAAAACACAACAGATACGTATAAATACAGGATAGTATAAATACAGTAAATAAAGCAGAGTATATATACAATAATTATATAAACAGATATAATTAAATGCACAGCGGAAATATAAAGAGATAAGGGATAGAGATACTTGACACGGAGATTTAGTGATTTACCACAACTTGGTAAATCACTAGCCGAGACACTTCCCGACACGATCCAATAAACGTATTCTTTACGGTAGAATACAAACCAAATACAAAGGTAAGCAATAGGCTCTCAAGCTTCAGCTTATTGAGATATACAGGATCACACACCCGTTATTCAAACACTTACAAGAGGAGTATAACTCACAATGGTAATCACTCTTGTATAATATTTATCACTTGGATATTTTATAAAAACGTTTTATAAAATAAATATGTAGTGATAATATGTAGTATGGAATATTAGTTGGGAGAGATCAGATGGATAGATGGCTGTTGGTTGTATCTGTATTATATATTTCTTCTCCACCATCGCATGCATTATATAGCAGCTCTTCCAACGGATATAAGCATCCGCGGTATACCGCCAAAAGCACGCGGTATACCGTGCAGTAAAAAGTACACTGACACTCCAACGGCTCTCATGCAAAGTTGACTTCTGGAATACGTACCCGCGGTATACCTGCTAAACACCGCGGTATACCGCCCAGACAAAAGTACGACCAATCAATCAGAGATCTACAGTAAGCCGCCGCGGTATACTTGCTGAACCTCGCGGTATACCTGCGTCAGAAAAGGACAGCTTCAAGGACGCAACCAATCTTTGCTGGATCTTCTCAAAAACCTTATTTAATTTAAAATCATTTAGGGTTTTTAGAAATATCCAAGTGGTATATTATTTTAGGGTGTTTATCATTATAAATTATAAACACTAATGACAACGAAAATCTTCCGTCTTGAACTCTTCAGATAAAATCTTCGTGTTCTTCAAGAACTGTACACTTGGATTGGATTGTTAGATAAACAATAATACGGTGTGTTTGTAATCATCAAAATAAATATATATAGATATATAGAGATGTGGTACACTTGCACCAACAATCTCCCCCTTTTTGATGATGACAAACACAACCACTAAGCATGAGCATATGCGGTTTCTCTCCCCCGTTTGTCGAAACAAAAAGGGTCAAGAAAGACGGTATGCTTCCCCTCGAGAGATGCTCCCTCTCAAAATATGCATATATTTGAGAGAGCATAATCTCATGGTTAAAAGATAAAAAGCTCCCCCTCAAATTAATAACAAATTATAAAATTTGAGGGACAATAAAACATGCATAAAAAAAAGCATATAATAGACATAAAACAAAATAACCTAAAAGAAACACTTGCACCAAAAAAAAGATCTTAAGGCTTCGATTTTTCGGTTAATTTTATGTGAGCAAAAAAATTACCACGTATTATGACCTCGTCAGGGAACACGTATTATATCCTCGTCAGGAAACACGTATTATATCCTCGTCAGGAAACACGTATTATATCCTCGTCAGGAAACACGTATTATATCCTCGTCAGGAAACACGTATTAAAGGCAAAGAAAATTTTTTCGTGGTACCCTTTTCTTATGGGTCCTTTTAACAGTTAGTATAAAACATAAACTGCAAAAAAAAATTAAAATATGTTGTCGACATAAAATAAAGCATGACAACATACAATCCACAAAATTTGTTTAAAACCACAAACGCATCCCACCGGGATTGTCAATATTAAACATTCCTTTCGGAATCCATTTTCTAACCATTCTAATTTTGCGATTGTATTTATCATACACATAAAATGAAGCATTTATATTCGCATTAGGTCTAGAAAAATTATCGTTATACATGCGAGCATACGGTTTCCTCCCATAATTCACATTTTTCATTTTTGACATATATGGGGGTTTTTGCACATAAGGTTTTCTCGTTTCAACTTTAGGTGGTTCAAAACACTTTTTAATTTGAATACACGAGCACGTATCAATACATGTATTAGAACCAATGCCTTTTCTACAATTAATGCGATTAGACATATTTAGCATTTTTAACACTTTATCATTGCTATTTTGAAATGCTTTAGCTAACATATTATCTTTTTCATATAAATCGCATTTAGCTTTTAAACAAGCATTATCATTTATGAGAATATCACATTTTGCACATATGTCATTTTCTTCTATTCTTTTATCTAAACATGCAAGTTTCTCATTTAAAACATCACATGATTTGCAAACAATATTTTCGCATGCTTTCTTTTCTAAAGTGATAACTTTATCATTTAACTCATTTTTGATTTTATTATCACATGCAATGGTTTGTTTACAATTATTCAACTCATTTTGACATAATAATAATTCTTCTTTTAATTTAGCATTCTCATTTTTATAACTATTTACGAGAACAATCAATTTTTGAAAAGAGACATTTAGCATATCAATATCATCATCGTTATCACTACAACTAGAATAACTTGAGTATGAAGTACATACCTCTTTCTCGCAGTCGACGATGAGACAAGTTTCTTCATTTCTTTGATCTCGGGTTTCGTCTCTCTTTTCTTTTGAGTTTTCACCATAGGTGATGTTCAAGTTCTCCCAAATATCACGAGCAGTTTCAAAGAGATAAACACGCTCAATATCATCGTTAGTAAGAACCGAAAAGAGAAAATTTTTGGCTTCATAATTTAAACAACAATTATCCTTATCTTCTTCGGACCATTCCGAGCTAGGTTTTTCAACAACTTTGTTGTTTTGAAATTTTGTGGGTTTGAAATTTCCTTTAATAATAATATCCCAAATATTTTGATTTATCCCACGAACATAATGTTCAAAAGAATTTGCCCAAAGATCAAAATTTTCGAAATCAATAAGAAGAGATTTAGAAAAACAAGCATTTTGTTGAGCCATAACAAAAACGGATTTAAAAAATTAAATAGACGATTTTTGAAAGCCCCGCTCTGATACCAATTGTTAGACAACCTAGGGGGGGGTAAGGTTGTATTTAAATATTTTACTTTCAAAAATCCTTTTATAAAAAATATCTTAATAATGTAAATACAACAGAGTATATGAAAACACAACAGATACGTATAAATACAGGATAGTATAAATACAGTAAATAAAGCAGAGTATATATACAATAATTATATAAACAGATATAATTAAATGCACAGCGGAAATATAAAGAGATAAGGGATAGAGATACTTGACACGGAGATTTAGTGATTTACCACAACTTGGTAAATCACTAGCCGAGACACTTCCCGACACGATCCAATAAACGTATTCTTTACGGTAGAATACAAACCAAATACAAAGGTAAGCAATAGGCTCTCAAGCTTCAGCTTATTGAGATATACAGGATCACACACCCGTTATTCAAACACTTACAAGAGGAGTATAACTCACAATGGTAATCACTCTTGTATAATATTTATCACTTGGATATTTTATAAAAACGTTTTATAAAATAAATATGTAGTGATAATATGTAGTATGGAATATTAGTTGGGAGAGATCAGATGGATAGATGGCTGTTGGTTGTATCTGTATTATATATTTCTTCTCCACCATCGCATGCATTATATAGCAGCTCTTCCAACGGATATAAGCATCCGCGGTATACCGCCAAAAGCACGCGGTATACCGTGCAGTAAAAAGTACACTGACACTCCAACGGCTCTCATGCAAAGTTGACTTCTGGAATACGTACCCGCGGTATACCTGCTAAACACCGCGGTATACCGCCCAGACAAAAGTACGACCAATCAATCAGAGATCTACAGTAAGCCGCCGCGGTATACCTGCTGAACCTCGCGGTATACCTGCGTCAGAAAAGGACAGCTTCAAGGACGCAACCAATCTTTGCTGGATCTTCTCAAAAACCTTATTTAATTTAAAATCATTTAGGGTTTTTAGAAATATCCAAGTGGTATATTATTTTAGGGTGTTTATCATTATAAATTATAAACACTAATGACAACGAAAATCTTCCGTCTTGAACTCTTCAGATAAAATCTTCGTGTTCTTCAAGAACTGTACACTTGGATTGGATTGTTAGATAAACAATAATACGGTGTGTTTGTAATCATCAAAATAAATATATATAGATATATAGAGATGTGGTACACTTGCACCAACAAAATAGACTCCATTTATAAAATAAATCATCAACCCATTTTCATGTATGATTTATCTATCATATTTTCCCAAAATTCCAAATGTAAGTGTTTTACAATATTTACCACAATAAACACTTCAAAAGTTAAAACCTACCAAATAACTCAACATTGATAATTTTTCATGTAAAACACATAAGTACTTGAAAAAATAACATTTTTGGCATGTACAAAGTTTTCACAGAGCAACTTGAACTCACATTGCTAGATTTAGGCTAAATCTAGATTTTCCCCAAACGTTAGCTCCTTTGATGCACATGAATCCTCAAGCCAAATCTTCCAAAAACCTATATCCATAAGTTTCCAACCATTAATATTCAGATCCAACCAAGAAGCATCACTCCCCAAACATTTTACATCAAAATACCCACTTATACCAAAACCCTAACTTTCAAAGATGAAGAAGAGAGAATATTACCTTAATCACAACTTGAATCCACCAACCACAATACCACTAGAATCACCAAAATGAACCACACACTCCAAATCTTCCAAATGGAGAAAATGGTTGGATGAAACCCTAGAAACATGATGTAGAAGATGAAGTTAAGCTTTCTAGAAAGGTTAAGGTTTACAACAATGGTGAGGGGTTTGATTTGGGGAAGAAGGATGATGAGGAGATGAAGGTTTTTAGGGTTTCTTGAGAGCAAAAGTCGGTTTTAGAGAAAGAGAATCTGATTTGGGGTTGGAGATGAAATGAGGGGAGAGAGAGGGAAAGGGCTTAAAAGCAAGCAAAATATCCATCAGACATATCGCGGACGTCCGCCTTACACCCATGCGGACGTCTGGCTTGCTCTGGCCGAAAATCCCAAGTTTTTCCCTGTTGCTTCCGCAGACGACCCGCGGACTTCCGCGCATCGCGGACGTCCGCCTAGTCCCCTTGCGGACGTCCGCAACTCAAAAATCCTAATCCCAAATTTCAGAGTGTTACAATCAACAACCTTGATTCTTTAATACAACCACGACTCGTTATAAAAATGCAAACCACAGTAATGTAATTCATTGATTTTTCAAAGGGAAAAAAGAACAAAACAAAAGCAACAAACCTGTAATTCACTCAAACCTTTTTTATAGAGGTACTCATGGAGCATAACAAATCAAATTTCCCAATGGAAAGACACATATCAATAGTTTCTATATATAGAACATGTGTACTAGCAATAAACATTCAAAAAAAATTATAGGACATCTATTTTTATGATTTTTGCTTATAAAATAATTTGTAAATTAACTATATATTGATCTAATCAAAAAGTAGTTAAACTTCTATATTAATAAAATAAAAGTCGTAATGTTAATATGCCATAGTAAATTATAAATACTATTTATCAAACACAAGTTATAAAATTATGTTAGGGGCCATTTACCTAATCACTTATCCAGGTAAATGCTTATCGGTAAAATTCAACATTATCACTTACTTCTCGGGTAAGATTTTAGTCCATAAAATGGCATCGTATGCAAAAATTTTGCCGGTGAGCGCTAACCATGGTAAGAGTCGTCGCACTCACTTACCGAGTAAGACTCTCGGTCCTTGCTTTCGAATCTCGGTCCTTCTTCCGCTCTTACCGGCTAAGATTCTTAGTCCTTGCCATATTCATCCGGTAAGCTAATATGACATGATAAACACTTACCCAGATAAGCGTTTTATAAACGACCCCTTAGTAATTTTATAAGAAGTATAATAAAAAATTATTATATTATTTTGAAACAAGAGATAGAAGCTTTGTTGAGGAGCACCAAGTCATGGATTTATTCAATATTGTTTGTTATACTCCAAACATCCATAATATAAATAGATCAAAAAGTTTGTTGACTTTATTGCCCTTCATATATATTATATATATATATACACACACACACGCGTAGTTCAAACAAGAAGTTAAACATTTTGTAAGAAGATAATAAGTATGATATCATATATGATACACAAGCTTAATCATATATGATTAAACGCACGTTACGTTGACAATATATAAACACTTAATCATATATGATGAAACAATATATAATTGTACTTGTCTCAACACAAACAACATTATAACACGTTTTTGTATGTTTTGATCAAGATTCTAAATAGCGTGAGGTGTGGCGTGACGGTGAGGCCAGACCTTAAGTCTTAGGAGCCACGGTGTTTATCAATGCGTCACTTATGGCGACAAATCTCTATATAATATATAATATTATATATAAAAACACATGTTTTCTACTATTACTCGATGACTCGGTGATAATAAACAAGTAAATTAGGTTTTATATATTAAAAACTAGGACACAAAACATTAAAAACGTAAAGAAAAACCAAATATCGTGTCACAAAAGACCGCACATTGGGCCATGGCGTGCCACAGACATAACGTGGCGTGAGACACAAACCTTAAGCCACGACGCGCCATAACGGCTGTTGCGGCAAGCTATTTAGAACAGTGGTTTTGATATATAATTATGAAGTAAAAAACATTTTAATTTTAATTTAATTAAGAAAGAAAGAAAAGATAAGAGATGTTTGCTCAGTTGCTTGAGATCTGGAAATAGAATATTGCAAAGGTGTCCTAAAATTCTAACTTTGGCTTTTACTCCCATCTAATAATTCAATTACATGCTCAATTAACACTTTTCTTTTTTTCTATTTATTAATATATATTTTTATAACTTAATTAAAAAAATACTTTATAAGTATCTATATATCTATTAAAGGAAAATTCACTAACAATGATGTGGCACATTGTTAGAGTAGGATTTGCCTAAAGAAATTTTCTCATTATTTTGAATTTTTTAAATATTGAATAAGTTAAAGACTATACTATCCCTAAATGAAAAACATGTATTTCATTATAAGAAGGTTTTTTTGGTAATTTCATTTCCACTTTAATTAGCTTTAACTTTCAAACTACACAATTTCTTAGAGATAGTCTTTTCATATTTCCACCATCTAATTAAGAAAAACCTACAATAAATTATGTGACACATTGTTACAAGATGATTCTTTATAAATATGATTAAGTTAAAGACGTTAAAAATGTTAGTTAAGTTAACGATTTTTCTACCCGTGAATAAAAAATGTCCTAGATTTTTCGGTTTTCTATTCCGTTTTTATCCCGTCTATATATTATATCTCATTTAACATTTTTTCTTTTGTTTTACTGAATCCTCCATCATATTGCAAACTATACAATCGAATGTCTAATGAAGATAGAAATATTTTTTTATTTTATTTTACCGAATTCTCCATCATATTGCAAACTACACAACCGAATGTCTCATCAAGATGGAAGCTACATTTTATGGTTTATTTTATGTTTTTATGTGAGCTATTTGATGTTATTGATGTGTTGTGTTTTTTTTGTAGAATTTTTATCGTGAAACCGTTATTCTTCCTCTATAAATCCATGTAAGAGTTGTTATATTTTATTTTATGATTTGTCTCGGTTATATATTGTTGATAAATGTTTTTATTTCATGTTATTATATTTGTTAAGTATTGTTATGTCTATTGTTCTGTGATATGTCGTATTTATGTGTCTCTAAATATGTTTTTTTATTGTTCATACTGAATGTTATATAACCATAAACTTTTTCAGGTAACAAATAATACATAATATTTTATGATTTGTGTGAGTTGTTATTGATGAATGTTTTTTTTCAAAATTTCTTCCTTATTATTATATTTTATTCATTATGATTTTTCATCCCTCATTTTTCGAAAGTTATTTATGTTGTATGTGTATTACTTTTTATGTACCTTTTTATTTTGCATAACTTTGTTTTACTAATATCGTTGTAGTTATTCAAGTTTTATTTTTTGTTTCTTGACAACAGTTGTAATTATTATGTGTAAACCTCTTCATAATCTGTTAATAATTAAGTTGTAAAACAAACATTATTAGCTAAAATGGAAGACTAATTTTGTGTACCCTCATCGTAACAGTTAATATTCCACATATGATTGAAACTAACCATCTTCGTACAAATTTTAACTTTAATGTCAAATCAATATTTTGCAACAAAAAGAAGTGTATGACATTCTATTTGTTACAATAAAACAATATCAATGAAAATATATAATTTACATCTAAACAACCCACTAAATTTATTGTCTTATACTACATCTAATTAGTTGTCATATATCAAATTGCATTTTATCTTAACTTAATACGGATTTTCTAACAATAATTTTTTGTCGCCGTCCAACACGAATATATAAATGAAGGCTATAAGGTATTAACATGACATAATGGAAACTTATTATCCTCGAATCAATATTGTAATTAAGTTTGGGTTATCCCACGTTGATAAGAAAAAGAAATATTAGAAAATGTAGTTGTGTGTATGAAAGGAGAACGATAGCTTGAAAATCAGTATCAGATTCTTCACAAATAATCACAAATATTAATTTATTTAATAACTACCACTTTTCTTATACAACTGCAATTATAATAAAAAAATGGAAAGAACTATTTATTAAAGTTCTTAACACACTAATAGTTGTCATGTTATTTTTCGGTTAAGAAATTACATTTGGTAAAACAACATTTCTTACATAGTACTTTTATGTATGGAGAATAAGCTGAAGAATCACTATTATGCACGTGCTAATTTGGTTAGAGTTTAGAGTTATACTTGCGATGAGTAGACACACCTATCATGTTGGACTCAACTTTACATATTGAGTTTTATCTAAAATACTCATCTTTTTCATGTTTTTTGAAACGAATCACAATATTTATTGCTACTTTTTTTCGTGTTTAACATCCACGTTATACTTCATACAATGCTCTCACATCTAATGTCATAGACTCTAAAATCGGATAAAATATACAACTGAAAGAATTATAATTTCACACCATAACCAACTTATATATGTAATTTTGATCATAAGATTTCGTTACCGCGCAACGCGCGGTGTCACACCTAGTACAATTTAATATCAAAATAACTTATAAAAATACAATTTAATAAGTAGACAACTTTAAAAAAAGTATATGTATATAACTTATTGATACTGATTAAACGAGTTTTATTGCACAATTTTTTTAAAAACTTAGGGGTTGTTTGGCAATTGCTGAATGGTTTGGTGCAGAATGATTAAGTAGTCCGAATGTTTAAAAGACTTTTATGATGTAGTGCAAAATGAAATATAATTGTTTGGTAATTGTTTAGAATAAAATAAGAGTGTTGAATGGTTAAGGGAGACCGAAGATGTTAAATCATTCAAAGGGTTTTAGAACCATTAAGAGACATTTTTTTTTGCCAAACAAGATTCACATCTGAACGATTCAGAGGTTGCCTCTTAATGAAACTATTAAGAGGTAAACAAACAACCCTGTTCCTAAAACAATTTGTATTAAAAACTCGTTCATCGTGAAACAAATCTTATTTAAACCTTTATTGTTATATATATATAACTAATTAATAAAACCGTCGTTATTTATAACTCAATAATGATATGACCATGATGAAAAAGAATTTTGCACTTTAATCTTTTGGCAACGACGTTTCAATAATAATTGAGAAATTCTTTTATAAAGCTTAATTTGGTTACGCTCAATTTTCATTATGTATAAAGAAAAATGTATGAGATAGATATTTTGAAACATAATGTACCTAAACTACTAAAATCTAGTTTTACTATTTATAGAAAGTTATTTTACTAGTAAGTGGGAAATATGTTTTTCATCTATCTGATATATTAAAAACTGGGACGGTAATCAAATGAGAACTAAAAAGATTGAAAACCGTGAAAATCGATCTAAGTCCTTTATTGATTTAAATTTATGGATATTAAACACAATGACAATTTTGAAATATGTTGGAACTTCATGATCTATTATGTATTAAAATTTGTTAACAGATGTTATTAGATTTAAACAATCTTGACTTTTGGAAGTTAATCTTTACTAACTTGAAATGTTTCTAGATTTCAGGGTATTACATGTAATAAACGAAATAAGAGGGGCTGAAATGTCAAAGAACTGATAGCTGGGGACAAAAGGGGTCGTGCCTCACTTCATTGGATTCTTAAAGGGTAGCGGAGTAATTATCTCAAAGTACAAGGACTGAAGTCGTATTTCCCGAGGGACTGTTTGTGTAAATACGAATTAGGAGTATATAATGTTGAAGTATTCTCATTCAGTATTCATAACACTCATTTTTTCTCTGAAGAGTTTCTTATGAGCTCTCGATTTCTCTCTTTCTCTAGTTATGGTTTCTTTGTAAGTTTCTTATGTAAACTAGAGTTGATTCTTTTCTGGATTAATAATCTTTTGTTAAATAAACAAGTTGTATATTTCTAGATGGTATCAGAGCTAAAGGCTCGTTCCATTATCGATCTGATTGTGAGTTTTTTTTTCTGCTCATTACCGGAGTTACAGCAGTAACAAGGATGGTTCCATTATCGATCTGATTGTGCGTCTTTTTCTGTTCATTACCGGAGTTACAGCAGTAACAAGGATGGTTCTATGAGACACAACAATCTCATCGATGATGATTACATTTACGTTTTTTTATCTGGTCACATCCTGATTTCAGATCCGTTTAGATACTCTTCTTAGATACATCGATCGTTTTCTATCTCTGTTGTAGATCTGTTTTTTGATCTTCTTTTTCTTCAAAAGTTGGTTCTGGATACTTTCAGATCTGAGATGTTCTTGAGAAGATCCGGTGGTACAAAATCAATAGATTTTCTCTCAAAACTCAGATTTGTCTAGATCTGGACTCTATGGTTATTTCTCTTGAAGTTCTTGTACGTGTATCTGTATTCTGTTAAGACCTTGACTCTTCTTTATAAATCTGTGATATTGATAATCTGTGATATTTAGTTAAGATCTTATAAATCTGTGTGTTCAATGATCTTGTTACAGAAAACTCTTCTTTAGAAATCTGTCAGATCTGTGTTCGTTTAAAAAATCTGCTATTATATGTTGATTTGCTTGCTGAGGTTCAGACGCTACTCAGATCTGAGATTCATTATATCTCTCGATCTGATTCGTACTCATTACTGAGTAATCTTTATTGTTTACCTCAAGACGGTGATCTTTCACGTTTTTTCCAGATCTGAGATTTTTTACATCTCAGATCCACTAGGAATTTCTATCATCTTGGTTCTTTGTTGTTCAACATTAATCACCACTCAGATCCGAGATTCAATATATCTCATGGTCTGAGTTTCGTGAGGTCTTGTTAGATTCAGTAACTTTTTCTCAGATCTGTGTCCTTATCTTCTTGATCTGAAACAATTTGTTTGTGGATCGGTTGATCCTTAACAGATCATTTAGATTTACAATAGATCTGAGATGTTTTCTTACTCATATTCTTATACTCAGATCTGCACCTTCATCTTCTTGATCTGAAACAAATTAGTTTGTGGATCAGCTGATCCTTAACAGATCATTTAGACTTGTAATAGATCTGAGCCTTTTCTCTTATTCATATTCTTATATTGTGAGAAGTCTATGTAAGAGTTCCTTTAATATTGTTTCGTTACACTTATATCTATTTATTTCTTCTGTTCAGGTGAGATCTGTGGCCCATCTCAGGCCCCGTTTCTTTTCTAGTCTGGAATATTACCTGTTGTGATTTGTTTACTTGTTCTCTTGCTTCCGCTATATCTCCTCTGTCTTTTCTTTTGCAAAAACATACTTCAAAGAACTTTGAGGTGTGGCTTGACCTAGCACCTTGAGTGTTTTAGGAATCCTGTTTTTCCACCTCAAAATTCTTTAAGTGTTGTTGCTTCCTCGTTTTTGTTAGTATCATGCCTGGTGAAGAAGAAGAAGCTGTATTAAATAACAATGGTATCACTGGGGTATCTCAGATCGCCAAACTTGATTTTGGTGATCCCTTATATCTTCATCCCAGTGATACCACTGGGCTTCTTTGCTTCATCTAAAGCTGAATGGGACTGACAATTACAAGGTCTGGTCTTGTGCAATGATTCTTGCCCTTGAAACAAAAAACAAACTAGGATTTATAGATGGATCTTGTACTAGGTCTACCATTGATCCTGTTCTGGCTAAACAATGGGACAGGTGTAACTCAGTGGTTCTGTCTTGGATCTTAAGTTCAGTTACTGAGGAGCTATTTCTTGGACATGTCTTCTCTAAAATAGCTTCTCATGTCTGGCTTGAACTTAAGGAAACCTATGATAAGGTGGATGGTTCCGTTACCTTTAATCTACATAAGAAAATTAATTCATTAACACAAAACGGATCATCCATCTCTGATTACTATCATAGGTTAAATTCACTCTGGAAACAGTTTGATGCATTAGTCAAACTGCCTGCTTGCACATGTAATGTTTCCCAAGATTTTACCAAACACAACCAGCTGTTAAAGCTTATGCAGTTTCTAATGGGGTTAGATGATGTTTACCAACCCGTAAGAAGTACTATTCTCACAACTGACCCCCTTCCCTCTGTTAAAACTGCCTTCTCTATTATATCAAGAGAAGAATCGCACAGAGGAAACTCTAACCCTAATTCTTCAAATAAAACTCAGTCTTCTGCTTTCTTTGGTAAGACATCTGAAAATAAACGGAAACCCATAAGGCCACCAAATCCAAATCTGTTATGTAAGCATCGTGGAATGATTGGTCATACAATAGAAAAGTGTTACAAGTTAATAGGTTTTCCTCCAAAAGACTTTCAAAGAAAACCAAATGTAAATGGAAACTTTAGACCTTCTTCTAACAATGTAGATACATCCAATACTCATAACACTGGTCAGTCCTCTAGCACTCTTAGTCCATCTCTAACTCAAGAACAAGTCTCCAAACTCTTGACTCTGCTTAGTTCCAGCTCCTCAAATGTGGCATCAGCTAATATGGCAGGTATGTCTCTTTCTTCTCTATCTATGCCTAATTGGATAATAGATTCTGGGGCTACTCAACATATGACCTCATCTCTCAGTAGCCTTAGTAATGTGGTTGATGTGGCAGATTTGAACCTTATTGTTAATCACCCTAATGGATCCAAAGCAAAAATAAATAAAATTGGAGATATGAAACTTACTGATGAATTGGGCTTATTTGATGTTTTAGTTGTTCCAGAATTTAATGTGGATATGTTATCTGTTCATAAGCTAGCTAGAGATAATAAAGTGTTTATTGGGTTTGATGAACACAAATGCTACATCCAGGACTGTCAACGAACGAAGTTGATGGGGACTGGCAATGAGGCAGGTGGTCTTTATTTTCTCAATCCACCCTGCAAGAGTAAGTCTTCTTGTTTTAATACTGCAATTAACTGTCATGTTTCATATCAGTTATGGCATAGCAGATTAGGACACCCTGCTGATCCTGTTCTGAATGTTTTGAAAGAAAGACTAAACATAAAATTACACTCTTCTACCCCTCCGTGTGAAATCTGTCATCAAGCTAAACAAACTCGAAAAAAGTTTGATTTAAGCGATCATAAATCAAAGGAAATAGGAGAATTGATACATTTAGATGTCTGGGGTCCGTATAAAGTGTCCAGTAAGGATGGTTTTAAATATTTTTTAACTGTTGTTGATAATTTTTCAAGATCAGTTTGGGTCTATCTTTTAAAAGGAAAGGATGAAGTTTTTGACAATATAGTCAATTTTTCTAACCTCATTCAAACCCAGTTTAACAAAAACATTAAGACGGTTAGAAGTGATAATGGAACGGAATTTTTAAATCAAAAGGTTTCAGCTTTTTTTAACTCTCGCGGGATAATACATCAAACCTCCTGTACTTACACTCCACAACAGAATGGTGTTGTGGAACGTAAACACAGGCATTTACTGAATGTAGCAAGGGCTTTAATGTTTCAGGCTGGAATTCCTTTGTACTTGTGGTCTGAATGTGTTCTCACAACCACTTACTTGATAAATAGAACTCCGTCATCCATATTAAATGGTAAAAGTCCTTATGAAGTTATCTACAGATTCCCTCCTGTTCTCACTCATTTAAGAAATTTTGGGTGTTTATGCTTTGCAGTTAAACAAAACAATTTTGATAAGTTCAGCTCTAGGACTGAAAAATGTGTTTTATTCGGATATTCAAATTCAAAAAAGGGCTATAGGCTGTACAACCTTGATACTAAGCAATTTTTTGTATCTAGAGATGTAACTTTTTATGAAACTGTGTTTCCTTTTAAAATGAGTGAAAATATGGAGTCTTGTAAAGCCCGTATCTCGGTATGACCTATTTTATTTATTTAATTTTTTTTACGTTGTTGGTTAACGGGATTAACGAGAAAGATCAAACCTGTTATCGGTGGGGAAAACCTTATTTAAAGTGCAAGGGTTGAAAAGGGCAGGGACCAAAGGTGTCTTTTAGGGATTTTGGTACCATGGGTTCGGCCCATGCACAACCGAGACCCACATTTCGTTTGTTTGGTTTTTGTTTCGTGGTGAGCAACGAGAAAAAAAAAGAGATAGCAAACCCTAAACCCTTCTTCCCCCCACCGTCCCTGCTGCTGCCGCTGCGTTTCCACCGGAACCACCACCAGCACCGCCGCTGGTTCTTGCCGGCGACGAGGGTGCTGCGAGAGAGAGAGAGAGAGCAGCGGCGGGAGAGAGAGAGAGAGAAGCTGCGAGAGAGAGAGACTGCCGTGAAGAGGAGAGAGAGACTGCCGTGTAGAGAGAGAGAGACTGCCGTGAAGAGAGAGAGTTCGCCGGAGAGAGAGAGACGCCGGGAAGAGGAGGAGCGCCGTCGGTTGCTGCCGGAAACGGGGAGAAGGAGGAGTCGCATCGAGGTAGTCGTTCGTTTTCCTTTCCGTTGTCTTTTTGTATTGTTTCGTCGCGAGAATACCGTAAACCGCCACCACCACCGCCGCGGCCATGGCTGCCGGCGGTGTGGCCGCCGCCATGCGCCGCCGCGTGGACAGCAGCGGGTATGCACGTGTGGCTGTGTGTGTGTGGGACGGGATAGGGTAGTCGGGTTGTTCCGTTCTCGTTATCGCCAAAGTCGTAAACCTCAATTGTCGCCGCCGCCGCCGCAAACTACCGCCGCCGGAGGTGGCAGTGGGTGGTGATGGCAACGGTCCAGCCCAGATTGACTAAAACCTGAATCTTTTTAGCTAAACCGTAACCCGAATCGATTAACCTTGAACCGTTTTATAAATCGTCATTTTATGTGGAAAGTATGAACCTGTCACTGTTTTGCAACGGCCATAACTTTTCCGTCGTAGCTCGGATTGAGGCGAATCCGGTGCCCACAGTTCACATTCTGTGTCGGGCACACTTTTCGTGTTTTAGCGGAAGTCTGGTTCGGCCTCTAACTAGGCGTAAAATGGCTGTTTTCACAGCAGGTCTGCACATGACCGCTTCGTGTTCTGTTTTTAGAAAATTCATAGTAAATTGTAGAAAAATCGTTAGAGCACGTACGATATGTCCCTGGAACCCTAAGACATGGGACTTTGTGATTATGGAATAATATTTCTGGGTTTATCAGTTTATAAGGGGTTAAACAGGTCCCGAACAGACCTGTGTTTTTAGAGTAAAAGCTGGAATTTGTAACTTGTAATCTAGTAGTTGTGAATTTGGGCTAGGACTTCGTGGTGACGTTTGATATCACTTATTTAGGTGGAAAAAGGTGAGCTGGTGTTGGCCGGTTCGTGTTGCTGTTGAGGACATAAGCTTTGCTTTTGAGGTGAGTTCTCTCACCATATAGGATGTGAATTATATTTGTGTTACTATAGCTCGAGTGTGATAGTTATGATTGTTTGTTGATATTATTGTGTTATGGGGTATATATAATTGTGTATATATTGAACTGTGATTGATGTACTTCTTGATGAGTGTTCCAAGAAGTATATGTGTTTGTATAATGAGTTGCGATTATATTTTCTTGATGGTCGTTCCAAGAAGTATAAGGCTTATTATTAATTGTGATATATTTTCTTGATGGATGTTCCAAGAAGTATATGTGTTTGTATAATGAGTTGCGATTATATTTTCTTGATGGTCGTTCCAAGAAGTATAAGGCTTATTATTAATTGTGATATATTTTCTTGATGGATGTTCCAAGAAGTATATGTGTTTGTATAACGAGTTGCGATTATATTTTCTTGATGGTCGTTCCAAGAAGTATAAGGCTTATTATTAATTGTGATATATTTTCTTGATGGATGTTCCAAGAAATATATGTGCTGGTATATTTGGTATATATAAATTTGGGTGCAAGACGTGATTACATGGTATGAGTTGGTTGCGATAACTAGCTGTTTAAGGGTGATGCTGATATAATTGCGATCCTATTTATGGTTTGAATTCACTAAGCCTTGTGCTTACCCTTTCCTATTTTAATGTGGTTTCAGGTGCTTGTGGCTCCAAGGCGTGACGGGTACACACTGGCGCGCGTGAAGAGTTTTTATAATCATGAGATTAGAGTTATTATTAAACGATTTAATTTCCGCTGTTAATTATTACTGAGAATATTTATTATTGAATTTGCAAACGAAACGGTGTTGGATATTTAATAAGGTTTTATTTATTAAAATGCCTATTTTTAAAGTTAAAATTTATTGTAATTTTTGGGACGTTACAAGTCTTATGTTGAAAATCTGAATACTTTGAATTTTTTTTTGATAATGTTACTAGTTCTACTAATGATCTTTCTGAAAATCTACCCAATGAGGAATCTAGGGCTTGGTCTACAACTCAAAATAATTGTCCTAATTCCTCTGGTAGTATAGGTAGTGTTGACAACCAGTTAACTGGTACTGACACTACCTTGTCTGTTAGGAACCAAGGAAGTGTAGAAACTGATAATGAGCCTCATGATGTTGTAGACCCCCCTCCTGAGGGTATTCTTCTTCTTCTCAGTCTATAAGACAGTCTAGTAGAATTTCTCAGTTTCCCCGAAAATTTGATGACTTTGTCGTTGAAGGCAAAGTAAAATATGGTATTGAAAGAGTAGTAAATTACTCTCATCTAACAAAAGATAATTTTTGTTTTGTGTCAAATCTAAATAAATCCATTGAACCTAGTAGTTATTCCGAGGCTTGCAAAGATCCTAATTGGGTAATTGCCATGAACAATGAAATGGAAGCACTTAATAGATCTTCCACCAGGAAGAAAACCTATAGGGTGCAAATGGATTTATAAGATTAAATATAAGTCTAATGGGGAAATAGAGAGGTACAAGGCTAGGCTAGTTGCCAAGGGCTATAGTCAAAGAGAAGGTATTGATTATGAAGAAACCTTCTCTCCTGTAGTTAAAATGATAACTGTTAGATGTGTTGTAGCATTATCTGTCCGGTTTAATTGGCCTTTATATCAACTTGATGTGAACAATGCTTTCTTATATGGTGATTTAACAGAAGAGGTTTATATGACTTTACCTGAAGGGTATTTTTCTAATGATGATGATCAAGTTTGTAAGTTAGTGAAATCTTTGTATGGGTTAAAATAGGCACCTCGTCAATGGTATGAAAAGTTGTCAAATTGCTTATTTGATTTTGGGTTTGATCAAAATAATAGTGATTATTCTCTGTTTACTCTTAAATCTGGGAAAACCTTTATTATTCTTCTTGTGTATGTAGATGATATTGTCATAACTGGAAATAGTAATAGTGAGATTCACAGAGTTAAAAAACACCTGCAAACAAATTTTATGATTAAAGACCTTGGAAGTTTACAATTTTTCTTAGGAATAGAAATCTTAAAAACCAAGGGCGGGTTGTGTATGAGTCAAAGAAAATATTGCTTAGAACTATTGAATGATTTCGGTTACTTAGGATGTAAGCCAATTAATACCCCAATGGACATGAACATGATAGTAACTGAGTCGTCAAGTTCTTCTTCTGATCCTCCCTTAGCTGATATTTCTGGTTTTCAACGGTTAATTGGAAGACTCATTTATATGTTGGCTACAAGACCTGATATTGCATTTGCAGTACATTGTCTTAGCCAATTTATGCATGCACCACGTCAGTCTCACTTGAACTTAGCTCTTAGAGTTTTAAGATATCTAAAGAAGGCTCCAGGTAAGGGTGTTTCGTTTACTGTTTCTGATTGTTTCAAGTTGTCTGCTTACGTGGACGCTGACTGGGGAAAATGTTTATCCACTAGAAGGTCTGTAACAGGGTATTGTATATTTCTGGGTAATTGTCTTATTTCTTGGAAGAGTAAAAAGCAAAGTGATGTATCTCGATCTTCAGCAGAATCTGAATATCGAGCTATGGCAGCTGCTACTTGTGAAATACTTTGGATTGTAGAGGTTTTATCAAGTCTTAATATTACAGATTTACTTCCTGTAAATCTTTTATGTGATAATAACTCTGCAATTCAAATTGCAAACAATTCAGTTTTTCATGAGAAAACTAAACATATTGAGATTGATGTTCACCAAGTAAGAAACAAAATTGCTAGTGGAGTGTTGAAAACTGTTAAGGTCGAGTCTTTGGAAAACACTGCTGATATCTTCACTAAGTCTCTCTCTTCGTTTCAACATGATTATTTGTGCGAGAAATTAAGAATGAAAGACTTATTCCATCGTCAAGATTGAGGGCGGGTGTTAAAAGATGTTATTAGATTTAAACAATCTTGACTTTTGGAAGTTAATCTTTACTAACTTGAAATGTTTCTAGATTTCAGGGTATTACATGTAATAAACGAAATAAATGGGGCTGAAATGTCAAAGAACTGATAGCTGAGGACAAAAGGGGTTGCGCCTCACTTCATTGGATTCTTAAAGGGTAGCGGAGTAATTATCTCAAAGTACAAGGACTGAAGTCGTATTTTCTGAGGGACTGTTTGTGTAAATACGAATTAGGAGTATATAATGTTGAAGTATTCTTATTCAATATTCATAACACACATTTTTTCTCTGAAGAGTTTCTTATGAGCTCTCGATTTCTCTAGTTATGGTTTCTTTGTAAGTTTCTTATGTAAACTAGAGTTGATTCTTTTCTGGATTAATAATCTTTTGTTAAATAAACAAGTTGTATATTTCTAGAAAATTGAACATGGAGGGATATATTAGGTTTATTAAATACCATCAACGATTAAAGAAATGGGCTTCATCGGCTCAACCACTTGAGTCTCAACCCTTCTTTCATCTTTACCACACGCCTCTGCCTTCTCCTGAGTTCTTCGTCTTCAATATTTGTGTCTCCTCCAGCAACCACATATGTATTTCACTATGTCGACGACCTCCATCTAGAAGTTACTGAATCCGGTCTCTACCACCTCTTTTCAATGATCGGACCACTACATAAGGTTCATCTCTGCATATATTGTCTCTGTCGCAAATCACGTTGTTCCGCCTACATCAATTTCTGCTTCCTTGTTCACGGTTTTCCAATCTACTCACCTTTTGTTTGTTTCATTATTTAATTTCTTTTTTTATTTGTTCTTGATTTTACTGAATTTTTTTATGATAGCGGCTGATGATTGTGTCGTTTAAACCACACTAAATTAAGAGGAAAACCTATTAGGATAATATAGTGTAAGAAAGACCCAATTCTGAGAAAAATTGGAACCGGTAATTTGTTTGTGAAGAATCTTGATTCTTCGGTTCATGATACTCGATCTTGTTGTCAAAGCCCCTTTGATTTCATTCATGAATAACGACGTGTTTTAATTTTTCTTGTTTAGAATTGTTGTGAAGTTATCAAAGAAAAGTCCCAATTCTGAGAAAAACTAGAACTTGTAATATGTTTGTGAAGAATCTTGATTCTTCGGTTCATGATACTTGATATTGTTGTCAAAACCCCTTTTATTTCTTGCTTCCATTCATGACTAATGATGTGTTTTAATGTTTTCTTGTTTAGAATTGTTGTGAAGTTTTCAAAGAAAGGTAAGAGAAAGGAATAAACAAGTTGACTTAAGACATTTTGTCATGTTCAGATTGGACCCCATTTGAGAATTGTTAAAACAGGGTTTGAGAGCTAAATTTACGAATGTGTATGTGAAGAATCGGGATGAAGATTTTGCCGAAAGTTCATTGATAAAAAATGTTTTCGGAATATGGAAAGCTTATTGTGTTGTGGTTATGCATGATACTGAAAGGAAAAAAAGCAAAACATCATGGAAATTGAAATTTGTGAGAAAGAGCGGCGATCATGGATTTCATAAAGTGAAATAACATATAGAAAAAAAATTGTGTTTGATTTCATGAAATGAAATAGATTATAGATGAAAATTGTGTTTGATTTTATGAGGTGAAACAGATTATAGATAAAAATGTGTTTGATTTCTTGTGATGAAATAACATGTATATAAAAATTGTGTTTGATTTTTTGTGGTGAAATAACATATATATGAACATTATGTTTGGATTTCATGTGGTGAAATATTAAATTTATAAAAACTCTGTTTTTATTTGGTGAGGTGAAATAGTATGTGTTTCGCCTGGTGAATCTTTATTCCAAAACGACGATTATGTCCTTTTCATATAGTAAAACAACTTTTAATTAAAAAAATATATAAGATCAAAATCAAATTATGGCTTAGATCAGTTATCACGGCCCTCAACCTTTTTCTTGTTTTCACAAGATTTAACCCCAAAAAACTATGACTAACCTCGGATAGGATCAATGTAATATACAATTTTTATTATGGTTATGGTCCATATAATTAACAGAGTTAACAAATATTAGACTTTTAAAAAAATATTATATAATATACATTATATTTTTTTTATAGAAAAAGACTAAAAAAAATTTCAATAAAATAACCAAAATACCTTATGGTGGCGTTTGGTTCGCGGATTCTGAAAAAATCTAATGAAATTGGAATGTTGAATTTCATTGACCAAATTTCATTCATTCATTTGTTTGGTTCGTTCGTTCCTTTTTACGAAAGAAATCTCTGAATTCCATCAAATTCCACAAATGAATGAATTTAACATTCCTTAGCAATTAGAAGGTATTTTGATGAAATAGAATGTTGTATTTTCATAATTACAAATATATCCTTTAACTTTAAATAAAACATTATTCAACTAATTTAATACTTTATTTTTTATTTTTTATTTTCTATTTTCTATTTTCTATTTTCTATTTAGTTTTTTATTAATATAATTTAATACATTTTTTTATTTTCTCGAAATATATTTTATTTTTTTTGACATATTTTAATATATTATATCTTTTACACATTAAAGTATTTAAAAAATATTTTCAGTTAAAAAAATATTTAATGATTATTTTATTAAAGCATTTTTTGTTTAAAAAATAAAAATTATTAAAAAGGGTATTTTGGTCATTTACCAAAAATTCATTCAAATTCCAAAGCTACATTATGTGAACCAAACAAACAGATTCCAATTCTTTTAACAGATTTCATCCCAGTTTTGTCAACCAAACAGGTGGTCAAAACTGACAACATTTCATTCCAATTCCTTCAAAATCAAATTCCATTGACAGATTCCATTCCATCAAAAAACAATCTGTAAACAAACGCCTCATATGAGTTAACCGTGGTTAACAAATTCTTGTTAACTCTGTAAGTAAGAAAGACTATAACCATAAGAAATTGAATATCATAAGACTATATCAATAATTAATAGTGCAAACATTAATCATAAATTTTGATATATCATAGAGAGCAAAAGCATAATTAATTCACTTTTAATTTAATATTTATAAGAATAAATTGTTTCTAAAATCTATTTTTTAAACGATTGGGAATTAGTAGCTTTCACCTATCGTGTTCCGTGGTACATATAAAATGATTGAAAATGACTCAATAAAACGACAACGTAAATGACAAAAAGTATTGAAAGTTAAATTTATATATATATATATATATATATATATAGAGAGAGAGAGAGAGAGAGAGAGAGAGAGAGGGCCCTTCTTTTGTTAACCAGTCATTTAGTGTTAACTGTATTAACTAATATGGACCATTAATCATCAAAATCAATGGCTAAGATTAAAAACATTTTTTAATTCATAATTAAAATAAACACACGACTGATTTCATTTGCAGCATATATGCATAGGGTTATTATTGTTATTTAACAAATCTGGATAACTATCAGATAAGGAAACAATTAACCCAATCCCTACATTTAAGGACCTGATAACTCATATCTAATTGATTTAGAAACAAAAATACCAAACATAATATTCTCTCTCTCCAATCTCGATTCAAAATGCCAATGAGGTTTAATGTTGGTATGTTGAGTAAGAAATTCACCGGAGAAGATGATAATTCTCCGGTGACAGCCATGAATCTGCCGCCGTGGCCATCCATGAGCTTTTTCTTCAAATCGGAGACAGAGAAACAGGTGAAGGATCGGTCGGAATTATCACCGGCGGCGGACAAAAACTTGACTTTTTCTCTGGTCAGCGGTTGCGAGTTGTTGTCAGATGACGAAGATGAAGAAGAAGAAGAGGATGTGTCGTGGGGTTTGATGTTGGGGATGTAATCTTGAAGCATATCTGCAACTTCTTTGAACCTTCTGAAATGAAGAAGAGATGTGGCTTTCAACTGGAGCGCCATTTTCGACCTTGGTGATAAAGCAAGCGCATCATCAAGTAGGTTAAGAGCAGATGCAATGTGGTTCTGTTGTTGAGAAGCAATCAGGGATCTTGCATCTTTCACATACTTATCAACAATCTGAAACAAAGTTGAGGAGATTAATTGGAAACAAGGGTTGTGGCGTATTGGTTAAGGCCCTCAAGACGTGGCGGAATCGAATCCGTACACAGACGTTGGATGGTTCTTGAAGTGCATATATGCAATTTTAAGAGGTGCATATATGCAATTATATGATGTGCATATATGCAGTTTTAAATTCATATATGCACTTTTTTTATCTTCATATATTCAACTGATGTGCATATATGCACATACACTGTGCATATGATTATTTGTCATGTTGGTTTGATTATTCTTATAGATACACGCTATTTTGTTTATGTGCATGTGTGCATGTTTACACAAATTTATGGTTGTGCATATATGCAAGTTTACATAGATTTATGGTTTACACAGATTTATGATTGTGCATGTATGCAATTTTACATATATTTATGGTTTACACACAGCTTTACACAGATTTATAGTTGTGCATATATGCACTTTTTATCTTCATATATTCAACTGATGTGCATATATGCAATTCTATGATGTGTATATATGCAGTTCTAAGGTATGCATATATGCAGTATTAATATGTGCATATATGCAATTCTATGATGTGCATATATGCATTTCTATGATGTGCATATATGTAGTTTGAAATCGTGCATCTATGCAAAAAAAACGTGAAAAGAAACTCTGGAACGTGAAGATGAAAATTATGTTTGAAAATGGGTTTTAGATGATTAAGATTACCATTAATAATTACCAAAAATGAAAATGGGTTTTAGAAGATTAAGATTATCATTAATATCTACCAAAAATATCTTGTGCATGAAATTAGGAAAGTAAATAACCCATAAATAATTAAAATTCTGAAATTCCTAAACTACCCCTACCAAACCAGTAACCTATCTTGATTCCTATTGGTCCAAAAAAGTTAACATGGTTAACACTAATTAGACGGTTAACAAAAGAACGGAACCCTATATATATATAAATATATATATATATATATATATATATATATATATATATATATATATATATATATATATATATATATATATATATATATATATATATGGTTGGGTTCACATGAGACTAACCTGTTTTCGTGAGACCAATAAATTAACACTAAACATTCATAGTGATTCATTGTGAAAGTAAGAAAAACAACTAACCTTCACAGCAAAAACACTGTGAAGTTTTACCATCACAATACCTTCATAGTCTTTCACTGTAAAGGTTTAGTGTTAATTTTTTGGTCTCACGGTCTCACGGAAATAGACTGGTCTCACATGATCTCAAGTCTATATATATATATATATATAGACTTGAGATCATGTGAGACCAAGCCATTTCCGTGAGACCCGTGAGACCAAAAAAATAACACTATATATATATATATATAAATAATTAAAGCATAAAAAAAGAAATTGAGAAAAATGAGATATGTCCCTAGCCTACATGACAACAGTTGAACATGATCACCCTAACGATTGGTTGGGAATTTTCAAGATAATATAAATGGTAAGTTGTAAAAAAAAGAAATAAATGTATTTTAATATGATTTCTATTTTCACAAACATATTTTTAAACGTCGTATTTATAAATTTATTCTGCAAAAAATGTCCATTAAAATTTATGAAATTTAAAAAATAATAACTTGGGAACACATTTTCAAGTAGCACGTCAAGGCATCGTTTGACAAGAATAAGCTAGTGGGTATTTGCACAGTGTTCATAGTACACTATCACTTCAGTGTGATGTTCACGCTCCGGGCCCCAGTAGATGCCCATGGCCTTAGTAGATGTCATTCCAATGTGCTCATGAAACGAATTCAGAACACACGGTATAATACAACTCCAAAGGGATTTCACAATCCCAAGGTACCATAATCCCACTATGCAACCCGACACCAAAACCAATTCAATTTCATGCTATAAACCACGTAGAACAATGCATGCTTAATAGTAAACATTTTTCCAGAAAATATATGTTCAAAGCATTCATGAGTGCATATTCATGCCAAAAGAATAAACCCATAATCAGCGATTAAAACATATATCATTCATTCCATGTGTATGTAAAGGTTTAAGGGAACTCACCTGAGCTTCGACGATTCACCACACGACTTGAAACTAAAAGATGATCAAGCCGAAACCTGAATTGGCCGACATAAAAATGGTGTGAAACCATCTAATTCATCCTAAAACTATCTATTTTAGCCCCTAAGACAAACCTCTAAAGGATGTCTCGATCCTAGTCCAAAACAAGAAACGAAGCAAAATCGAAAACTGCCCAAATAACATGCGACTAAAAATCTACCAAAAACCCAAAACAATAACTAAAAATCTACCAAATAAGCATATAAGGGGGCTAAATGTAAATGCGGAGTGGACCGAAGACCCAAAAAAGATTAAAGACGCGATATTCAACTTCTTCAAAGAAAGGTTCGACTCACATTCACACTCGCGGCCGAAACTCAACAGTGATAAGTTTAGGAAGCTCTCTGAGGTTGAAGCGGACAACTTGGAACGACCGTTTTTGGAAGAGGAAATTTGGGAAGCGATAAAAGGATGCGGAAAAAATAAATCGCCGGGACCGGACGGTATGACAATCACTTTTATAAAAAGATTTTGGTCTATTATAAAAGAGGATTTAATGAAAGCCATTGGTCGATTTTGGGATACGATGGAGATTAGTGAAGGGTGCAATGCTTCGTTCATAACACTCATTCCAAAGAATCAAAATCCAATTGGGTTAAATGAGTTCCGACCAATTAGTCTAATTGGAATATTCTACAAGATCGTCTCAAAGGCAATGGCGGAGAGGATGAAGAAGATCATGGGAAAATTAATAGGGGAGACACAATCGGCTTTTTTAAAGGGGAGAAATATTCTCGATGGGGTACTTATAGCTAATGAAGTGGTAGAGGATTTAAGAAGATCGAAAAAGAAAGGTATGGTTTTCAAGATAGATTTTGAGAAGGCTTATGATAGTGTAGAGTGGTCATTTTTACTCGACACCTTGGAGGAAATGGGTTTCGGAAGTAAGTGGAGAAGATGGATAAAATCATGTTTAGAATCGACCTCGGTCTCGGTTCTAGTCAACGGATCGCCAACAAGAGAATTCAAAATGAAGAGAGGACTAAGGCAAGGGGACCCACTCTCACCATTTCTTTTCTTGGTGGTGGCGGAAAGTCTAAATGTGCTAATGATGGAAGCTAGAGAAAAAAATCTTTTTGAAGGGGTGAGAGTCGGAAAGGATGAAGTGGAGGTGTCCCATCTTCAATACGCGGATGATGCAATTTTCTTTGGTAAATGGACGCCTCTAAACATAAAAAATCTCATGAGAATTTTAAAATGCTTCCACTTGGTATCGGGTTTACGGATCAACATTAGTAAGAGCAAGCTATATGGGGTAGGTATTGGAGTTGAAGAAGTTCAAGATTGGGCGAGTGACTTGGGATGTGAAAGTGGGTCGTTTCCATTTATGTATCTTGGTCTTCCGGTGGGAGCAGCAATGAATAGAATAGAGAATTGGAAAATAGTGGTGGAAAAAATGAAAAATAAGTTGTCCTCTTGGAAAGCTAAAATCATGTCATTCGGCGGAAGACTAACATTGGTAAAATCGGTTCTCAGTAGTATAACTTTGTATTACTTCTCGCTATTTCGAGCCCCACAAGGAGTGATTAGTGAGTTGGAAAGAATAAGAAGTCGTTTCTTTTGGGGAGGGGCGGGGGAGAATGAAAAGAGAGGGATGGCGTGGGTCAAATGGGAGAAAGTGGTGAGGGATTTCAAAAGTGGGGGCCTAAACGTGGGGAGTCTGCAAGGGTCGAATTGGGCTTTAGTGGGGAAGTGGTGGTGGAGATTCGCTCGAGAAAAGGAGGCGTTGTGGGGTAGAATAGTTAAAAGCATATACGGTGTCAAAGGGGGCCTAGATGGGGGGCTGAACCGGGGTGGCGGGAGTAAATCGGTTTGGACCGGGGTTGTGAAAATCGATGACGATTTGAAAAAATAGGGGATTGACTTCTATTCCTCTTTTGGGATAGAAGTTGGTAACGGGAGTGGAACGGGTTTTTGGTCGGATAGATGGGCCTCGGTGGAGCTACTGAGTCATAAATATAATCGTCTTTGGCATCTAGAAAACGATAAGGACGTCAAGATATCCGACAGAGGGTCCTGGGTCGGTGAGGAGTGGATCTGGAACTGGGATTGGAGGCGGGAACCAAGGGGGAGGGCGGGGGGTGAGCTTGATGATCTCATGACATTATTGCAGACGTGGAGGCCGAAAACCAATGTCCCCGATAAACCAAAATGGTTGTTAGCGATGGATGGGGAATTATCCGTAAGCGGGTTGAAGACGTTGATAGAGGAGAAGGTAGCGACTGCGGATGAAAGCGGACCGGAAACCAGATGGTCAAAGATAGTCCCGAAAAAAGTCGGTATTCTAATTTGGAGAACAAACCTTGGAAGAATACCTTGCATGGCGGTCCTAGACAAAGTGGGTATCGACTTGGACTCCACATTGTGTCCAAGATGTTCAAAATACGTGGAAATCGTGGATCATGCGATACTCCAATGCGAGGAAGTGAATAAGGTGTGGCAAGCCGCGGCGAGGTGGTGGGGTGTTGATCTAGGAAATGTTGGCTCGGTGAAGGACTTGTTAGCATCTTGTAGCGGATCGGAAAGTAATCAAGTCCAACCTAAACTGTGGAAGGAAGTGGTGTGGACCTTTATCTACCTTCTTTGGTCGCAACGAAACCGTTTAGTGTTTGAGAGAGACGCAAGGCAGCTGGAAGATCTGTTCTTTGACTTCCAACGACGAAGCTACGAGTGGATTTCAATAAGAATCAACAAGAAGAGGATTGAATGGAATACGTGGCTGTCCAACCCGAGAGGTGTGATAACGTGTCGGGATAACGCGAGGTAGAAGGCTCATTGCTGCTGCTAGGCAGTCGATTGCTGATAATACCTCAACGATTCGGTTTTGTAGTTACAAGTGCAGTAGCTACAGCTGCTGTTGGTAGGCAGGGGATATACAGTTTGCCCCTTGCAAGCTGTTGACCTTCTGTTTGGAGGGGTATAAAAGTTTGTAACTGGGTGGTGGGTTTGTTTTTTGGCCACAGTAGGTATGTGGTAATGTTTGTAATTTGGAAATTGTTGGTTGGTGTTGGTTTGCTTAATAATAAAGGGTGGCTTTTCAAAAAAAATATAAGGTAAGAGAATGGAGGTTACCTTGATGAAGAAGATGATCAAATCACAGAGATTCAACATTTTCCTCTAAACTCTTCAAGAGCACGTGTGCGCACGCGCACGCGCGCACACACACACACATTATTCTCTCCCAAAAACGAGTTTGCTTAAATGAATAGGGTTTTACCTTCTTTAGCCACTAGTTTGCACTCTAGACCTTGAAAGTTGAAAGATTTCACTTAAACACCCTTAAACTCCCAAAACTTCACAAGTAAGAATTGTAGGTTATTACAATATAGGGTGGATAACGAACCTCAAGCTGGTAGTGACCACCAATGTTATTCAGAGAGGAAACCCATAGGAAAACACATGAGTAGAGAAGACACTATTTGTGTGTAAGAGAAAGAGAGATGTGGGGGAAGGGGTCATAGTGGTGGCTCGAGGTGTGATCGGAAAGGACAAAGAAGACAATGACAAGACGAAGACGATGAGTCTCCGATTTAGAGGAGGGAGGTCGTGAAAAGGTTGGCGATGAGAAGGGAAGAGTGTCGAGGGGGTTCCCGACGATGTGGTTGTGAGAGGGAGGAGTTTGATCGAAGGTTTAGGCCGAAGACGATGAGTCTCTGGTTTGGTCCGTGCACACACACATACATACATATATATAATAGTAAATTCACTAACTTGCAATTTTGATTCTTATAATTTATGGTTTTACTAAAAAATGAATAAAAAAATACAAAAATGACCAAAATGCCATCATGTGCGGATTTAACGGGAGGGAATATAATATAGTTAGTCTCAAGGACCTAAACCAAATACTTTTACATACTACGAGAGCTTTCTTACAATAAAAAATTTAATAGGGACCAAATTTGCAATTCACTCAAATAAATACAAGATCCACATGATCAAATTGCTATTTGAATTTAATTTCTTAACAAAATTAGGGGAACATTATCTATACTATTTTAAAAAGAATTTAGATAATACTCTCAGATTCAAAAAGTCGATCATTAATGCTTCATTAACTACAAATCAACATATTACATCCTAAGAAGGAACAACAAACGATGAAGTGAACTACATACGTCTTTAATGGGTCATTAAATCTTACATTAAATATTAAATTCGGTGTAAATGACATTATTTACATATTCAATAGGGTCTATATTTTTCACACTAAATTTAATGTAATGAATAGTATTACACTATATTTGGTGTAACACTATTCGATTACACTACTTTTTATATCACTTTTAAAAAATAGTGTTATCCGTTGGAGAAGATTTGCTATTAACACTAAAGTTTACACTATTTTTTTTTTAAATTTAGTGTAAAATATAGTTTGGCCCATTGAAGATGCTCTAACGCTTTTGTTTTAAACCATCCAAATATACTTACATTTTTAAGTATTTGATTTTCTATTTTTTTCTTGTTATAGAGCGCAGAATTACGAGTTAAATATTTGGTTTTTTTTATCAATAATATATTAAATTTTTTTAGAGTGAATTACACCGGTGGTCCCTGTGCTTTGTCTAGATTTTGGATTTGGTCCCTAAAGTACACTAACTACAGTGGTGGTCCCTAAATTTTTAAACAACTTTCACTCATGATCCTTCTATATTTAACGTTGTTAGTTAACTGTTGTTATCATCCATCATGTTAAATAAATTAAGGACAAATCAGTCTTTTAATAAAAGAAAATATTTAACCTACTTATTAATTATAAATCAACGTGATGTGAAGATATCGACTTTTCAAATGTGTTTGACTTCTTCTTCTTCAATTCTTCCTCTTTCTTTCTCTGCAAATTCTGCAATTTCTATCGCAACTTTTCGGTTGACTATTGTCGGAATCTTTAAGGCAAAGCTACCACCATATGATGACAGCACCTCCAGTTACCGCATCCGCTCACCATTCCCAGCAGAAGGATTTCAGATTATCCGAAGAAGCTTCTAGAACCGGTGGTCATGATTCTTCCAATGGCGATGTGGACAGAAAGGTTAGCAGTATACCGCTGAGAGAAAGGATCGGGTCCATCGCATTTGCAAGACCAGACCTTGCTATAGATGCCTCTGGTTCATCTTCTACCCTGGAACCCCTGTGATTAATTCCTCTTCAAGGAACATAAACCTTGGTTCTAATAACCACTCATCTCGATATCCTATGTCCACTTCTGTTGCAGCCGCTAAGTCTTCTCATCATTTACATGCTCAATTCCACCACCACCGGCAACAAAACAAAGGCCCGACTCAATCTCCCCAGCGGAGAAACTCAATTAGAGGTCCAACCACTTCTCAAGTTCCATCTTCCCTTGCTTCAACAGACCCATCATTGTCATCCCTCAAGAACCTTCACCAATCCCAGCAACAAAGGGTTGGGAAAATCCCCAATTTCAATTCAGGTTTTCAAGATAAGCTCTTCAATTTTTACCAGTTGTTCCAAGTTTGTATGTGTATATATTGGATTTAGGGTTTATGTTGAAGATTTAAGATGGAGAGATTTGCGGCGGTGGGGAAGACGTTCACTGCGTTTGTGAAATGGGAAGAAGTTTTTTTGAAACGACTGGATGTTACTTCCGTTTTGGCAGTTGTTGGCAAAGAGAAGAATTCAGGGCATGATATGAAAAGTCGTCGTCATCTTCTTCGTATCCGTATCAATATGCAATTTGTGACAAATCGCTCTATTTGTAGTCGAATTTACCCTTTGCAGCTATGCAGTCAAAGGATTGACTGGTTTGCAGGTTTTGACGAATAGTTGTTCGATTGTGGGTTTAGAGTGGGCCACCATTGTTGAGTTGCAGAATTTGTATAGAGAAAAAAAGGAAGAATTGAGAAAGAAGATGAAGAACACATTTGAATAGTTGATATTTTGAGATCACGTTGATTTGTTTTGAATTAGATTAAATATTTTGTTTAATCAAAAGACTGATTTGCCCTTGATTTATTTGACATGATGGATGATAACAACGGTTAACAAACGGTGTTAAATATAGAAGGACCATGAGTGAAAGTTGTTTAAAAAGTTGAGGACCATCACCGTAGTTAGTGTACTTTAGGGACCAAATCCAAAATCTAGACAAAGCACAGGGACCACCGGTGTAATTCACTCTTTTTTTATTATCAATTTTCAGTTAAATTTTACATACAAAATATAAAAGTTCAATTGGATTTTACTTGCAAAATATAAAAGTTAATCTTCATTTAATGTAACATGCACTTTTTAAGGCGTCATCTATAAGCCTGTGTTTGTGAAAAAAAGTAAACAGAATCAAACATAATTTTTTGACTACTGGCTGTTTAAAGTGAGATGAAAAACAAACACACAAAGCATCTTCAACAGCTTCTCCATTTTGAAGAAAATGAAGAATATGGAGATTTTGAGTTAATATTTTGTTCCAACAGCTTCTCCAAAATTATCCCTAAAATGGAGAAAGTAGGAGAGAGAAAGAGTTTTTCTCCAAAAATGGTTGTGGAAAGAATGAAGTCTAAACTTGCAACATGGAAAGCGAAAGTCTTATCCTTTGGAGGACGTTGGACGTTGGTAAGGTCGGTACTATGTAGCGTTTCTTTATACTACTTTTCGTTGTTTCGTACCCCGATAGGTGTGTTGAAAACTTTCAAAGTGGTAACTGTGCAGTTTAAGCTGTGTTGTTTCGGTACAGCCGATCACCAGCTACAAATACATTTAATCTGTCGGGCTGATTGGTGTGCTACTTTCAAACGTGTTATGTGGATTTTACTCTCGGGTTGGGTTTCGAACTGCTGAATTCATGGCTGTTTGGAAACAGGTACAGTGGGGCTGATTGGATGGCGGGTTGTTTTTGTTTGACTCTCACAAAATGGAGTTGTTCGTGATCGTGGCCTTCCAGACAGGTTCATTGATTCTGTATAGGTAGTTTTGTTCTTTGGTTCGGGGTGATGTTTGGCCTTGGTTGTGTATTGATGTTGGGTTTTTGGACGCTTGTGTAATTCATTGGTGTTGGTTGTTAATAATATTATCGTTTAAAAAAAATTGAACAAATTTTGGGAAATCTGTTAGAGATATTCTAAACATTATATTTCACTTGTTAAAAAACTATTAAAAACCCAACTGAGTACTAGCATCTACAACAAATTTTCTCTGATATTTTTAAATTAAAAAATTAAAAGTAAAAAATCTTTAAATAAAATTATATTTAACTCAAATAAGTTTTTTATTTTAAAATTTTCAACATTAATTCTATTATTAAAATATTTAAAAATTTATCATTTCAATTCACTTTAACATTTTATGTAAAATAATAACATATTAATATGTCATTGGTGGATACTAATTAATAAGTGATTTCAATCTATTTTAATAAATAAATAGATTCGTATTTTTAATCATATTGCCAATCTAAAAAGGCTAGCCCAAACACCATAGCCAAGATATATGGCCCAAAAAGTTACTTGTTGGACCTTAAAGTCCTGCATTCTTTGTTTTCGTTTAATTTATTTATTTGATTAATTATTTATGATCGTAAATAATTTCCTAATTAGTAGGTGCTTGGTTCATTTCAGTGAATAATGTTATGTTTGGCAAACTAATTGATAAAGTAGTTGGTTACTGATAAATTGACTGATAAGTTAGCTAGTAGTTGATAAGCTAGCTGATGGATAAGTCATCTTTAGCAAAAAGTAGCCGATAAACATGTAAGATGATCAAATAAGACACTTTGAAAAATAACTAATTACAATATTTCATAATACGATTAAAACAAATTTATAATAACAAATAATATGTTAATTAATATACAAAGAAGATAGTAAAAAAAAATTAATAATATAATATGTTTTAAATAATTTTAATTTATTATTATATATACAATAAGTTTTTGTTAAACCAAATTTTAAAAAACATATATGATAACTTATGATTTTAAAAAACCATTACATATAATATGAATAGACATAGATAATTGAATAATAACTAAAAAGTAACAGTAATCGATAAATAAATATATTGAGTAATATTAAAAATTATACGAAAACAACTGATATGATTGTAATTCTATATAATTAAAAATTAACATTAATATATAATTGAAATTTAACTAATATTAATTAATATTAGTAATAATTAATTTTTAATAATTAAAATTTATTTATAATTAATGATTAATAAATAATAGTTAGTATTAATAATGATATAATTGGAAAAAGTAACAAAAAGCTCATCGTAAGTTACTCCAACTAAGCTAGCTTATACCCCTCCAAACATGTATTCAAAATATATAACCTATATTATAAGCTAACTTCTTTTTGCCAAACGATGTCTAAGAATGAAACTGAAAATAGAATACAAGAGAATGAGAATATGAATAAAATTACCATTTTCCTTAATTTGGTCCGGTACTGATATTAATGTATATGGGGGTAACTGGCTCTGTTTGGCTCATTCTATTTTACCAAATCAAACCACATTTTTATTATCATTCTCATTTGTGGCAATTTCCCGTCAACAACCTCGACCAAACATCCCCTAAATTTATGTTTTATATCTCTTATCATTCCACTAATAATCTACACAAGTGTAAGATTTTAACTCTAAAAAAGTATATTAGCTTGAACTACAAAAGTGCATAGAATGTAACATGTTTGTATTACTACCACAAAATTAGGTTTATAGAATGTAGAAAATGTTCAAGTTCTAATATATTGTTTTATAAGACTTAAATTGATATGAGAAAACAATTGAGCGCCATAGATACCGTTGCAATAAGTTTATATGATGTTTTTGGCTGTCTTAACAAGTTTTTCATAACACTTATAAAAAAAATGTCGTATTAGTTTTTCACAAAACAATTTCAAAATTGTTCTATAAGCATACTTTTATAGGATTCTTGTTTTTACAAGACATTTTTTCTAATAATGTCATATAAAAATTTATTTGTTAAAAAATTCAGAAACTTAATCATTCAAAATCATATAGTTTATTGAGTTTCTTAAAATTTGTATCACATTAACCTGTTTTGTTTTTACAGGTTACAAGGATGTATTTACAAGGTTTTAGAAAGTTTAAGGGTTTTATCATTCAAAAAAATAGTTTAAGAACTTAACCATTTTCAAAATTAGATAGTTCGTTAGATTTTTTTTATACTTTTTCCAAAAATAAACCCAACTATAAAGTGAATTAAAAGGTCCAAAATAACTATTTTGAACAATTTCCGATATTTTTTTAAGATTTAAAAAACAATAAGTGTAGGACAATGGCCATTATTATGGAAGGTTTGTCGATTTCAAAAGCATCATCATGCCATAAGTTGTACATTAAGGTATAAGTCAAAAATAGGGAAATTGTAACAACGTTTGCATGTGAAGAAATGGATAAAATCCTCAAATTCGAATTTGGCACATATTCCAAATAACCAACCCAACCAACCAACCAACCATTACTTTTTCGCAACAGTTTGTGTTTTGTCGCTAAACCCTTTCCAATTCACAAAACCTGCTTCACATGCCATTTCATTTCATGTATTAATTATAGAGTAAACTATAAATTTGGTGCATGTGGGTTGTCAAAGATAACACTTTGTGGGCAATAAAAAATAACACACGACTCACTGTTTTAAAACGAGTCTAATATAAAAAGTATCAAGTTCTTTATAAGGCAACGTTTGTTTTCCTTCTCAACTAATGTGAAATCTTACAATCCATCTCTTTGGGAGCCGAGCGGCATCGTTGGCACACCAGTCCGGTTCCCAGCTCTGATACCATATGTAACATCACAAACCAACCGTATAAGATATTAATCGCTTAATTTATCCACACACTTGGACTAACGTTTTTCGAACACGTCTAAGAGAGGATGTATCAAGTCTCTTAAAGACGTACATTTGTTAATTATCTTCCACAACCAACGTGGGATCTTACGATTTTCGTTCTTTTATCGATTTTTTTGTCCTTTATCTAATTAAAAACCACATGATCAAAATCATTAGTTTTTCATCTTTTTAATGTTTTCTCTAAACCTCTTATATTATATTATATTTATTTTATATATATATATAGAGAGAGAGAGAGAAGCATAAGTACTTGGTCCAAACCTTTCCCTCCTTCACTTCACTCTCCCAACCCACAAAAACAGCAAGTATCCCTCTTTCTAATAGCATCACACTCTCTCTCTCTCTCTCTCTCTATATATATATATATATATATATATATATGGGAAAGATGGTTCTGGAGAGGTTGATGGTATCGGTGAAGACAAGGTTGATAAGGTCATTAAAGATATGGAAAGCAGCAGGTGATGAATCAGAATCATACAACAAAATCCAAAAGAGCGACAGCATGAGAGTTGAAATACGAAGCAGGAAAGCACGAAAACTCATCCAACAAACCCTCAAACTCGCTGATCATTAAATGTATTCTTCCAAACCCTGCTCTTAATTAGTTTCTCATCATCGATTTCATGTACCAAATAGGCAAATATCAAAAGAAATTTGGAGATAATTAATTAGAAGCTGCTCCAGTGGTTTAAACTCATTATACTTACCTCTGTGTTAAAAGGTCTCCATCTTTATAAGAAGTTGAGCCATCTTGAGAAGTGGATTTAAACCATTGATCATTTTTATTCTCAAGTAAGTCAAGAATCGTGCTTGAAACGGTTGATACCCTAATGTGCATCTCGATGTATCTTATTTCAGTGCATCTCATCCTAACGTGCATCCAACGGTTGATAACCATTTCTCACGCTTTTCACGTTAACTCCACTTTTCACCGGAACCCAACCATATATAATATTATATTGTTGGGTTCCGATGAGGATGAAAGTTATGGTGAGAAGGGTAAGAATGAATCTACACCCTTTGATGCACATTAGGATGAGATGCACCTAGATGAGATACCCCAAGATACACCGAATCAAATTTTGTATCAAGCGCAATTCATGGGGTGAGTTTGAGATTAGAAATGATCAATGGTCCACATCCCTTCTCATCTTAACTCTCTTTCTCACGCTATTCTTCGTCTCTCTCTCTCTCTCTCTCTCTCTCTCTATATATATATATATATATATATATGTGTGTGTGTGGTTGGTTCACATGAGACCAACATATTTTCATGAAACCCATGAGACCACATTTTTCTACTTGAAACTTCACAGCAAAACACCGTGAAGGTAAAAAAATCTGAACATTCACAGTAAAAACACCGTGAAAGTTACCTTCACAGTATTTTGCTGTGAAGTTTCAAGAATAAAAATGTGGTCTCACAAAAATAGTTTGGTCTCACATGATCCCAAGTCTATATATATAGGGTCAGATTTAGCTAGAGGAAAACATTAAATAAGTGGAAACCGAAAAACTAAGAAAAAACGGATGAAAAAGTAAATTAATATATATTGATGTCAAATTAACATGAAAAATATGATCGATTATTTGGCTCTAATTTTGATCATATTTCGTATTGTTTCCGATTCAAAAATAGAGGATGAGTTTTTTTAATATGAAAATAAAGTTGTAATTCATAAGGGAAAAATGTTTGCAAATAAACCTTCTTATATATGTATTTAACAATTGATTACTCTTATCCGATGTTCAAAATCATGCGATTATATATGTGTGTATATCGTTATATGTATCATTTCTTTTAGTTATCAGAAATGTGTGGAGGATATAAAGCAACCTAGAATTAGTTAGGTGGTGAAATGACTTAGTGTTTTAATCTGACACGTGCGTGTGGTTTGGTAATTTACCGATTTCATCGTATCTTTCTAATTTTTGTTCCACCTATTTTGGTGTGACAAAAACATGCATTTTGACCCGATTAAACCTGTCGTGTCTCAATCTAATGTTGCGTCAAACGTACGACAAAACCGTTTTTGCTATGTACTGTCTCGTTCGTATCAAACCCACTAACTAGTGTTATATAAGCGTATAAGATGATGAAAGGGTGATCAAAAATCATGTAATCCTATATATGTCATGCCCATCAATAGATTTCCACGTCTTTAAAACACGATAAGTGGCAACGAGACAAAAACATTCGTGTTAGCAGACATAATGACATTAGACTCGTATTTTTAGTTTTAATAATAATAAACGAGGTTGGCCCACAACCATGGAAGAAAAACGAAAATATGTGTCCTCTAGTTCAAAACCATGGGTCCATGGATGAAGTATAATCATGGTGCGACTCTATGATTGAAAAAGATGGCAACCAATTTAATGCCAAATGATGATGATGTTGCTTCTTAATGGTTAGAGGACAAAATGGTTATGGGCAACAAATGCATTCTATCTTTTTCTTTCAAAATAAAATGAATATACCGTTATAGAAATCAGGGTCGGTTCAAATAAAAAAAAAAATATCGTAAGAAGATAATAAGGGAAAATCCATATGTAAATGCAATGAAAATATCTTATAAAATCTTTGAAGATATTTACAGTGTTCATAACTGCTCCTCTTATTACATGACGTTTAATTAGTCAATGCTTATATCCAACTTGACTTTTCTAGTACACTTGTCCGACTGCTGTTGAGTAGTTTTCTTTCCCCTATAGGTAGCCAAAATCCCGGAAAAAATGAATTTTATGATGTTTTTCTCCTCTCAAAATATTTATCTTTATATCCTAGACGACAACCCACCCAAAATTCCACAAATCCTTTGATAGTTGAAATAAATTTCTAATGTATATTCAAATGAATTTTTTAATAGTGTATATAAATATTCTTTTAATCTTTATTTATTACATTCTCACTCTAAATATGTAATAAATTATTCTGTGATTGAAAAATTTAAGAAAATTAATAACTTCGATTTTTTTATATTTTTTATTATTATTATTATTGGGCTGGGTTCTTGGTTCTAGTTACATCACCCAATTTTGATTGTTGGGCTCTGATTAATGATTATCTTAGGTCGGTTGCGTACTTGCGTTTGCTTTAAATGCTATTGAATAATGCAATATATTTTTAATATAGTTATATTAATCCTCATTTTGAGCATAAAATGTAGGGGTGTCAAATTTGTATAATGACAAACCAACTAATTTAATACCAACTTCATAAACTTGGTTGATATGTGGTATTGAAATTCGTGTACCACGATAATATCGTACCGTACCGACTTTTATATATTTTGATATATATATATATATATATATGTATATTACTTTTAATTATTTATTAAATAGGAAATAAAATAAAATATATATTAATTAATGATTTAATGTAAAGAAAATATTGATCTGACTGTTTTTTAATGAGCCTCAAAGATAGATTATTGAACATTGACTTACAACTCACTAAACTCCGGCCTCCTAACTTTTCTGTCTTTTCTTGTCAATGCAACTACGTAAATACAACTATGCACGACCTTAACTCCCTAAATCTCTTATAATCACAAACGCAATGCTGAACAACACGTTATTTGGACAGTCAGCAGGTATGTATCATCAATGTGTATTAATACCTTTAATTGTAATTTCAAACTTTTAAGATGTTGGTACAAAACCGTACCAACCGAAAATGTTGGTACTAATTAAGTTGGTACCAAGTAGAGTTAGTTGGTACACGGTATAATTTTTAGTGTACCAATTTTAATTGGTTGGCACACGGTATTGAGAAAAAAAAAACACGGTACCGTACCATGTTCATCCCTAATAAAATGTGTATTTGGAGTAGAGGTAATTATTTGCTGGTTTGGATGAGGAATGAGTTAGATCTAACATATATTTTTTGGTTCAGGTCGGGCTAGCCCACGGGTTAACGGGCCTAAAAAGAATTTTTTACATTAGAAAAGAAATGGAACTTCTATAAAATCATAAGTTATGTAAAATAATTTTAAAAACAAAGTGTTTTTTCAAGTTAAATTAAGATGTACAACCATTAAAACTTAAAAAAGGAATCTAAAGAGAGATACAAAGTTGAAAAATCTTAAAAAACCGGAAAAATCACGAATAAAAGATGCCAGGAAGAGAGCTAGTATATCGTTTTTTTAATTACAAGCATGAAGATTAAAGTACAGTGGTGGTTACGGTAGGTTTTGGGTGAGTTTTTTTTAGAGACGTTAGCATAAAATTGGGTTTATAAGATGCCAAAAATTTATAATTGTCCTAATAAATTGGTTTAATATAACTTAATATATAGAACTAAAACATAAAAATCATATTTAAAGTCGTTGTAATAAGTTTATAATATGTTTTTGGGCATCGTAATATGTTTTTAGAACATTTTGTAAAAAGTGTTGTATTCACTATTTTATTAACCGCTATTTGAAAAAGTATGCTATAAAAACAAATGGTTTATCAAAAGATAGGTTAATAAGATATTTTCTCAAAATTTTCAATATTGCCCTTATTATTAGTTATTAACTATTATATTATAAGTATTAATTTTTAGATTTAATTATTATTAATTAATATTAACTGAAAATTATTAAATTAAATTTTAATTATATATTAATATTAATTTTTAATTATTTAGAGTTATTGTTAATCATATAAATTATTTTTATATATTTTATATTATATTTTAATTACCAACTACTATTATCTTTTTAAGTATTATTTGATTATTTTTTTCATAATATATGTAACGGTTATTTAAAATCATAAGTTAATATATATTTTTTTTCTAAAACTTGTTTTAACAAATTAAAAATTTATGGTGTATATGTAATAATAAATTTTAAATTCTTTTAATTAACATATTGTATTATTTAATTTTTCTTTAATATATTGGTTGTATTAATTAACATATTATATTTTTATGAATTTGTTTTAATTATATAATTATTATCGTAATTGATAAACTTTTTTAAGATGTCATTTTTGGTCATTTTACATGTTTATAAGTTAGTTTTGCCAAACGTGATTTTTTCATCAGCTAGGTTATCATCTATCAGCTAGCTTATGAGTCAACAGATAGCTTATCAGCTACCAGCTAGTTTATCAGCTAGTTTGCCAAACATACATTTTAGTTTTAGTGATATTTACACCTTTCTTGCTATAAATATTAATTTTTTAATAAATATTTTATAAATATTAGTTTTTCTAAAAATTTACGAGTTTTACCTGAATATTATATAAGATATCTGAATTATTTCATATGTGATCAAAAATTTTAACCTTTTTCTTTTTGTTTGTAGAAATTTAAACATCAAACGTCTCTTAATCTCATATTGAATAAGACCACCCGTACCGCCCTCGGGTAGGGGGTGCGGGTTCGGTCCATGTGACATCGGGTTCGAGAGGCACGAACCGGGTAGGGGTACGGGGGGCCGGGTAGCAACCGGGTTCGGCTACCGGGTTCCCCAACCCGATCAACCCGTTGCAACTTTATTTATTTTTTATTTTTTTTATAAATTTTTTGAAACAATACCGTTGCTAAACGGCTATATTAGAAAATAATTGTTTTTTTAATTTTTTTTTTAAATTAATCACACTACATATATTAACCTATACCATCTTATTTTTTCACACCAAAACATACTTTCTTCCATTTCTCTCAAATTCAATACCTTCTTACATTTCTCTCAAATTTCATCATGAATCCAAACACCACACCTACATCCCGTCGTAACCCATCGGATACACCGCAACAAGACCCGGAGCTTGGCTTCCAAGCGTTTTCTCAACAAGGTTATGTTCCGCAACAAGCGTTTTCTCAACAATTGCCGCAACACCCGTTTATTCCTCAACAATTTACTTATCATGGTTTGATTCAACAAGGTTTCACTCCCGCCAATTACCAACTTCCTCAACCCGCAATCGATCTCGACGACGACTTTGTTCCTGAAACCCAACAACTGTAACACCCCGAAAATTCGAGTAATGTATATCTCGTCATTTTGAATATTAATATGGAATTATTAATCTAAGTGGAAGGATGGACTTGATTGATTTGGAACCAAGGACCAAAAAGGGGACTTATGGGGCTCGGTACAGGCTGGGCGATAGTGCCCGGCGATTGTGCCCTTGGCATTATCGCGGTGTCACTATCGCTGGAAGTGTACCGCGAGTGGGAAGGGATTGGGCGATTATGCCCCGGCGATAGTGACTATGTCACTATCGCTATGTCACTATCGCGAGCGGGCCTGAGGGCTTTAAAACCTACGCCTTTCAGCCTTCATTCATTTCTATTCCATCTCACTCTCTCTCAACTCTCCCAAACCGAACCCTAACCCTCTAAATCGTTTTTGGAGCTTTTGAAACCAACAATCTTACAAATCAAAACTTCTCTCTCAGTTCTTAACAAGGGATTACGATGGGAGGTTAGAACCCTTCTCCTCACTTTCGTTTTGGTAGGATTTCTACACTTTCTAGGGTTTTACCCAACCCTCTCCTAAACCTTTCATTTCTTTGGATGAAGTGAAGATTGAAGCTCACTTTGGTAACACTAGAAGTGTTTGTTTGGTGGATTCACTTGATGATTGTGGTAATCTTCTCCCCTTTATTTTGGAAATTAGAGTTTCGATGTATTGGTTATTTTGGGTGTAATATGTTGGGAGAAATGATTCTAAATGTTTAGGGAATGATTCTACATGGTTGGATTGTGATATTGATGGTTGGAAATTCATAAATCTAGGTTTTGGGAGTTTTGGCTTGAGGATGCAAGCTTCATCAAAGGAGCATACGTTTGAGAAAAATCTAGATTTAGCTTAATCTAGCAGAGGTGAGTTCAAGTTACTTTGCGAAAACTTTGTACATGCCAAAATGTTATTTTTCCAAGTAATTGTGTGTTTTACCTGAAAATTATCAATATTGGGTTATTTGGTGGATTTTACCTTTTGAGGTATTAATTGTTGTAAATATTATAAAACACTACTTTTGGATATTTTGGAAAAATGTGATAATAAATCATACATGAAATGAGTTGTTGATTTATGTAATAAATGGAGTCTATTTATTATAAAAATGCATTGTGGATGTTTTGGAAATATGCATATAGTACATCATGTAATGTTTTGAAAACGTAAAGGCGTGAGCCCTTGGAAATGAGGGTTTACCCGATCCAAAGTGATTATTTCGGGTTTTCATGGAATCAAAGTATTTACTGGAAAACGGTGTGTGTTGTTATAATTGATGTCATTTTATAACATTCATAAACTACCTTTTTGGAGTTAGTTGAGCTTGTGGCTCGGTATTGAATCTTATTAAGTCTTGGGACATTTGTCCAGTTTTGGTAACTCAAGATTGAGTTTTGATAATGAATTATGTTATTGGGGAATTGCATGTTTTGAGTGCATGTGTTTATTTATTTGGGGTCGTGTAATATTTCGACCTTGATAGCTATGGATCCATAGACATTTGAGTTTCCCTTAGTCTCGCGGGCAAGAGGTCGGAATTGATTGAGCTTAGTTTTACGAGACGTTAGTTTATTTTGTAGCACGGAATAGGCATCGGGTTCCATGATAAGTAAGGCGTGGACCTAGATGGTCGGGCGTCGTCTCATGGGCAGTAAGGTGTAATTCCATATATGTGCTTAGCACGGGATAGGCATCGGGTTCCATGATAAGTAAGGCGTGGATCTATATGGTCGGGCGTCGTCTCATGGGCAGTAAGGTGTAATCCCTAATGTGCTGTTGTGGATTTGGTGACCCAATGTATAGACCTGGAGTGGTTGAAGTTGGGGGCATCCTAGTCTCGTGAGCAATAGATCTGGAGTGATTGAGCTCAGTTTTACGAGAGTAATCCACGTGGGTGTTTTTATTACATAGTAAGTGACCCACTTTAGTGTTCCGTCACGTACGATGTATACGGGTCTCCCCCGTCACCGAAAGGTGTTGTTTTGGGTATTTGTTGCTACTCATGTTTTCGGTGACGTGTTGTATTTATATGGATTGTTTTCCATGGTATGTAAGATGTGGTTTATATTTCGTCCGTGTGTGATGTTTTAGGTATTCGTGTTTAACCATGTTTTCGGTAATGTGTTATATTTATGAGAATTGCTTTTCCACTTATATGAATTATGGGTTATGTTTTATCCATGTTTTGGGAATAATGGCAAATATTTATTAATTCAATCGTTTTGAGAATCGAACGTTATTTCACTTTCACGTTGATTTTGGAAATAAGTCTATTTTGGAAATCGTGTTATATTAAAGATTTCAATATGGGAATTGTATGAGTTGGAAAACGGATGAACTGCGTTTAAAGTTAACTCTTTTGAAATCATGACTAAAACTACTACTACCACGATTTATGATTTTATATAGTCATGATAAAATGCTTGAACTCACTAGGCGTTAGCCTAACCCTTTTTATTTGTCGGCATGTGCAACAGGCTCAGGTTGGGGTAGCTCTAGCTACATGGTGAAGTGGCGAGTGCTAGTAGAGTGCACGAGAGGTGACTTTATTAGTGAAGTCTTCCGCAATCATTTGGACTAGCAACTTGGGTTGTATTAAGTAACGTCCGTTTTAAGTTATTAACTGTAGGAATTTCGATGTTTTAATTCCGAGGTATTTTTAAAGGAATAAATTGTAGAAATGATTTTATCTACTTTTGGTTGATTTGTTGAATTTTAAAGTTAGTCGCTCATTCCAAATTTCAGGGTGTTACAAGTTGGTATCAGAGTATAAGTTTGAGAGATTTAGGTGTTGATTTTGGATACCTAGACTCAAACTAGCGTTTGTTTAAGTAAATGAGAGTGAAATTCACCTTTAGGCACTTTAAGATGGGATGTTTTGAAGTTGATGAATGTTGTAGAAACGAGAATCACGTCGAGAGTAGCAAGGATAATCATGTACGGTGCGTTCATAGTGACACCTGACCAGTGTCATGGTGAATCTACTAGTATATGTGCATACTAGAATTACTTTCATGTGATGATCGTTGGGGTAGTGAAGAAGGTTCTAAGCTAGTAGTCGTTGGAATGGATGGACGATTCTAGTATTAGTCACTTGGAGTGACGATAAGCATGATAATTGCTTTAAGTAGACCGTTTCGGGTCGAGATTGATGGTTGGATTAGAACCATAGGCTTATTGAGCCGACTTTGATTTGAGGAAAAACCGTAAGGTTAATTGATGTAATTCCCAACTTGCCTTAAGAGGTTTGAATATCCGGATGACAATAGTGTCAGGATCGAATCTTAACAAGATAATTAATACTTAGAATTCAGAATTAAAGAATCTGCGGAATAGAACTTTAATTCTCACAATCAATGAACAGAATATCAGAAAACACACAATTTTTGTATTCACTGTTTCGACTCACAATATTACAACCAAACCTCAATCTTGATGAACAAACTCAATCAAGACGATTTCTACTTCTCTAGAAATAGGGTTCTTAAACCTTGAGGTTAATTCTCTCTAAAACACAATCGAATTCCTTTTCACATGTATATTCTCTTGTTAATAGCTATCTATCAATAAATATATATACTGAATAATTACAAGATAACTATCAAAATAAGATTGATCTTCAGAATATTCTTTTAAGTATATCTTCAATCAATCCATCTTTATCTCCTTCAATCTCGCATTCCATGTTCTGATCACAAGCAGTAGTAACTTCATTCTTCTCAAGCAGTACTAATAATCTTTCAGCAGTAGTAATGTTTGATATGCCCAAGCAGTACTAACAGTTTTCGTAAGACACCAGCAGTACTAACTTTTGTTCAGCAGCATTAATGATATTCCAGCAGTAGTAATATACCAGCAGTATTAACTTTGTTCAGCAGTATTAACCATGTACCAGCAGTACTAACCTTGACTTGCAGTAGTAACTTTGACAAGCAGTACTAACCTCACATAAGCAGTATTAATAATGTTCCAGCAGTATTAATATCTCAGCAGTACTAACCTTGAACTAGCAGTAGTATCTTTGTTCTGGCAGCACTAACATTGATCTGGCAGTACTAACTTGATCTGGCAGTAGTAATGTTGTTCTGGCAGTACTAACCATACTTAGCATATCTTCAGTTCCCAACAATCTCCCCCTAACTTGACTTTTCAGGATGAGAAGTTAAGTTCTTCAGATGATGCTTCCAAAACCTAATCATCAACGCATAAATTTGGATCCAATCCCAGACTTTGATTGAGAATCCTTTTTACAAGGTATCTTGCCATCTTAGAGTCTTTGTCACTCACCAACTTAGCATGCAGCATTCCATTCAACTTTTTCATGCTGTGCTTGTATACAACATCCACCAAATAATATTCATGAAATGTATTGTCAAGAGAGATGACATACACTCCACAATTCTCAATGAGCATCCAGTTGGTGATGACTTGAAAATTCCTTGCCATCAAATACTGAACTGCTTCTGGTTTGAACATTAAGCACAAGTATTCAAGAACCATCTTGGTGATAGACATACCTTGCTCTGTCAGCATGTTTCCATATAGCCTCATTCCCACCTTGAACATCTCTTCCAAGTCAGATCTAGAGCATGTTCTGATAAGTTTTCCCCAAGTAGGACAAACTTCAAACTTTCCATCTGCCCTTTTGATTCTGATGAACTCCTTTCTTCCATCTTTCAATGTGTCCCAGAAGATGATTTCAGGAGCCATAGAAGATATTGGTTCAGCTTGGATTGGATTAGTATTAACCACAGTAATATACAAATCACTTTGAGCATTTGGCAGTGATTGTACATTGCTTGGTTGGCCTGATGGAGTTGACTTTGTTCTTGGCCTCTTTGTTCTTTTGAAAGATTTAACAGCTTCAGGAGTGGTTTCAGCTGTTTCTTCTTTGTGGCTCTTAGCAGCACTAACAGTTTCTGCTGCCTTTTGTTTTTCAGCAGCAGTAACCATTTCTACTGCTATTGCTGTTACTGCTTCTTTTATGACCTTTAATACTGCTGCTTCGACACTGTCCTTCACAATCCAATATATCTCTTCATCAATCTCTGTTTTAGTTACTGTAGGAACAGATTCTGCTTTCTTCTCACTTTCAGCTTCTTTTGCAACTTCAGCAGCAGTAACCGTTTCTGCTGCTGGTTCTGTTTCTGCTTCCTTTGTAAGATCAGCAGCCTCCTCAGTCTCCCCCTCAACCTTATACTCATACTCCCCCTCAATGTTTGCATCCTCCATGTTTAGATCTGAGTCTGACTCCCCCTTTTTGGAAGCATCATTGGTAGGGTTTCTTCTCCTGAGGACAAACTGAGCTTTCTTCTTTCTGTTCATCAACTTAGTGATCATCTTCCTTTGCTTCTCAAGCTGTGAGTTTTGATAGAGGACCACTTTCTTGAGTTCATCAATTTCCTTTTTCTGATCCATGACCTCAATGTTGATATTTGCAATAGTTTCCATCAATTCCTCGTACGTATATCTATCCTCACCCTGTTTAGGAGTTTTTACCTCCCTTAAAGGATCATTGGACGTTTTAGCAGGTGTCTCTTGCCTAGCAAAAGCACTACCTACCCCCTTGGTTTCTTGGCACCTGGGACCTCTGGATGATTTCTCACCCTGAGTTGCCGTGAGGAAGGGCTTAGTTATTTTACCACTGGCCTTCTCTTTGCTAGCAGAAGTAGTGGCAGCCTTGCGACTCACATGCTCAACCTTCTCCTTAGTGAGCACCTTCTTGGGGTTGGGAGACACCCCTGTGGTTTCCCTTTCGATATTCTCCAATGGAGAATGCTCCACTTGAGGGCTTAAAGGCTTCGGGCTCTTAGGAGATACAGCAAGGGAAGGAACCTTGTGTACCTTTCTTCTTTCAAACTTTTTGGTTATTATGGGAGTGGGTCGTACAAGAATGGACTGAGGGATTACTTTTGTGATGGAAGGTTGGGATTGGTCATCAGTGGGTGTGTCTAATGAGGGCCTTGACCCTGATGCCATACCTTCATTTGTGTGGGACACAACCATCATTGTAGAGAACAATGGTGTGTCAACTCCTTCCGAGTCCCTAGGAAGTCTCCTCATATTTGAGAAAACCTTCCCTTTAGGGGATTTTGGTACATATACCTCATCAAATTGAGGCATATCCGTCAATTCCTTGGTAATTACTTCCTGAACAAACCTTGGATACATATAAAACCGCTTTTTGGATTCCAGGTTTGACACAAGATCATTGAAAAGCATTTGAGAAAAATTAAACTTCCTGTTAGTGGCTAAGCAGACTAGAGCATAAGCAATAGTACTGCTAAACTCACTCCATCCAGTAGTTTTCCTTGAAATACAATGCATTAAGGTATGAACAAAGAATCTCCATTGAGTAAAAAACTTTGACTTGTAGAATTTAAAAACTCCAATGGGACCTTCATACCCCATTCTTTGTAAAGTTGAGAATAGTTCTTCATTGGGAATGGAAGATATACCTGAGGCATCATCTAGTCGAAGAGTGATGCGATGAGTTCTTCTGAAACTTTCAAGGGTTTGTCACATACCCTTGTTTGAATGACTTTATGCCCATCTTCGGATTCTACGGTGGCATTGGCCCAGAATTGCGTCTGATGCTCGATGTATATTGTCGGATTCACCGTTAGGGCATACGAAATATGAGTGGACTTGAGAAAATCCACAATTTCATGAAATCCTTCGGCCTGCTTCGGCTTATGAAGCATTGCAATCTCATTATGCTCGTCGACAAACTCCATAATCGTTGTGCTTCCTGAGGATTTGTAAAGAAAACACAGAGATTCTAGGGAGAAGAGGTTAGAACGAGAGAGAGAAGAAGTTAATGCGAAGAGTCGTTATGAACTTTGGCGGGCAAACAGGGGTATTTATAGCAGTATTTGCCCTAGATTTTCAAAAGCAGTATTAACGACATAAGCAGTATTAACGACTGAGCAGTATTAACTACACAGCAGTATTAACGACTGAGCAGTATTAACTACACAAGCAGTATTAACTGTGCACTAGCAGTATTAACTACGCACTGGCAGTAGTAACTCTGCACTAGCAGTAGTAACTCTGCACTGGCAGTAGTAACTCTGCACTGGCAGTAGTAACTCTGCACTAGCAGTAGTAACTATACTTGCACTTTGCAGCACTTGTCAAATCCTCAAATGTCATCTTACCTTCTAACATCACCTTTACTTTTACCACTTATCTTACCTCCTGCAGAATTATTTTCAAAAGTAACATGTCCTCCATTAATTCTTTTGAAATTCTGGAGGCAGGCCATGTTACCTGTCATGTGCCTGGAGCAACCACTATCAACATGCCAGATGCTCTTCCCCTTGAGCTGTTGGTTGCCCTGCACCTAAGATAAATCAATTAGTTTTTATTGGGAACCCAAGCCGAAGTGGTCTTGGGTCTCCCTTGCTCATCAAAGTACTTGCATTGAGTTTTGATGAGGTTTTTAAACTTAGGTACTGCAGAATTGGAGTACTTTGTCAATATAATTGGTCTAGCAGCACTAGAAGCAGTATTAACCTTAGAAGTACTAACAGTGCTAGCAGTACTAACACTGGGAGCAGCAGTATTGTTAGCAGCACTGTCAGTACTAGCAGGACTAACAGAGTTAGCAGTATTAACAGAGTTAACACTGCTAGGAGCAATATTAACAGAGTTAACACTGCTAGCAGCAGTACTGTCTGAAGAAGAATCACTAACAGTGTTAGCAGTATTAATTCTTGAAGAATTTCTAGCAGCACTAACACTGCTAGCAGCACTAACTCTTGAAGAGGTACTAACAGAGTTAGCAGCACTAACAGAGTTAGCAGTACTAACAGAGTTAGCAGCACTAACTGAGTTAGCAGCACTAACAGAGTTAGCAGTACTAACAGAGTTAGCAGCACTAACTGAGTTAGCAGCATTAACTGAGTTAGCAGCACTAACTGATTTAGCAGTACTAACACTGCTAGCAGCAGTATTGGCAGTAGTATTGCTTCTAGCAGCACTAACCTTGTTAGCAGTATTGCTTCTAGCAGCACTATCCTTTTCAGCAGTTCTATCTGAGGTATTAGTGCTTTTGGAGACCCACATATTGACAAATTCCTTTTCAGTCTTTTTCCTCATGTGGCTTTTGGATTTAGCTTGTTTCTTAGCCACATGGTTCCTTGCAGGCTTCCTATAACCATTGGATTTATGAAAAGGTCTTTGAAAATTTATCCTTTGGTTAATAGGATTGAAATAACAGTGTTTGGCTAGGTGATTCAATCTGCCACAGATGAAACATGGTTTTGGTCTGTTAATCCTTTGCAGATTAACTCCTTGCTTTTGTGCCCACTGGTTATTCCAATTTCTTTGATTTCCCCTCCTTTTATCATGTCTTTGGGGCTTATTCTCTTGAGATTTCTTGCAAGAACAATGTTCACAAGTTTTAGAGTTCACAACAGTGGTCTGTGTATAATGAACTCCCTTTCCCTTGTCAGTCCTTTTCATCTCATTGTTCTTAACACATGGACTTTCACATTCCTCATCAGATCCTTCTTTTTCAGTCTTCTCCTCAACAACTACTTTATCTAATGGATCTACTTCAGTGGCTCCTTTAGGTAAGTCCTTCCTATCCTTGGTTTCTAATAGGTCTGACTTAGGAGGGATGTAGTTGTTGTTATAGGGTGGGGGTGTGGCATTGTACCCTATTCCTGGTTTCAACTTACTATGGATTTGAGAGTTGATTATGTTGTCCATGACTTTGGAGGCACAAGTAAACTTTTCTACATCAAGTTTAACTTTCTCAAGCTCTCCTTTTAGTTTCTCACACTCTTCCCTAGACTCTTTCAGTTGGAACTCCAGACCACCCTTTTCCCACTTCCAGTAGTTTGTATCATATGAGTGTTGAAGTTCATTGGCTTGAAAAGCCTTAATTTGTTCTTCAAACCTCTCAACAATCAATACATAATCTCTTATGTCCTTTTCTAATCTCGTAAGGTCATCACACATTCCCTGATTGTGATCTCTATACCTTTTAACAGTGTCTATACAAGCTTGAGAACAGAGATTAGATTTTACCTCCGTAGGAATATCTGAAACTTCTGCCATGAGTGCATGATTCTGGATTGCCTCTTCTGCTTGATCACTCCAATCAAAAGTACTGTTTGATTCAATAGAATTGTCCATAATAATTGTCGAATTCTAAGAAACACAAGCTCTGATACCACTTGTCAGGATCGAATCTTAACAAGATAATTAATACTTAGAATTCAGAATTAAAGAATCTGCGGAATAGAACTTTAATTCTCACAATCAATGAACAGAATATCAGAAAACACACAATTTTTGTATTCACTGTTTTGACTCACAATATTACAACCAAACCTCAATCTTGATGAACAAACTCAATCAAGACGATTTCTACTTCTCTAGAAATAGGGTTCTTAAACCTTGAGGTTAATTCTCTCTAAAACACAATCGAATTCCTTTTCACATGTATATTCTCTTGTTAATAGCTATCTATCAATAAATATATATACTGAATAATTACAAGATAACTATCAAAATAAGATTGATCTTCAGAATATTCTTTTAAGTATATCTTCAATCAATCCATCTTTATCTCCTTCAATCTCGCATTCCATGTTCTGATCACAAGCAGTAGTAACTTCATTCTTCTCAAGCAGTACTAATAATCTTTCAGCAGTAGTAATGTTTGATATGCCCAAGCAGTACTAATAGTTTTCGTAAGACACCAGCAGTACTAACTTTTGTTCAGCAGCATTAATGATATTCCAGCAGTAGTAATATACCAGCAGTATTAACTTTGTTCAGCAGTATTAACCATGTACCAGCAGTACTAACCTTGACTTGCAGTAGTAACTTTGACAAGCAGTACTAACCTCACATAAGCAGTATTAATAATGTTCCAGCAGTATTAATATCTCAGCAGTACTAACCTTGAACTAGCAGTAGTATCTTTGTTCTGGCAGCACTAACATTGATCTGGCAGTACTAACTTGATCTGGCAGTAGTAATGTTGTTCTGGCAGTACTAACCATACTTAGCATATCTTCAGTTCCCAACAAATAGTGGACCGGAGGGATTTGGAAGGGTATGAGTTGAGACGTTGAATGTCGACTAAGTCATGCACAAAGTTTATTTTGAAAATAAATTGCATCAAACAGTTCTTGTGTTTCAAATCCTTATATGGATTTTTGTTATGAAATTTTGAGAAATGTTTAGCACACACACAAGATTTCAAATCATGGTTTTGAACGTGCATGAAACCATTTTATTGCGGGAGTTGCAAACTCCGCCGGGATTTGTTTTGCCTTATTCCATTATTGTTCAACATTTGTTTTGGATATAATGATAATAATATTTTATGATGTTTAAGATGTTGGGCAATAACTACGGCTTGTGACTTTAACATTGGATCTCCTCCACATATGTTAAAGTTTGGACGAAAAGTTGTTTTCCACTATGTCTATGTAAAGTTATTTTGAGAATTTGTCTAATGTGAGTTGTTAAACAATGTTGTTTATATGATATTGCCCTAGAAGGGGATTTTTGAGATGTTGGCGTCTCGTTTATTATTTTGCTTATAGCAATTTGGCTTTGGAGGCATGATGCTTAGCGCCGTTTTATTGACTTGGAGTCATTGAGTCCATTGAGGTTCATGGAGTTTTGTTTTACGACATGTTGAGTCGTGTGAGTATAGTTTCACAAGGTGCATGCTTTAATTACTTATGTGAAAGGTTTATAAGTTATGTTGGGCATTTGGTCCCACTCGAGTTTTGTTGAGAAAAGTTAATTTTATGCCATAAGGCGACTAAGAAGAAATAAGTTTGGAACTCTAGTGTCGCGTGGCTTTTCTTTAAAGAGTTTGTATTATTAAGCATTTTGTTGCAAATAGTTCAATGTATGGATTGATTTATACATGACTTAAGTGATGCATGAAAGAACGTTTTGGTGACATTTCATAATGATTTACTTGGGGCGCTTTTGGTCAGTTAAATGTCTATTATCATTTTATGTAAAATGTGTTATATTGACTTCGGGGTATGCATAGCTTGGTAACCATTGTTTCTCAATATCTTGACAATTGAGTCGTGCACGAAATGTTTTATTAAATCCTTGTTTAAATGAGAGGCCATTTGGTCAAGGGGGTGTTTTGGTGTTGTGAAAATTATGCATAAGTTTACAATGTTTTATATTTTGAAAATATAAATGCATGAGTCGTTGACATTTGGTTAATTTGGATTTGCCGATTAATTTGGGAGAATTGAAAACCTTTTTGAGTTTTGAAGAAATGCGTACTGGGAGTATTTTTGACAAATACATTTTAAGTAATGACGCTTTGACGTTTTATGTCCCAAGTACGAAATTTTGAGGAAATGCTTGTGATGAAAAGTTTAGAAAAAATTGTTTGTATAAAACTATGTTGCGTACAATTTCTTATGTTTTGAACATTTACACGCACCGTTGGTGCAATTCGAGAACTGAAGTCGGTTTGACCCTTATTGGTGTCGACCATTTACTAGCAATTGTTCCTTCCTAGTTTTCTTTTTAGAAAGTACATGGTTGTGTACCGTTTTATCAGTAACGTTTTGCTCGTGTGTCGTTATGCGACCATTTGAGAAAATTTTGGAAATCAATTTAAAGAATTTCATCTTTTGAAAATTTGATGTGAATTATTTGATGCATATGTATTATTACAAGAAATTTCTAAGAAGTATTACGAGTTGGCATATCTACCCCAATTTGAAGTTTTACGATGTTTTAAGTCGATATTTTCGAATGATGGAAACGTATTGATTTTGTTTAAATATGGAATTTGCACAAGTCATTTTGTGTTTTGACTAAGGTGAATTTGTAAACCATTTCACCGTTTTGTATAATAAACTGACGCGCGCAAAATTTTGTTGGTGAACCTTGTTTCATGCAATTTTATGGTTAAAAGAGAAATTTTGGGGTCAAATGTCGTGGGACTTGTTTTGAAATACGTGCACATCTTTTGTTGCACCATGTTTAAAGTCGAGCAGTTACTTTACATGCATGTCATGAGTCAATCCATACTAGAACCATGGCGGTTCATTTTAAAGGAAGTTGTTTATTACGCTTGTGCGCCTTGTGGGTAAACTGAACTGCAATGAAGTAATTTTCAATATGATTTTCATATATGGGATGAATATGCTTAGTTTTGCACAACTGCCGATTTGATAGTAGTAAATTTTGTACGTGCAACTAGGTTGATATGAGAAATTTTTATGTTAAGAGTTTTATGAACTTTTCGACTGGCATATTTGTTAAACATTTCGCTTGAGAAGTCTTGAACTCATAGGGACCTTGGAAAGGTTAAGTAACCCGGTTAAGGGTAAGTGTGTGTAGCACTTTGATGGTGGAAGGTTGGTTACTCCACGCGTGGTAGTACCATAGGCCATATGTCATCGGTTGAACGGGTGATGCACTTTGTAAATAAGAGAATTGATTTGCAGTAATTTATATTAAGGTTGGTGATAACCATTCTTTTGGGAATCTTATTTTGGGGTCCTGGTCAGCTTTCGTATGTGAGACCCTTTAGACACCGTATTGATAATTTGATCTTGATGGGAATACTCGATGAGTGAAGCTCGTGTGTAGAGTCGGTGGTGATTCGACTTGGTGGTATGTTAGGTGTCAACTTTCGAGCTTGAGGCCAAGCACCGCTAGTGTAATCGGGGATTTGTAGACCGATTTTAAATGAAGTCATGGTAACGGATGTAACACTCCCAAGTTACTCAAGAGTGACGAGTAGATTTTGTAGGAATGAATTTCGTGTGTGGTAAAAGAACCTGCTAGCCTAATGATTAATGTTGTGATGAATTCTTGGAGTCTATCAGCATTCGTCGGGTATAAACGACAATTAAAGACAGGAATAATCGGGAGGTATGGAACATCTAAGGTTGGGGAGACAACCAAATGTCGTCTGACTAGGAGCCATTCCAGTGGTTGGAGTGTTCTCCCGGACATAAGTATAATGTACCCGAGAGGGCATCATTGGTAAGGGTTTACTTGAGGTTGTGTATGCATGGGGGAATGTAGTTCCCAGTCGAGAGTCAATGGAATATGGATGGGTTGAATGGGATAGCCTTTATTTGTAAAGAGACTAGATTTCGAGGACGAAATCTCTATAAGGTTGGGAGGATTGTAACACCCCGAATATTCGAGTAATGTATATCTCGTCATTTTGAATATTAATATGGAACTATTAATCTAAGTGGAAGGATGGACTTGATTGATTTGGAACCAAGGACCAAAAAGGGGACTTATGGGGCTCGGTACAGGCTGGGCGATAGTGCCCGGCGATTGTGCCCTTGGCATTATCGCGGTGTCACTATCGCTGGAAGTGTACCGCGAGTGGGAAGGGATTGGGCGATTATGCCCCGGCGATAGTGACTATGTCACTATCGCTATGTCACTATCGCGAGCGGGCCTGAGGGCTTTAAAACCTACGCCTTTCAGCCTTCATTCATTTCTATTCCATCTCACTCTCTCTCAACTCTCCCAAACCGAACCCTAACCCTCTAAATCGTTTTTGGAGCTTTTGAAACCAACAATCTTACAAATCAAAACTTCTCTCTCAGTTCTTAACAAGGGATTACGATGGGAGGTTAGAACCCTTCTCCTCACTTTCGTTTTGGTAGGATTTCTACACTTTCTAGGGTTTTACCCAACCCTCTCCTAAACCTTTCATTTCTTTGGATGAAGTGAAGATTGAAGCTCACTTTGGTAACACTAGAAGTGTTTGTTTGGTGGATTCACTTGATGATTGTGGTAATCTTCTCCCCTTTATTTTGGAAATTAGAGTTTCGATGTATTGGTTATTTTGGGTGTAATATGTTGGGAGAAATGATTCTAAATGTTTAGGGAATGATTCTACATGGTTGGATTGTGATATTGATGGTTGGAAATTCATAAATCTAGGTTTTGGGAGTTTTGGCTTGAGGATGCAAACTTCATCAAAGGAGCATACGTTTGGGAAAAATCTAGATTTAGCTTAATCTAGCAGAGGTGAGTTCAAGTTACTTTGCGAAAACTTTGTACATGCCAAAATGTTATTTTTCCAAGTAATTGTGTGTTTTACCGGAAAATTATCAATATTGGGTTATTTGGTGGATTTTACCTTTTGAGGTATTAATTGTTGTAAATATTATAAAACACTACTTTTGGATATTTTGGAAAAATGTGATACTAAATCATACATGAAATGAGTTGTTGATTTATGTAATAAATGGAGTCTATTTATTATAAAAATGCATTGTGGATGTTTTGGAAATATGCATATAGTACATCATGTAATGTTTTGAAAACGTAAAGGCGTGAGCCCTTGGAAATGAGGGTTTACCCGATCCAAAGTGATTATTTCGGGTTTTCATGGAATCGAAGTATTTACTGGAAAACGGTGTGTGTTGTTATAATTGATGTCATTTTATAACATTCATAAACTACCTTTTTGGAGTTAGTTGAGCTTGTGGCTCGGTATTGAATCTTATTAAGTCTTGGGACATTTGTCCAGTTTTGGTAACTCAAGATTGAGTTTTGATAATGAATTATGTTATTGGGGGAATTGCATGTTTTGAGTGCATGTGTTTATTTATTTGGGGTCGTGTAATATTTCGACCTTGATAGCTATGGATCCATAGACATTTGAGTTTCCCTTAGTCTCGCGGGCAAGAGGTCGGAATTGATTGAGCTCAGTTTTACGAGACGTTAGTTTATTTTGTAGCACGGAATAGGCATCGGGTTCCATGATAAGTAAGGTGTGGACCTAGATGGTCGGGCGTCGTCTCATGGGCAGTAAGGTGTAATTCCATATATGTGCTTAGCACGGGATAGGCATCGGGTTCCATGATAAGTAAGGCGTGGATCTATATGGTCGGGCGTCGTCTCATGGGCAGTAAGGTGTAATCCCTAATGTGCTGTTGTGGATTTGGTGACCCAATGTATAGACCTGGAGTGGTTGAAGTTGGGGGCATCCTAGTCTCGTGAGCAATAGATCTGGAGTGATTGTGCTCAGTTTTACGAGAGTAATCCACGTGGGTGTTTTTATTACATAGTAAGTGACCCACTTTAGTGTTCCGTCACGTACGATGTATACGGGTCTCCCCCGTCACCGAAAGGTGTTGTTTTGGGTATTTGTTGCTACTCATGTTTTCGGTGACGTGTTGTATTTATATGGATTGTTTTCCATGGTATGTAAGATGTGGTTTATATCTCGTCCGTGTGTGATGTTTTAGGTATTCGTGTTTAACCATGTTTTCGGTAATGTGTTATATTTATGAGAATTGCTTTTCCACTTATATGAATTATGGGTTATGTTTTATCCATGTTTTGGGATGTTTTGGGAATAATGGCAAATATTTATTAATTCAATCGTTTTGAGAATCGAACGTTATTTCACTTTCACGTTGATTTTGGAAATAAGTCTATTTTGGAAATCGTGTTATATTAAAGATTTCAATATGGGAATTGTATGAGTTGGAAAACGGATGAACTGCGTTTAAAGTGAACTCTTTTGAAATCATGACTAAAACTACTACTACCACGATTTATGATTTTATATAGTCATGATAAAATGCTTGAACTCACTAGGCGTTAGCCTAACCCTTTTTATTTGTCGGCATGTGCAACAGGCTCAGGTTGGGGTAGCTCTAGCTACAAGGTGAAGTGGCGAGTGCTAGTAGAGTGCACGAGAGGTGACTTTATTAGTGAAGTCTTCCACAATCATTTGGACTAGCAACTTGGGTTGTATTAAGTAACGCCCGTTTTAAGTTATTAACTGTAGGAATTTCGATGTTTTAATTCCGAGGTATTTTTAAAGGAATAAATTGTAGAAATGATTTTATCTACTTTTGGTTGATTTGTTGAATTTTAAAGTTAGTCGCTCATTCCAAATTTCAGGGTGTTACAAGTTGGTATCAGAGCATAAGTTTGAGAGATTTAGGTGTTGATTTTGGATACCTAGACTCAAACTAGCATTTGTTTAAGTAAATGAGAGTGAAATTCAACTTTAGGCACTTTAAGATGGGATGTTTTGAAGTTGATGAATGTTGTAGAAACGAGAATCACGTCGAGAGTAGCAAGGATAATCATGTACGGTGCGTTCATAGTGACACCTGGCCAGTGTCATGGTGAATCTACTAGTATATGTGCATACTAGAATTACTTTCATGTGATGATCGTTGGGGTAGTGAAGAAGGTTCTAAGCTAGTAGTCGTTGGAATGGATGGACGATTCTAGTATTAGTCACTTGGAGTGACGATAAGCATGACAATTGCTTTAAGTAGACCGTTTCGGGTCGAGATTGATGGTTGGATTAGAACCATAGGCTTATTGAGCCGACTTTGATTTGAGGAAAAACCGTAAGGTTAATTGATGTAATTCCCAACTTTCCTTAAGAGGTTTGAATATCCGGATGACAATAGTGGACCGGAGGGATTTGGAAGGGTATGAGTTGAGACGTTGAATGTCGACTAAGTCATGCACAAAGTTTATTTTGAAAATAAATTGCATCAAACAGTTCTTGTGTTTCAAATCCTTATATGGATTTTTGTTATGAAATTTTGAGAAATGTTTAGCACACACACAAGATTTCAAATCATGGTTTTGAACGTGCATGAAACCATTTTATTGCGGGAGTTGCAAACTCCGCCGGGATTTGTTTTGCCTTATTCCATTATTGTTCAACATTTGTTTTGGATATAATGATAATAATATTTTATGATGTTTAAGATGTTGGGCAATAACTACGGCTTGTGACTTTAACATTGGATCTCCTCCACATATGTTAAAGTTTGGACGAAAAGTTGTTTTCCACTATGTCTATGTAAAGTTATTTTGAGAATTTGTCTAATGTGAGTTGTTAAACAATGTTGTTTATATGATATTGCCCTAGAAGGGGATTTTTGAGATGTTGGCGTCTCGTTTATTATTTTGCTTATAGCAATTTGGCTTTGGAGGCATGATGCTTAGCGCCGTTTTATTGACTTGGAGTCATTGAGTCCATTGAGGTTCATGGAGTTTTGTTTTACGACATGTTGAGTCGTGTGAGTATAGTTTCACAAGGTGCATGCTTTAATTACTTATGTGAAAGGTTTATAAGTTATGTTGGGCATTTGGTCCCACTCGAGTTTTGTTGAGAAAAGTTAATTTTATGCCATAAGGCGACTAAGAAGAAATAAGTTTGGAACTCTAGTGTCGCGTGGCTTTTCTTTAAAGAGTTTGTATTATTAAGCATTTTGTTGCAAATAGTTCAATGTATGGATTGATTTATACATGACTTAAGTGATGCATGAAAGAACGTTTTGGTGACATTTCATAATGATTTACTTGGGGCGCTTTTGGTCAGTTAAATGTCTATTATCATTTTATGTAAAATGTGTTATATTGACTTCGGGGTATGCATAGCTTGGTAACCATTGTTTCTCAATATCTTGACAATTGAGTCGTGCACGAAATGTTTTATTAAATCCTTGTTTAAATGAGAGGCCATTTGGTCAAGGGGGTGTTTTGGTGTTGTGAAAATTATGCATAAGTTTACAATGTTTTATATTTTGAAAATATAAATGCATGAGTCGTTGACATTTGGTTAATTTGGATTTGCCGATTATTTTGGGAGAATTGAAAACCTTTTTGAGTTTTGAAGAAATGCGTACTGGGAGTATTTTTGACAAATACATTTTAAGTAATGACGCTTTGACGTTTTATGTCCCAAGTACGAAATTTTGAGGAAATGCTTATGATGAAAAATTTAGAAAAAATTGTTTGTATAAAACTATGTTGCGTACAATTTCTTATGTTTTGAACATTTACACGCACCGTTGGTGCAATTCGAGAACTGAAGTCGGTTTGACCCTTATTGGTGTCGACCATTTACTAGCAATTGTTCCTTCCTAGTTTTCTTTTTAGAAAGTACATGGTTGTGTACCGTTTTATCAGTAACGTTTTGCTCGTGTGTCGTTATGTGACCATTTGAGAAAATTTTGGAAATCAATTTAAAGAATTTCATCTTTTGAAAATTTGATGTGAGTTATTTGATGCATATGTATTATTACAAGAAATTTCTAAGAAGTATTACGAGTTGGCATATCTACCCTAATTTGAAGTTTTACGATGTTTTAAGTCGATATTTTCGAATGATGGAAACGTATTGATTTTGTTTAAATATGGAATTTGCACAAGTCATTTTGTGTTTTGACTAAGGTGAATTTGTAAACCGTTTCACCGTTTTGTATAATAAACTGACGCGCGCAAAATTTTGTTGGTGAACCTTGTTTCATGCAATTTTATGGTTAAAAGAGAAATTTTAGGGTCAAATGTCGTGGGACTTCTTTTGAAATACGTGCACGTCTTTTGTTGCACCATGTTTAAAGTCGAGCAGTTACTTTACATGCATGTCATGAGTCAATCCATACTAGAACCATGGCGGTTCATTTTAAAGGAAGTTGTTTATTACGCTTGTGCGTCTTGTGGGTAAACTGAACTGCAATGAAGTAATTTTCAATATGATTTTCATATATGGGATGAATATGCCTAGTTTTGCACAACTGCCGATTTGATAGTAGTAAATTTTGTACGTGCAACTAGGTTGATATGAGAAATTTTTATGTTAAGAGTTTTATGAACTTTTCGACTAGCATATTTGTTAAACATTTCGCTTGAGAAGTCTTGACCTCATAGGGACCTTGGAAAGGTTAAGTAACCCGGTTAAGGGTAAGTGTGTGTAGCACTTTGATGGTGGAAGGTTGGTTACTCCACGCGTGGTAGTACCGTAGGCCACATGTCATCGGTTGAACGGGTGATGCACTTTGTAAATAAGAGAATTGATTTGCAGTAATTTATATTAAGGTTGGTGATAACCTTTCTTTTGGGAATCTTATTTTGGGGTCCTGGTCAGCTTTCGTATGTGAGACCCTTTAGACACCGTATTGATAATTTGATCTTGATGGGAATACTCGATGAGTGAAGCTCGTGTGTAGAGTCGGTGGTGATTCGACTTGGTGGTATGTTAGGTGTCAACTTTCGGGCTTGAGGCCAAGCACCGCTAGTGTAATCGGGGATTTGTAGAGCGATTTTAAATGAAGTCATGGTAACGGATGTAGCACTCCCAAGTTACTCAAGAGTGACGAGTAGATTTTGTAGGAATGAATTTCGTGTGTGGTAAAAGAACCTGCTAGCCTAATGATTAATGTTGTGATGAATTCTTGGAGTCTATCAGCATTCGTCGGGTATAAACGACAATTAAAGACATGAATAATCGGGAGGTATGGAACATCTAAGGTTGGGGAGACAACCAAATGTCGTCTGACTAGGAGCCATTCCAGTGGTTGGAGTGTTCTCCCGGACATAAGTATAATGTACCCGAGAGGGCATCGTTGGTAAGGGTTTACTTGAGGTTGTGTATGCATGGGGGAATGTAGTTCCCAGTCGAGAGTCAATGGAATATGGATGGGTTGAATGGGATAGCCTTTATTTGTAAAGAGACTAGATTTCGAGGACGAAATCTCTATAAGGTAGGGAGGATTGTAACACCCCGATAATTCGAGTAATGTATATCTCGTCATTTTGAATATTAATATGGAATTATTAATCTAAGTGGAAGGATGGACTTGATTGATTTGGAACCAAGGACCAAAAAGGGGACTTATGGGGCTCGGTACAGGCTGGGCGATAGTGCCCGGCGATTATGCCCTTGGCATTATCGCGGTGTCACTATCGCTGGAAGTGTACCGCGAGTGGGAAGGGATTGGGCGATTATGCCCCGGCGATAGTGACTATGTCACTATCGCTATGTCACTATCGCGAGCGGGCCTGAGGGCTTTAAAACCTACGCCTTTCAGCCTTCATTCATTTCTATTCCATCTCACTCTCTCTCAACTCTCCCAAACTGAACCCTAACCCTCTAAATCGTTTTTGGAGCTTTTGAAACCAACAATCTTACAAATCAAAACTTCTCTCTCAGTTCTTAACAAGGGATTACGATGGGAGGTTAGAACCCTTCTCCTCACTTTCGTTTTGGTAGGATTTCTACACTTTCTAGGGTTTTACCCAACCCTCTCCTAAACCTTTCATTTCTTTGGATGAAGTGAAGATTGAAGCTCACTTTGGTAACACTAGAAGTGTTTGTTTGGTGGATTCACTTGATGATTGTGGTAATCTTCTCCCCTTTATTTTGGAAATTAGAGTTTCGATGTATTGGTTATTTTGGGTGTAATATGTTGGGAGAAATGATTCTAAATGTTTAGGGAATGATTCTACATGGTTGGATTGTGATATTGATGGTTGGAAATTCATAAATCTAGGTTTTGGGAGTTTTGGCTTGAGGATGCAAACTTCATCAAAGGAGCATACGTTTGAGAAAAATCTAGATTTAGCTTAATCTAGCAGAGGTGAGTTCAAGTTACTTTGCGAAAACTTTGTACATGCCAAAATGTTATTTTTCCAAGTAATTGTGTGTTTTACCGGAAAATTATCAATATTGGGTTATTTGGTGGATTTTACCTTTTGAGGTATTAATTGTTGTAAATATTATAAAACACTACTTTTGGATATTTTGGAAAAATGTGATAATAAATCATACATGAAATGAGTTGTTGATTTATGTAATAAATGGAGTCTATTTATTATAAAAATGCATTGTGGATGTTTTGGAAATATGCATATAGTACATCATGTAATGTTTTGAAAACGTAAAGGCGCGAGCCCTTGGAAATGAGGGTTTACCCGATCCAAAGTGATTATTTCGGGTTTTCATGGAATCGAAGTATTTACTGGAAAACGGTGTGTGTTGTTATAATTGATGTCATTTTATAACATTCATAAACTACCTTTTTGGAGTTAGTTGAGCTTGTGGCTCGGTATTGAATCTTATTAAGTCTTGGGACATTTGTCCAGTTTTGGTAACTCAAGATTGAGTTTTGATAATGAATTATGTTATTGGGGGAATTGCATGTTTTGAGTGCATGTGTTTATTTATTTGGGGTCGTGTAATATTTCGACCTTGATAGCTATGGATCCATAGACATTTGAGTTTCCCTTAGTCTCGCGGGCAAGAGGTCGGAATTGATTGAGCTCAGTTTTACGAGACGTTAGTTTATTTTGTAGCACGGAATAGGCATCGGGTTCCATGATAAGTAAGGTGTGGACCTAGATGGTCGGGCGTCGTCTCATGGGCAGTAAGGTGTAATTCCATATATGTGCTTAGCACGGGATAGGCATCGGGTTCCATGATAAGTAAGGCGTGGATCTATATGGTCGGGCGTCGTCTCATGGGCAGTAAGGTGTAATCCCTAATGTGCTGTTGTGGATTTGGTGACCCAATGTATAGACCTGGAGTGGTTGAAGTTGGGGGCATCCTAGTCTCGTGAGCAATAGATCTGGAGTGATTGTGCTCAGTTTTACGAGAGTAATCCACGTGGGTGTTTTTATTACATAGTAAGTGACCCACTTTAGTGTTCCGTCACGTACGATGTATACGGGTCTCCCCCGTCACCGAAAGGTGTTGTTTTGGGTATTTGTTGCTACTCATGTTTTCGGTGACGTGTTGTATTTATATGGATTGTTTTCCATGGTATGTAAGATGTGGTTTATATCTCGTCCGTGTGTGATGTTTTAGGTATTCGTGTTTAACCATGTTTTCGGTAATGTGTTATATTTATGAGAATTGCTTTTCCACTTATATGAATTATGGGTTATGTTTTATCCATGTTTTGGGATGTTTTGGGAATAATGGCAAATATTTATTAATTCAATCGTTTTGAGAATCGAACGTTATTTCACTTTCACGTTGATTTTGGAAATAAGTCTATTTTGGAAATCGTGTTATATTAAAGATTTCAATATGGGAATTGTATGAGTTGGAAAACGGATGAACTGCGTTTAAAGTGAACTCTTTTGAAATCATGACTAAAACTACTACTACCACGATTTATGATTTTATATAGTCATGATAAAATGCTTGAACTCACTAGGCGTTAGCCTAACCCTTTTTATTTGTCGGCATATGCAACAGGTTCAGGTTGGGGTAGCTCTAGATACATGGTGAAGTGGCGAGTGCTAGTAGAGTGCACGAGAGGTGACTTTATTAGTGAAGTCTTCCGCAATCATTTGGACTAGCAACTTGGGTTGTATTAAGTAACGCCCGTTTTAAGTTATTAACTGTAGGAATTTCGATGTTTTAATTCCGAGGTATTTTTAAAGGAATAAATTGTAGAAATGATTTTATCTACTTTTGGTTGATTTGTTGAATTTTAAAGTTAGTCGCTCATTCCAAATTTCAGGGTGTTACAAGTTGGTATCAGAGCATAAGTTTGAGAGATTTAGGTGTTGATTTTGGATACCTAGACTCAAACTAGCATTTGTTTAAGTAAATGAGAGTGAAATTCAACTTTAGGCACTTTAAGATGGGATGTTTTGAAGTTGATGAATGTTGTAGAAACGAGAATCACGTCGAGAGTAGCAAGGATAATCATGTACGGTGCGTTCATAGTGACACCTGGCCAGTGTCATGGTGAATCTACTAGTATATGTGCATACTAGAATTACTTTCATGTGATGATCGTTGGGGTAGTGAAGAAGGTTCTAAGCTAGTAGTCGTTGGAATGGATGGACGATTCTAGTATTAGTCACTTGGAGTGACGATAAGCATGACAATTGCTTTAAGTAGACCGTTTCGGGTCGAGATTGATGGTTGGATTAGAACCATAGGCTTATTGAGCCGACTTTGATTTGAGGAAAAACCGTAAGGTTAATTGATGTAATTCCCAACTTTCCTTAAGAGGTTTGAATATCCGGATGACAATAGTGGACCGGAGGGATTTGGAAGGGTATGAGTTGAGACGTTGAATGTCGACTAAGTCATGCACAAAGTTTATTTTGAAAATAAATTGCATCAAACAGTTCTTGTGTTTCAAATCCTTATATGGATTTTTGTTATGAAATTTTGAGAAATGTTTAGCACACACACAAGATTTCAAATCATGGTTTTGAACGTGCATGAAACCATTTTATTGCGGGAGTTGCAAACTCCGCCGGGATTTGTTTTGCCTTATTCCATTATTGTTCAACATTTGTTTTGGATATAATGATAATAATATTTTATGATGTTTAAGATGTTGGGCAATAACTACGGCTTGTGACTTTAACATTGGATCTCCTCCACATATGTTAAAGTTTGGACGGAAAGTTGTTTTCCACTATGTCTATGTAAAGTTATTTTGAGAATTTGTCTAATGTGAGTTGTTAAACAATGTTGTTTATATGATATTGCCCTAGAAGGGGATTTTTGAGATGTTGGCGTCTCGTTTATTATTTTGCTTATAGCAATTTGGCTTTGGAGGCATGATGCTTAGCGCCGTTTTATTGACTTGGAGTCATTGAGTCCATTGAGGTTCATGGAGTTTTGTTTTACGACATGTTGAGTCGTGTGAGTATAATTTCACAAGGTGCATGCTTTAATTACTTATGTGAAAGGTTTATAAGTTATGTTGGGCATTTGGTCCCACTCGAGTTTTGTTGAGAAAAGTTAATTTTATGCCATAAGGCGACTAAGAAGAAATAAGTTTGGAACTCTAGTGTCGCGTGGCTTTTCTTTAAAGAGTTTGTATTATTAAGCATTTTGTTGCAAATAGTTCAATGTATGGATTGATTTATACATGACTTAAGTGATGCATGAAAGAACGTTTTGGTGACATTTCATAATGATTTACTTGGGGCGCTTTTGGTCAGTTAAATGTCTATTATCATTTTATGTAAAATGTGTTATATTGACTTCGGGGTATGCATAGCTTGGTAACCATTGTTTCTCAATATCTTGACAATTGAGTCGTGCACGAAATGTTTTATTAAATCCTTGTTTAAATGAGAGGCCATTTGGTCAAGGGGGTGTTTTGGTGTTGTGATAATTAAGCATAAGTTTACAATGTTTTATATTTTGAAAATATAAATGCATGAGTTGTTGACATTTGGTTAATTTGGATTTGCCGATTATTTTGGGAGAATTGAAAACCTTTTTGAGTTTTGAAGAAATGCGTACTGGGAGTATTTTTGACAAATACATTTTAAGTAATGACGCTTTGACGTTTTATGTCCCAAGTACGAAATTTTGAGGAAATGCTTATGATGAAAAATTTAGAAAAAATTGTTTGTATAAAACTATGTTGCGTACAATTTCTTATGTTTTGAACATTTACACGCACCGTTGGTGCAATTCGAGAACTGAAGTCGGTTTGACCCTTATTGGTGTCGACCATTTACTAGCAATTGTTCCTTCCTAGTTTTCTTTTTAGAAAGTACATGGTTGTGTACCGTTTTATCAGTAACGTTTTGCTCGTGTGTCGTTATGTGACCATTTGAGAAAATTTTGGAAATCAATTTAAAGAATTTCATCTTTTGAAAATTTGATGTGAGTTATTTGATGCATATGTATTATTACAAGAAATTTCTAAGAAGTATTACGAGTTGGCATATCTACCCTAATTTGAAGTTTTACGATGTTTTAAGTCGATATTTTCGAATGATGGAAACGTATTGATTTTGTTTAAATATGGAATTTGCACAAGTCATTTTGTGTTTTGACTAAGGTGAATTTGTAAACCGTTTCACCGTTTTGTATAATAAACTGACGCGCGCAAAATTTTGTTGGTGAACCTTGTTTCATGCAATTTTATGGTTAAAAGAGAAATTTTAGGGTCAAATGTCGTGGGACTTCTTTTGAAATACGTGCACGTCTTTTGTTGCACCATGTTTAAAGTCGAGCAGTTACTTTACATGCATGTCATGAGTCAATCCATACTAGAACCATGGCGGTTCATTTTAAAGGAAGTTGTTTATTACGCTTGTGCGTCTTGTGGGTAAACTGAACTGCAATGAAGTAATTTTCAATATGATTTTCATATATGGGATGAATATGCCTAGTTTTGCACAACTGCCGATTTGATAGTAGTAAATTTTGTACGTGCAACTAGGTTGATATGAGAAAATTTTATGTTAAGAGTTTTATGAACTTTTCGACTGGCATATTTGTTAAACATTTCGCTTGAGAAGTCTTGAACTCATAGGGACCTTGGAAAGGTTAAGTAACCCGGTTAAGGGTAAGTGTGTGTAGCACTTTGATGGTGGAAGGTTGGTTACTCCACGCGTGGTAGTACCGTAGGCCACATGTCATCGGTTGAACGGGTGATGCACTTTGTAAATAAGAGAATTGATTTGCAGTAATTTATATTAAGGTTGGTGATAACCTTTCTTTTGGGAATCTTATTTTGGGGTCCTGGTCAGCTTTCGTATGTGAGACCCTTTAGACACCGTATTGATAATTTGATCTTGATGGGAATACTCGATGAGTGAAGCTCGTGTGTAGAGTCGGTGGTGATTCGACTTGGTGGTATGTTAGGTGTCAACTTTCGGGCTTGAGGCCAAGCACCGCTAGTGTAATCGGGGATTTGTAGAGCGATTTTAAATGAAGTCATGGTAACGGATGTAGCACTCCCAAGTTACTCAAGAGTGACGAGTAGATTTTGTAGGAATGAATTTCGTGTGTGGTAAAAGAACCTGCTAGCCTAATGATTAATGTTGTGATGAATTCTTGGAGTCTATCAGCATTCGTCGGGTATAAACGACAATTAAAGACAGGAATAATCGGGAGGTATGGAACATCTAAGGTTGGGGAGACAACCAAATGTCGTCTGACTAGGAGCCATTCCAGTGGTTGGAGTGTTCTCCCGGACATAAGTATAATGTACCCGAGAGGGCATCGTTGGTAAGGGTTTACTTGAGGTTGTGTATGCATGGGGGAATGTAGTTCCCAGTCGAGAGTCAATGGAATATGGAAGGGTTGAATGGGATAGCCTTTATTTGTAAAGAGACTAGATTTCGAGGACGAAATCTCTATAAGGTTGGGAGGATTGTAACACCCCGAAAATTCGAGTAATGTATATCTCGTCATTTTGAATATTAATATGGAATTATTAATCTAAGTGGAATGATGGACTTGATTGATTTGGAACCAAGGACCAAAAAGGGGACTTATGGGGCTCGGTACAGGCTGGGCGATAGTGCCCGACGATTGTGCCCTTGGCATTATCGCGGTGTCACTATCGCTGGAAGTGTACCGCGAGTGGGAAGGGATTGGGCGATTATGCCCCGGCGATAGTGACTATGTCACTATCGCGAGCGGGCCTGAGGGCTTTAAAACCTACGCCTTTCAGCCTTCATTCATTTCTATTCCATCTCACTCTCTCTCAACTCTCCCAAACCGAACCCTAACCCTCTAAATCGTTTTGGAGCTTTTGAAACCAACAATCTTACAAATCAAAACTTCTCTCTCAGTTCTTAACAAGGGATTACGATGGGAGGTTAGAACCCTTCTCCTCACTTTCGTTTTGGTAGGATTTCTACACTTTCTAGGGTTTTACCCAACCCTCTCCTAAACCTTTCATTTCTTTGGATGAAGTGAAGATTGAAGCTCACTTTGGTAACACTAGAAGTGTTTGTTTGGTGGATTCACTTGATGATTGAGGTAATCTTCTCCCCTTTATTTTGGAAATTAGAGTTTCGATGTATTGGTTATTTTGGGTGTAATATGTTGGGAGAAATGATTCTAAATGTTTAGGGAATGATTCTACATGGTTGGATTGTGATATTGATGGTTGGAAATTCATAAATCTAGGTTTTGGGAGTTTTGGCTTGAGGATGCAAACTTCATCAAAGGAGCATACGTTTGGGAAAAATCTAGATTTAGCTTAATCTAGCAGAGGTGAGTTCAAGTTACTTTGCGAAAACTTTGTACATGCCAAAATGTTATTTTTCCAAGTAATTGTGTGTTTTACCTGAAAATTATCAATATTGGGTTATTTGGTGGATTTTACCTTTTGAGGTATTAATTGTTGTAAATATTATAAAACACTACTTTTGGATATTTTGGAAAAATGTGATAATAAATCATACATGAAATGAGTTGTTGATTTATGTAATAAATGGAGTCTATTTATTATAAAAATGCATTGTGGATGTTTTGAAAATATGCATATAGTACATCATGTAATGTTTTGAAAACGTAAAGGCGTGAGCCCTTGGAAATGAGGGTTTACCCGATCCAAAGTGATTATTTCGGGTTTTCATGGAATCGAAGTATTTACTGGAAAACGGTGTGTGTTGTTATAATTGATGTCATTTTATAACATTCATAAACTACCTTTTTGGAGTTAGTTGAGCTTGTGGCTCGGTATTGAATCTTATTAAGTCTTGGGACATTTGTCCAGTTTTGGTAACTCAAGATTGAGTTTTGATAATGAATTATGTTATTGGGGAATTGCATGTTTTGAGTGCATGTGTTTATTTATTTGGGGTCGTGTAATATTTCGACCTTGATAGCTATGGATCCATAGACATTTGAGTTTCCCTTAGTCTCGCGGGCAAGAGGTCGGAATTGATTGAGCTCAGTTTTACGAGACGTTAGTTTATTTTGTAGCACGGAATAGGCATCAGGTTCCATGATAAGTAAGGCGTGGACCTAGATGGTCGGGCGTCGTCTCATGGGCAGTAAGGTGTAATTCCATATATGTGCTTAGCACGGGATAGGCATCGGGTTCCATGATAAGTAAGGCGTGGTCTATATGGTCGGGCGTCGTCTCATGGGCAGTAAGGTGTAATCCCTAATGTGTTGTTGTGGATTTGGTGACCCAATGTATAGACCTGGAGTGGTTGAAGTTGGGGGCATCCTAGTCTCGTGAGAAATAGATCTGGAGTGATTGAGCTCAGTTTTACGAGAGTAATCCACGTGGGTGTTTTTATTACATAGTAAGTGACCCACTTTAGTGTTCCGTCATGTACGATGTATACGGGTCTCCCCCGTCACCGAAAGGTGTTGTTTTGGGTATTTGTTGCTACTCATGTTTTCGGTGACGTGTTGTATTTATATGGATTGTTTTCCATGGTATGTAAGATGTGGTTTATATCTCGTCCGTGTGTGATGTTTTAGGTATTCGTGTTTAACCATGTTTTCGGTAATGTGTTATATTTATGAGAATTGCTTTTCCACTTATATGAATAATGGGTTATGTTTTATCCATGTTTTGGGATGTTTTGGGAATAATGGCAAATATTTATTAATTCAATCGTTTTGAGAATCGAACGTTATTTCACTTTCACGTTGATTTTGGAAATAAGTCTATTTTGGAAATCGTGTTATATTAAAGATTTCAATATGGGAATTGTATGAGTTGGAAAATGGATGAATTGCGTTTAAAGTGAACTCTTTTGAAATCATGACTAAAACTACTACTACCACGATTTATGATTTTATATAGTCATGATAAAATGCTTGAACTCACTAGGCGTTAGCCTAACCCTTTTTATTTGTCGGCATGTGCAACAGGCTCAGGTTGGGGTAGCTCTAGCTACATGGTGAAGTGGCGAGTGCTAGTAGAGTGCACGAGAGGTGACTTTATTAGTGAAGTCTTCCGCAATCATTTGGACTAGCAACTTGGGTTGTATTAAGTAACGCCCGTTTTAAGTTATTAACTGTAGGAATTTCGATGTTTTAATTCCGAGGTATTTTTAAAGGAATAAATTGTAGAAATGATTTTATCTACTTTTGGTTGATTTGTTGAATTTTAAAGTTAGTCTCTCATTCCAAATTCCAGGGTGTTACAACAACCGCACACACCACAATCGATCTCCACACAACAATCAATCCCGGAACAATCAAACCCGACACCAAAGCAAAAAGGAAAAAATAAAAAATATGAAAATAGAGCCACCCGACAGATGTGGACTAAAGAGGAGGAAGTCGCGTTAGTGTCGGCGTGGGTTGACGTTTCGGAGGACCTCGTTGTCGGTAACGCACAAACCGGTTATTATTATTATTATTATTGTTGTTATTATTATTAATATTGTTATTATTATTATTAAGATTCTTGTTATTATTCTTATAATTGAATTTACATAAATGTAGACAGTTTTTGGAACCGAATCTCGAAGGTGTTCTATAATTCTATGGGTCGCCAAGATTATAGATCATTTCATCAACTGAACACCAAGTTCAAAGACCTCAACAAGAAAATAACGTGTTTTGCCGGCATCTACAACAACTTGGTCAATAATAGATCATGCGGAATGAATGACGCCGACATTTTACGAACGGCACACCACCGGTACCGAGAGGATATTGGGGTTGTTTTCACCCATGAACAAGCTTGAGATGTCCTAAAAAATGTCCAAAATGGTCAACGGTTCCAACGATGTCGACAAATTCATCTCGGGGTTCAAAACGTACCAAACCTTCCGATGATGACGATGAAGATGTTCGGGTCAACGAGGTCAAGCAACTTCAACGACCCATCGGGAGAAATAAGACAAAAAAACATCAACGAGTAATATGAATTTTTCAGTGTTTTGTATTTTGTAATTTTTAATTTTTTAATGAATGATATGAATTTTTATTTTTATTATTTATCTTATTTTTATTTATTAAAAAATATATAAATATTTTTATTTTGTTAAATAATTAAATGTATAAATAAAAGAATTAAAAAAGATGAGGTGGCAAGTGGGTTCATTGGGTAGTGGTACTCCACTTTTGGGTAAGGATTAGGTAAAGAGGGTAGGAAAGAGAAAAGCTGATGTGGTGCTAAGGTGGCAAGTGAGTTCATTAGGTTTATTGGGTACCGGTACTCATGGTCTAATGATTACGAACTCAAATAAAAACCACATTTAAAAAGAAGCTATTTTTAAACAATTTTTACGGGTTAATGGGATGAAAAGAACTTTTTTGCAGTTAAAAAAATAAAACTTATATAAAATCATGAGTTATGATAAACAATTCCAAATACATTTTTTCCAAATTAAACTAAGACGTAGAACCATAACAATGTAGAATGTTAGAACAAGGGTATTTGACAGAAACGGATTTTGGCTAAAACGATAAAATGAGGACGTGATGACTATCCTTAAGGAATATTAGCCCCCACTAGGTCGTTGATGGTCGTAGGCTAATTTCCTCCCAGGACCTCCTCGAGTTTTAAGAACCGTAGGCAACGATCCTACTTGTTCTTCTCATGAACTCGGTTTTGATGCGACGAGGAAGATGAAAAACGAATTGAATGAAACTGGAGGAAAATAAGGCATACTTATGGCAGATAATCCCAAAAGGTGTGATGGTTACGAAAGGGTGCGACGATTCCGAACAGACGCAATGGTTCGTGAACCATTGCACTGATTCGTTTCTTCCCTAAAAAATAACCAACTTTATTAACCATAACTTAACCAAAAGTTAACTGGCCGTTAACCATTAGGACCAAAAAATGTAAGGAATTTTTCTGCAAGTGCAAAGTGCTAAGTCTTTGGTAATATATATAGTCCCTTGACTATATAATAATTGCCAAAAACCCCTTCCATACCTTGCCCCTTTGTGTTCCCTCCAATTTATCATTCAAACATTTCAAATGTTTTTCGACTTTTAAATAAAGAGAAACTTCTTTATACTTCTTATGTGGGACAAACATTAGTGATAAATACTATATGTTCCAACATAGAATAGGTATCTAAATAAGAAGATCCCACATTGGTTGGGGAGGGGAACAAATGTTGCCTTATAAGGGACTTGATACCTTCTCTATCAGACGTATTTTAAAACCGTGAGTCCAGGTGTGTGGACAATATCGGGTACGGTTGGCCTGAGTTGTTACAAACTTCAAAGTGGCATTGATATTTTTTATGTGGAGGGTAAAGCTGAAAAAAGTGTAGATTCGTTGATAGGCTAGGGGTTCCATGCGACTATGCCCCCGCTCTATTGTGTTGACCAACTTTGGCAACACATAAAAGGAAAGCAAGTTAATCGATCGAATATTTAATTGTTCTGATTATGTATGACACTTAGGTGTTGTTCGGTTTATTTTCTGTTAAGACCTGTATGGATATAGTTGTCTGAGTGGATATAGTCGTCTGAGTGTTAACAGATAAATTATTGTTCGGTAATTGTGCTGAATAAACGGTCTGAATGTTATAAATGACCATTTTACCCCTTATTTTTTTTCTTACACTTGGTAAAAGTCTTTTTGTTCCATTTTCCTTTGGTTTATATTTTTTACCTCATGAATTAAATCATTTTTTCTCACAAAATTGATCCAATGTCATTGAGGCATTTCATCAAACACATTATCTGCATAGTTGAATTGCCACGTAAAACCTTCTTCCTCTATTTCTACATGAACATCAATCAGAACATCGATATAAATATACACAAAATCCCATGAAAAAAACAAATTTGTAGAAGATAACAAACGAAAAAGATAACAACTTTGTTACACCCCATATGATTTCTTGTTGTTTCTTTTAGAATAAATGGGAATTTGGTGGCCAAAGTGTGAAACTTGAAACTTATGTGCCAAGGGGGTGAAAAACCCTAAATTACTTCATTTCTTTTGGTTCATACGATTTGGGAGGAGAATGGAGATAGGAGGAGAACCCCAATTGGAAGAGTGGTGGAAAGAGTGCAACTTATGATTTGAGTTATCATCTGCAAGGTATGATCTCTCATTCTTCTTCTTCTTCTTCTTCTCTATATTTGGCTAGTCTAGCATTTGGTTTGGAGAATTTGATAATCCATTTGTTGGTTGAGTTGTAATCCATAAGAAAGAAGGCAAATGATTTTGGGATTGATTCCCTATGTGTTTGATCAAATCAGTAAGAAACTCCTTCATGTTTGCATGGAAATCTCCACTTTCTATGGATTGAGTTTTTGGGTTTTGGGATTTTAAATCATGAACCAATGGTTGGGTTTTGGTTGATTTTGGTTAGATCAAATGATGTTTTGATGCTTGGTAATTGTGGGGAAAGGTTTAGGACATCCATTATTTCTTTTTGGAGGCTTATAATCGATTTGGGATGAGTTGGGGTTGAGAAAGGGCGAGATTTCGGACTGAAATTGTTGTGCAGAGTTGGGGAAGACGAACAGAAAGTTGCGCGGTTTTCCACGCGGTTTGCAAACCACGTGGAAAGTGGCGCAAGTCCCTGTTTTGTGCACCTCGTTCGATTCGCTTCGTGTTTCGGGTCTAGAATCGAGGCATCGTCTGGGGGTTTGTCTTAGGGGCTTAGTAGGGATGTTTTGGGGATGTAATTAGATGGTTAACACCATTCTTATGACGTCCAATTCAGGTGTTCGGTTTGAGCTAAAGTGAGTTCCGGAGCGTGTGTCGATGTGCTAAGGCTAAGGTGAGTTCCCTTATCTCTTTTGGTGCAAATGAAATGTTTTGCTAAAGTTTTCGTATCTGAACTTGGTTTGAGCACGAAGGCTTGATTTTATACTATGAAAGCTTTGTTATTTCACAATGTGGAACTGTTTATAAATTATACGCATGTTATGATTATGTTTATAAACGCGCATGTTTGGCTTACGTGATAATATCCGTTATGTGGTATGATGTGTGGAGTAGGGCGCACAGTGGGAGTAGTGTACCTTAGGTTATCATGTCCCTTGGGAGTTGATTAGTTACCCCGTACATTTGGGATTCGTTTCCGATGTATGTGGAGATGGGGAGTCTGCTTGGGCCCCGATCGTGGAGATTACCATGTGGTGGAGAATGTCTACGAACACTGTGCAAATGCCCATATGTGACGTGATTTGGTCGAATTATTTGATGGGCCTTTATGGCGATTTGCATTTATATGTTAATTAAATGCTTTGTTAAACTGTTTTCGGGAGGGAATTCACTAGACCTCATGGTCTAACCCTCGCTTTTCAAAAACTAAAACCATTTTCAGGTGATTGTCGTGTTTGGGGTTCATCTGGTGATGATGGAAGGTTGTGGCGTTGTAGAAGAGCTAGAGTCTAGTGAAGACTTGTAGATAACCGTCGGGCTTCCCGTAGCATCTCAGTTGTGAAGATGTTTTCCGCTGCGAGTTTAGAGTAGAACTGATGTAATTTATAAGTGTTGGGACCGTTTTTGGTTGTAATATTTCTTAATGCTATTTTATGGAAATTGGGTTGTTACAAACTCTATAGCATTCCGATAGAAAAAAGAGAGAACTTTAAATGAGAAGAAAGGAGAACGCATATTCCATTTGATAACACTTTGAAACCTTCAAGAAGTAGAGAAGCATAGCAAAATAGAGGTGGAGAAGAAGACGCTGGAAGAAGACCCCTTATGTGGAATCGATGGAGAAACCCACTTGTTGATCGATGGAGAAACCCACTTCTGTGGAATCGATGGAGAAACCCACTTCTATGGAATCGATGGAGAAACCCACTTGTTGATCGATGGAGAAACCCACTTGTTGATCAATGGACCCCTTCTGTGAAATTATCTTTGTTTGGACGAAGAGAATGAAGCTGAATAGATGGAGAAACCCAAGACCGTCTATGTAGAATCGATGAAAGAATGAAGCTGAAAAGGGGGTGGGAAGGAATAAAAGAGGGGTAAAAGAGGAATAAATGTCCTGATAAATGGCTGAGCCTATAGCACTCTATTTTTGGGGCTGACCGATTCAGCCATGGACTGACCGAATAAGCCCATACCGAACACCCAGATATGACTGTGCGAATCAGTCATATCCATTACTCAGCCCATTAAGCTGCTACCAAACACCCCCTTACAACCCTGCTATTGCTTGCTAAAAAACAATATCAACGGCTGGTAATATATTACTCATATGTCAATTAACCATTTCCTATTTTTTTAACTATTTTTTATTATATACTAGTCAGTATACCCGCGCGATGCGGCAGGACACAATTCGATTAACCAAATACTCAAATCCTCAATCTTGCTACATGCTTTGTATTATTTCTTATCAAATAGGCATTAGCTAAATATGTCACAAAAATTCAACTGATGCATAAGTCTCATTAGAGCTCACTTCTCAATCGAAGAGGAATAACTGAAACATCCATGATGTGATTCTCGTGATCACTTGGTTAGTTGTTTTCCCTTCCTGTCCGAATAAGTAAACACCCATCATAAATTAAAACAGATGAATTAAAAGCAATGGATAAATAGTGGCTTCAGAGTGTTCAAATTTGCTGATATATAAAATTATTTCAAACATATACTACATGACAAACAGTTTACTTGTAAGCATGCTCATAATATGCAAGCTTCAATTAGTAATGTAGAGTTTACCTTTATCTAATGCAACTTCAACATAGTCAAACTAAAGCACGAAATTAGTGCCAATAACAAATAAATAACTACCAAATTTGATAAAGATTTAATAGCAGGACTGTTTGCTTCCACATATTCATTCACTGTCACAAAAATTAAAAAAACCCAATCAATAAATGAATCCCACAAAAATATCTAATGGCCAGTTTACCTAATCACTTACCGGTAAAATTCAAACACTATCACTTACTTACCGCCTTACCGGGTAAGATTTTAGTCCACCAAAATGTCATCATATGCAACAATTTACCCGGAAAGCACCATGGTAAATGTCGTCGCACTAACTTATCGAGTAAGACTCTCGGTCCTTGCCTTCGCTACCGGGTAAGATTCTTGGTCCTTGCCACATTACCGGTAAGGTAATGTGACTTGGTAAGCAGTTACGCAAGTAAACGTTTGGTAAACGACCCCTAAATTGGGAAAACTTACCTTGTTAGCACATATTGCTTGCTCGTAAAGACGAAGAATACCACAAACATGTTGAAGTCCTTGATGTTCAGCAGAGTCTAGAAAAATAAAATCATGAATTATCAAAAAGGCTTACAGAGATCAGATTCAGGAATATGATGTTGCCCTCTTGTACCCCTTTCCTTAGAAGCAAAGATATAGCCTCAACTGTGGAATTGCCATAACAAATTGTTTGAAATAATCAACACAAAAATTGGTTAACAAACGGAAAATATTCTCAAATACTAACCTGTCCCGAGTATAGTATCCAACAACAACACGTGCCTATCCGAACCCAGCCCTATGTGTAATATGGTGAAATTAAAACCAAATTAACAAACTATGTACATATCAAAAAATTAATCACATGTCTAGTTTCAGATTCCATTATCTCTGTTTAAGGACTTCTATCTCAAAAAATCATGTAATGTCTAGTCCAACTAAGTTAACTTCCATATCCACCATATAATTGTTTTTGACATGTAATTCACACTTTAACATATTAATAGCACTGGATTCTCTTTTACCTTTTCTTCTATATAATAACAGTAATGCATGAATTGTAGATAAGTCTTCTACATTAAATCATTGGATGTCTGATAAGCCTGTCTTTTCTCCGGCTATTGCAATATATAGAGTTTATGTCTAGTCAATAAACCATCAAATTCAACAAATTCTTTTAGGCAATACCTCATTAAAAAACAATGATGCAACCAAGTTCAAAGATTGTTTATGTGCCTTGAGCCCTTTAACTTCACCAGTCTCATTTATAAGTAACATTTGAATAACCAAAAGTGGAGTCCGAATATAGCTGCAACTGGATAAAGCTGCAAGACCCTCACCTTGAATGTTCCTACAAAATCAGCCATAAGATTTAGCCATACTGTTGCTCATATTGGATTGAAATAAGATGTTAGGCACTAATCCAAAGTAACATTACCCTATAGAGCATGATTAACATTCACATTAGTCTATAAAGAGTATCAAAAACAAAAACAAATATAAGATTTAAATTCATTATTTTATATGAATTATTTTTCAAAAATGAAGTATAGAATGTCCCTGTTTCACCTTCCCCACACGTTACCTTTTTTTCTCTTTGCTTGGTGCATTCCATGCCTACTCTCCCTACTCCTTACTCTAACATCCTTTTTTCTCTGTACTACAAAGCTTGCACAAGGATGTTTTTTGTGCTTAAAACGTGAGGAGCTTATTCCTAGAAGATTGTTGATCAACTGCAAGAAAGAATAACCAAATGTCATCTTTACTTGATCGCCAAGTATTAATCATGATAACAATTGCAAGCAACGCAAATCAAAGTTTAACTTCTATAACGAAAACAATAAACGTAGGCATTTGAGCTAATAACTAATTTTGATTTTGTTGCGCCACAAGATGAAGATAGGAAGTAGGAAAATGTTGAAACTCAAACTGAAGTAGTTCTGAGTTTCGTATGAACTTCTGAATATCAAGCTCCATCTAAAGAACTGAAATGAAAAAAAAAACAATCAAATTTGGATATTAGAACACATTATAAGGTGAATATATGAGATTAAAATAATCTTACGATATTATTTCATATTTAGATTAACTAATGGAAAACTTATATTTCCTTGGTCCACAATAATTTCCATTTTGAGATGACTTAAAGTAACTGCAAGATTTCTCCTTTGAAATATCATGAGTAAAACCCATTGACCGTTTAAAATTAATTTTTACCAAAGTAATGCAATTTCCTTAAACCCACCATATAATTAATTACAAAGGAGCAGGGTAGTGTACCTGTTGGAAGGTGCCAAGATGAGATGCGAAAACAAAATGACACTTCTTATGTTAATGTAGTGCTATAGGAAAAATGCCATAGAAATGTTGACCCAAATGCATCACGAGAAAAGAATAGCAAAAAAGATCAAACTTCAGTGGCCCTGCATACCCATCCATACAAAAAAATAAGTAAGAAACAGATGAGACCTTCTTGTGGAACGAAACATTTTGAGATTCTACAGGAAATTGAGGGGTAAACCTATGAAGTATAACCCTAGATGCTAGTAAATACCGTTCCAGAAAGGGTATTATTAAGGTTTCTTCACTTCTATACTTCAAATAATTTTTTCTTCTTTTATCAAATTAAAAAACTTATATATATATATATATATATATATATATATATATATATATCATACAAAGTTCTGTAATATGAATATATGATTAGAAATTTGATTATCAAACAACATGGTTCTCCTCTATAATGCATATAGTAAAACACCAAATTCCACTACTACAACAGTATAATATTTTTACGAGACTGCCAAAAGTTTCCAACAACTGAAAACACCATCATCTCAGAATGAAACCATAGCTGTTACCAATAAATGTTTTTAAGAAGCGGAAAAGAAACTTTACCCAAGGCAACACACCAATGTGATCTTCATGCCCATGTGTTATAACAACCGCTTTAGTTTTATGACTCCACTTCTTTATAAATGTGGTGTCTGGTATAATTTTCTGTACACCAGGATCCTCATGGCTGAAATGAAAACAATTGCATTAATTAAAGTCTATCCATCACAATGAGATAAAAGTACAATCACTAAAGCACATGTTGTCAATCAGAAATTTAGTAGAACTACATGACATGGCTAATATGTCTGACTTTGAAAATATAATCAAGTATTAGATGCTTATGGTTACTCAATAATCCAGAAAACCCTAGATTTGATATTAACATAATTATGAATAAACTCACCGACTTAGAATAACAAAGAAACTACAAAGAATTTCAGCAAATGTCCAATGCAAAAGATTTCAATGTAACAACTCAAATTCCATGTTGGACTGCTCACCGCGCTGATCAATAATCAAAAACCACAAATCAATTCAACAATTAAATCGAATGTAAATTCACAAATCATGTTAGAATGATATGCATCTCACAAGCAATTCATAAAAAGTTAGTAAATTGGTCAAAGAACATGTAACTACATAAATACGTAAAATAATTGCAAAATTGTTATAAAACCTTGAAAATTTTGTTACTAAGGATTCCCGATACCTTCTCCAAATCTACAACCTGACGTCGTATCTTGTGAGAAGCTGTTTCGATGAACGTATTCCACTGCACAATTCCACAAACAACCAATCTATCAAACAGTTGTAAACAAAATGTGAAATAGAACAAAATTACCCAATTAATTGTCTGCTAGAATATAATTAATTGACAGCATCAAAACACATGTATTGCAACAATAAAAGGGACAGAATGAATAAAACTCATTTGTGGCTATATATGTTTTAGTAAAATTGAATCAATGAAATCAAGACAAAAACGACGTCCCAATAATGTATTTCAAACTACTTTGCTGCATATATGAGGGCCTTGGTATATACAGTAAGAGAGCATAAAGCAAATAATTAGTAATATACCTTAATAAATATATTCGCAGTCCCAATTTTACGAATGCTTGGGTCCCTATGAGAATACATTATGCGAATTGCCTTTCCATTTACAGCAGTAAAGTTCAATATATCAATGGCCCTTGCAGCTGCAATACAAGTTGAAGTAAAACATCAATAGCCGAGAACACGATCGGGTACTACAAAATGGTATAATGTAGAAAGTCCTTTTAAGGGAGCAGCCGTTTGAGTGCCATAATCGGGATTTAAGCTCATTCAGTCTAAACAATTCAAAACAAATTTTATAGCAGTTTCAAACCAGAGTGGATAATCACAAAATCTCCAATAAGCCCACAGATATACAATTCAAAATACCACATAATCAAAGAGAAAAATATAGAGATATAGTCCAATTTCAACAATTGAGCTTCACCAAACAATAACAATGCACAAGTAACAAAGACAAATGATCAACAAATTACAGCTTTTTATCACATACAGTAAGGTAAAGATAATGGTTTGTCCCAATTTTGTTTATTGTTCAAAACCAAATCCTTACACCATGGTGAATTAAATATAAGTACTGACAAGGAATGCGTAAAAAAACTACATTAACTCATAACAATACAAACAAAATGTACCAATCTGAACAGAAAAATATGAAATTCACAAATGTACCAATCTGAACATAAAAAATATGAAATTCACAAATGCACCAATCTCAACAATAAAAACAACAAATTCACAAATGCAGTTACAGACTGATAGGCGGGTATCACCCCCCCTAAATCTAACCGCAAGTGTACGGTGTCGAAATCAAGTAATAACGTACGGTAAGTACGAGTATCGAATCCACGGGAACTAAGAACTAAGTATCACAATTACTACAAGCTCTATTAACTGGGCTATTGAATATTGGAAGATGGTTGGTTTAAAACTAAACAATTGCAAGAACTAAAGAAAACGCAAACGAAACAACAAACAGCAAACAGCTTTGGAGACTTCAGATAGAGAAAATAGTTGAGGGTTGGACATCCTTAGGCTTTCACATGCAAACATCTGATTCACAACAATTACCAGTTAATTCCCATTAATGAATCCAATCTTCAAAGTCACCGTTGTTCTCTTTCGAGCAACAACGGGTTTTATTTTGAAAAGGATAAGTTTTGTCTCTCGACCTCAACCTATGGATTTCAAAATACATTAAGCGTCAGATTTATGTTAAACGGTTAAGTTTTATCTCTCGATCTCAACCTAACGGTTCAATTAAGGACTAAGACTTACTCGGTATATCTCTATCACCGATTTATCGCCTTAGGCATGCAATTCCTAATTCTAAGCAGCAATCAATTCTCTCGAACTTAATTACTAACAAACAATTCGAATGCAAATTGGCCAAATTCACATAAGCGTTAAGAGCAAAAATGCATACTTCATTAATTAAGGAAAACTGATAAAATCATTCGTCATCTGTTCACATGCTTACAAACCTAATTCACTCCAACCCCAACATGAACAGGTTAGTTCATGTCGGTGGTGGATTTAAACACAATAAAAAAGAATGAAAACGAGTATGTAAACATGATTAACGTAAAAGATGAAATCGTAGTGAATGTGATGAACTCCCTTCTATCGTGCTCGTATCTACTTCGCGTCGTGACTTCTTCCTCGATCTCCTCTCTATCGTGGCTTCAAACGGCATGAATGGTCTCTGAAATCGCCCCTGAACTGCCCACAGTCGTCTCCCGAAAGTTCGATACCGAAAAGTGACCTAAAAACGATTTTAAAAGCTGAATTTCGACAAACAGAGGGTTACGCGACTTCTGGCGCGACTTGCAAGTCGCACAGAAGGTCGCGCGCCTTTCTGAAGCTGTTCTGGGTCGGGTTTGGTTCGCGGATCGGGTCCTGGTTCGTTCGCGGGTCTTGGGCTTAAACTTCGGGCTTCCGTTGGGCTTCGTTTTGGCTCTTTTTGGGCTCTTTTTAGCTTCTTTTCTCGAATATTACTACCTGTCAAAGAACCTGCACATTCCACTAGATAAACCATAAAATACCCGCCTTTTTACTTGAACACAAGTCAGTCTCATTGGTTTGAGTACAGAAAATAACGCCAAAAAGTGGCGTTATCAACAACCCCAAACCGAGCGTTGCTTGTCCTCAAGCAAATTAGCGATAAAAATAGAATAAAAGCACATATCAGAGAATTGTAATAACTGCACAACGCCCCATCGGTACCATGTAATGCACTGGTGATTTCCCATACCCGTGAATGTCTATCTCACTCTCGCCTCGTTCTTATTTTGTTTGATCTATTACCTTCCATTGGGAGTTGAACTCGTGACTGTTCTGATTACATTAAGGTTAGACTAGGTCCAAACATATTAGGGAAAACATTTCGCCTCGACCCTACCTCACGGGATACTCTCTTTGCACTCGAACCTAGGTTATCGCTCGTGTTGTCATGTTTAAGGAAGTTGTGTACAAGGATACTCGAATTATTACATGACAACTCTAAAGAAAGACGCACAAATGTCCAAAAATTGATCTCAGAAAGGAATCAAGTAGCAAGACAGGGAATATCAGTAAAGGTGGTAGCATACCGTAATCACGTTTTCCAGAAGATCATCCAGGTCTTTACACGGGTTTTAACGGGGCTAAGGTTATGGCTTACGAAATGAAGGTTAAAACGGTACAAAGATCCTTGGTGTGTCAAGCTTTAGCAATTCTGAACTTCCTAGCTTTATGCTCTATCATTTGGCCCTCTTTGTCACTAATGGAGTCGCTTTGACTCTCTTATTTCTGCTGCTGTGAAGCTATCTAAACTAACTGTTTTTTTTTAAAAAAACTTGGGACTTCATTGGTCCTCTTTATTTGATTGGGGCTGCATTGGCCCTCCTTTCTATTTATTTTCATGACTGGCCTGATTTCCTTCTTTTCCGCTCTAGCTTTTTCAGTTCATTACCGCTCAGATTGACACATTTTCGGATAAGGTTGGCTAAGGCTTTTGGCTCGGGTTTAAAGGTGGGATTGAAATGAAAAGGTGAGTGTATGTGTTAGGACTAAAAGTCCTATAAAATAGAAAGTAATATAAAGAAAAGAATTGTTTTCTTTATTTGTTTGTAAAAGCCTTTTATGTTAAATGGGCTTAGATTAGTGTTTGTGGTCCATGGGCTTAGGCTTAAAGCCCTTGGTATATAAAGTTGTTTTTCCAATCTTTAGGTTAGTAGTGGTGAGATTAGTCGTGCGCTTAACAGAGTTTAGAGAGAGAGTTTGTTCATCATTCTAATCTTGTAACTCTCTGCATTCAATCACTAAAGGATTAATCGTTTCATATTCATTGTTACTTGTTAATCTGGGATCCACAATTGGTATCAGAGCAGAGGGACAAAGCTATCGATTCAAAGGTATTTTTCTGGTTTTTCTTGATCATTCAAAGTACGAACTGTGTTCATCTCAAGAATTTGTGATTGCTTTGATTTTGGTGTTAAAACCCAAAATTGAGGCTTGATACATTCTTCTCATAGGTTTTCTAAGATCTCTCTGTGTTTTCAAATCGTTTGGTTGAGTAAAAATCACTGATTTTTAAGTTCTTGATTTGTTTGGTTTTTGCTCCCTGTTCTTGAAAACTATCAATTTTGTACATCAAAAGTACGGATTGAGTCGATTTAGGTAGAGTTTTTGTGCGATTTTGGTTAGCTTTGTTGGTACTAAGCTTTTGCAGATTATCTCTCATCAAGACTGCAGAAATTCATCGAACCGGGTAAGTTTTTTCTTCTTGTATCTGAATTGGTTTCAAAGTCCCGGTACTGATGTCTCTCGGTAGTAATAACTCCCGGTACTGATATCTCCCGGTAGTGATAACTCCCGGTGCTGATATCTCCCGGTAGTGATTACTCCCGGTGCTGATATCTCCCGGTAGTGAACAACTCCCGGTATAATTATCTCCCGGTAGTGAACAACTCCCGGTACTCCATCTCCCGGTACCTAACTTAGTCCCGATATTACTCAGTTGTGGGACTCGGTTTGCCAGTCCCGGTATCACAACTCCCGGTATTTCTCTGTGACTTCCCAGTTGCGGGACTTTCCATTTGCGGGACTTGCTTCTAATACCGGAAGCTGTAAATTTCGGATTTTTAGGTTTTGTGATTTTTGAACTTTCATAACTTCAAATCACCATAACTCGCTCAAAAATCAGAATTTTACAATGAAATTTTACAGGGTTACTCAAAATGTGATTCTGAACAAATTCTCTGGGAATGTTTCCTACTAAAGACATCTACAACTATGAGTTCGATCACACCACAGTAAACTGGACAGACTCTCAATTCTGGAACAGTCTTTGAATTCTGGATCTGAGTTTTTTTGTTTAAATTCTGGATCGATATCTTGAATTGTCTCACGATCATTTCTTTCAAGTAACAATGTCTTATCCAAACTACTCTGAGCTCAAAGAGAAAGTTAGAAGCCGAAGCTAAAATCAAGTATGACTCCATAGGCAAGCTAGCTATTGAAAAGGCTGAGGATAAATGTGTGATAGATAACTATCAATCTGAATGCTCAGCCATTTCAAAAAGAGCCGAATCCCTAGAGACTCAATTATCTAAAATCACCGAAAAGCTCAGTAAGTCTCAGGAAGAGAATAATAAGATTGTCAATCTTCGCTTAATCGTTCAAAAAGAAAATGATAAGTTGACTAACAAGCTTAAGGATCTTGAATCCAAACTTTACAAGCGAGGACAATCAGACCAAACGATTCATTTGAACAAACCTAAGGAATTCAAATACTACAACTCTCTTTGGGGACTCGGATATGATAATCCGTGTTACCTTAAGAAAATCTTATCTAAGGTTCCCACCCTTTATGAGTTCAACTTTTTGGGACTAGATAAGACATACCCTGAGTATAAGATCAAGTGGACTAAACCGTCACAGGAGGATGAGGAAAAGGAAGACCTTAAAAGAAAAATAGGAATTCCTCTACCCAAAGTAGGGGAAAAGCCTGAAAATATTGAACCTAAATCGGAAGATGAGCCGCCTAGGAAAAACATAAATGTATAGATCCTTTCGTGTACGAAACGCTTAATGCGTCATATTTAAAGAGCAAAACTCCTTATCTCTCCAACGATTACTTTGACATCTGTTCGCTTGCCAAAACGGTGGAAACTCCGGTTCCCGTTCCGGCAACGCCAGATGCAGATTCTAATGATAAATCAGAGTTCAAACGTTATGTTCCACCTCTGATTTTGGAAAACATAATTTTTAAACTTGAAGAATCGATTGCAAGGGATAAGGTCATTTATGAAACCGAAAGAACTGTACTCTTAGCCACTATTGAGAAGCTCAAAAATAACAAACCTGAGACATTACCCGAATCAGAAAGAGCAACATATCGAACCGAGATTGCTAAGTTGAATTCTCAACTGTCCGCATTGGCGACAGAAGCTTTAACGTTGAGAATGGCTAAGGTACATCCAGTGGATACTCCAATGACGCCTGTCACTCTTGAAACAATCTCGTTTGACTCTGCTCCAATTTATTCGGATAGTTCCTCGTGTAACGCCTTTATAGGAGTGTCTGATGACACAAATGCCAAGGATTTATGTTTTCTAAATAAAGGTAAGGGGGTTCAAACCGAATCTGCTCAAAGGAATCTTTTCTCTGACTTTACTAATCCCTTTGCGGATGATTCCTTTAACTGTTCCTCATCCGACTATGACGGTGAAAACCCATTTGGTTCTACACGACAGTTTTCTGAGTTTATGAATTCCTCTGTTTGTCATGATGAAGATGTTTCGAAAATTGATTATGCCCCAAAGCTTGTAAGTCACAGTCAACTTTTGGAGAAAATGCCCTCACCGGTAAATTTTGAAAAGGGAGAATGTTCTAACTCCAAAAACGTTTCTAAGACCACTTCTTCAAAATCTAAATATGAAAGACGGTCAAAGAAACGCTCAAATACCGGTAATTCTCACAAAAGACAATCTTACTACTCTAGTTCCTCTGACAGTGAGCTTAATGATTCTTCAGATAATCATGTTTTTAGAAAAGTAAAAATGGTTTGGAGAAAGAAATCAACTACAGAAGACAGTGATGGAAAGCAGTCTCATAATTCTCCTGGAGTTGATACAAAGTCGTTTATTTCCAAGACTGGTTCACGTGCTCATGTTTACACTCAAGCTAAGCTGATCAGTCTAAACCGAGCAACGCTCTGCTGCACTTATTGTGGAAAGAGTGACTTTGTGCATCCAAGGTATGTCAATAACTGGTATGGTACTTATAGTATCCCCAATCCCCATCCTAAATCCAAGGCATCTAACCATCAAGGATCCATCAAAGCATGGATACCAAAATCTTCTTGATTTGTTTTTGCAGGAATGTCATGTGATTCAACCCAGAATAACCTTTTTCACATGACTGCATTCGAGGTTATGCCACATTTGAGGGGGAGCATCAGGTATTTGACATATACATGAATTTTTTGTGAATTCAAAGAACCGTGGCAATTCATCCTGAAAAACTTACTTGAGTTTGTTTTTCTCCGTTTTTAAATTCCAGAATTGCCACGTGTTATATTTTCTTTGATTTAGTTATTTCCATGTCTCACATATTTTGTTGATTTTTCGATGGAAATACACCCGCTTGAATTCCAATTTTGTTCTCATAGTACGTCCTTACTTACTAATGATTCAGTTCTTCTCTGGTAAATTAATTGTGACTTGTTCTTCACAATTAAACTTTCTGATCAATTGTTTCATTTGTTGCAAACACTGTGCTTACTGAGTCATCCTAGTCACGCTTGACCTTGTTCTTTGATCTTCATTCACATTTTATAATGACTTCTGATCAACTCAGATCAGGACTCGTTCTTAAAAGATTGACTTCTAAACATGCCAATTTAGAACTCGTACTTCAATGTGTGCTTAATGTTTTATTGGTTCATCCAAAGAGTGTTAGGAAGTACATCGTTTCTATGGTCTATCCAGAACCGGAAGGACCTACCCAAGAAACACATCCTTTTTAGATAACAGTGAGGGGTCTAGATGTATAGACGAGTTTGGAGTGAAAAAAAAATGGTGAGGATGTGACAGGACTTAAAAGACATATTGGTCCTTACCAAACCGAGTCAGTTAGTCGGGTAACCACACAATCTATTCATTCTCGTTCTTTGGAGATGAATATTGAAACAGACAGGGACCCAGTGTCGACAACTCGTGTCACCCCACCTAGGCACTCAAGCATCTCAAAAAAGATGTTTGTTTCATAAATGCACGGAGATTTAGCACATAATCTATCTATTCCTCACTCGGAGGTCTTAGATATTGAAAAAGGAAGACATCAGCTCCGGTCTCCGAACATCATATTCTATTCACTGTGTCAATTGATTTTTAACTTGAGTCCCAGGTTAAATCAATTTTTGAGCCAAATCGATATAATTTATTTCTTTCACACATGCACGAGTCTTTGTGATTCCCATTGCATATCTTCGTGATATTGCCGGAACAGTTTGAGAGGTAATTTTCAATATTTTACTTCAGTGATAACTGGAAGTCCTATCAGAGATACCCCGATGCCAACTCTGAACATAGGCCACACAATTATTTTAATTGTTGTGATAACAGTTACTATTGTGTTTCTGTGTTAGATGATTACCCCATTTTGGTTACTTAACGTTTTATCTGGTACTTTTGCTACTCATCGGTGTTGTCTTTGAAGTTACATGATGCTCAGGATGCTCCTAATCATCATGAGGGGGAGAACTGATACAAATTCAAAGACAAAGATCATCATCATGAGGGGGAAAACGTTATAAAAGTTCAAAGACCCAGACTATCAAGTTGAGGGGGAGTAAGCAAAAGTTGAGGGGGAGTAACTGTTAAAACCTGTGCTGAAAATATTACAACGTGCATGGTTCTTCTATCCGTTTAACAAAGTGCTGAAGTTTTCAAAGCTAATTCAACTCGTGGTTCAACTCGTGATACTAAGAAGACCAAGAGCATAATTCAAGGGGGAGCGTGAAAGACCTGAAGCCAAGCATCGACAACATCTGTCAAAGGTTCAAGAGAAAGAGAATTTCAAGACCTGAAGATTCCAAGATCATATTTCTTTTCTTTATATAACTTTAGGGGGAGATTGTTAGGACTAAAAGTCTATAAAATAGAAAGTAATATAAAGAAAAGAATTGTTTTCTTTATTTGTTTGTAAAAGCCTTTTATGCTAAATGGACTTAGATTAGTGTTTGTGGTCCATGGGCTTAGGCTTAAAGCCCTTGGTATATAAAGTTGTTTTTCCAATCTTTAGGTTAGTAGTGGTGAGATTAGTCGTGCGTTTAACAAAGTTTAGAGAGAGAGTTTGTTCATCATTCTAATCTTGTAACTCTCTGCATTCAATCACTATAGGATTAATCGTTTCATATTCATTGTTACTTGTTAATCTGGGATCCACAGTATGGCTACAAGGGGGCTATGGTTACACACAATTGGGTGAAAAGGGTACGAAAGCTAGAACAGGGTTAAACAAATGGAATCATCTCTTAAGGTCTACACGATTTGGTCTACTATGCCCTTTCCCAATATCCCGATGGTCGTCTTTGCTACATGATGCAATAATATAGCGAGATCATTCTATATTCACGACAAGGACTCGAACAAGTGTATACGATTTTCGTGTATGAATCCCTCGAAATGAAAGAACGTCTTTTAGGCTCAATTCTCACTAATGGGTGGTCTCCACTAATGTCCCTAGTCATGTCCTTTCCCAGTCCTTCCCTAATGGTCACGTCACTATCACGAGATTCTCCCCACAATGTCAGTCTCAATCATTCAAAACAAAAATTTTAGCTAAAGTGAGATCTAGGTACTCAGAAGTGCAGGAAATCTACGAGCATAGCGTGGGCCCGATTGGGCAACCCCAAACCTTACCCACACATTGTCCCCAATGTGCGAGTGTCGGAGTAGGCGATACTAAAAACAAGTATCATTGTGCGGTTATTACAGGTGTCAGACAGGTAAACTTAACAAAGCATTGAAGCATAACATCAAAGAGTTTTCTCATTAAATATGGCCACCCCAAACCTAGGCCGTGGCCTAGGTTTGTCAAACAAAGCCAACTCCAAACCTCGGTGGAACCGAGGTTTGCACAGGGATAACAAGTTGAGTGTGTAGATGTTAAAAATGAGGCACCCCAAACCTAAGTGAAACTTAGGTTTGTGCATCTCGTTTACTATTACGGAAATAAGCATCGTACACATTCGTTACATACAAGGTTTTGAACATACCTGTTTTGCCCTGCCGGAGAAGATTCTCTCAAAAGATTGAGCGCCATAATGGAAGGATAGCGGGAGAAGGGCACACAAAAACAAAAAACATGAAAGCAAAGGACGAATAAATGCAAAGAAAAAGAAAACACACGCAAGAAAGGAACAAAAACTGCACGAAAACAAAAACGAAGCAACAGGAGACTCCCGCGGTTTAGCCCGCGACTTGCAAGTCGCGGGGCATCCCGCGTAACTCTCTGTTTGAAAACCAATCAGAGAGTCCCACGGCTTTGTACGCGGTTTGTAGGCCGCACAGCAAGCCGCGTAAGCCCCTGTTTCAGCTATTTTTGGATTTTCTCGATTTTTCAAATTTTTATTGATTTTCTTAATTAAAACACACTCAAAAACAAAATTAATAAAAGGACACAAACCTTGGTGGGTTGCCTCCCACCCAGCGCCGTATTTAAAGTTGTGGCACGACTATGTGGTTCTCAACTCGGCTCGGTGTTCGCGGACTTGAATCGCCCACACTTGCGATTTTTCGCGGATTCTCTCTCATTTGGCCTTTCATGACCAGCTCCGGATTCTTCTTCACTTCGACCTCTCGCCTTCTCGAACATCTTGAAAATCACCTTCTCGCCACCAATTCTGAATGCTATCTCACCTTCCTCCATGTCGATCAATGCTCGGCTTGTGGCTAGAAACGATCTTCCCAATATCAATGGGACCTCTTCGTCTTCGTCTATGTCGATCACCACAAAGTCTACTGGAAAATAGAACTTGCCGACCTTGATCAATACGTCCTCGACTACTCTATAGGGATATCTGATCGACCTATCCGCGAGCTTGAGCGTCATGTATGTTGGCTGTATTTCCCCCAGGTCAAGTTTCCTGAAAACAGATAGAGGCATCAGATTAATACTAGCTCCTAAGTCACATAACACTTTATTAAAACTAAACTTCCCGATTTGGATAGGGATAGAAAAACTCACTGGATCTTTAAGCTTCGGGGGAGGCTTATTCTGAAAAATCGCGCTACACTCTTCAGTAAGTGTAACGGTGGATTGATGATCGATCGCCCTTTTCTTGGATAGAATTTCCTTCATGAATCTCGCATATGAGGGCATCTGTGCCAAAGCATCTGCAAAAGGGATGTTAATATGCAGCTTTTTAAAGATATCAAGGAATTCAGAATAATTAACATCATCTTTATGTGATTTCAGTCGGCTCGGATATGGCACGCTTGGAGTTGTCGGCTTGACCGGTGGTGTCACTTCTTTTTCCTTTGGCTTTTTCACTTCAGTCACAACCTCTTCGTCGGTCTCTAGCTCGGTCTCTCTTGACGACGGCTCTCGTGTCGGCTCTTCATTCAGCTCCTTACCACTTCTTAGATAGATGGCATTGCATGTTTCCCGGTTGGTCCTTTCGGTTTGACTCGGAAAGGTTCCGGGAGGTCGGTTTTGCAAAACCTCAGAGATCTGCCCCACTTGCCTTTCCAAGATCTTGATGGAGGCGGTGTTCTGATCAGTGGCCGCCTTTACAGTGTTGACCGTGCTTGCTAACTCTCCAACTGTGCTGTCCATTTTGGCCATGAACTTCATCATCATGTCTTCCAGTCCCAACTTCTTCTCCCCGGATGGTCCTTCGTTCCTTTGGTTGAAACCTGGAGGACGGTAAGCATTGTTAGTATGAGAAGAATTAAAAGAGTTAGACGAATTACCTGGTTGTTGTTGAGGTTGAGCCCATGAAAGATTGGGGTGCTTTTTCCACCCCTCATTGTATGTATTGGAGAAAGGATCGTTTCTCGGCTGGCTTCGGTTTTGCACAAACTGGACTTGATCGGGTTTTTGCGGATTACTTCCCTTCAGATGATTCGTGATAAAGGCTAGTTGAGCCTTCATCTCTTTCAACTCATCCGTCTCTTGGACACTAGTGATTCTTCTAACAGATGATCTTGGAGTAGAGAAGCTATGTTCGGCTAGATTCTCGATTAATGCGACGACTTCTTCATATGTCTTTTCCATTAATGCTCCACCCGCCGCAGCCGTGATATCATTCTTGAATTGTGGGTGAAGGCCTCCAAAGAACGTTTGGATTATCACCCAGCCATGTAACCCGTGATGTGGACACTTCTTCAACATGTCTTTGTATCGCTCCCATGCCTCGTAGAGTGTTTCCTGGTCCCATTGGGCAAAGTGTGTGATGTCCGCCATTAGCTGGGCGGTTCTTCCCGGTGGAAAGAACTTTTGAAGGAATGCGGCTTTCAAGTCTACCCATGTAGTAATCTGATCCGACGGTAGGCTCTCTATCCATATTTCAGCTCTTCCTTTGAGTAAAAAGTTGAACAACCGCAGCTTAATCGCATCTTCATTCACCCCATTGATTTTGAAGGTGTTGCAGATTCGTTCGAATGCTCGTAGATGCGCATGGGGATCTTCAGTCGGTGATCCCCCAAATTGGTTCTGTTGTACCATGACTATGGTACTCGGCTTGATCTCGAAGTAATTGGCCCTGGTAGTGGGAGGTTGGATCCCTATACGTGCGGCTGCCACATTTGGATTGGCAAAAGATCGCATAGGTACCCTTTCCGGAGGTGGTGGTGGTGGATTGTTGCGAGGTGGTGCTTCGTCGTCTGACATCTCGATCTTGATATTTTTCTTGGCCTTAGCTTCTTTGCGTAAACGACGGGCAGTTCTCTCAATCTCAGGATCGATCGGCTCGGATTTCCCCCCTCGGGTTTTCCTTGGCATAAACCAATTAGTACCTGAAAAAGAGAGTAAACAAAATTAGCGATCCAGAAATTAAGGGTGATGGAATAAAACAAAAATAAAAAATGCTCAATATAATAGTGCCTATAGCTGGTAGTGCTATCAGTTGCAACTAGTTCCCCGGCAACGGCGCCAAAAACTTGATAGGAGGGTATCACCCCCCCCCCCCTAAATCTAACCGCAAGTGTACGGTGTCGAAATCAAGTAATAACGTACGGTAAGTACGAGTATCGAATCCACGGGAACTAGGAACTAAGTATCATAATTACTACAAGCTCTATTAACTGGGCTATCGAATATTGGAAGATGGTTGGTTTAAAACTAAACAATTGCAAGAACTAAAGAAAACGCAAATGAAACAGCAAACAACTTTGGAGACTTCAGATAGAGAAAATAGTTGAGGGTTAGACATCCTTAGGCTTTCACATGCAAACATCTGATTCACAACAATTACCAGTTAATTCCCATTAATGAATCCAATCTTCAAAGTCACCGTTGTTCTCTTTCGAGCAACAACGGGTTTTATTTTGAAAATGATAAGTTTTGTCTCTCGACCTCAACCTATGGATTTCAAAATACATTAAGCGTCAGATTTATGTTAAACGGTTAAGTTTTATCTCTCGATCTCAACCTAACGGTTCAATTAAGGACTAAGACTTACTCGGTATATCTCTATCACCGATTTATCGTCTTAGGCGTGCAATTCCTAATTCTAAGCAGCAATCAATTCTCTCGAACTTAATTACTAACAAACAATTCGAATGCAAATTGGCCAAATTCACATAAGCGTTAAGAGCAAAAATGCATACTTCATTAATTAAGGAAAACTGATAAAATCATTCGTCATCTGTTCACATGCTTACAAACCTAATTCACTCCAACCCCCAACATGAACAGGTTAGTTCATGTCGGTGGTGGATTCAAACACAATAGAAAAGAATGAAAACGAGTATGTAAACATGATTAACGTAAAAGATGAAATCGTAGTGAATGTGATTAACTCCCTTCTATCGTGCTCGTATCTACTTCGCGTCGTGACTTCTTCCTCGATCTCCTCTCTATCGTGGCTTCAAACGGCGTGAATGGTCTCTGAAAATCGCCCCTGAACTGCCCACAGTCGTCTCCCGAAAGTTCGATACCGAAAAGTGACCTAAAAAACGATTTTAAAAGCTGAATTTCGACAAACAGAGGGTTACGCGACTTCTGGCACGACTTGCAAGTCGCGCAGAAGGTCGCGCGCCTTTCTGAAGCTGTTCTGGGTCGGGTTTGGTTCGCGGATCGGGTCCTGGTTCGTTCGCGGGTCTTGGGCTTAAACTTCGGGCTTCCGTTGGGCTTCGTTTTGGCTCTTTTTGGGCTCTTTTTAGCTTCTTTTCTCGAATATTACTACCTGTCAAAGAACCTGCACATTCCACTAGATAAACCATAAAATACCCGCCTTTTTACTTGAACACAAGCCAGTCTCATTGGTTTGAGTACCGAAAATAACGCCAAAAAGTGGCGTTATCACAGACTGACCATCATTAGGGTTGCTGTAGTTAACATAACCATAACCAAGCGATCGCCGCATGCTCAAATCCCTACAAACCCTAACAGACACAACCTGTCCAACTTGGTTAAACATATCATACAACTGCGATTACCTTGCGAAGGGAAAAAGAAACCAAATAGAATTTGGCGCGTGGGTTTAATTTCATGAGGCCAAAACCAAATTCAAAGTGGAAATCTAAATTCAAACAAAACCAAAAACATTACCTGAATGTCTTCAACTGAGATACAATTGGAGATGGAGAGAGGAAATTTGAGGGTGAAGAGAAACTGAGAGGTCGGAAGGTTTAGGATTTGGAGCGATGACCAAGCATTGAATAGAGGGATGAATCTAGAGAGATGATGAAGCCTGCATCGATTACAGATAAATCGTCGTCTTGAATAGAGGGATAACATGAATTGAGAGAGCATGGTGAATCGTCTTGGATAGAGGATCCTTATTTAATGATGCATCCAGTGGTCTTGTTCGTCAGTGCCAGATGAATGCAACAACAACAGCGACGGCGGCTACAGCCGGAGATCGGAGCGACGGTGGGGACACGGGATGGAAATGACAAGGGGAAGGAGAGAGCGATACGGTGATGATGTAAGAACAGAGCCGGAGTGAAGGAGATGGTGACGATTGGGTTTCTGATTTTGGATCGACATTCGGGGGAGAAAAATGCTTCTTGAGAGAGGTAATGACCATTGTTGGGGGAGAAGGAAGCTAAAGGAGATCGTGGGTTGCAGAAAATGGGGAGAAGAAGTAGTGGGTTAGAAAGAAACTGAAAGTTTAGAAAGTGAGAAGTGTTGAAAAACGGTTTTCTTATTCTTTTAATAAAGGAGTATAGATAAAAGCATAATCAACCTATAAATTGATATAACATATATTTAATAAAAATGCTATTTTTTTGGCATCTACGAATAGTTTTTTGTTACAAAATATCAATTTTTTTATATTTGTATAAATCGTATAAGAGCATCTCCAACAGTTATGCTAAAATAGAAAAAAAAGAAGGATTTTAGCAATTTTTTGCTCCAACGGCTATGCTATCTTGTATGATAAAATAGAGAAAAGATGTGAGAGAAGTTAAAATCTGCAAATTTGAAGAAATTTTATTGTCTGCTAAAATTAGAGAAAAGAGGGAAGAGAAATAATATTTTATTCTTTCCACCAATAAGAGACATTGGATTAAAAGGTTAAGAAGAGAGAAATAATACTTTATTAATGTATTGATTATTTTAATATTTTAATTAATACTACAATCTCTAAAATAACATAGCTGTTGGAGTTGGAATCAATTATTTTTAAAATTTTTGACTATAATGTTCTATTTTAGAAAAAAAATATAGCATAGATAAAGGAATTTGTCACTAGCAAAATAACACAGTGATTTTTTTATATTCTTTTTATGAAAGTGGGCCCATCTCTAATAATAGGAAAATCGACAACTCTAAAATTTAGGGGGTGTTTGGGATTGCTTATTTAAAATAGCTTATGTTTTTTTACAAAAGCGTTTATCAATTTATTGCATGTTAAATTGGAGTTTTATATAAAAAGTAAATTATGTTTCAAAGTTAGAGAGTGTTTGGATGAGCGTTTTAAAACTGTTTATTGACTTATTGGCTTTTCAAGAAGCCAATAAGCCAAAAATAGTGTTTGGCAAATCAAAAGCGCTTTTCAAAACTCCTTCTCCATTCCACAGCAAACGCGATTTTGGAAAAGTCAGGGGTTTGATGCTTTTTGATTGAAAAATCGCGTTTTGATACAAAATTACACAAATAACCTCGATCATCATCATCATCATCATCCACCAGTCTGCAGCTCATCTCTCGATCATCGATCTCGATCTGCAATCGATTTCTGGGTTTGTTGGAATCGATTTCTGGGTTTGGAAAATCGATTTCTGGGTTACACAAAGAAACGAGAGTTGTGTGATGAGGAAAAGATGAACGGAGATGGCGATTCTGTTACCAAAATCGATTGCTCTCTCTGTTACCAAAATCGAAGGTGATTCAATCGCCTCTTCTATTCTATGTCTTTATTGTCATGAAATTGATATAATAATCTCTCAGGTAGGGTTTGATTTTAAAGAAAACAGGATAATTTTAGGGATTTATGTAGGGATGTCCTTTTTGGTCATTTTACATGTATAAGCTAAGCCAAACACTTTTAAAAAAATAACTTATTGACTTATTGACTTTTTCTATCTCAAAAGCTAATCCAAACACTTTTTTAAAAACTCCTTCTCCAAAAGCAATAAGTCAATAAGCACTTTTGGCCAGAAGCACTTTTGGACTAAAAAAGCACTCCCAAACACCCTCTTAATAAGTTGTTTTCAATAAGCTAGAATCATTTGACTTATCAAAAAGTGTTTATCACCGGTTTGGCACCGCTATAAGCACTTTTCTATTTTCTCATCCAAACACTCAAAAGTGCTTATCACCGATTTGACACCGGAATAAGTCAAAAAACCCTTGAAATAAGCAATCCCAAACACCCTTATTGGACCATTTGGATAGTCATTTTTTACAAATATGACAAAATTTGACCATTTGGATGAAAAAATATGAAACTGGTCATTTATCTTTAAAACATACAAAAAAACCCTTCAAGTATGCAGTTTGTTACGAAATTGGTCCCTTGAGCTGACGACCGTCTATTTCCTACGTTAAGCTCGAGGAAAAAATGGTCTTTTTATACTTTTTATTTCTTTTAACATTTTAATTGATTTTTGCTTGAATATTCATTTTCTTCATGATGTTCAGCTTCATCAATAAGAACCCTAAATCAAGAGAAAACTAAATGAAAACAAAATCATAAATATAAATCAAGAATTTGAATCTCAATCAAAACCTCAAAATCATTAATCTAAATAAAAACCTAACTTAATATCAGACTTTTTTTTTTACATTGAATCAATATCACACTTAAAAACCCTAAACAATTTAGTATTAAAAGCAAATGAGAGAAAGAAAGAGAGAGATCTGAGAAACAAAAGAAAAGAAATCCAGATGTGGCAAACCACAAGCTCATCGCGAAACCCAGCCGGCCTCTCCTCCTCTGGCGAGCAGAGAAGACGCCGAAAAATCGCACAACGCCGAAAAATCGATCTGCATCTCTCTCTCTCTCGATCTCTCAGATCTCCTCTCTCTCTATCTCCTCTCAGATCTCTATCTCCGGCAAAGCACAGGGACGATTCGGCGAAGCACATACCGTCGTATGGTGGTTGTGGTAGTTTTCAACTTGCCTGAGATATGGTCTAGAACACGCCTCTCGATCTCTTCTCTCGATTCTCAGATCTCTTCTCGACCTCTCTCTCTACTCTCTCTTTTATGTCGATCTCTATCTCTCTCTCTCTCTTTTAGCTGGTTTTTTTGTGAAGCAACTTAGTTGATATTAAAAAAAGCAGAAGTCTGGGTTTCATTTAGGTTTCTGAAAAGCATTTGGTATTAGAAGTGGTTTCTGGTTTCTTTTTAAACTGAAAAACTAAAAAGAAATCTGATATTAAAAAAGCATATGGGTTTCTGAAATCATAAGTGGTTTCTTCTCCAGATCCTAGGCTTTAATTTAGTTTGGATTTAAGTTTGATTATGATTTAAATGATGTTTTTGGGATTGAATTTGGATTTGTCAAATGTTATTGGTGTTCTTAGAATTGGATTTAAAATTTATTTTGGTGTTCTTCGTGATCTTGTTGGAGAAAGATGAATATTCAAGTAAAAAAATTATAATTGATAAAAAAAATGTTAAAAGAAAAAAATATATATAAAAAGAACATTTTACCCTCAAGCTTAACGAAGGAAATAGAGTTCGAGAGACCAATTTCGTAACAATCTGTATACCTGAAGGGTTTTCTTGTAACTTTTAAAAATAAATGACCAGTTTCGTAATTTTTCGCATACCTGAGGGACCAAATACGTATGAAAAAATTTCGTACTTATTCATTTCTGGTCATTTTTCTATACCACTAGCCTTACTTTTTCATTTGTGGTCATTTATTCAATAATCACAAGTTATATAATTGCATCATAACACATACAAAACAACACCAAATTCCAAGAGATTAACAAAGGGAAATATAAAAAATTGAAATTTCCATTAAATATAATGATAATGAAAAAAACAAAAAGACTCTTTAAAAAACAAATACACAAAGCAACCTTTGCCCCTATATGTTTGTAATTTTAGCTGTACATCATAGCATCAAGATGGTGAAACCAAAATATCTACATTTTTTGCAAAGTGAATCACATTTCCCTCTAATTACTTGCCATTGAGTTAGTTTCTTGTTTGACTTGGTTCTCAGTTAGAGTGAAACAAGCCTTCACCCTCCTCTTCAGTTCTTGCCTGTGGAAAAACACCACCAAAACAAATAATCAAGTTATCAGTAGTCTATAACTTTGAGCTGATAAAAAGCTCACAAATTTAATTTTTTATTCATGTGGGATCGGTTGTTACAGTTTTCGGATTTCTTACTTCATCAGTTGCCTGTCGAGATTCGAGGAAGACAAGAGCCCTTTGTTCTCCTCCGCACGTCGTAGAAGATAGGGCATGATTTGATCAACGGGTCCGAATGGCAAGTACTTGCTCACATTGAACCCGCTATTCCTCAATCCGAAAGTCATTCCCTCAGCCATTCCATAGAGCGAAGCAAACTCGAGCTTCTCGCTCTCTTTACCAATTCCGTAATTGCGTGCCTTTTGTGCCGCCAGTTTTCCTGTTATCACACATTTCGTTACGAATCTTGAATCTTTTTTGTGATCTTTCAAAAGGGTATTCATCATACAACACAAGAAAGATAGTTGAGGAAAAAAGTTTGAAATTCTTTTACTTGATTCAAGATTATGGCTGGTAAGAATGAGTCTTTTTGTGATTTTCTCAAAAGGGAATTGATCATAGGACACAAATCATGGATCTTTTTGTGATCTTTTCAAAAGGGTATTGATCATAGAACACAAATCTTGGATCTTTTTGTGATCTTTTTAAAAGGGTATTGATCATAGGACACAAATCTTGGATCTTTTTGTGATCTTTTCAAAAGGGTATTCATCAAAGGACACAAATCTTGAATCTTTATGTGATTTTTTCAAAAGGGTGTTGATCATAGGACACAAATTTGAATCTTTTTGTGATTTCTTCAACAGGGTATTGATAATTTGATCATATGACACAAGAAAGATTCGATTGTGGAGCCAAAGTGTTCGAATCTTTTTACCTGATTCAAGATTATGGCTAGCAACAATTAGTCCACCAGGGCCATTAGCGACTTCATCGAGCATGAATGAAGCACAACCATTGTAACAATCGTGTGTGTCGTTGAGGGTATCGTGAACCGGAGACTCAACGCCAAGCGAATTCGCCAATTTGCGTTCACTCGACATATACGCTCCCCTCACCAGCTTAAACCCCATCGGAACTCCCATTTTATCGGCGGCTTTCTTGGTCAGCGACATCCTCTTTCCGGCATCCTTCAAGTAACCTTGAATGGTGCCAAAAACCATCGGTTTCGGGCCTTTGTTGTAGTTAAGTGCAGCCCAATATGTTAAGTAATCGATCGCAGGCTGGATCGAAGTGTCTTCTGCATCGATCATTACGGGGACATTGCCGTTAATGGATTTATCGCAAATGCTGGTTAATCTTTGGTGGGCTAACTCAAGATCATGTTCTTCCTCAGCTGATAATGGGGCTGGTTGCTGTAATGTGTGATAAAAAGGGCTGGATTCAGAAAATATTGGTAGGGTTTGTTGCTTCCATGAGAGCTTGAAAGATGAATTCTGGTACTCCCATCGAAGAAGATCACTCACTCTCCTGAGCAGATACACTGGGCAGATTGCTGTAACTTTCACGACCACAAAACTTACCTGTTTTTTTTGTCATTTTTTCATAGATTTAGCTCATATCAGATCTGGGTGCTTGAGAAAAACATAAAAAAATCATCTTTTTACATGCAAAACTCAAGATTTAGGTTAAACATGGAACCCATCGTGGGTTGCATTTATTTTTTTCACATGAATAACTCAAGATTTAGGGTAAAAATGGAACCCATTGTGTTTTTTTTTCATAGATCAAAGCTCATATCAGATCTGAGTTCTTGAGAAACACATAAAAAAGTTCCTCTTTTTACATGCAAAACTCAAGATTTAGGTTAAAAATGGAACCCATTATGTTTTTCCATAGAAAGATCATCTTTTTACAAGAAAACTAAAGATTTTTAGGTTTAAAATGGAACCCATTATGTTTTTCCATAAAAAGATCATATTTTTACACAAAAACTCAAGATTTTTATGTCAAAAATGGAACCCATTAATTATGGGTTGTTTTAAAACAATTCAAGATTTTAATAACAAACTTACAGAAGATGGGGGAAGGGAGTGGGCAGATTCAGCTGTTTTAATCAACTCTTTAGCATTTTCATCACAAGATTCATTATCAACAGCATGCTCCAACCCATAATCCAGCATCCCTCTCAACCCGGATTCCCACAATCGGTTCACGGTCCGACCCGCTTCAACCGTATCCGCCCCGGCCACAAAATGATCATACGCCGAATGCCGAATCGTCTTCAACACCGCCTCCCTAAAAACCCGATTCTCCATCATCTTTGAATTCATAACCTTAATACTAAAATCCACCATCGACTCCACCGCACACACGTTTAACGTGATCGCCGAATGCAACAGTTTTCGCGTCGGAACCGACGCGAACAAACATTTAGTGTCCTCGAAGTCGAATATCTCCACACCGCCGTTGTCGGCGTCAGCGATCACGGCGGCCGCCGGCTTAGCAACCGCCGGAGAGGTGTTTTGGATGGTGGTTCTTCGGGTGGTGGTGGAATTCACACGGCTTATAAAAGATTTAAGCATTTTGGGAGAAACGTTTTTGTTGATCATTGCCATAGTGACGGGCGGTACGCGGTGGTTGAACGGTAGCGGGTGGTGGTGGACCGCCTATAACTATAAACGGAGCTTGCTTTTGGGTATTATTAGCCTCAAGGCAGCAAGATCGCTTATAGCTATAAGCAAAGTGGAAACAGATTCTATGTGGTTTTTATTTATTGATCTTATTACAAACTTTATTCACGATTTGTAATGAGATGAGATGAAGTGTATTTATAGGTGAAATTTTAACGGGTCAGGATAACCCGACCCGAGAAAGATTCGGGAAAACGGAATTTATGGGCTTAAATGGTGAATTCGATTCGTTAAAAGTGCTGAAATTTTGTTCTACCATTGTTTTATTTTTGGTTAATTAAATTAATTTCTAATTTTGGATTATTTCCAAAAGTAAAAAGTAATCAAATAATTATGGAAAAATGCATATTCCAAATCTTATAAGTTATAACTAAGAGTAAATTATGTTTTTCGTCCATGTAGTTTGCTAAAAATTACGGATTTCGTCTCTGTGGTCTTGAAACTTCGGTTTTTGTCTTTATGGTTTGCAATTCATTTCTATTTTCGTTTCAGAGGACAAAATATTACTTTTAAGTATGAAGGACTAAAACGGAAATGAATTACAAACCATAGAGATGGAAATAGCATTAAAATTGAAGTCATAAGAACGAAAAAGATGATGAATTATAAACCATAGTGATTAAAATCGCAGTTTTAAAACCATAAAGATCAAATAGAAATTTGTAACAAACCACAGGGACTAAAATTGTAATTTAGTCTATAACTAAGGAAAATGGTAAAATGAAATCTGAGAATGGAAATGTGGCCATGTGGGCATTTTAAGGTTAGAAGATGCTTATTTATTTCTTTATCTGAAGTTATTTTTTTATATACGTAATTAAATTATAAGATGGTCGGTTGTGTTTAAAAAGTAAAAATAACTCCTACATCTTATACTTAGAGCATCTCTAATGCCAAAGTATTTAATGATTTTTTACTATTATAAAAAGTCTTTTAAAAGCTTTTTTTGTCGTCGGAGTGAAAAGCTTTTAAATGACAAATCTTTTGTATGAAAGACTTTTTCCAAACAATTTTTCATTTTATCCTCCTCTCTAACTCTACCTTTTCATATAAATTTTCACATTAACCCCTTCATACAATCATATTTTCAATTTTACCTTTTTTAATTTTTATTAATTAATCTAATTTATTAATAGAAGTAATATTTATAATAAAACCAAATATATTTTATAACAAAATACATTATTAAAGATCTTTTGTCAACACGATCAAAATGACACTAATATCGAATACCTAAAAAAATACAAAAATCATAGAATACATTTATCGTCTTTAATTTTTTTAACGAATTCATTTTTTTATAAGTTAAGTAATTTTTATTTTTGAAGAATATGACATGGACTTTAAAATGAAAAATTAAATAAGAGACTTTTATAAAACATTATAAATAGATGAGGATACATTATAATAAATTATAATAAAATTGATGAAAAAAGTTTTGAAAAGGTTTTTGCATCGGAAAATATTTTTAAAGATAGGTTTTTGTTAAAAAACGTTAGTGGAAATCTGATGTGACAAAAGCAAAAAGTCATTGAAAATGTTATGCATTGTGGATGCTCTTATTTGATAGTTAAACATTTTAAAGACCATCTAATAATAAACCAAAATAATTTCTAGGTTTAATTAAATAAAAAATATCATTGGTTTTTGGTAAAAGAATCCAGTTTAATTAAACTTTATAACATATATGTATTTGAAATAAAATCTTTTATTTAAAGAAACAGAATAGTTATTTGGAAAAATTTACCAAATAACAACTATCATATACTTTTAGAAATATTTACTCTCTTTTAAACAGAAGATGAACTCGATTTCTAAATAAAGAATGCAATATTTTACGGACGGAAAAAGAGTTGTTGAATGGTTTGGTGTATAACGATTAAGTGGTCAGAATCATGAAGAGGCTCTTATGATATGGTGCAAAATGAAATATGGTTGTTTGGTAATTTTTCAGAATGAAATCATGGCACTGAATGATTAAGGGAGACCCAATATACAAAACCATTCAGAGAGCTTTAGAACCATTAAGAGGCAGATGAATGGAGGGACCAAGTATGTTAGTAAATCTGAATGGTTAAGGGAGACCCAGTATAACAAAATTATTTGTACACACGGTTTTATATGATAATTTGTTTGATCGGTAAAGTCGTACGTATTGCATTGCATGCTAGGCGTGCCGTGTATGTGACTGTATATTCTAGAAAGTCAATCAACATATCTTCAATATAGTGGCCTAGTGGGACCTCTTTTAATGGGTTTGTACCCTAATTTTAAAAGGGCTAAAAAAAAGCTAGCTTATAAGATAGTTTATTTTTTGGTACATGTTTGGATGACCATAAGCTAGCTTTTTGAAAAGCTATTTGGAGTAGCTTATGAGTAGTTTTTTATAAATATTTCAATTATGTTCTCATTAATATTAATTATTATTTATTAACTATTTTTTTAATTTGTTCTTTTTGGTTATTTAAATGCTTATAAACTACTTTTTACCAAACGTGACTTTTTCATCAGCTAGCTTATCAGCTATCAGCTAGCTTATCAGCTACCAGCTAGCTTATAAGTCATAAGCTAGCTTATCAGCTAGTTTGCCAAACATACCCTTGTTCAAATACTAAAATAAACCATTTTCAATAAACTCTTTACAAATTTTTTAAATAATTGTAGATTGTGTTTAGCTTTAACAATTCTTCGTTTTAAAGATTACATTATCAATAATATTATTAAATTATTTCATAAATTTAACAAAATTTTATTTATTTTCAATAATTCATTTAAAAATTTTATTAATAAAATATAATAAAAATTAATTCTCTTTCATAGTAATTATTTTTAAAGAATTATTCAAACTTAAAAAAAAATTAGACCAATGGACTATATCTCATACTTTTTTTTCATTTTGAAAATTTTATTAGAATAAAAAGTTGTCTGAAATCTCATTTCTTTAATATGATTCTGTTGTAGATATTCTTAAAAACTATTTTTTTATATATTTTTTAATTGCCACCTTATTACATGTTTTAACATGTTATTTGATAAATGGATCAGCTGAAATAATCATCCTATATTGTTCTCTTTGTATGGTAAATCATTTAGATCAAAGCACATTATTGTTATCACTTGTTATAAAGCAATAGATTATATTCAAATATATGTAATAATAATTGGTATTATTTCAATTTAATTTAATGGGTCAATTTATAAATTATATATGTGGAAATTGTACTAGAGGGGGAATGTGGGGCCAGAGCCATGATGGAATGATGTGTAGATGAGTGGGAGTACCCCGCCCAAAATACACACAAAAATGGGTGTCTTTTTATGGTTATAAAAACCCATTAACTGTTTAAAAAAAACATTAATTACAACTTCACCTCACAGAAAGTCAATCGATCAAATCAGAATCGATCGATCCGATTAGAACCGATCGGCCTTGACTGGATATCCAATTGTAATTGGATCTTATCGAATCAAAATTTTCAACATCCAATTTGGATCGGTCGGTTCTTGGATGATAGTCCAGAACCGACCAAAACCGAACCGAACCGAACCGAACCGATTCACCATCCAATGACTCATCAATTATCATCCAATGACTCATCAATTATCATCCAACCACTCATCCGGTTATCATCCAACCACCCATCCGATTATCATTCTACTACCAACCAATACATTATAATTCAAAGTTTCAAAAGTAAAAAGGTTTTATTTTTAAAACATTATGATTTATAAAAACTTAAAAGTAATTTTTTTAGAAAAAAACATAAAAACCTTGGATGGATCCGATCCGATCATCCATTAGATGTTGGATGGATACGATCTGATCCAATGGATATCCAGAGAATATCCAATGGATGGAACCGAACCGATTCAATCATCCATTGGATTGGAAAAATCCAACATCCAATTGATGATTGGATCGGTTCGGTTGGAAAAATTGGACATCCAATAAATGATTGGATCGATTCGGTTCTCTCACATCCATTGGATGTCAACCGATGAACACCCCTGACTTCACCTACTTATTCACATATTTTATTATTCCTATTATCTTGGACTTTCTTTAAATAATCAATATCATAATAATTTTTAAAGGGTCATAAACTAAAGTGCATGTATTATTTTAAATAAAGTTAAGGTTAAATATAGTTTTAAAGATTTTAATATGTATTGAAGCATATGCATTGAAGCATGCTACATAAAAATAGTTTTAATTAACAAGAAAATTGTTTAAAGGGTGTAAAATTCATTTTATTTCAACGTCCAAATTTTCTATAAACGATCAGTGTAATGAAAAAATACACAATAATTCCAGGAACGTTTCTTATTATAACAAAGAAAAATAGCTCAAAAACTAAGTTACAATCTGTTCCTTTCTCTCGATATCCTAAACTCGATATCTAGATACCTATTTATACTAGGTGGTAATTCTGTGGATAACTACCAACAAGGAATTTGAATTCTTTCCTAATACTGACTTTCCTAATACCAACTTGTACTAAGAGTTCTACTACAATACCGACTTGTATTATAGGATAGTTTCTTTCAAGTCCCTTTAATTCTCAGAAATTACTAACAATCACCCCCCTAATTTCGGAATGCAATTTGAAAGATCACTCACACCCAGAAGTTTGAGCATTTCGCTAAACTTGATCTTAGCGAGTGCTTTTGTCAAAATGTCAGCTCGTTGCTCCTTTCCGCTAATGTGTTCCACCACGATCTCCTTCTCTCTAACCAGTTCCTGAATGTAGTGATAGCGAGGTTTTATGTGCTTGCTTCGTCCATGAAAAACTGGATTTTTAGCCAATGCAATTGCGGATGTATTGTCTATTTTAATCGTTACCGCTTGAACCTTTGTTTCGATTAACTCTCCAAGTAATTCACGTAGCCAAACTGCTTGACAACTCGCTGAACCTGCAGCCATGTATTCCGCTTCACACGAAGATAGCGCTACCGTTTCTTGCTTTTGTGAGCACCAAGTAATGGGTGATTTTCCTAGGTAGAAAATATGCCCGGTTGTGCTTCTCCCATCGTCTGGGTCTACATTGTGGCTGCTGTCACTATATCCAACCAACTCCATGGTCTCTTTGCGATCATACTTTATTCCATAACCCAATGTTCCTTTTATGTACCTTAGGATCTGTTTGATTGCTGCCAAATGCGACTTCTTTGGCGTCTGCATGTACCGGCTTGTAATGCCAACCGCATACGAGAGATCGGGTCTTGTTTGTAACAGGTATCTTAGTCTACCCACTAGACTTCGATATTCGGTTGCATCTGTGTCCTATCCTTCTTCATCTAATGAGAACTTCGCATTTGAGTCCATAGGGACTAGGGTGGAGTTGCAATCTGCCATACCTGCGTCCTTGAGCACTTTCTTTGCGTAACCTTCTTGAGTAATTATGATATCTTCCTTCCTTTGATATACCTCGATTCCTAGGTAATATGTGAGCACACCCAAGTCGGTCATATCAAATTTTGTACCCATGGCTTCTTTAAATTTCAGTATGATATCCGTGCTGGTTCCGGTAACAACGAGATCATCAACATATACTCCAACAATGATAAAGTCGGCTCCTATGCTTCTTCGATATACCGCTTGTTCTTGTACACATCTTTGGAATTCCATATTCCTCAAGATCCCGTCAAGTTTTATATTCCATGTGCGAGGCGCTTGTCTTAGGCCGTATAACGCCTTTTCAAGTTTGTAAACAGAGTTTTCATACCCTTTCTTTACAAAGCCTTCCGGTTGGTGTACATAGACTTTCTCTCGGAGTTCGCCATGTAAAAATGCGGACTTTACATCGAGGTGATGCAGTTCCCACCCTTTCGAGGCTGCGAGAGCTATGAGGATTCGAACCGTTTCAATACGAGCAACCGGCGCGAATACTTCTTCAAAGTCAATCCCTGGTTGTTGGAGGTAACCTTTTGCGACGACCCTTGCCTTATACTTGCTTATTGAGCCGTTTGCATCTCTTTTGACCTTGAATACCCATTTTAATCCAATGATGGTTGTGTCGCTTGGTCGCGTGACTAGCTTCCACGTGTCATTCCTTTCAATAGAGTTAATTTCTTCTTCCATAGCTTTTACCCACATTGGATTATTCTTGGCTTCATGGTAGTTTGATGGCTCATCATCATTAAGAGATAGTAGAAGATGGGCGTTCTCCGCGTAGAAATTCACTTCGAAGTCGTCATACCTTTGTGGGAGTTGAGGGGTCCGATTTGACCTTCGGATAGTAGGAGCATCGTGGTTTTCGACGGCTTCGTTTGGTGCTGTTGGTTGTTCGTTTCTGCTGCTGTTTGGTGTTGTTGGTTGTTCATTTGGTGTGATTGGTTCTTGCGTACCCAATTCACTTCTGCCGCTGTTATCATTCACTATGGATTCCCCATTGTCTACTTCGTCTGCGACCCGTCCGTTTCCCGTGTCAACGAGACTTGACCAGTTTACCCCAAACATACCAGGTTTTAATGTTGAGTCAGACTCCACATCCCAGTTCCAGTTTGAGTTTTCGTCAAAGATTACGTCTCGAGATATGATGATTTTGCGACTTTTTGGTTCAAACAGGCGATAGGCTTTAGATCCGGGTTCTGATCCAAAGTGTACTGTTTTTCTGGAGCGATCATCAAGCTTCTTTAAATGCGTCCCAACAGTTTTTGCGTAGGCCACACACCCAAACACCCGTATGTGCTCGATATTGGGCTTACGGTGATAATATGACTCGTACGGTGTTGATTCTTTCACTGCTCTTGATGGAATCCGATTTATAATATAGGTTGCGTGGTTCACGGCTTCTCCCCACATATAATTAGGAACTTGTTTTGCCTTCAACATGCTTCGCGTCATCTCGAGAAGGGTTCGATTTCGTCTCTTGACCACGCCGTTCTGCTGTGGCGTGTATGGAGTCGTGAGGTGTCTTATCATCCCGTGATCTTCGCAAAGTTTGTTAAAGTCTCGCGAAGTAAACTCACCGCCTCTATCTGTTCGGAATACTTGGATAGAGTTACCGGTTTCGTTTTCAACCATTACTTTGAACTTCTTGAAGTAGATTATTGCATCGCTCTTTTCCTTCATTAAGTAACACCACATAAATCGAGAGTAGTCATCAATTAGGACGAAGATATACTTGTTTCCGGCTATCGTAGAAGGTGATATCGGTCCACAAAGATCTCCATGTATGAGTTCCAAAGTTTTATTAGCTCGATACAATGAAGTCTTAGGAAAAGGTCTTCGTGAGTGTTTTCCAACCAAGCATGACTCGCACAGTTGATTTCCTCCTGTGATCAGCGGTAAACCGGTGACTAACCCTTTCTTTGCCATCATCGTGATTGTGTCGAAGTTAGCATGTCCAAGTCTAGCATGCCACAACCACTCTTGCTCATTAAGACGACTATGTAGGCAAACTGGTTTCCCCACCGTTATCATAGTTTTGTAAAGTCTGTTCGCTGATCTCTTCACTTTGAATAGAAGCTTCTTTCGACTATCAAGCAGGAACAAAAGATCACTTTTCATGGAGACTTCGCACCCACTTTCTGTTGCTTGTCCTAGACTTATTATGTTGGCTTTAAGATCTGGTATATAGTAGATGTCGGTAAGTAATTTTTGCTCACCTCCTTCTCCTATAAACAGAATGGACCCTTTGCCTCGTATCTCCACACACGAGTTATCACCGAACTTTACTCCCCCTCCTATCCGTTTATTGATCTCGGTGAAGAAAGATAGGTTACCCGTCATATGGTTGCTCGCGCCATTATCTAAATACCATATGTCGTCTTTATCGTCGTGGGTTTTGTACTTACTTGGTATCACACTTTCTTCGTTTAGTAGCACGGTTTCGTAGAGAGTTTTATGCATAAACAGCTGTGGGTCATGATCTTCGACTTCGGCTACATGAGACTCGGCCTGTTTAGCTTTCCGTTCCGGGCATAGAGACGCAAAGTGACCAAACTGATCACATCTATAACACTGTACTTTGGATCGATCCTTACCTTTGCCTTTTGGCTTGTCGGACTCATTATTGAACGTAGGTGCTGATCGATTTGCTGAGTCCGTGAGTAGTTTTGACGGCTTCCACGACCTCGTCCCGCCCCGCGGCCTCGTCCACTCTTACTTGACTCAGAATATCGAGTGGAAGATTCCGCCTTGTGGAACATTAGCTTGTTCTGGTTATTGGCAGGTTCATCTTCGCGGATGCGCTCCTCGTATGCTTTTAATCGACCAACAACATCTTCGAATTTGACAGTCTTGAGGTCAAGAATTTGTTCAATCGATGCCACTATGTGTATAAATCTTCTCGGTAAACTGGTGAGAAATTTCTTGACAAGTTTCTTTTCGTCAAGAGTTTCTCCAAGGGAAGAAGATTTTGATGCGATCCCTGATAATTGACTTGCGTATTCGTCAATAGTGCCCGTTTCCTTCATCTTCAAGTTATCAAATTCGGTAATTAAGGTTTGTAGACGAGCCTCCTTTACTCTGTCTGCCCCAAGATGTCGGGTTTTAATGGCTTCCCAGATTTCTTTTGCTGTACCCATCGTACCGACTTGTAAGATAAGGTCTTCGGGAATTGCCTGAAAAATAACGGCGATGGCAATATTGTTTTTCTTTGTGTCATTCGCACCTGGATCAACGACATCCCAGACTTGATGTACGTTTAATATCACCTTCATGCGAATCGCCCACACTGTATAGTTTGTGGTACTCAACATCGGAACTTGAAACGAGAAGGATGATCCTCCCTTCGTGCCACCTGCTGCTGCCGCTGGATTGGTGTCTCCCATATTCACGTAGCTCTGATACCAATTAATGAAAAAATACACAATAATTCCAGGAACGTTTCTTATTATAACAAAGAAAAATAGCTCAAAAACTAAGTTACAATCTGTTCCTTTCTCTCGATATCCTAAACTCGATATCTAGATACCTATTTATACTAGGTGGTAATTCTGTGGATAACTACCAACAAGGAATTTGAATTCTTTCCTAATACTGACTTTCCTAATACCAACTTGTACTAAGAGTTCTACTACAATACCGACTTGTATTATAGGATAGTTTCTTTCAAGTCCCTTTAATTCTCAGAAATTACTAACACAGTGAACGATTGGGGAAAACGTTTGGGAAAATGGTCAAGAAATAGCTGGAAAAACAATCGAGTAACAGTCAAAAAACTCTCGATACATTTGGGACCACAATGACACAGTCGCATATTAGGGTCGCAAGAAGAGAACCAGTTTCGGTACACCTCGGGTTCATTTCTTACCCGATTTGAGCGATTCTTGAAGTTATGATTTCTTTTTTTGAAGCTTTTCAAGATGGAAACAAAGATGATTTACGATTCTTTATTGATTTTAGGGTTCATAAAATTTGAAGGTAAGATAACATCTTTGTCTTTTGAATCTAGATTTTGGTCCTTTTGCACCAACAACTGTCATTCTCTCATGGGTTCTCTTTTGTGTATGTTTTCGAAGAAGATGAAGTATTCTTGAGGGTTTTGCACCATAGATTTGGGGTTGTAGCTTAAGGATTTCATCTCTTCACAAAAGGAAACTCAATATCAGGGTAAAACCTATATATATTTAACCTAAATCTAATAAGGTGTGTTCAAGTTGCTTTGTGAAAACTATTACATCATGATCAATTTATAAATATGAGATTGATACGATTGATTAATTACTTTAATGATCTATTTTGTTTAATTTGTTTAACAAGTTAGTGCAGAGTAGCGACAAATAAACATGTGCGAGTTGTTTTTTTTAAGCCGAACTTGAAAAACTTTTGTATCAATTTTCTAACGACAACAAATAATGATAATAAAATGTGATTTGGTCATCAAATCATGTGTAGCCCAGTGGCAAGGTAACATCCCTGGGGGGTTAGTGCTGGAAGGCCTAACTACCAGGGTTCGAACCCTGCGGTGAGCATGAGGCGATATCCAAACTTTGGGCCGGGTCCGGGGCCGGTTGGGTGGTCCATAGGGCCCTTATACCTGACCGGTCGGGTCGATCCATTGGGTCGGCCAGGTCGACGGGGATTAGTCGGGTGGCACCCTTAAGTGGGAGCCCGGATACCCTGGGAACGTGTGTGTGTGTTAACTTGTCGTTCAAAAAAAATGTGATTTGGTCAAATTTCTAATGTTAATTATAGTTTTGGATGGAATCAACCATTAAATTAAATTTTTTATGAATTGTTCGCTTCATGTAGTTGTTTTTTTAAAGGGCGTGTGTTAAAAATATGATAAGTTTACCAATCTTGACATATTTTCTAACTTAATCTGGTTGTTGTAGGAAATATTAAAGTTTGAGGACTTAAAGTGACAAGTGGTGATACTGAGATGATATTAAAAGATTGGAGGGCTGTGCCTCACTTTTCCAGAAACTACAAGGGTAGCGGAGTAATTATTGGTTGTTGAAGGACTTGTGTGCAATTTACATTTGGAGTATATAAGCTGTAGTTTTTTGGGGTTTAGCATTAGATTTTCTCATTTTCATTCTTTTGATTTCTTTTTCGTCTGAGTTTTCTCTCTCACACAAATTAGGGTTTCATTAACTTTTCATCTTCAAATCTCTTGAAGGTGAATTATGTAGTTTAGTTTTAATTTGTTGTTTCAGTTTGTAAAGTGTAATCATCATGTTATGAATCATTAAGTTCAATATATTTGTTGTTATGAGTTTCATTATGGTATCAGAGCTATGGTTCCGATTCCTCATCCCTGTGATGTTCTTCACTCGTAACAATGAATGCTAATCTTTCATCTGCTTTTGTTTCTTTTCGTGTTCATAGTTAAAATCGACTCTTTGAGTTTTTTCTTTTATGAGATCTTCTTCATCTGTGTTGAAAATTTTCAAAATAACCTAGATCAACCGTTCGCGTTGTTCGTGGTTCCTTTTTTCCCCGATCTCATCTCTTCTTCTTTTCATTAACTGTGATCTCTAACTGCATGTGTGTTTATCTTGCTTAGGCATTTTTTTTGGAGTGTAAATCTCCTGGTAAAATCCAGATCTGATCTGCGTAGATCTTGTCTGGAACGCTACCTTCTTTTGCAATCTGGATCTGCTCCATTCAAGATCTTATCTGGATTTGCGTGTCATTTTTTTCTCATTATTCGACTCTAGATCTTATCTCTGTGGATCAGATCTAGGTTGACTGATTGTTCTGTTGTTTTTCCTTTATAAAAGTATTTTTTCTGCATAGATCTGTGTTCCTTTTGTGTAGATCTGACCTTTCTAGATCAGGATCATATTTCTCTTTTGTGTGGATCTATAAAACTTCAAGTTTACTTTGAACTTTTTTTATGCGTGTAATATCTTTGCTCACATAGAGATTCTAATGACGTGAACCTAAGTCTGTGCTTCTGCATCTCAGATATTGGGTTCATCAAAGAATCAGGTTTTCAAATCTCAAATCTAGGATCTGTTTTCTCTTAAATTTGTTTTCTCTCATGATATGATACACCAGATCTAGGATCTGGTAGCGTACTGTGTACGGTATCGTTGAAGATCTTCGTCCCTCAAATTACTTCTCTCTATTGTTTGACGATTCGCATTATTAGTTTTCCTTTTTTTTACTACTATTTGTGTGATAGTCCTTGTGGTTACTATCTGTGTGTTCAGGTTGTGCTCCTGAACCTGTGATATTTCATCTCTTAATCGTGGATCTCCTTGTTTAAGATTCCAGATTCATCCTCTACCTTTCCGTTGTGCTTCTCAGAAATTGATCACTGTAAGTTTGGTTTCCTGTCTCTCGCCATCCCACTATAAGTATCTATTTTCTCTTCTGCGTGCCTATTTTGTTTGGGTATCTGAGTGGTGAACTTGACCTACCACCTCTGAGTGGCAAGGAATCCTGATCTTAAGGTACTCAGGTTTTTCCCGTGTGTGCTTCTCTCACTTGTCTTTTTCTCCTTGTTGTTCACTATGACGGGGGAAACATCTCCTAAAGCTCCAGAACCGCAATCTCTGATTGCTAAACTGGACTTTGGAGATCCTCGTTACCTCCATCCAAGTGACACCACAAGAGCCTCTTTTTTAAATTTTAAGCTGAGTGGTACAAATAATTACAAAGTATGGTCCTTGTGTGCTATGATTTTAGCAATTGAAACCAAGAATAAACTTGGTTTTGTGGATGGTTCTGTGGTACGATCTATTGATAATGATGTTTTATCTCTACAATGGGATAGATGCAACTCCGTTGTGTTGTCCTGGGTTTTTAATTCTATCTCTGAGGACTTGTTTGTCAGTCAAGTTTTTTCAAAGTTGCCTCGGAGGTATGGATTGAACTTAAGGAAACCTATGATAAAATAGATGGCCCTGTCACGTTTAATCTTCATCAAAAGATTAATTCTCTTTCTCAATCTGGTTCATCTGTTTCTGACTATTACCATAAGTTGAATGCCCTATGGAAGCAATTTGATGCTTTTATCAAATTGCCTTCATGCACCTGCAATGCTGCACATGATTTTTCAAAACACAATCAACTTATAAAACTTATGCGGTTTCTTATGGGACTTGATGATAACTATGTAAATATATGTAGCAACATCTTACTTACAGACCCTCTCCCTACTGTGAAAACTGCTTTTTCTCTGGTGTCCAGAGAAGAGTCACATCGAGGTGTGACTCGATCCTCTGACACTAAGAATCAAAACACTGTTTTTTTTGGGAAAATAAATGACAGTAGGAAGAAAGCTGGAAAGTCCCATCTCCTCTGCAAGCATTGTGGCTTAAACCGACACACTATAGAAAGGTTCTATAAACTAATTGGCTTCCTAAAGGATTTCCAATTCACTAAGTCTAAGAATAGTCAGTCATTTAAGCCTCCATCTAGCAATGCCTATTCTTCTGATCCTCCTAGCCGTGTTCAAAATGCTTCACCTTCTCTATCTGAGGATCAAATAAATCAGCTTCTCTCCCTCATTGGTCAGAAACAAAATGAAAGCGTCTCTGTCAACATGGCAGGTATGTTCTCTGTTAATATGGCAAATCTGTCTAAATTTTCTAAATCTTCTTGCTCCGGATGGATAATCGATTCTGGAGCAAACCAACATATGACTTGTTCAGTTTCCCTTTTAGAAAATGTCTTTGACATCTCTGATTTAAATCTTAAAGTTACCCAGCCTAATGGGAATGAAGCTAAGATAAATCAAATTGGAAATTATAGACTCAACAATAGGGTGGTTTTATTTGATGTTCTTATGGTACCTGATTTTCATGTTAACCTTTTGTCGGTACATAAAGTTGCTAGAGATAGTAAAATTTTCGTTGGTTTTGATGAATACAAGTGTTACCTTCTTCAGGGTTCTCTTCCCAAGAGAATTGTGGGGACTGGTAGCGAACAAGGAGGTTTATATTTCTTTGATAAGCTATCTAATGGTGAGCCTTTGGATTCTCATAGTTTAAATCAGTTTATAAATAAATCTAATCTATCTGTTCTCTGTAATGCCTCTCGTCAATTATGGCATAGCAGACTTGGTCACCCGACTGATCAAGCGTTAGGAGTTCTTAAAGACACTCCAGGATTAGGGAATAATCGAACCTCTATTCCCTGTGATATATGCCATCAAGCAAAGCAAACCAGAAACAAATTTAGTCTTAGTAGTCATGTCTCTAAAGTTCTTGAAGAATTAGTTCACTTGGACCTATGGGGACCTTATCGTCTCCCTACTAAAGATGGTTATAGGTTTTTCTTAACTATTGTTGATGACTACACTAGATCTGTTTGGGTTTACTTGCTGAAAAGCAAAGATGAAGTCTTTGACAACATTGTTGCTTTTCACAGTTTGCTGTTCACACAGTTCGGTAAAACAATAAAAGCCTTCAGGAGTGATACTCGTGAAGAGGCGCACTCCGATACCATTGATGTCCAATAGCTTTGATAGTAATGGCTGGATTGACTACTACCTCGTCCATTGAGTATAAGAGAGCAAATGATGGTATAGCAATGAACAAAATAATAAATTGGGTGAGTTTTTTAAGTCTAATGGTATTGTACATCAAACTACGTGTGTCTATACACCCCAACAAAATGGGGTAGTTGAGCGAAAACATATACACTTACTTAATGTTGCTAGATCATTAATGTTTCAAGGAAACCTTCCGTTGAATATGTGGAATGAGTGCATCTTGACTGCTACTTACCTTATTAATCGCACTCCTTCTTCTGTGTTAAATGGGAAAAGTCCTTATGAAATGATTTTCGGTTTTGCACCTGTTCTTAATCATCTAAGGAACTTTGGATGCTTATGTTTTGCTGTAAAACCAAATGTTTCTGATAAATTTTCTGCTCGTTCTGAAAAATGTGTACATCTTGGTTACTCAAATTCAAAAAAGGGTTATGGACTTTATAGTCTGGATTCTAAACAAATCATTGTTTCTAGAGATGTTAAGTTTTATGAGACAGTTTTTCCTTTCAAGATGGGTGCAAACCAACCAACTTATGATTCTAGTAACATAAATTCTTTAATTTTTTTTTGATTCTGTTAATTTTCAGACTAATGAATCTTTTCCTGAAATGCCCAATGATGATATTAGTGTGAACTCTCAAAATAACAATGTCCCTAACAATGTCCCTAATTTTACTGATAATTCTAGCAACCGTGACTGTCTTGGTAGCCAAAGTAGGGATGCTGAGTTATTTAACTCTGGTAGTACTAGCGTAGAAAACAGTAATGTCAGAGATGCCGGATAAATTATCCTGGTGACACTGATATGGCTGCCGGCAGTTCTCGTGATACTAATTTTCGTCAACTTATTGTTCAAAACAATAATGATGATGAACATTTGAGGTCCACTTCTGAGGGCGATGTCTCCAAACAACTCGTAACATATGTTCGTAAATCAAATCGCCCTTCAAACCTTCCTCGTAGATTTGATGACTATATTGTCGAAGGAAAGGTCAAATATGGTCTTGAAAAGGTTGTAAATTACTCATTTCTTAGTAAACCTAATTTCTGTTTCGTTTCAACTTTAAATAAATCTTTTGAACCTGAAACATTTTTTGAAGCCTGTAAGGACCAAAACTGGGTAGATGCTATGAATGTTGAAATGGAGGCCTTGTATAGAAATGGCACCTGGACCTTAACTGATTTACCTCCAGGTAGAAAGCCTATAGGATGTCGTTGGATCTATAAGATCAAATATAAGTCCACTGGGGAAATTGAACGGTATAAGGCCCGTCTTGTAGCTAAAGGTTATAGTCAGCGTGAACATATTGATTATGAAGAAACTTTTTCACCTATTGTAAAGATGGTTACAGTAAGATGTGTAATTGCTTTAGCCATTCAAAATAAATGGTCGTTATGTCAGTTAGATGTCAATAACGCATTTTTATATGGTGATTTAGAAGAGGAAGTTTACATGAGTCTTCCCCATGGATATTTTTCACCGAATGACAAACGAGTTTGCAAACTTGTTAAGTCTCTCTATGGACTAAAACAAGCTCCACGTCAGTGGTATGCAAAGTTATCTCCTTGTTTGATTAGTAATGGTTTTTCTCAAAGTACAAGTGATTACTCATTGTTTACAAAGTTGTCTAATAATATTTTTATTATATTACTCGTATATGTAGATGATATTGTAATCACTGGGAATTGTGATATTGAAATTAAAAGAGTTAAAAATCATTTACAATCCAATTTCAAGATCAAAGATCTTGGATCATTAAAATTCTTTTTGGGTATTGAAATTCTTAAAACTGACAATGGAGTTTGCATGTCACAAAGAAAATATTGTCTTGAATTATTGAACGACTTTGGGTATTTAGGTTGTAAACGAATAAATACTCCAATGGATATGAATTTGATTGTTACGGATTCTTCTGGTCCTGAATCAAAAGATCCTCCTCTTAAAGACTTTACTGGATATCAAAAGCTTATTGGCAGGCTCATCTATCTCTTAGCTACTCGTCCAGATATAGCATTTGATGTCCACTCTTTAAGTCAGTACATGCATTCACCACGAGAGTCTCATTTGAAACTCGCTCTTCGTGTTTTGAGGTATTTGAAAGGGTATAAATTTTACTTCTTGTGATAACTCTGATTTTAAACTATCTGCCTTCGTCGATACTGATTGGGGCAAATGCTTAACCACAAGAAGGTCTGTTACAGGGTACTGTCTTTTTTTTTGGTAAATGTATGGTTTCATGGAGAAGCAAGAAACAGTCTACTGTTTCACGATCCTCCGCTGAATCCGAATATAGAGCAATGGCTTCGGCTCTTTGTGAGATAATATGGGTTCTTAGCATTCTCACTGATTTAAAATTAGGTAACTTGTTACCTGTAAATTTGAATTGTGATAATAAGTCAGCAATTCAAATTGCTAATAACCCAGTGTTTCACAAAAGAACCAAACACATTGAGATTGATATACATCAAGTAAGAAATAAAGTTAAGTTTGGAATGTTGAAAACAGTTAAAGTTCCATCTTTAGAAAACCCAACTGACACTTTTACAAAATCTCTTGGTGTAAATCAACACAATTATCTCATATCTAAATTAAATATGTTGGATTTATTCCAAAGTCAAGATTGAGGGAGGGTGTTAAAAGTATGATAAGTTTACCAATCTTGACATATTTTCTAACTTAATCTGGTTGTTGTAGGAAATATTAAAGTTTGAGGACTTAAAGTGACAAGTGATGATACTGAGATGATATTAAAAGATTGGAGGACTGCGCCTCACTTTTCCAGAAACTACAAGGGTAGCGGAGCAATTATTGGTTGATGAAGGACTTGTGTGCAATTTACATTTTGAGTATATAAGTTGTAGTTTTTTGGGGTTTAGCATCAGATTTTCTTATTTTCATTCTTTTGATTTCTTTTTCGTCTGAGTTTTCTCTCTCACACAAATTAGGGTTTCATTAACTTTTCATCTTCAAATCTCTTGAAGATGAATTATGTAGTTTAGTTTTTATTTGTTGTTTCAGTTTGTAAAGTGTAATCATCATGTTATGAATCATTAAGTTCAATATATTTGTTGTTATGAGTTTCATTAGTGTCCTAGGCTATGCCTAGACTAACCCCTTGACAAATTATGAGCATCATGTAATTGTTGGTTCCTAATAAATTTTGATGTTCTGGAAACCACATATACTTTTGAAATTGGATCGAACATTATCAAAGATTTCTAACATTAATTTTGTTTGATGTAAGAGAATCCAAATGTGAAATGTAGGTGTTTGTTTCACGTGGAGCAATTTTTTTGCACCAGCAAACTTAGTTGTCGTTCCAAGTCAGAATGCTCGATTCTTCCCAAATCGATGATTACAGTTACGTAAATAAGGTGTGTGAATTACTGTTAACGTTTAGAGTGTTGATGCCAGCATAACAAGGTATTCACAATTCGTCGCTATTTAATAGCTTGATTACATTTGATTAGAATTAGTTTTAAAATATATCATAGTTGATGAGACCTTATTTAAATTATTCCAATATAAGTGAGTGTTTATTTCCCGTAACGGTTTTGGAATGAATGTACTGTATCAAATGAATTGGAATTTGAAGGAATTAGAGTGAAATTGACTCATACTTGACCGCATGTTTGGTTGCCATGTAATGAGATGAAATTTGTCAATGAAGTGTAATTTGTCTCATTGATTCACATAAAAATATTTTCGGAATTGTAATGAAAAATGACCCAAAATATCCTTTTTATAACATTTTCGTGCTTTATTACTCCAATTATAAATAATAATGATAAAACTAATAATAATATTGATTGGTGGTGGTGGTGGTGGTGGCGGCGGCAGTGATGGTGATGGTAGAGGTAGTATGGCAAAGGTAGTGAGGCGGCGATGGCGAAGGTGGTGGAGTCAGTAGTGACAAACGACCAACAGGATGGGGGTATGAAGCAGGGGTGTTGGTTAAAACTTAATCGGGATCAGTTTTAACTTCACCCAATATCATTATTATGACAAGCGATTGTAGGTTCATATTTTGATAAAAATAGAATATTTAGTATTGATTTTTTTTCCAAATATTTATCAGTTTTTTGTTTAATGTTATCAATATTAAAATTATGTTATCAATACCGTACGTCTAAAAAAAAGCAGTTATTTGGTATGAAACAACAATATGACAGCTTAGAAGAAAATGTGTTTCATCTCATACATACAGTCCCACAAGCAATAAAACTCTATATGCTTTTTTGGCATTTTTTATACAACTAGATCTTTATATGTCAAAGAATTCACATATCTCATAAAAGTAGAGCATCTTCATGCTCTTTTTATACAAGTGTTAATCATGGTAACAACTTTTTGGGGATGTGCTAACAATACCAATTTTCTTATATTACAAAAAGGAATTGTTATATACATACGTAATTATCGGGGGTCCATTTATACTGAAAAGTGGCACATATCATGTTTATATATGATTGAATTAAAAATAAAATTCTTATGATTATTAGTAAAAAAAAAGACCATATATAGTCGTTATACAATTTTTAACAACAAATGCCCGGTTTTTATGTATTAAAATACCTTTTCACATGTTAGAGCATCTTCAACGGTTTTATTAAAATAGAAAAAATTGAGTTTTTGTTCTCTATATTTTTTCAACAACTTTGCCATCTTGTTTTCTATAATGAAGAAAACTTTAAAAAAAAACCAGTTTAGAGAGTTTCTAAAACTTGATGGTAAGAGAAAAAAATGATTATTTTATTCAATTCCATTGATGAGTTTGAACTTTTATTATTTTATATTAAGTTTTTTTTAAAAGTGTATTGGAAAGTTAAACTGGAGAATGTTATATTAATATAATATGTGTTAAAATATCTAAAATAGAAAACCTGATGAAAATGAATGTAATTCTTTTTAGAGATTTTAGTTCTTGGTTCTTTATTTTAGAGAAAATTATAGAAAATCTGTTGGAGATGTTCTTAAAACCATTTATACAGGATTTTTAACTTTGGAGGAAAAGTAGTCAAAAAATTTATAACCTAAATAACGATAATTTACTACATTTGCTTCTTATACATATGCCAAGGTATGAAACCAAGAGTATATTATCAATGATCATCATATATTTCCACAAACAAGTACTTCAAATTATAGGTCGAACAATTTAACCATATAAAAAGGAAATAGTTTATAACATAATTTTATTTGAATAAAAATCAAAACATTTTTTTTATGAGTATCTTACAAAAATTACGAATTTCTCGATTTCTCTTAAATGTTTACGTTAAAGTTACACACACATATATACACACACACATACATATATAGGGTCCCCTTCTTTTGTTAACCAGTGCATATATGCACATCAGGCAATTGTAATATGTGCATATATGCAATGCCCCGATGTGCATATATGCAATACATGAAAAAGTTAACAAAAGAAGGAGACCCTACATATATATATATGGTCAGGTTTAAAGAAAACCTCAAAAACGGAAAATTAAAGAACACTCTGGTAGCCCTTTATCTGGACGGTATGCACTTGTGCATATAAGTAATTTGTAACATGCACTTGTGCATAATAACAAAAACAAAAAACAACACAATTTACTTGTATGCACAAGTGCATAACGTCTATATGAAGAGCCACCAGAATGTTCTTTAGTTTTCCCTTTTTTTAGATTTTCTCATGAACCACCATCTCTCTCTCTCTCTCTCTATATATATATATATATATATGGGTGGTATTTTTTGCAAACCATTGCATTGTTAGAAACTCTAGAACCACCTTAATCACCATTCATTAATTTGATCACTGGTCTAGATTCATCCAGTGGCAATTATGGTAATTAGTGATGATTAATGAATTAATTGTGTAACAAAACCCCGTGTGCAAGGGTATATTGGTCAAAAAAACTCTTCAATTCATTTTAGTAAAGTGTTCCCTTTCTCTCTCTCCATAAATCACGGGGCATTTATGATTTCTCTCTCTCTCTTCTTTACCAAAATCATCCCCAACCCCAAGAAGCAATCTCTCTCTTCTCTACTGCCGCCGGCAACAGGCACCACCACCACCACCGCCGTTGTCCACCACCGCCGCTGTCCACCACAGGCATCACCACCACCGCCGCTGTCCACCACAGGCACCACCACCACCGCTAGATTCTACCGCCGCCGGCAACAGTCACCACCACCACCGCCGCTGTCCACCACAAGCACCACCACCACCGCCGCTGTCCACCACAAGCACCACCACCACCACCGCTGACCACCACAGGCACCACCACCACCGTATCAAACGCACCACCACCACCACCACCGGAGAGATTGTCTTCAACGATTTGACCGGAAAAAGTACGGCTTTAGATTTCATGTTTTTGGGTTTCAAGATATACGAATTTTGGGTTTAGGGTTTACTGATTTTGGTTTCAATATATTCATGTTTTTGGGTTTCAAGATATTCATGATTTTGGTATCCATGAACTGAATCATAAATTGGTTGTTTTGTTTTGGTATTATGAATATGTGCTTTACGGTGAATATGATTTTTGTTTTGAAATTTTGATGAATGTGCTTTACAGTAACAAATCATGATAATGTTTAGTATTCATGATTCTGTAATTCAACAAAATTTCATGAATCTTTGACATATATCTCGTTCAATGAAGACTGCTCGTCCATTTTTTTTATTCAGAATTTTTTGATTCAGTCCAATTTATCCCAGTGATGTTATGATTTGCAGAAAGTAAACTAGAACAAGAATAAGCTTAAAAATGAAGGTTTACATTCATTAATATGAATATTAACTAAATCCCTACAAATAAGTAAATTGCCATGATTAACGTGATACACTAAATAAATAAATAAAAAATGTAATTATAAATTGACTATAATGCCCCTGCGGAATTGTTAATTAAATGCATTAATTTTAATTAGTTTCTTAAAAATGATTGGCTAAGAGATGGTTTGCAAAGTTTCTACAAATGCATTGGTTTGTAAAAGAAACCTCCCCTATATATATATATATAGGCTGGGTATCTTTTGCAAACCAGTGTATTTGTACAAACTCGTACAAACCATACATAGCTTTATGATTTTGTAAATTTGGCTTCATGAATATATATATATATTGGCTTCATGAATATATAATTTGGCTTCATGAATATATCATTTGACATTTTTAACTAATTTTTTTCGGTGGAGCCCTAAAATACCCTTATTTTTGTAAAAAAAAATAGTTAAAAATGCCAAATGATATATTCATGAAGCCAAATTATATATTCTTGAAGCCAAAATATATATAAAAATATTCATGAAGCCAAATTTACAAAATCATGAAGCTAGATATGGTTTGTACGAGTTTGTACAAATACACTGGTTTGCAAAAAATATCACCCCTATATATATATAACGGATACCTCCCCTATATATATATACATATATATAGGGTGCGTTTCATTAGCAAACCATACAATTCGTACAAACTATACAAACACTATATTATGAGACAATAGATATATTTATGGATAATTATCGTGTTTCATTAACTATGATTGAGATATATATGGAATATGATAAGGTTCATTAATTATAAGCATGACTTTAGATTAAGAATCGCCATGTATAAGGTGTGTTTCATTTTCAAACCATACAATTGGAGAGAGAGAGAGAGAGAGAGAGAATCCTAATGATTTGAAAAATTGAGGAACAATCTGGTAACCATTCATCTGGACAGTATGTACATATCCATACAGGTAATTGAAGTTGTTTATTGTTTTTTTTATGCACGTGTGCATGTTATGCACATTTGCATACCAGAAAATTGCCTTACAATTTTTTTGTATGCACAAAAAATCGCAAATTCTAAACCACAGTACGAAAATCATTATTTACTCTTAAAGCTTATACCATCTTTATAATGAATACTCACTCGTCCAAAAAGAAATGTCCACGGTGAATTAAAAATATTTAATTATTACATTTTTTAATTAATAAAAGAATAAATTTACCCCTAATAAAAGATATTTTCTCCATCTCATAATTAGGAGAGTATAATGGATTAATGATAAATAGACTTTTACTTTTAACCGTTGACATTAATTTTAAAATAAAATAAACTAAAATAGTAATATAGATATTTATTAATAGAGTGAAAAACAAATTTAAATTTCGAAACGACAAAAACAAAGGTGCATTTCATATCGTACACAGAGCATTCAGCATTAGCATTCAGCATTCAGCATTCAGCATTCAGCATTCAGCATTCAGCATTCAGTTTGTGTCACAAACTTTTGTAGACCAGTTAAAACAATTAGGACATATGTTATAAGAGATTGACCCTTTTGGGCATCTCATACTTTTTTAATACATTTCCACCCCCAATCAGTTTGAATCTTGTAACTTTTTTATGACCTAAAACCGATACCGAATAATGGCCGAAAAATGACAGTTTTTGACTCCGTTAGAACCCCATAGTAAGAAAATCAACGGCAAAAGGAAAATCGTATGGTTTTTGTTACTCAAAAGTCGAACCTCGACTGTGCAAGTAGTCTTGATGAGATCAAATTGATTTCCTGAGCTTCTTGTTCGCTGAACTCGTAATGTTGCTGCCTATTTTCAAACGATTGTTTCGCTCTTTCTACCGCTTCCATTATGTCATTTCTCGACACACATACTCCACCTGTGTTACCAAAAAGAAAGGTGTGATATAATGAATTATTATCCCATCTTAATCTTTGTAAGAATATGTGGAACTCCGTAAAATTATTTTCCAAAATAGCCCTTGAGAAGATAATGAAAGGTTCCTACGTATATTGAAGAGAAATTATTCAACTCTAGTCGATATAGGACTCCAACACGCCGCCACGCCCCCTCTAACGCTGCGTTCTCGAGTTTTAGAAGGAAAGAAAAGAAGAGAAAGGGAAGAGAAAGAAAAGAATGGGAAGGAAATAAATATTTGTATTTGTGTTCTTGAGATTGAAGAAAAAAAAAAGGAGAGGAAAAGAAAATAAATTTTCATGTTCTTGAGTAGGAGAGAAAAGGAAAGGAAAGATGTTACTTTTACCAATATACCCTCATTTATTTCATAATGAAATGTAATTAATGGGTATATGTGTAATTTTATAAATATTTTTAATACTTTTTATTCCATTTCTTTCCTTTCCTTCCGTTTCCTCCCACATTGGGCGGAAAGTTTTGAGAGGAAAATCAGCAATATTTTCCTTCCCCTTCCCCTTCCCTTCCTTTCCCTCTTTAAAAAAACTCGAGAACACAACATTTTTTATTTTCCTCCTACTTTCCTCCCCTTTCCGTTCCTTTCCTTCTTAAAACAAACTCGAGAACACAGCGTAACTGAGGCTAGATAGGTACAAATTGTATGGGAGTGGCGAGTCTCTAAAGTGGTAAACCTTGCTATGATACCATGTGAGAATTCGTGGATTACTCTCCAAAAGAACACCGGTGGCAAGAACGAAGGTTCCAATATTTATACATATATATATAGAGAGAGAGAGAGAGAGATAGGTTCAAACGAGAACGCGAACTATTTGAGAAAACAAGAAAACAACAAATCGTGTGCATAATCACTTGTGATTTACACTAACGGCCAAAAAAAAAGGGTGCGGCCGACTTTGGCCGAGACTTAAGTTGCGGGGCAAAGTCGCGTGAATCACATGTGATTTTGTATGTAACTTCAGTGTAAAATCATATGTGATTCGGTTGGTTTCGTGTTTTCTTAAATAGTTAGGGTTCTCGTATGAACCCAACTATATATGTATATATATATATAGATAGATATAGAAATAGATATAGAGTTAGGTTCAGGGGAAAACTGCAAAAAAATGAAAAATGAAAAATTGAACAACACCCTGGTAACCGTTCATCTAGACGGTATGCACATGTGAATGCAAGTAATTTGTAAACAATTTGCTCAGTATGCACACGTGCATAAAAAACAAAAAACATCTTCATTTACTTGTATGCCCATGGGCATACTGTCCAGATGAACGGTTATCATGGTATTCCTTAGTTTTTCACTTTTTGCGGTTTTCCCCTAAAACCTCCCTCTATATATATAGAAGACAAATGGTCAAAGTCTAGTCAATTGTGAGGCTAGACGGGCATTGTCCCCGGACAGGTAGATCTTGGCTCTGATACCATGTTAAAATTCACTACTTTCCAAAAATCTTGATGACCAAGCTGCTAATTTGTGATGACCAAATTGTTAATTCATGTAATCATTTACCTCTACGTGCAGCAAGAAGAGCGGCTTCATTCGCAATGTTGGCAAGGTCAGCACCTACTAAACCCGGTGTCAATGATGCAACCAGATCGAAGATCACATCTCTCTCATCCTCGAGTGGGACCCCTCGGAAATGTACAGCCAATATTTTCTTTCTTCCATCTTCATCGGGTTCCCTCACAAAAACTTTTCTTGAAAACCGGCCAGCACGAAGCAGAGCCGAATCCAACATTTCAGGTCTGTTGGTCGCCGCAATTACCACCACCTTCTTATCCGATTCAAACCCATCCATTTCCGTCAACAACTGTCAACACGAACACCAAAACCATCATCAATACCCTTCAATATTAATATATTATAACTTTTTTTTTACCGTGGTTGTCCATACCAGCTTCCATGGGTCCACAACGATATTAATATATTATAACTTATTTTTTAACCGTGGGTGTCCATACCAGCTTGGCAGCTTCCATGGGCCCACAACAATATTAATATATTATAACTTATTTTTTATCCGTGGGTGTCCGTACCAGCTTCCATGGGCCCACAATATTATAACTTAAACAAGTGAAAACTGAAAACGTACTTGGTTTAACGTTTGGTCGCCCTCAGTGTTGAAGCCTCTACCACGCTTCAGCCCAACTGCATCAAGTTCGTCGATGAAAATGATGGATGGTGCACATTTTCGGGCCTCCTTAAAAAGATCGCGGATGCGACTAGCTCCTCTTCCAACAAACATCTCGACAAATTCACTTGCACAGGTGATAAAGAATGGGACTCCAGCCCGTTCAGCCACCGCACGGGCTAGTAACGTCTTCCCTGTTCCAGGTGGACCCACTAGAAGGACGCCTCTAGGCAATTTTGCTCCGAGATTCTCGTAGTTTGAATCTCCTTGCAAGCATGAAACAATCTACATGATATTTTGTATGAGTAGTTGAGGTAGAATTAGGCGAATAAGAAGAAGAACAAATCCCTAATGATGCTCGGGAAAAGTGAAACAGAGTCGTGATCAAAACAATCAAGAACCATTTTCTGAACCAAATTGGGGTGAGTTTCATATTTAGTTGTCAAGGGGCGAGAACCGTAAATATTTTGAGAACCTGGAACCAACTATCATGTTTATTCATGAATCTTAATAAATGTCGTAACAGATATTCATGATTCATGATGAATATGCAGCGTGATATTCATGATGAATACGCGTGATATAAATACGCGTGATTTTCATGGATAATGAAAATGCATGAAATTTTGATGAATAATATTCATGAGTATTCAGGTTCATAATGAATAATATTCATGAGTATTCAGGCTTATTCATTATGAATAATACATGAAATAGTTGGTTTCCAGGTTCTCAAAATGTTTATGTTTCTCGTTCAAACTTTCCGCATGGTTATCAAAAACAAAAGAAGTTACCTCCATGAGCTCGGCCTTAGCTGCATCAACGCCTTCAATATCATCAAAAGTTACTGTGTCGTTTTTACTAGGCTTTCTCGCTATGGTCCCACCACCGCCTAGCCCATTAGCGACTAAAAACAGCATAGCCCACGAAGGTGCCTGACTTAATAAAGTAGAAAAAACCCTCCTCCCAGTAGAAGCCAAAAACGGTTCCGGGTCTAACCCATATGTCGTTCCCTTTTCTTTCATCAAATCAAGAAGCTCCCTATAATCATCATCGATATATCTTGTAGAAAACTGCCACCCACGATTACGAACTTGGTTAACAACGGCCTCCTTCTTCTTTCCATTGTTATCAATCTGTGATCGGTGAGATTCAGGCAATACTTGATGTTTTTTCGACAATCTAGCAAGCAGAGTTGCCAGCGCTTCTTGGAATTTAAACATACCATTTGTTCCTTTCTTTAATACTTCTGAACTTTCGAAACCTCGTGGCTTACTGTTGTACATTATACGACGTGAGTTCTCCTTGAATTGAACCCGTGTCACACTTCCATCTTGTAGGCCCTTTAATAAGTCCGAATATGGAACAATTTTACACTTTGACCCCTTTGATTTCAAGAAAAGATACCATACACCCATTGCCATGGAGATTGAAGCGGGAACAATATTGATCTTCAAGAATGTTTTGAAGCCGTTTAACTTTGATTCAAGAGAATACTTTTTCCAAATGGATGAAAACCAAAGCTTTGGCCGGAATTTTCTCCATAATTTCTTTTTAAGATCATCATCGTTTTCTCCGGTTTGCAGATGGGTGTCTTTGTTTTCATTGGTGTCACCCATGCTCTATCTTTAGGACTATAAAAGACCAATATCAGTTTTACGATCGATAATTACAAACAGAACCTAAATCACAAGAAACAAAAAACATGGATGTTTATAGGTTTTTATTATATGTGCTTCTTGAATTTTGATAGAAAGCACAATCATTAAGGAGAAAATGCAGCATTTCTCAAGAACAAAAGTCATACAGAAAGAAGGGATTAATCATCAACTACCATCACCGAATTGTCACGAACTTGAGGATCGATTGTAAATCTAACTAGGTTTCATACCAACCATCAGTTTATACACTTTCAATTGTACATAAATCAAGTATTAATTGGAAAACCTTGCAGTCATTGCTACGTTAAAACTGTACACCAGATTAAGAGAACTCGAACAAAAAGTAAACTCCTGTTCATCTGTTCTGCAATTAGAAATTTAGAATCCGCTTCACAAAAAATTATTCCAAATTATAGAATGATATCATTTACTCAAATCATCTATTCACAATAACATATATGTATACACAGAGAAAACACGACCTTAGTACCAAAATCATGAACGGTGCGTTTGGTAGGCAGACAGGATAGAACAGTACGGACAGTTGTTGTAGGCAGAAACGCAGAGAACAAATAACATTAGATAAAATACAATAAATAAAATTTAAAAAATGAGTAAAATATAAAATAGAACGTGTATTTGATGTTTTAAAATAGAATTATATTTTATTTTGAGGTTATATCGGTAAAACATAAGTTTGTTCCACGAGGTCACTCAAATTAAGCATAATTATGTGCTAATCCTTCCACATGAAAGTCCCGACAAACATGGGACAATGACCCTTTCCTGTACAGTATACCAAACGCACACGAAATGATAAACATGAGATTAGTGTCTGAGAACCAAAGCTAGGGTTTCTTCGATTAATTTATACTCAAATTAAGCATAATTATGTGCTAATACTGTCAAAATCGATATATAAAAGCCAGAAAGATACATAAACACACAAAAATTGACGCATGGATGGAAGATTAGAAAAATAACAACGCTACAAGGAAAGCTAACACACCTCCGAGCTCGGGTATGGGCGCCGGAAATGGAGAGCTAAACAACACCGGTTGTATCAGTTTGATCGGAGTTTCCTTCGAAAAGCTATGATTAAATTAAGGAATTGTGGGAAGAGGATAAGCAGTCTTGTATCCCTGAAACTGGTTGGATTGGGTTTCTATCGAGACCGATTACTCGATAAGCATCAGTCTTCAAAGATGGGACTGAAATTGAAGAATTTGGGAATCTTTAAGGGCTGGATTTGGAAAATTTAGCATTTGCTTCTTTTATTCTTGAGTAAACTACAATTTTTGTCCCTTTGGTTTGATGTTTATAACGGTTTTAGTCCCTAATCTTTAAAAATTGCTTTTTTCATCCCTATGGTTCATCTTTTGTTTCTCTTTTCGTCCTAAGACTAATGTAGTTAAAAAAACTCTGTCAAATAAAGGTTATTATAGTCTTTTTAACATATTTATTTAATAGTTTTTAGGAAATTATTAAATATATGTTGTCATATTATATGACATGGGTCAGGTTCAAGGAAAAACCCTAAATAACTGAAAAACCGGAAAACCATGAAAATACGGAGGAAAAAGTATATCAATATGGATGTCAAATTAACGAGAAAAATATGATCGTTTATTTGGTGTAATTTATTTCATTCGGATTTTGTTTATTTTCGTCTTTTTTCGAATAAAAAATAGGGGGGGTGAGGTGTTTTAATTTAATTAATATTGTTGTAACCGACCATCTAATCACATCCATCAGATTATCTAATCTAACGGTTGATAAAGTATTTTTTAGTTTTTCAGTTATTTGAGGTTTTCCCTTGAACCTCCCTCTATATGACATTATTATATGTGTATAATGACTAATATTTCCGGTGAACTTCAACATATCCGGTAAACTTCAACATATCCGGCAAACGACTAATATTTCCGGTGAACCAGTTTCCAGCCCAAATCTTGTCTCCATCGGTTCTAAAGCAACAGAAAATCGAAGTGGAATTCGATTTAAACACAAAAACCCAATTCGATTAAAATAGACAAACTCAAGAAAGAAAAGTATTTAGGTTTCAATTGGGTTAAACATGAATCGTATGTTGTTTTCGTAAGTTTGATGGATTTTGGAGATGGGGTTGAGGGGCTGATGTTGCTGGTCGGGGAGAGGTGGAGAGAATTGAGGGGACTTTTGTGGAATCGAATGGGTGGGAGTTTGGAGCTTGCAACAAAGGGAGATTGGGGAACCTGCAGCGGTAGAGGTGGCGGCTTTGGTGTCTTGTAGGAATGAAAAGAAGGGGGTTTGACGATGGTGGTTGTGGAGGTAGAGGAACAAGTGCGGAGTACCAGGGGTTTGCCGGTTTGGTCGAGGACGGATAAGGGTTCTCCGGTGGCGAAGGTAGTGAGTACGGATCCAGTGATTTTTAGGGAACGACAAGAGTCGGAGTGGGCAGCGGCGAGGTGATGGCGGGCGTATACAGCTTCTTTAATGAGACGGCGACGATCCTTGCAACGTCTGACTGAATCCTCATTCACTAATCACTGAAACATAATTCTCAACGGTGTTTGGGTTAGGGATGGGTGGAATCAAAGAATTGCAATGAATGTTTGATGGGATGTTCACATCTAATGGGTGGGTTGTCTTATTTCATTTATATTTAATTTTTAATAAGTTGTATGATATTATATTGTTTATAAATTAAGAAAAATATATAAAGAGTAGAAAGACTAAGTTACCCCTTGATGTAACAGGTTTTTTAACAGAGTTAGTTAGAGGGACGAAAAGAGAAACAAAATAAAAACAACAGGGACGAAAATCGTAGTTTACTATTTATTCTTTTAGAGCATCTCCAAGGGGTGTTTGAGATTGCTTATTTTCTTGACTTATTAGCTTATTGTTTTTCCTTATCGCAAATAAACTAATTTTAGTGTTTGGATTAAAATAAAAGTGTTTATGACTTTTCTTCGTCACAAATAAATTATTTTTGATAAGTTAATCTATTTTAACTTATTTTTAAAACTCCTTATAACTTAGGTGTTCAAATTACATTTTTACCCCCATCTCATTTTTATCACGACATAAGTTGATAAGCACTTTTAAAAATAAGCATAAGTTGTTTTAAATAAGCAATCCCAAACACCCTCATATTCTTCAAAGTTTCTCCAAAATAAATAACCAAAAGTCAAAATCTCTAAAAATCTACATTTATCTTGGACAGATTTTCCATTTTGGAGAAACAGACAGTAATTATAATATGAAAATATTTTATTCATATATTAAAATATTACTTCTCTCTTTAAATATTTATTTTCAAAGATTTCTATTGGTGTTCTCAACTAGTAATCATGGGGTTATCTCTATATTTGGAGAAAAACTTATTTTTTCTCCTACTTTCTCTATTTTGAATATAGTTTTGGAAAAGCTCTTGAAACCAAGTTATAACTCAAAATCTTCATATTCTCCATTTTCTCCTAGATGAGAAAACTATTGGATATATATGCTCTTATTTTCTTTATGTCAAAAATCATATATGATATAGGTATTGATTGGAAAAAAAAAGATAGCTTATAAGCTAGTTTTTTTTTGTACATGTTTGGATGACCATAAGCTAGCTTTTTGAAACGTTATTTGGAGTAGTTTTTCAGTAGCTTTTTATGAATATTCCAATATTATTCTTATTAATATCAATTATTATTTATTAACTATTATTATAAATGAATATTATTTTTTTAAATTTAATTATTATTAATTAATAAATATTAACTGGAAATTATTAAATTAAATTTTTATTATACATTAATATTAATTTTTATTTATTTAGATTTATTGTTAATCATATAAATTATTTTTATTTATTTTTAAATATCAGTCAACATATATTAATTATCAACTATTTATCTTTTCAATTATTATTTGATTATTTTTTTTATATTATATGTAGTGATTATTTAAAATCTTAAATTAATATATTTTTTTTCTAACACTTGTTCTAACAAATTCAAGTTTATAGTATATGTGTAGTAATATATTTTAAATTCTTTTAATTAACATGTTATGTTATTTAATTTTTTACTACATTGGTTGTATTAATTAACGTATTATATTGCTATAAATTTGTTTTAGTTATATAATTAATTATTGTAGTTGATTATTTATTGAAGATGCCCTTTTTGGTAATTTTACATGTTTATAAGCTAGTTTTGTTAAACGTGACTTTTTCATCAGCTAGCTTATCAGTTAACAGCTAGTTTGCCAAACATAGCCATAATTGTTTTTCGTGTGATATTATTTAGTTATTATTTTTGTTGAAACCTGATGTAGATCGAAAGCAATAACGGAAATTTTTAGAACAAATGCTTATAAGTAAGAAGAAGATGGTTGCATATTGATTATATGATTATCACGACTTAAAGTAAAATAACAAATTTATTTAAGGATTATATAATACATTTTGATTTAAATTACCTCGTTATTTAAGAATTAAATGTTATGTTTCTACCAACCACGACAAAAATTGTTATACAACTTAAATTAGAATTACTTATTTATTGTTTACATTCTTGCTCCAACAAACGTGCAATGTTGGTCTAGGCTGCGTACAATAACTACGTCTCCTGGTGAACCCATAAAACATCATCTATCCTCCTTCACTGTAACATCCACGGCCAACCGTACCAGATATTGTCCGCTTTGTCCGCACACCTGGACTCACGGTTTTAAAACGCGTCTGATAGAGGAGGTATCAAGTCCCTTATAAGGCAACCTTTGTTCCCCTCCCCAACCAATGTGGGATCTTACAATCCACCCCGCTTGGGAGCCCAGCGTCCTCGCTGGCACACCAGTCCGGTTTCCGGCTCTGATACCATCTGTAACATCCACGGCCAACCGTACCAGATATTGTCCGCTTTGTCCGCACACCTGGACTCACGGTTTTAAAACGCGTCTGATAGAGGAGGTATCAAGTCCCTTATAAGGCAACATTTGTTCCCCTCCCCAACCAATGTGGGATCTTACATTCACGTTCACGATGTAACGATGTTACCTCCAAGTCAAGATGTTTTGTGTCATTTAGAAAACTTGTTATGATCGTTGCAATGCAAGGCAAGATCTGCTTCGATCATCTGAAGCGTCAGATCCATGGATTTGTTGTTCTAACCAACTGCTTCCAAGCTTGCGTAACTAGACTCTTTAGGAGTCGCGTGATTAATGGTAAAAATGGTGTCGTCTGCAACAAACCTTCTTGGAGTACCCACATGGATCGAAGTAAAACTCAAAGATTTGGTAATTAGGAAGAATCTTGCAAATACCATAAACTCGGGGGATCTCAGCTCCAAAGTTTGATATAATATCCAAAAAACACTCTTAAATTCATCTTGATTAGAGTGTAAGTTAGGAAGATCGAGCCGTTTGTTGACTTAGTTAACGCATGATAAACATGTCATTCTTTAAGATATGTATAAAGATAGAGAGAGATGGGTTCAAACGAAAACGCTAACTATTTAAGAAAACACGCACATGTACAAAATCATACATGATTCACGTACAGAATCATATATGATTCATGCGACTTGCCTCGCGACTTTTATGTCGCGGCCAAAGTCGTTCGCGTCCAGTTTTTTACAGTTAGTGTAAAATCATATATGATTTTGTACTTGGACGGTTGTTCTCGTGTTTTCTTAATAGTTAGTGTTATTGTTTGAACTTTTCTATATATAGGGTTGAGTTTTGGTGAGAAGTTGAGTTTAACAATGAGAAGTAGTTATCAACCGTTGGATGTAAATGAACGTATATTAAGCTGAGATACACCGAGATGTACCAGATTAATTCACTTCTAAGACGCAATGTATGTACCAACTATACTACTTCCAAAAATAATATTTTATCGGGATATTTGGTTATTTATCTTAATGTCATCAATGTTGTAATCCTCATTTTAGTTTTAATTAATAAACTACTCATTTGATATATATCGGTCATATGAATCACTTGATAACTTTAAAATTGAAAATAAAGATTGCATATGTAATATAAAAATAGATTAATTAGTTTTTCAAGTATATGAAAATATGATGTAATATATTCTTCATTTCAATGTTATTTTATCTAACAATATCAATTGCACATCAAGATGCATCCATAGACATACATTAGAACAAAAAATATTGTGTACAAATAAAAAAATATGATAACGAGTTGTTTTATTAGAACAAATATTCAAGAAATCCGATACATTGGGATTCTATTTCTTTTCGTTCGAATGATGATGATAGAAGTATAAAAAGTTGGAAAAATAAAAAGGGTCCTAATAACAGAGAATGCTCGAGTGATCCGTCGAGGTTTATTTGTTCATCCCAGTTGCATCCTTCACCGCCTCAGCTGCATCTTGAGCTTTTGCTTGTAGTTGCTGACCAGCCTGCATTTTTCAATAATTAATTAACGCAATAACTAAAACGGTATAAAAACAGCTAGTGATCTCGTTTAATTTTATGGGTCGTTAAATAAAAGTTTAAGTCGAACCTGTTGCACCGATTCTTTGGCAGACTGGGCAGCATTGCTAGCTTGGTCCATCAATTGGCTGCCTTTTTCCTATTTTAACGAAATACAACCGAACAATATATTATCGAAAATGATTGTAATGATCTATTATACAAAAATTTAACCCGAAAAATTGAATCTTTTTGAACCCTAAACCCTAATATAGGAAAATTAGTTACCTCGGCTTGGCCTTTGGCTTGACCGGCTTGGTAACTGGCGTTCTGGGTGTTGTCCATTTTTCTTTTTTGGATTGGTGAGTGTTTATAGAAATACACTGGAAACCTGGAAAATAAATTAATTGTGTTGATGGAAAACTACCAAGGAAAGATGGAAATATATACGGTGTTTTCAGAACGAAAAAAGGGTGAAATGTGTAATATTGATGCCGAAAAAAGTTCCATAAGCTTCTCTTTATCATTCTTGCCTTTAATTAACGTGTTTTTAGGCATTTGAACAGGAGATTAACAAGCCCACAACTTTGTTTGTTTCTATTTGAAACTTTTTGCATTTTAACAAACTCTTTTTATATCATCCTTAATTTTTTGTATGGTGAAAAGAATTGAAATTGAAAAATACCACATTTTGGTGTATTTATCAAGTATTTAAAATCCCATTTTTAATATAACATAAGAATTAGGGTTATTAAATTTGTAATAAACTAAACTAACTAATTTATACGAATTGTATCAATTAAATCGGTAGGACGATAATCAAATGAGAATCTTATAAACCCGTGAGAACCAACATAAAAATATTTTTTTTATATGATTTAAGATATTGTTTCACATATATTTGTATTCACTTTGTGAAAAGATTACATGTAAAAAAAGAATTTTGATTAACCTAGTGAAATGAAAAATATACGTAAAAAAATATTCACATGGTGAAACAAATCCATGTGAAACTATCATATTATGAAACAAATATATGTGAAGCAAAATATATTTTATCCTAGCATTTGATGAAAAAAATATAATCTATACTATATTATAAAACATTTAATAAAAACTCTTAAAAACAACTCATAAAGTCTTATGTACTGCTGTTTAATGATGATTACTTAAAATCTCTTAAAAACAATTAATAAAACTTTATGTACTGCTTTTAATGCTAATTGGTTAATTAGTCCTTATCTCTATTCTCTAACTCCCTACAAATTCTTAAATCGTAAACCCCTAAAAAACATCATTCTTTAATCCTCATTAATTACCTAATTAATCCTTATCTCTAATGTACCTCTTTCAAATCCTTAAATCATGAACCCTTCAAAAAGCGTCATTCTTTGTACAAATTTATACAAAAAAAAACATTTTTCTCAAAATTACGTTTTATAAAATCGACAATGATAAAAAACAAAACAAAATATTAAAATCAAGATATATCGCGTTGTATTGCGCAAGTACCCTTCTAGTGTAAAAAAATATTTTTATATCGATTCTCACATGTTTGTAACATTCTTGTGGTTCTCATTTGATTTAACCCCTAAATCGATAATAGTATATACTTAAAAATGGATTACTAATGGTACAAAACTTTCAACCCCACTGTATCAATTGTACCAACCAAATTCTTTTTTATTATATATGATATGTATTATATATTTAAAATATATAATTACTAACTAGACAATCAACATTTACCGATTTACTGATTTACATTCAACCTAGCCCTATTACTATTCACTGGTTTAATACTATACACTCTTAATTACACATTTCACTAATAGCTACAGTATTAGGTTGTGAATCACTTGTAGTCGTTACTCTAAACGTCAATTCTCTATACGTCAACCGCTGCAAACTCTAAAGGACGTGTCCCCTAGTCGATCCAGGCCCGAACAGAAGCAGAATTCCTCCTCTAAAAGCCACACGAACAGCACGAAATAGCCTGCTACTTTGCACACAGCGACTGGGAACAGCACTCCAGATCGGGCTGAATGCGTTTACAAGGAGCAAACCAAACTGCTTATCCGTGCAGCAGCAGCTTACCATACCCGCTGCTTCTATTCAGCACTTCCAGCGACGATCCAGCTGTAGCAAGCCGTACCTGAAAGAAGCAGACATCCGCACACGATCCTCCTCTTGTAGCCCGCTTCCAATCAGCCCACGGTTGTGCACGACAGCCACGACGCCCAGTCCAAAGCTAGATCCCTATCTCTTTTTGTCGCCCACTCAAACGCTTTCATTTGAATTATACATAGATAAAGTTACCTAGTTCAAAACATGATAACGTTGGTTGAAAGTTTTAAAACATCTCTAAGAGCATCTCCAACAGCTTCCCCAAAAATTTTCCAAAATGGGAAAGGAAAATTCAAAATCCCCAAAAAAATTACATTCATCTCCAACAGATTCCACATTTTAGAGAATTCAACATTAAATATATTATTAAAATATTCAAAACATTATTACCTCCAACAAATTTTTAAAAGTAAAATAATAAAATATTGTTTCTCTCTCTTGATAATGATTTTTGGGGATTTTTGGGGTAATCTCCATATTTGGAGAAAATGACATTCTCTCTCCAACTTTCTCCAAAATGAGGATGGTTTTGGGGAAGCTGTTGGAGCTGATTTTAGGACCAAAATCCATATATTCCCCATTTTCTCCAAAATGGGGAAGGTGTTGGAGATGCTCTAACGTTGTGTTCTCTAATCTGGAGAGAAAAGAAAAGAAAGGAAATGGATACAAAAGAATGGGAGAGACAAGAAAGGAAAGGAAAATCATTTTTTCATTTGTGTTCTCGAAAGGGAATGAAAATAAAGGAAATGAAAGGAAATAAAATATTTTTTCGTGTTCTTGAACATGAGAGAAAGAAAAGGAAATGAAAGCTATCATTTTTATTAATATACCCTTAAAAATATATCTTTTATAAGAAAATATCGGGTAATTTTGTAATTTTAATAATTTCAGTAATTCTTTTAATTTCTTTTCTTATCTTTCCTTACCTTTACTCCCACATTTGGGAGGAAAGTTTTGGAAGGAAACTTATCATTATTTTTCTTCCGTTTCCTTTTCTTTATCTCCTAAAAAAGTTTCGAGAACACTAGTTTTTTTTTTACTTTCCACCCATTTCCCTCCCTTTCCTTTCCTTTCCCTCCTAAAAGAAGTTTCGAGAACACAGCGTAAGTGATTCTTTAAATTTGAGAAATGAATATTTTAGAGATTTTGAACTACTTTTTTGTAACATATTCTTCAAAATAAATAAATAAATTGAGAAAAATTGGTAAAATCCTTTAAATTTAGAGAATTTCTTAATAATGATTATTTTGAATAGAGAAATAACTATTTAGACGAAAATCAAAGATGAAAAAAAAACATATCGTCGACTTTTTCTATTCGTGCATTTTCTTATATTTTATGTATGAAAGATTTTTTAAAGACAAACTTTTGAGGTAACTTTTCAATAAGATATTTTTTTACCACTATTCTCGAGAAATGGATGAGCCCAGACATTGGTCGAAAGGCGTAGTCGATGGACAACAGGTGAACATTCATGTACTACCTTTATTGGTCCCGAGGGACGGATACCTGTTTAAGTTAATCGGCAAACATAATACAAAAAATAAAAAAAAATCTAACAGGCTCTTCGTGCCTATTTATATATTTATAATCACTTATGTATTATATTTTAGTAGTTTTTTTTTTGGGAATTTAATTAAAATACCTAAAGTTTGACTTTGACTTACTAAAATACCCATTTTCTCGACCAATTTGCCGAAATACCCATTTTTTCCGCGATGGATCCCGCGATCGCGGGATAGGACACACGTGGCCCGCTATTATGGCCAAAAAGTCCCGCGGCACCCCCCCAACTTTCCCCGCGACCATCCCGCGATCGGCCAAAAAAATGTCATTTTTGGTCCTTTTTGCACGAATCTTTGCATGCTTTTTACTGTTTTTTTCCACAATTATTGTACTTTGAAGACCAATTTGTGGTTCAAATTCACTGGCATGTTTGAGATTTCATCCATAAATATCAGTAAAATGCAATTCACAATTCACACCATTCTATCCTTCTTTCTTGCTTTCTTTCACTTGCTTTCTTTCTTGCTTTCTTTCACTTGCTTTCTTTCTTGTTTTCTTTCTTGCTTTCTTTCTTCAGTAAACAAATGCCATCGTCATCTAACCCATCGTCTACACCTGAAAGAATACCACCTAAACTCCAGAAGGCGATAGCAGAAAGGGAAAAGGAGATAGACCAACTGACAGAAGAGTGGAAACAGATGATCCAGGAAGAATCTCCACTTGACAAGGATCGAAGTGGAAGAAAAGGAGATCAAAAGGATGAAAGGGGATATAAAAGATAGGGAGGCTCGTATTCGTCGAGAAAAAGAAGACATTCACCACATTACGCAAGACTTCGCAATTCTTCAAGCGAAGATAAGCGACAGGCAGAGTTGGATTGATCAAACTAAAGCAATTTTTCAGTAGGTGGTGGTACGGGTGTTGCTTTAGTACTTTGTTGTTTATGTGTTGTTGTTTTGTACTTTTGTTCGACATTGTTGTTTCGTTCCTTTCCTGTTTGTATGTTGTTGTTTAATTTGTCATGAATAAAGGTCTTTAATTTGTCTGAAAAGTAGTGTTTAAGTAGTCTGAAATTTATCTGAAAAGTGGTTCATATTAAAAATACAACTCATAGATGTTATACAAGATTATTTCATAACAAACACATACTAATCAATACAGTACAAAATTATCCAAATTTGAGGCTACGGCTAGACGATGGTTTGGTTTTTGACAATACGGGTCGACTTCTTACATGCTCTGGCGAGACGAGTCTCAAAGTGTTAAGCTCCACTTTCTCGATGTACACTTCAATCACAGTATGGCCGTCAACATACTGGCGTATGTTGGCTACATCTTCGTCGGTACTCAATTCTACCAGTCCAGTCAAGAAGTCTGCATTCGGCCTCTTAAAATACAACCTATTATATTTTGGTTCTTCATAGTCCAGCTCTTTCATGATTTGTTCAAGCAGTTGCATAGAAAGATCCTCCACGTCTAACATGTCAACATAAATTTCTAGACCTCGGAAATAATGTCTTTTGGGTGGTTCCGTGAAGTACCCACCATGGTGGACTTTCATGGTGAACAACTGTGGATATGCATCTGTTGATGAACATTAATTAATATAGTTAGTTCGTAGAACAACGGTAGTAACAAGCAAAACTCAATGAAACATGAACACTAACCATATAACTCTTTGCCAGTGTCTGAAAGCGATTCAGATAAACGCCTAAAGCACCAAACATGAAGGTTTGGGGATGCCATGTAAGAATACGTTAACGAATAATATGTTCTCGTATATGTGTTTTACGACTAATCTAGCGTGGGTTATTTATAGGCAAATGTGGATGCTTTTACTGCACTTAGGTCCCTGTCTTTGCTCTAACACAACTTAGGTCCCTGTCTTTCTATATAACCATTACTATTCTCTCCATTTAGACTACTACCATTATGATCATCATCTCATGTTCTGTTTCAAGTACCTTTCAAAAGATAACTGGTCCCAATCAAGGGAAATCAATGTTCAGATCAACGTACATAAGTTATGTTTGATAAATTACAACGGGCCGATAAAGTAGATAAAATCATTTTATATATCAAAACAAGCGCACTAAACATACAATATTTATCGTTCCAATCAAAGGAAATCAACGTTCAGATCAACGGCATCATATGATATAGTTTCATGTGGCTCAAGCTCCGATGGGCCCTGCGTGTTACTTACTTGGCTGACTGAACGTCTACTCCTTGGCACGGTTGAAGGGGCGGGATTTGGACACTCTCCACGAGTATGTCCTACGCATTGGCACCGAGTACATTTTCGCTGTATCGAACCTTCACCACGTGATGGACGTCGGTTGTTCTTTCTCGGTCTCCCGGCTCTGTTCTTATCGTTTAAAGGTGGATAGCATGGCGGGAGGGGGTCGGGTGGATACACCCATGCTTCAGGGGTCCAGCTGGATTTATTACCTCTGCGTATGTTCTCCGGTAAGTTTCGGACGTGAAGAAAGTTACAGCCAAGTCGCTGCAATCTCTACGACCCATATATCTTGCCGCAACGATGGCATGGACGTACGGTAACCCAGATTTTTGCCATTGGAAACACGAACAAACATGGTCGGTCATATGGACAGTCGCGTGAAGATGGTTATCTCGAACCGCGTCCTTCTTGTGGTGGTTGTTGTTGCGTCTCCGGAACATAATCAGGAATACAGTCGTTAAGACCATATGCATGATCCAAATGAACTGTTGGGCCGTAGGACGGCTGAAATTGAGAATCAGGCTGCTCCATTTGGAGGTCTTCGTCATCAGCGTCGTCATCACCTTCGTCGTCACCGTCGTCATCACCGTCGTCGTCACCTTCGTCATCGTCTTCGTTGCACACTGAGGATTCAGCATACACATAAAGTAATGGAGGTCTTTCTGATTCGGCTGCAAAGTGCATAAAACCAGAGATATCCCCATCGTTGCATAACTCCACAAATGACCCATCACCATTCTTGAACGCTAACTTGCAAACAGCAGAAGGGTCGATTTCACATTTTTGCATGGCGTACGCAACAAACTTCTGATAAGCAAAGTTTACTGGCAATTTTACACCATGCTTAGATTTATAAGCAAAATTCCACTCATTGTTTTCTTTCACCCATTCACCATCGTAACAGAAATATAGCCTAGCTTTTGCAACAGATGAACTCAATTTTTTAATGGTATCTCAAAAACAAAATACTGAAGAAAGAAAACAAGAAAACAACAAATAAGGATGGAATGGGTGTGAGTTATGGATTGCATTCTACTGATATTTATGGATGAAATCTCATTGAGGAAGATGAATTGCAACCACAAATTGGTCTTCCAAGTACAATAATTCAACATTGATGAAACATGCCAGTGAATTTGAACAACAAATTGGTCTTCAAAGTACAATAATTGTGGAAAAAATAGTAAAAAGCATGCAAAGATTTGTGCAAAAAGGACCAAAAATGACATTTTTTGGCCGATCGCGGGATGGTCGCGGGGTTAGTCGCGGGGAGGGACCGAAACTGTAAACGCGGGGAAAGTTGGGGGGTGCCGCGGGACTTTTTGGCCATAATAGCGGGCCACGTGTGCCCTATCCCGCGATCGCGGGATCCATCGCAGAAAAAATGGGTATTTCGGCAAATTGGTCGAGAAAATGGGTATTTTGGTAAGTCAAAGTCAAACTTTGGGTATTTTAATTAAATCCCCTTTTTTCTATAAAGGTATCAAGGGTGTTGGTTAGGGGTGTGTAAAAAAAATTCAACCGATTCAATTCAAACCGATCAATCCAATTACAATCGACCGATCATAATCGAATATCCAATTGTAATTGGACCAGATCGGATCCAAAATTTCAACATCCAATTTGAAGGTTCTTAGATGACTGTCCATAATCCAATAAAACAGAACTGATTTAATCAAATGTTCATCCAATTACTCATCTAATTATCATCCAACTACCATTTAATTAATATCTATGTATAGTTATTAACATATTACGATATTGTTTTCTAGTTGATATTTATATGTAATGTTTTTTTAATAAATTAAATAAATATATGAATAATTTGTTGAAATGATTTATTGATTGGCTATCGACTCAAAATATTCGATGAACCCAATATCATCATGTGGATAACCAATAATAATATTCAATGGATGAAATTGATCTAATCCAATCATTCATTGGATTTGAGTGGATCGTATATCCAATGTTAATTGGGTTAAATCGAATGATATAATCCAACATCCGATAAATAATTTGATAAGATCAAATCTACTTAAGTAAGTTGGATTTTAACCAATAAACATCTTTCATATTGGACATCCATAATGGTACCATTTTATTGGTAAAATAACCATATTATAACTTTTGTTTGTTTATATTTTACATGTTACACCATTGGAACACTAAGGCTAGCTGATAAGTTAGCTGGTAGCTGATAAGCTAGCTGATGAAGAAGTCATGTTTGGTAAAACTAACTTATAAACATGTAAAATGACCAAAAATGGTATCTTCAGTAAATTATCAATTACAATGTTTACTTATATAATTAAAACAAATTTATAACAATATAATACAACCAATTTAGTAAAACAAATTAAATAACATTTGTTAATTAAAAGCATTTAAAATTTATTACTATATATATACTATAAATTTTGAATTTGTTAAAATAAGTTTTAGAAAAAATATATTTATGAAAAAAATAATAAAATAATAATTGAAAAGATAAATAGTAATTAATAATTAAAATATATTGATTGATATTAAAAAATAAATAAAAATAATTTATATGATTAACAATAACTCTAAATAAATAAAAACTAATATTAATGTATAGTTACAAATTAATTTAATAATTTTCAGTTAATATTAATTAAATTTAAAAAATTAATATTTATTTATAATAATAGTTAATAAATAATAACTGATATTAATAAGGGTAATATTGGAATATTCACAAAAGCTACTGAAAAACTACTCCAAGTAGCGTTTCAAAAAGCTAACTTATGGTCATCCAAACATGTACCCAGAAAAAAGCTAGCTTTTTTTGCCAAACAATGCCTAAATATTACATTAAACACTAAATTTGGTGTAAATGACATTATTCACATTTACAACGGGCTCTCTATTTTCCACACTAAAATTAGTGTAATGAATAGTATTACACTATATTTGGTGTAACGGTATTCATTTATACTACGTTTTACAACATTTAAAAAAAATATTGTTATCTATTGGAGAAGATTTATCATTAACATTAAAATTTATACTACTTTTTACACTACTTTTAAAATTTGATATAAAATATAATATGACCCATTAAAAATGACCTTAGTTCACATAATTATTAGATTATTTGATCGTTCTCCTATAAATTGTGTTTGATATCTACACCCATGTTATAAATTTTCTATAGTGATTTTTTACCATCTACTTACCAGGTGACATATTGATGCAGACGGCCCAAGCGACCCAGGCCCAAGTCACGTCCCTGGAACATCAGGCCCAAACCGAGAGGAGAGCCCAGCCGACGGTCCAGGCTAGGCCAGTGCGAAGTTATTCACCTTACAGCTGGAATCTATTTCTGTTATTGCTTAGTATTTGATTTAGACTATATTTAGTTTCCTTTTCCTAAACTATCTCTATTCCTAGGATATCTCCTATTTTTAGGGCTTAGGATAGTCTTTAAATTGTTTTGTTCTGCCATTCATAGGATTCAGTTTTTAGTTGCAAAAAAGAGTTATAATAAACGATTCCAGTTCGCTTCTTGTTTGTGTCTGATTCCGGCAGTTAAGAAAAACTGCATCGGTTGGTATCAGAGCGTTCAGCAAGATCCGTTATGGGCGACCGTGGAGCACGCATGCATAGACATCCCCGTAGAAACGCCGACCGAGGCAACGAGGATTATCGACGGGATCCACGTGACATCGAGGAGATCGCACGCTTGCAACAAAGGGTCCGGGACCTTGAACTGCAGCGGGAGATCCAATCCGATGAAGACACCGAGACTGACTTCGTCATCTGGGATGAAGGGGGCGGTGACCAAGATGACCGATGGAACCCGTTCGCGAGAAGGGAACCAAGGACCGATCCACTCCGAGACTTGGGAGTCAGGATTGATGTCCCGAAATTTGATGGGAAGGCTGAACCCGATGTGTTTATTGACTGGCTCCAAACAGTCGAACGCGTTTTCGATCTACGTGATATTCCTGATAAATATAAGGTAAAACTCGTGGCAATTAAACTTCGTAAATACGTATCTTTATGGTGGGAACATGTGAAAAAAAGGGCTCAAGAGAAAAGATCTAAGGTTAAAACATGGAGCAAGATGAAGAAACTCCTTCGTGAAAAGTTTCTCCCTCTCAACTTTCGCCAAGAAGCATTCTTGGAATATCATAACCTCTCCCAACGGTCGACCACCGTTGAGGACTTGATTTGTGAATTTGACAGGTTACGAATGAGATGCGGCGCGGAGGAGGAAGAGGAGCAAATTATTGCTCGTTTTTTCGGGGCTCTACGACCCGAGATTGTCGACATCGTCCAGTTACAACCCTACTGGACGTTTAACGACGTGTGTCAGTTAGCGCTCAAGGTGGAGAAACAACTTAAAGCAAAAGGAAGGGCCACGATACCCCGACCTAACCCGGCCAAAACCGAGAGTTCTCGAGGGGTCTCGGGAATACCTACGGGAAACCGATCCAGTACAAGTAAAACCGAAGGGTCGACATCTTCCAGCACACCCACTGTTCCCTCTCGTACACCTCCTCGTTGTTTCAAGTGTGGCGGATTGGGACACTTCGCGCGGGAGTGTCCGAATACTCAACTCGTTACTCTCACAGAAGATACACCTCCGGTTTATGATACTGAGGGCGACCCACCCGAAACGATTGAAACCGAAGTCGTTTACCCGGATAAAGGTGAGTCCTTCATCGCTCAGCGAGTCCTAAGCACCAACCCGACTCGTTCAACCGACGATAACCTGTGGCTTCGCAACAACATCTTTCTAACGCGTTGTACGGTAAAAAGAAAAGTGTGTACAATTATTATTGATGGGGGCAGCTGTGAGAATATGGTGGCCACGGTTATGGTGGAAAAATTAGGGTTAAAAGTCGAACCCCATCCCGAACCCTATCAGTTAACGTGGCTTAAAAATGGCAATGTCGTGAAAGTTAATCAAAGATGCCTTGTTCAGTTCAGCATAGGTACTCGTTACTCGGATGAGGTTTGGTGTGAAGTTATTCCTATGGATGCATGCCATATTTTGTTGGGGCGCCCATTGCAATATGATAGGCGTACAAGACATGACGGGTTCCTAAACACGTACTCTTTCAAAAAAGAGGGGGTTAACGTTCAATTAGTTCCCCTCGACGCACGTGAAACAGGAACTGAGGCGCTGGTGCTTAACAAATCAACATTCTTGGATTTTACGCAAGCCTCAAAACCGCCACTCGTTTTTGCCATGATCATCACCGAAGTCAATCCCAACACCGACGCCCCTCCACCCGAAGTGCAACCGCTTCTAGCGGATTTTCAGGATGTTTTCCCCACCGAGATACCTGTCGGCCTGCCGCTCGAGAGAGAAATTCAACATTGTATCGATTTCGTGCCAGGAGCAATCATCCCGAATAAACCAGCTTACCGCATGAACCCGAAAGAATATGAAGAACTACACCGACAGGTCACCGAACTCCTTGACAAGGGACTTATCCGCGAAAGTATGAGCCCGTGTGCGGTTCCGACACTATTAGTTCCTAAAGCTAATGGGGCCTATCGGATGTGTATTGATAGTCGGGCCGTTAACAAAATCACGATCAAGTATCGGTTTCCCATTCCCCGGTTCGATGACCTCCTAGATCAACTACACGGAGCGACGCTTTTCTCTAAAATTGATCTACGAAGTGGGTATCACCAAATTCGAATGCGCCCCGGTGATGAGTGGAAAACAACTTTTAAAACAAGAGATAGGTTGTATGAATGGATGGTCATGCCCTTCGGGCTCTCAAATGCCCCGAGCACCTTCATGAGGTTAATGAATCATATTTTTAAACCACTTATTGGTCAATGTGTTGTCGTTTATTTCGATGACATTCTCGTCTTTAGCCGTGATCTCCAACACCACCTCTACCATCTTCAACAAGTGTTCACTATTTTGAGGGATCAGAAACTATATGCCAATCGCGACAAATGTTGTTTTTTTATCATCGGAAGTTTTATTCTTGGGATACCTAATTTCGGAAAAGGGTATTCGCATGGACGAGTCCAAGATTGACACAATCACTACGTGGCCCACACCGAATACGATTCATGAGGTTCGAAGTTTTCATGGGCTAGCATCTTTTTACCGCCGATTTATTCGTAATTTCAGTACCGTTGTAGCACCCATTACAGATTGCTTAAAGGGCAAGGGTTTTTGCTGGACACCCGCCGCCACCGCGGCCTTTGAGGAATTAAAACGCTGCATTACACGGGCACCCGTCCTTGCTTTACCCAACTTTCAGATTACTTTTCAGGTCGAATGTGACGCATCCGGGCTCGGGATCGGGGGCGTTCTTAGCCAAGAGGGACGACCGATAGCTTTTTTCAGCGAAAAGCTTAGCGAGGCCAAACAAAAAATCAGCACATACGATAAAGAATTTTATGCCATCATCCGGAGCTTAGAATTTTGGCGACACTATCTTCTACACTCAGAATTCATCCTATTTTCCGATCACCAAGCGCTGCGTTTTATTCAAGGGCAACACAAACTCAACCCGCGTCATGCTAAATGGGTCGAGTTTTTACAAGACTTTTCGTTCGTCATCCAACACAAATCCGGTGTTACTAACACGGTTGCCGATGCTCTCAGTCGACGACGAGCCCTACTAACATCCTTGCAAGTTCGGGTAGACGCATTCGAGTTATTTTGTACCCTCTACCCCGATGATCCAGAATTCTCGACCTTCTGGACCGCATGTCGAGTGGCGCCCACCCAAGGATACTCACTGCAAGATGGGTTTTTGTTTAAGGGGCTGCGGTTGTGTGTCCCTAAGTGTTCTTTGCGTGAAGCCATTATTCTAGAGGGACATCAAGGAGCCCTCGCGAGGCATTTTGGTAGAGACAAGACGTTAAAACTAGTGAAGGAACGATTTTTTTGGCCCAAGATGAGCATGGATGTTACACGAATTGTGGCACGTTGTCGCACATGTCACATAGCAAAAACACATCATTCCAACGCCGACCTATATACACCGCTACCAGTTTCGGACGGACCGTGGGAGGATGTTAGTCTCGATTTTGTGGTAGGTCTTCCTCGGACGCAAAGACAAAAGGATTCGGTCATGGTGGTTGTGGATCGTTTTTCTAAAATGGCACATTTTATTCCGTGCGCTAAGACTTATGACGCAAGTCAGATCGCTCGATTATACTTTACCGAGATTGTGCGGTTGCATGGGGTACCAAAAACCCTCACGTCGGATCGGGACGTGAAGTTTGTGGGGCATTTTTGGCGCACATTATGGAAACGGTTGGGGTCTCGCCTCAATTTTAGTAGCGCATTTTTGGACAAACTGAGGTAACAAATCGGAGTTTGGGGAACTTATTACGCAGCCTCGTCGGATCCAACCCAAAGCAGTGGGACTTAGTTCTTCCTCAAGCTGAATTTGCTAATAATCGGTCCACTCACCGCTCCACCGGGATGAGTCCCTTTCTCATAGTTTATGGGCGGAATCCATTTACACCGCTAGATCTTGCACCCTTGCCGGCTGCCGAGCATTTTAGCGCGGAAGGAGAGGACCGGGCAGCGCAAATTAAGCTCATCCATCAGCAGGTTCGTGACCAAATAATTAACAACAACATAGTGTATTAACGACGGGCTAATATGAAACGAAAGAAAGTCGTTTTCCAAGAGGGCGATCTCGTCTGGGTTCACCTAAGCAAGGAACGTTTCCCGGGTGGTCGTTCGAGTAAGTTACAACCTCGGGCGAATGGGCCGTTTAAAGTCCTGAAGCGCATCAATGACAATGCATATAAGATAGATTTACCGGGGCATTATAACGTTTCGGCCACCTTCAATGTCGCTGATCTTTCACCGTTTGTTCCCGAGCTTGATGATCCGTTTGACTCGAGGGCGAGTCAATTCGAAGAGGGGGAGAATGATGCAGACGGCCCAAGCGACCCAGGCCCAAGTCACGTCCCTGGAACATCAGGCCCAAACCGAGAGGAGAGCCCAACCAACGGTCCAGGCTAGGCCGGTGCGAAGTTATTCACCTTACAGCTGGAATCTATTTATGTTATTGCTTAGTATTTGATTTAGACTATATTTAGTTTCCTTTTCCTAAACTATCTCTATTCCTAGGATATCTCCTATTTTTAGGGCTTAGGATAGTCTTTAAATTGTTTTGTTCTGCCATTCATAGGATTCAGTTTTTAGTTGCAAAAAGAGTTATAATAAACGATTTCAGTTCGCTTCTTGTTTGTGTCTGATTCCGACAGTTAAGAAAAACTGCATCACATATATTCATATTTAATTTAATTTTGTAACGATTTTGGTATTTCCTAAACATTGGTATTAATCACTTAATTAATCATTTTACAGATTTTTTTTGATTTAAAATATTTAAATTTATGGTGATATAAGGGCAACTTTCATCCCAAAAAGAACTTAGAGCATCCACAACTAGGGATGGCAAAAAACCCCGTCCTCGACGGGGATTCGATACCCGAACCCGGTTTGACCGGAAAATCCCCGAGTTGACTGGGGATGGGGACGGGGATGGGGAATCCCCGGATTTGTAAACCGGGGATGGGGATACCTCTCAAACCCGACCCCGGCCCCACCCCGAGTATTTAATATAAGATTTTATATATAGTATGTGTTTATATATATATATATGCATATATAACATAATAAAGATGATAAATCCAATGAATATATATACATATATATATATATAACATAATAAAAATGATAAATCCAATGAATATATAGTATATATAACACACCAATATAATTAATCTTCGATTATGAGAAAACTTTGAAGATGATATTATTGTTCAGAGAAACTTTTAGTTATATAATGTGGATGTATAAAATATATATTATTATGTATTGTAATTAATATATTTATTTCCGAATACGCCATTCAATCATAAAATTGGTTAACTAAAATTTATAAAAATACGCCATTCAATCATAAAATTGACATTTATAAATATGTTATATTAAAAAAATTAACTTTTGTAAACGGGGAAAAATCACCGATTCCCCGGCGGGGATCCCCGTTCCCCGATGGGGATGGGGATGGGGAAGGAATTTTGTTCCCCGACGGGGATGGGGATGAGGAGTGAGGAGCGGGGATGGGGATGGGAATTGCGATCCCCGGCCCCGTTGCCATCTCTATCCACAACAATGAAATTTCATTCCAATTGCAAACAGGCCACATCAGCGCCACATCAGTTTTGCAATTATCTTGAAATTATTCCCGCAACAATGAAATTTCACTCACTTTTTAAAGTGACACATCATCATAAAAAACTATATTTTAATCAAATAACAACAAAATTACAATTAAATATTCTTTACTATAATTTAATATGAAATATTTTATTAATTAAATAACTACAATTAAATACTCTCTACAAAACATCACAAAACATGATTTGACATAAAACAATTTCTAATTTAGAAATTATTCTCTACAATTTCTTATACTATTTACTGTCACATCAGCAAAAAGTACTGATTTAATATTTGCAAATTATCAAAACCAATTTCTAATTTAGCAATCATACTCACAACCACTACAATTTCTAATTTGCGGATGCTCTTGTATTTTGTATATTAGATTATTGAGAAAATCTCTTTTTTAACCCCCGGAGATTAGGTTAAAAAACTATAAATCATTTTTATTTGATTTATTTAAAACCCCTAAACCCACACCCACCGCCTTACTGTACCTGGCGGTTGGTTCCAGATACTTCGCCAGCATCTTTTTCCGGTGAATATTTATCGGCCTCCATCGTGGGAACCGCCATCTCCCTTCGATGTTAACTAGGTTCAAATACTTCAATCTTGATTGAATTGTTCTCATATTTCTTAAATATAACCGGAGATTAACAAACCGTAGAGCGCACGTTACACTTTTGCGGCCGTAAAACCCTTACCGATCGACCACCGGAGAACCAATGGCTATGGCGAACTTATTATCAAATACTCCATCTCTGATTCTTCCATCAGAACCTACAAAACGATTCAGGTTTCGATTTGAAAAGTTCTATTACACTCCTCCGACCTCCTCTTTCACACTTTCTCCGTCTCGCCGTGTGCCGTGTATGCATGCCGTCGAACCTATATCAGCACTCATTAAGGTTCAATGTTTTTTGTAATTGATTTCATTCTTCTATGGTAAATGATTTCAATTATTAATTATATTTTGAAGAATTCTCTGTTTTTTTATTTGTGGCGATTCCGTGTGTGTTTTACTTCTTCAGGGAAATTTAGGTTTTGTTGGCAACATGAATAGGATTGATTGCTCTGGTTTCAATTCGTTTTTATTTTGGGACGACGATCAGCACGGGAATAAGGTTTGTGTTGTGGAGTTCTGAGTTTAATTACTTACTGTTATTTCTGAAATACTTGCAACAATTTGATTCTGCTTTTGTGGATTTATACGTATACATGATCAGTGATTATGATTGTCATTATGCAGTTAAAATGCAATTGGGGGAAGGCGGATGCTGTAGCAGATGCAGAAGAGGGTAAGCTAAATCTTCATCTCTGTTATTTCTTGAGGAATCAGTTTCCATTGTTCATAATCGTTGTTTCTTGCTGCTCCACACCTTTAAATTTAGCTTCCATATGATCGATAATTCGATATATTGTAAATTCAATGTCATGATGGCAGCTTCAATGGCTATCAATTGGGAACTTTCTTTAATCGCACCATTGATGTTGTTTCACAAATGAAACAATACGTGTGGAAATACAGTTATACAGTGTTGTTTCACATATGAAACGTTATAGACCGTTTTTTGCACAATTAAGTTGAAGCACTTTTTGTTCATAATGCAACATTCTTGTTGATCATTTACACTTGTTTCACAACTAAAATTTGGGACTTCCCTTTGCTTTCTCTGAGTTTTTTTTACAGACACACAATCAAAAAGAACAAATATTCATAGAAGCAAAAGGCCATCTGGGAATAAACTCCACCCAAAGCTTTATGCAGTTGTAGTTGGAGCGTCCTTTTGTGTTGTATTGGGGCTATGTTCTCTCAAGCCCCCGATGCCACATCTTTCACGATGTTTGGATGTTCCATATTCCGAATTGGTTGGCGGCATACGAGAAGGGAGTGTGACAAGGGTTCAGTTTGTGGAGAACTCCCGTAAAATATACTTCAATACGAAAAAGAAATCTATAGGAGATCAAACCATTCAAGCTCCAAAAACTGTTTGGCTAGCAAGACGATTAGTTGGGCTTGGGCCTAGTAAAGTATTTTTTCCCAAATGGCAGTATCGTACAAGAAACGTCGAAGATGATAAATATGATCTTCTTCGGTTGCTAAAAGAAAAAGGGATCATGTATGGATCAGACTGTGCACTTCTTTCTGAATCGACGAGGAATTTCTTGTTTATTTTCTTTCAAGTTGCCCCTTTCTGGATCATGGTGCTGCTTACTTGTTATCAGCTTAGTGTTCAACATGATCTTGGGAAATCAACAAAGAGAAAGCCGAGTAAGAAGCAGTCGGTAACATTCGATGATGTAAAGGGTGTTGATGCTGCGAAAACAGAACTTCTTGAGGTAATATATCCCCTTCTTTTAGGCCATGTTGTTTATCGAGCTTATTGAAAACACTCTGTCAGGTTAACAAAAGCTAGCTTGTTGAAAATAAGTAGCGTTTTGATAAGCTTCAGGCTTTTTCCCTTTTTATTCCAATTATGCCCCTTGTGCTTTTGCCAAAGGAAGTACGGCTGAGTTTCAAGACTACGAGACTAAGAGGCAAATAATTTTTTAACATGGCTTTTTAGGCCATTTTACATTGTAGTTTGCCTAATCAACTAGTTTCATCCAAATACGAGTTGTTTATGAGCTAAACAACTAGCTTATTAGAGCATCTGCAACAGATGGTTTTGGAGTTTTTAATCTATTTTTATCTGCTACAACAGATTTTTCAAAACTTTCTCCGAAATGGAGAAGGTAGATGGAGAGTGAGAAATGGTTTTTTTAATATATAATTTATTTGAAAATCTATTGGGATATTAAATTTATTAAATATATTAATAATACCAGAAGTCTACTCGCGCAATGCGGCGCGATATATCTCTATTTTAATGTGTGGTTTTGAGAAAACGGCCATGTTTTTTTATAAATTTGTTTAAAGAATGACACTTTTTAAGTAGTTCATGATTTGAGGATTTGAAAGTGGTTAGAGATAAGGATTAATTAATAAGTGTCAACAATTTAAGGATTTGATGGTTGTTAGAGATAAGTATTAATCAAGTAATTAGCATTAAAAGCGGTACATAAAGTTCCATTAGTTGTTTTTAAGAGATTTTAAGTAATTAGCATTAAATAGAGTACATGAAGCTTTAGGGATTGTTTTTAAGAGTTTTTCATAAATGCTTTATAATATAGACTAGAAGGGTACTCGCGCAATGCAGCGCGATATATCTTGATTTTAATGTTTTATTTTACTTTTTATTATTGTCGATTTTATAAAACGGTTTTGTGTAGTTTTGAGAAAACTATAATATTTTTTATATATAAATTTGTACAAAGAATGACGCTTTTTGAGGATTCATGATTTGAGGATTTGAAAGGGGTTAAGATATAATGTGATTAATTAGGTAACTAATGAGGATTAAAGAATGATGCTTTTTGTAGAGGTTTACCATTTGAGAATTTGTAGGGAGTTAGAGATAAGAACTAAAATGAAAGAGTTAGAGATAAGGACTAATTAAGTAATTAGCATTAAGAGTGGTACATAAAGCTTCGTTAGTTGTTTTTAAGAGATTTTAAGTAATCAACATTAAATAGCAGTACATAAGGCTTTATGGATTGTTTTTAAGAGTTTTTCATAAATGCTTTATAATATAGTATAGATAAGCAATGTTGAAATATCCATAATGGAGAAACCATTTGAGTTGAATGAACTTTTTCTTTTTTTGAGTTTTAAACCTTTTCTTCTTTATTTTGGAGAAATTATAGAGAAATTTGTTTGGATAATCCACATTTTCTGGTACTGCACACTTTTTGCCGGAAAATATTTTTAAAAAATGTTTAAAAAATTATTTTTGCTTACAAATTAAAAAAAAAACCCAGCGGATTATCTGCCAGTAATTTCATTTAATTATTAATTTTTTTCATATTTTTTTAACTTTCTGGCGGAATATCCACCGAATCCGCCAGAAAAATTAACCAAAATCATTAATTAATCTGATTAAGTTAAGAAAATAAAATTTTCCAGAAATTCGTTTTTTGGAAAATTTCCGGAGGCCATAATCCGCTGGAAACACTTGGTCTGCCGATAAATCATTCGAAAATTGACGTTTCCGGCGACAGATTTCCGACAGCACCATCCGTCAGAAATCTGCAGAAAAACCTAAATATCCGGCGGATTTTGCCGCCGGAAAAGCTGTTTTGCTTAGTAGGGCACGGTTAGCTGCTTACCGGAAAAATTGTTGCATGCGATACCATTTTGGTGGACTAAAATCTTACCCAATAAGTGACAGAGTTGAATTTGAGTTGTAAGCACTTACCTGGGTAAGGTAAACGGCCCCTAGTTTGCCAAACATAGCCTTAGAATCGAACTGAATGATGAGTTGATGATTTTGCACCTTCACTACTGTAGATTGTCTTGTGCATGAAAGGAGACAAGAGATACACGAAACTCGGGGCAAAACTACCGAGAGGTGTCTTATTATCGGGTCCTCCAGGAACAGGGAAAACATTGCTGGCCCGTGCCGTCGCCGGAGAAGCCGGGGTGTCGTTTTTCTCCATTTCCGCTAGTGAATTGGTGGAGGTTTTTGTCGGAAGAGGAGCTGCTCGTGTTAGAGATCTTTTTCGCGAGGCAAGGAAAAATTCACCGTCCATCATCTTCATTGACGAGATAGATGCCGTTGGCGGCCAACGTGGGAGAACATTGAACTGTGAACGTGATCAAACGTTAAACCAAGTAACAAATTACTTTCCTACTTCTTAAATTTCCAGTTATTTAAATTAATACCTTATGGCATTTTCTTTCAAATGAATAACCTTCAGACACATTTAAGAGCGTTTAGGATGCGTTTGGTATGCGGACATGATAGATCAGGATATAACAATTGTTCAGCTTTTGGTAAGACAAAATTGTACAGAATAGATAACATGACCAATTTACCCCTAATAAGTTGTTTATATATTTTGATTAGTCATGTAATTTATTAAATTATAATGAAATAAATATTTTTTACAAGTTTTCTTCAAGACGAATAAAGTGACACAAAAATAAAAAGTTTATGTAGTTTCCAATTTTTATTTTCTAACATTTTCTATATTTTTTTATTATTAATATTTAATAGTTTACATAAATTAATCAAAACATAAAAACTATATAAAAATAATATTTTGAGGACAGTAAATGGAAAGTTTAAAGAGCATAAATTACAATAAATAAAATTTAAAGAATGAATAAAATAAAAAATGAATTGAAGGCTTACTAGATTTTATTTTGAGGTTATATTGGTAAAACATAAGTCTGTTCCACCTTGTTCCATGGGGTGGGGTGTGTTCCACGCAAAAGTCCTGCCAAACGTGGGACGGTGATCCCTGTTATGTCATGTTTTGTCCAGTGTACCAAGCACACCTAACAAAAGATGTATCAAAAGGTTATTTTATAGATAACCCTTTAATTTTTTAGGTCAAACTACTATATGATATATTTGACATGGATCCTTTTATATATGTATTAGCTTTTGACAAATATGGATGGGTTCGAGAAAGAGGAAAGCGTGGTGGTTATCGCTGCTACGAACCGACCCGAAACGCTGGATTCGGCTCTGATGAGACCAGGCCGGTTCTCGAGGAAAGTTCGTGTGGATGAGCCAGACGAAAATGGTCGGAAGGAGATCTTTGAATTGTACTTGAGGGACGTCCCAATGGAGGACGATAAGGAAGCCATTTGCAAGATTGTTGCATCTCTCACGCCAGGATTCGTAGGGGCCGATCTTGAAAACATAGCCCGAGAGGCCGTTCTCCTTGCTGCTAGAAGAGGTTTGATCTAAACTGGTTAAAATGACCTTCTGAGAGCCATTGCTAAAATAGAAAAAAAATGAGTTTTTGTTTGCTATTTTTCTCCAACAACATTGCTATCTTGTTTGCTAAAATAGAGATTCATGTAGAAATCTCTAAATATAGAGAATTCTCTAAATAGGAGAGAGAAATAATTATTTTATTCAACTTACCAATATCATAATTCTTTTATCATTTTATATTAAGTTTTTCTTTTAAAGTGTATTGGGAATATAAATTAGAGAATATTATATAATATAATTTGTGTTAAAATCTCTAAAATAGCAAAGCTATTGGAAATCAATGTAACTCTTTTTAGAGATTTTAACTTTTGATTCTCTATTTTAGAAAAATTATAGCAAATCTGTTGGAGATGCTCTGATATTGTTTTTTTTAAATCCATATCCTTCTGGCAGGTTTGAGAATATCACTGATTTAGAATTTTTTTAGAAGGTCATGGATTAAAAAAAACACTTGTCATTTGGCTGAATAACCCCACGATCTAATTATTTAATTTCGACGTTTTGATGATATCTTTAGGCGGTGAACTTGTGATGAAAGACGATATACTTGAAGCTGTTGATCGAGCCAGAGGTGAAGTTAATGATTACGCTACACCATTTTCTTTTCGACCAACAACCGAAGATCGTGTGCCGATGGGGTTTGGGTTTTCGAATTGATGGAGTTGGATGTATATTTTTTTAATCGATTTTTCTTTTTTGGATGTTTGTTAATCCGAATTATTTATTGTTGCTTTTAAACATTTAAATTATTATGATATCTTATTGAAAATGTAATGCAAAATATTACTGTTCAATATACTGGATTCGAACCCTTGACAGATGGGATGTTCCGTTACATTTTCCAGGCTTAACCAGTACGCCACAACCCTTGTGGTTTGGTGTCCTTATTTGTGTTATGTATTACTATTATTGTTGTGTGGACATGTGTGTCTCGTATGTGTAGTGAATCTTAACAAACACATGGATTGAAATAAAATTTGCAAATTTGGTTCTCTCACCTGTGAGCATTTTTTTAGCGTTTTTTGTGTTTTGTAAGTTGGTATCTTATTGCTTCCAACGGTCATGAGAACATTTTCCAAGGTCTAGTTAACGACTATATTTTTTTGAACATTCTTTTTGCGTTTTGTAAGTTGGTATGTACCGCCTCCAACAGTCATGTGAACATTTTCCAACATCTAAAGGACTTTTTTTTGAAAAAATTGGGCTGGGCCTGTCCCATAAATCTTCCGAAAACCACAACTGGTCTCGAACCACGGCCCTATAACCGGTACCGGGTCGAGCCAGGTTGGCCATCTTTATCTCATAGATAGAGGGGATTTAGTCTTGAAAAAATTGTTACATTCTTTAAAACTCATATGATTAATCGATTCGTAAATATCGTCCACTAGTTTGAGTAGATATAAATAGAAACTAACAAAGTTGTTTGGATTGTTGGTCTTCAAATGCCTAAAAACATGCTAAGTAACTAAATGCCAGAAGTTTATGGAACTTTTTTCGGTACCAATATTAGACATATTGCTATTTTTTCCGTCTTGAAAACACAGTATATATTTCCATCTCTCCTTGGTAGCTTTTCATCAATACAATCCTTTTAATCTTCAAGATTTTCAGTGCATTTATATAAACAAACACCAATCCCAAAAGGAAACATGGACAACTCACAGAACGCCAGTTACCAAGCCGGTCAGGCTAAAGGCCAAGCAGAGGTTGCTAATCTCCGCGTGTTGATTCAATACCAACGTTCTAGGAATCATCGAATGTCCATTCAATGATTCATATGCTTATATATTATACTCGTACCTTTGAGTAATTAAACAATCTGATAAATGTGTTCTATCTATTAAGCATCTCCGTTTAATACCCATTTTGATCATTGGCGATACTTTTCAAACCTTCAAAAAGATTGGATATTTACAGCTGAATCTTTGTACAATAGTGACTTAATTATAAATCCTTTTTATCATTAATATAGTATTTGATTGTATGTTGTTAAAATACATGATTAGGAAAAAGGAAGTCAATTGATGGACCAAGCTAGCAATGCTGCCCAGTCTGCCAAGGATTCAATGCAACAGGTTCATCTTAATATTTATTTAACCATCCAAAACTTGTTTTTTTGACTGTAAGACATCAGCCCTCAGTGGCCCAAAACTTGTTTTATTCATCATTATTGAATTAATTAATGATTGAAAAAACTGTAGGCTGGTCAGCAACTACAGGCAAAAGCACAAGATGCAGCTGAGGCAGTGAAGGATGCAACCGGAATGAACAAATGAGCCTCAATTACTGATCTTGCTTTTTACAATTTTTATCGTTGTTATCATCGAATGGGAAGAAAAAAAATTCCCAATGTATTGAATTTTTCTAATGTTTGTTCTAATAAAATAACTTGCTCTTTTCGGTGCTATATATATAGTATAAGTGTTTTAGGGGTTGTTTGGCAGTTGCTGAATGGTATGGTGCAAAATGATTAAGAGATCGACTTTTATGATATAGTGCAAAATAAAATATGGTTGTTTCGTATCAGTTTAGAATGAAATCAGGGTGCTGAATGGTTAAGGGAGGCCCAAGATGCTAAATCATTCAGAGGGTGGGTTTTATATATTTTAAAATGCAAATTAATCGTTTTCTAAGGGTGTGTTTACTTGCAATTTAATCGGCTTAGTGACATTTCTAGCTTATTCGCACAGCCCAAAAACTCTGTTTACTTTCGGCTTATTCGCGCAGACAACAACTTATTCGCACAGATAGGTTTGGGGTGTTGTCCAGGCTCAGCCAGAAAAAAGACCCACTTGCCCCTCCTTCAACCCACCAGTTTTTTAATTTTTTTTTAAAGAACGCTCTTTATCTCTCTCACGTCAACCCTAGCCGCTGCTTCTTCAGAAATTATCTTCTCCATTCTCCCAAAAAGGGACCAAAAACTATTTCTAAGGAAGTACATGAGGTAGAAGCATGTGTATGGTTTTTTTCTTTTTTACTATGATAAACCAATGGTGTATGGAACTAGATGATGTAAAAGCATGATGTCCATGGGTTTTAGTTGTTTTATATATTTGTTCCATAATTATTGAAAGCTTGTTTGTTTTCCATAATTATACATTTTATGTTTCACAAATATAATTTGATTTAAAAAACAAATAGAATATATAAAATAGCTTATAAGTCATACTCAGGGGTAAATCGGTCATTTTTATTATTCAGATTGTTGATTCAGATAAAAAAGTAAACAACAACACCAATTTATCTAGACAGACAAGTGGGTCATTTTTAATGAAATTTCTGGTAAACAGCCCCTAAGCTATACATACGAATGTAATCTTTATTTTTATCATGAAAAATACATATGAGATGTTATAATTGCTTTATAACATTTTGTAAAAAATTTGAATGTTTGTTGTGGTGTGCGATGCGGTTGCTTGTAATGACGTAGAACTAGAAATTCCATCAAAAAGATTGACAAGTCTGATTCAAATGGGGCTTAATACATTAAACCCATGAAGCTTTTATGACCCAAAATATAATTTGTACTTATTTTCCACATATTTTTTATGAAAATATTATTCATAGTTTTATCTAAAAACATTTGTATTGAACTTGTATGAACGTGTTAAACTCATATTTAGACGAGTTTATAGAATCCAAGGTGGTATGAGCAAAGCCAAAGTTTAAGTTCGTATTGGCTTATGCAAAGTGTGCTAACTTTTGAGTCGTAAATCGGCCAATGTTGAATTTTCAAAGTTGTTATTACAACTTCAATAATTAAAACTATAATCAATAACATTTTAGAAAACCAAATTTTAACATAATTCATTATGTAACACCCTCGAATTTGAAAAGAGCAACTAAATAAAATTTCGATAAAATAATCACTTAAGAAATAAAATTCCTTCTACAAACCATTCCTGGAATTACTTCAAGATAAACATAACAACTCTCACAATTTAAAACTCAAATCATACTATGAACCACTTAAAGTCGGATGTTACTTAACACCAGTACAAGTTGCTAATCCCAAAATAGATGCGGAAGACTTCACTAAACAAATCACATCTCGTGCACTCTACTAGCACTCTCCACTTCACAGTGTAGCTAAAGCTACTCCCAACCTGAGCCTGTTGCACATGCCGACAAATAAAAAGCGTTAGGCTAACGCCTAGTGACTTCAAGCATTTTATCATGACTATATAAATTCATAAATCGAGAGGAGTGTAGTTTTAGTCATGATTTCAAAAGAGTTTATCTTAAATGCAAATCACCCATTTTCCAACTCACACAAAATTTATGAGAAAAGTTACCAAAATGTATAAAGCGTTTTCTAAAATGAATTCCAACTCCAACTCACTCAAAACGTGATTAGGCGTAAATATCCCAAGAATTATAAACATGGACAAAATTCCAATATTTAAAACATCCAAATAAGATGAGGCATAGAACTCTGTCAATGAACCATGAAGACATTTCATATAAATAAAGTGTGTCACCGAAAATAGGAATAAAGTATTATACCCCAAAACCACACCTTTCGGTGACGGAGGAGACCCGATTCCATCAAAAGCGACGGGCACACAAAGTTAGGTCACTTATAATGTTACTGGATTACACCTTAAGCCCCGGTCCTAGTTCCCATGCCATATAGACATCACAATCCTCGGACCATAATAAATTGCCTTTATTGCATACCCCGTAGAGTTACACCTCAAGGACTTACAGGGGACCACATTGCATATCCAGTCTAGACGAGTTTCACCTCAGGGACTCCAGTGTCCCCTACTGCCTACTCGCTAGTGGCCCCACGGCCTGACGCATATACCCATGCGTTCCCAGAGTCCACTCCTCGTGCACAAAGAGATAGACCATCAAATAAAGACTGACTCACGTGCCTATGGATCCAATACAACACAGTCTACAAAACATGCTCAACCCAAGATGACAAAAACACCCAAGCATGTAAATATCAATAATGAGCAATAAAATGCATCAAGTTGCAATAAATGCAAACCATAAATAAAACTCCACATTGAGCCATTTAAAACCGGACAAATGTCCCCAAACTTTCTCAAAGACTAACCCGAGCAAATGCTCCAAACTCGCTAGACCCATAAATAACGGTCATCATCGCATAAAATGTGTTTAAACATCGTTTAGGTAAACAAGTACCCCCAAATCATCCTTAACTCCAAAACTCGACACGGTTTAAACAAAAAGGATTTCCCAAAAGACTCGTACCCTTATAATTCCCAAAATAACTCTTGACACTAAATCGTGTATTTCCCAAATGGTTTATAAAATCAATTACACTAACATGATTAAACCATCAAATAGACATCGTTTTGAGCAATTAATCTTTTAAAAACATATTATGATTTCTACACATTAAAATATCCAAAAGCCCCAAATATGGGTGTTTCACAATATTTATGAAGATAAATATGTCCAAAGAGTTAAACTAATCAAATAACTCATCCATTGATATTTTTCAAGTAAAACACACAAATATTTGGAAAATAACATTTTTGGCATGTACAAAGTTTTCACAAATCAACTTGAACTCACCTTGCTAGATTTAGGCTAAATTTAGAATTTCTCCAAACGTAAGCTCCTTTGAAGAAGTTTGCATCCTCGAGCCAAAACCTCCAAAAACCTAAATTCATAACTTCCAACCATGAAGATTTATATTCAACCACTTTAAAACCATCCCCAAACATCTTATATCGAAATCTCCATTTTGACCAAAACCCCAATATGAACCTAATTTCTCCAAAATCATCCAAACCGAAATTGGAGAAACAAAACACTAGGAGATCATCAATGGAACATTTATAACTCATATGAAAGTATAGAAGCTAGGAGGATGAACTCACCACTTAGGTTTTGATGAAAACCTAGAAAACCCCAAAAATCTCTAGTGTTGTGGATGAAACTTGCTCTTGCATCAATAAATGAAACCACTAGCATAAAATGGAGAAGGAACACATTAATCTCCATGAAAAAACCCCAAAATCAGTTAGGGTTTGTGTGAGAGAGAGAGAGGGGAAACGATTTGGAGAGAAGAGAAGAGATGTGAGAGTGAGAAATGAGAGACTTACCACTACCAAACACCCTTGAATCTTTCAATAAACTTTCAAACTATTTCTAGATCCTTGAAGAGCTCTCAAAAACGGAACCATAGTGATAGGCGGGTATCACCCCTCCTAAATCTCACCGCAAGTGTACGGGTCGAAGTCAAGTAATAGTACTTTAGAAGTACGAGTATCGAATCACGGGGAACTAGGAACTAAGTATCACAATTACCATAAACACTATTAACTGAACTGTCTAAATTGAGAGATGGTTGGTATTAACTAATTAATTGCAATAAGAAAATCACAAACTAACAGTAGACAACTTGAGGAAAATTCGATAGAGAAAACAGTTGAGGGTTGGAAATCTTTAGGTTTTCACATACGAATATCAGACTTAAAACGATTACCAGTTATTCCCTTAATGAATACCAAATCTTTAAAATCACCGTTGTTCTCTTTCGAGCAACATCAGGTTTTATTTTGAAAAGGACAAGTTTTATCTTTCGATCTCAACTTATGGATTCCAAAACACATGAAGCGCAAGATTTATGTTGAACAGGTAGATTTAATCTCTCGATCTCAACCTATGGTTCAATTAGGACTAGGGCTTATTCGGTATATCTCTATCACCAAATTCTCGCCTTAGGCATGCAATTCCTAGTTCTAGTTAACAGTTAATTTTCTCGAACTCAACTGGAAACAACAAAACAATTGAAAGCTAGCTAAACTCTCAAAAGCATTAAAAACCAAATTACATGCATTCATTAAATAGGAAAACTGATAAACGTTCAAGTCATCTGTTCATATGCTTACAAACCAAATTCATTCCAACCCCTAACATGAACAGGTTAGTTCATGTCGGTGGTGGATTCAAACACAAGAGAAAGAAAGACGAAAGTGTATGTAAACATAATGAATGTGATCGTGGTGAATGTGAAAGATATTGTGATGAACTCCCTTCTCCCGGCTCTAATCCGCTTTGCGTCGTGAATTGCTCCTTGATTGATCCTCTATCGTGGCTCCGAAAGGCGTAGAATCTCTCCCAAAATCGCCCCCTCAGCTGCCGTAGTCGTCGTGTGTGAGTTGCGTATCCAAAAGTGACCTAAATTCTGGAATAAAAGCTGAAATTCGCCAAACAGAGAGTTAAGCGACTTGTCACGCGACTTGCAAGTCGCGTGGCAAGTCGCCCGACCTTCAGAATGCTTCTGGGTCGGTTCCTGGCTTCTGGTCCGGGTACTGGTTCGGTCGCGGGTCTTGGGCTTGGATCTCGGGCTTCCGTTGGGCTTCGTTTTGGCTCTTTTTGGGCTCTTTTTAGCTTCTTTTCTCGAAGCTTGTCTTCCTTTTAGATTACCTGCACATTTCACTCAATAAACCGTAAAACTTCGCCTTTTTGCAGGAACACAAGCCAATCTCATTGGTTTGAGAACCAAAAATAACGCCAAAAGGTGGCGTTATCAACAACCCCAAACCGAGCGTTGCTTGTCCCCAAGCAAATTAGCGATAAAATAGACTAAAAGCACACATCAGTGAAATGATAACTGCACAATTCCCAATCGGTACCAAGTGATGCACTGGTGATTTCCCATACTCGTGAATGCCTATTTTACTCTCGCCTTATCCTTATTCCGTTTGATATATGGCCTTCCATTGTGAGTTGAACTCGTGACTGCTACGTTTCCATTAAAGTCGTACTAGGTCCAGACATACTAGGGAAAACATTTCGCCTCGACCCTACCTCACGGGATACTCTCGTTTCACTCGAACCTAGGTTATCGCACATGTTGCCATGTATGAGGAGGTTATGTACAAGGATACTCAAGAATCACATGACAACTCTAATGAAAGACGCACAAATGTTCAACAGTTGATCTCAGAAAGGAATCAAGTAGCAAGACCGGGAATATCAGTAAAGGTAGTCGTAAACTCTAATCGCATTTTCCAAAAGATCATCCAGGTCTTTACACGGGTTGTAACGGGGCTAAGGTTATGGCTAAGAAGTGAAGGGGAAAAACGGTTCAAAGATCCTTGGTGTGTCAAGCTTTAGCAAATCTGAACTTCCTAGCTTTATGCTCTATCATTTGGCCCTCTTTGTCACTAATGGAGTCGCTTTGACTCTCTTATTTTCTGTTGTAGATAAAATCTAAACTAACTGTTTTTTTTTTTGAAACTCCATTTGTCCTCTTTGTTCAAGTTGGGGCTGCATTGGCCCTCTTTTCTAACTTCTTGGGTTAACTGACCCCATTTTACTTATATGACTGGCCTTGACTATTTCTTTTCCGCTCTAGCTTCTTCAGTTCATTACCGCTCAGATTGACACACTTTCGGATAAGGGTTGGCTAAGGCTTTTGGCTTGGGTTTAGAAACGAATAAGGTGAGTGTTTGGCTTCAAAAGGGTTATGGATACACAAAAATGGGTGAAAAGGTACGATAGCTAAACACGGGTTAAACATACACACAATGCCTGGAATCACATCTTACGGTCCACACGATTTGGTCTACTACACCCTTACTTAATATCCCAATGGTCGTCTTTGCTACTCAATGCAATAATATAGCGAAATCATTCTATATTCACGACAAGGAACTCGAAAAAGTGTAAATGACTTAAGTGTATGAATCCCTCGAAATGAAAGACGTCTTTTAGGCTCAAAACTCGCTATTGGGTGGTCTCCACTAATGTCCGTAGTCCTGTCCTTTCCCGGTCCTTCCCTAACGGTCACGTCACTATCACAAGATTCTTCCCACAATGGTTGGTCTCAATCATTCAAAACAAAAAATTTAGCTAAAGTGATCTAGATACTCAGAAGTGCAGGAAATCTACGTGGATAACGTGGGCCCGATTGGGCAACCCCAAACCTTACCCACACATTGTCCCCAATGTGCAAGTGTCGGTTCAGGCGACGCCAAATGAGACAAGTGTCGTTGTGCAGTTATGGCAGTTATCAGACATGTAAGACAGAATAATAACAAGAAACATCAAAGAGCTACTCTAAAAACTTTCAATATAGTCACCCCAAACCGAGGCCGTGGCCTAGGTTTGTCAAAACAAACGCCAACCCCAAACCTCGGTGAAACCGAGGTTTGCACAGGATTAAAAGTAAGTGTGTAGATGTTGAAAAGATGAGGCACCCCAAACCTAAGTGAAACTTAGGTTTGTTGCATCTCGTCTACTAATAAGAATGAACATCATACACCACTCGTTAACTACAAAGTTGAGAACATACCTGTTTGCCCGGACGAACGGAAGTCATGAACAGTTGAAGTGGCCGGTTGAAGGACATCGGAGAAGAGGGAGGTGAAAATGCAAAAATTAAATAAAAGGAACAAGGACGGCAAAGTAAACAGCCAAATTTTTTTTTGTGACAGAGTGTCCCGTGGTTTGCAAACCGCGGGGTAAACCGCGTAACCCTCTGTTCGATTTTTTTAAATAAAACACTCAAAATGCATAAATTAAAAATAAAACCCACAAACCTTGGTGGGTTGCTTCCCACCTAGCGCCATATTTAAAGTCGTGGCACGACTTTCTTTCCGATCACTCCATCGGCCTTTCTTGCTCACCAAATTTCTCTTCGACTCTATCTCTTATCTTCTCGAACATCTTGAACACTTCCTTCTCACCACCAACTCTCAAAGTCATCTCGCCTTCCTCCATGTCGATCAACGCTCGGCTTGTGGCTAGGAAGGATCTTCCCAAGATCAATGGGACTTATATATCTTCGTCGATGTCCATCACCACGAAATCCACCAGAAAGTAAAACTTTCCCACCTTGATGAGCACGTCCTCTACCACTCCATATGGGTACACTATGGATCGATCCGCCAGTTTGAGCGTCATGTACGTCGGCTTCACTTCCCCCAATCCGAGCTTCCTGAAAATAGATAGAGGCATTAAGTTAATACTCGCCCCTAAATCACACAACACTTTATTAAAACGAATATCACCAATCTGAATAGGGATCGAGAAACTCCCTGGATCTTTGAGCTTCGGGGGAAGCTTGTTCTGAATGATGGCACTACACTCTTCAGTAAGTGTAATGGTAGACTGATGCTCAATTCCCCTCTTTTTTGATAGGATTTCCTTCATAAATTTGAGGTATGTCGGCATTTGAGCAAGTGCCTCCGTGAATGGTATGTTGATGTGAAGCTTCTTGAAGGTATCGAGGAATTTCTTGAACTGTTCCTCATCTTTATGTGCCTTCACTCGATTCGGATATGGTAGCGGTGGTACAAACGGTTTGACTACCGGTTTTGGTGGGGATGCCACCTCTTTCTCCTTCGGTTCTTCCGACTCAGCCATGTCACTAGTAATATCAGCCTTTAACTCGACAGTTGTCTCTTTGATCACCTCCTTGCCATTTCTCAGATAAATGGCATTGCATTCTTCCCTCGGTTTCCTTTCCGTTTGACTCGGAAAAGTTCCGGACGGTCGGTTTTGTAGGGCTTCCGAAATCTGCCCAACTTGTCTTTCGAGGATCTTGATCGACGCGGTGTTCTGATCGGTGGCAGCTTTTACCGTATTCACCGTGCTCGCTAACTCTCCAACCGTGTTGTCCATCTTGGTCATGAACTTCATCATCATCTCTTCCAGCCTCGGCTTCTTCTCCATGGATGGTCCTTCGTTCCTTTGATTGAAACCTGGAGGACGGTAAGCATTGTTAGTATTAGAGTAATTCGAAGAGTTAGAAAAATTACCTTGTTGTTGACCGGGTTGACTCCATGAAAAATTGGGGTGTTTCTTCCACCCTTCGTTATATGTATTGGAGAACGGATCATTCCTCGGTTGGTTGTTCCGGTTTTGTAAGAATTGCACTTGTTCAGGTGCTTCCGGATTACATCCCTTCAAGTGGTTCGTTATGAAAGCTAGTTAAGCCTTTAGTTCTTTCAGCTCATCCGATTCTTGAACGCTCGCGACTCTTCTTACAGCTGATCGTGGGGGTAGAGAAGCTATGTTCGGCCAAGTTCTCGATCAGCTCACATGCTTCTTCATAAGTTTTATCCATCAATGCTCCACCCGATGCGGCAGTGATATCGTTTTTGAACTGCGGGTGAAGTCCACTATAGAATGTCTGGATTATGACCCATCCGTGCAACCCATGGTGAGGACATTTCTTCAACATATCCTTGTATCGCTCTCATGCCTCGTATAAGGTCTCTTGTTCCCACTGAGCGAAGTGGGTGATATCAGCCATCAATTGAGCAGTTCTTCCTGGTGGGAAGAATTTCCGTAGAAATGCAGCTTTCAGGTCTGCCCATGTAGTGATATGATCGGCTGGCAAACCCTCTATCCAGATTTTAGCTCTACCCTTTAGGGAGAAACTGAATAACCTCAGTTTGATCGCGTTCTCTTCCATCCCATTAATTTTGAACGTATTACAAATCCGTTCAAACGCGCGAAGGTGAGCATGGGGATCTTCGGTTGGCGCTCCCCCAAACTGATTATGTTGTACCATTACGATGGTACTCGGCTTGATCTCGAAGTAATTTAGCGCAGTGGTGGGTGGTTGGATCCCTATACGTGCGGCTGCCATGTTTGGATTGGCAAATGACCGCATCGGAACTCTCGCCGGAGGAGGCGGAGGATTGTTGCCAGGTGGTCTATTGACGGGTATTTCGTCTCCCATCTTTAACTGTCTTTGCGCTTTAGATGCTTTTCGCAGACGGCGGGCGGTTCTTTCGATCTCCGGATCAAGTGGCTCGATTTCCTTCCCTCGGGTCTTCCTTGGCATAAGCCAATTAGTACCTGAAATGGAAAGTAACAAGATCAGTAATCCAGAAATTGAAGGTGACAAAATGAAATAACAGAATAAAAAAAATGTTCAATCTAATAGCGCTTATAGCTGGTAGTGCTATCAGTTGCAACTAGTTCCCCGACAACGACGCCAAAAACTTGATAGGCGAGTATCACCCCCCCTAAATCTCACCGCAAGTGTACGGGTCGAAGTCAAGTAATAGTACTTTAGAAGTACGAGTATCGAATCATGGGGAACTAGGAACTAAGTATCACAATTACCATAAACACTATTAACTGAACTGTCTAAATTGAGAGATGGTTGGTATTAACTAATTAATTGCAATAAGAAAATCACAAACTAACAGTAGACAACTTGAGGAAAATTCGATAGAGAAAACAGTTGAGGGTTGGAAATCTTTAGGTTTTCACATACGAATATCAGACTTAAAACGATTACCAGTTATTCCCTTAATGAATACCAAATCTTTAAAATCACTGTTGTTCTCTTTCGAGCAACATCGGGTTTTATTTTGAAAAGGACAAGTTTTATCTTTCGATCTCAACTTATGGATTCCAAAACACATGAAGCGCAAGATTTATGTTGAACGGGTAGATTTAATCTCTCGATCTCAACCTATGGTTCAATTAGGACTAGGGCTTATTCGGTATATCTCTATCACCAAATTCTCGCCTTAGGCATGCAATTCCTAGTTCTAGTTAACAGTTAATTTTCTCGAACTCAACTGGAAACAACAAAACAATTGAAAGCTAGCTAAACTCTCAAAAGCATTAAAAACCAAATTACATGCATTCATTATATAGGAAAACTGATAAACGTTCAAGTCATCTGTTCATATGCTTACAAACCAAATTCATTCCAACCCCCAACATGAACAGGTTAGTTCATGTCAGTGGTGGATTCAAACACAAGAGAAAGAAAGACGAAAGTGTATGTAAACATAATGAATGTGATCGTGGTGAATGTGAAAGATATTGTGATGAACTCCCTTCTCCCGGCTCTAATCCGCTTTGCGTCGTGAATTGCTCCTTGATTGATCCTCTATCGTGGCTCCGAAAGGCGTAGAATCTCTCCCAAAATCGCCCCCTCAGCTGCCGTAGTCGTCGCGTGTGAGTTGCGTATCCAAAAGTGACCTAAATTCTGGAATAAAAGCTGAAATTCGCCAAACAGAGAGTTAAGCGACTTGTCACGCGACTTGCAAGTCGCGTGGCAAGTCGCACGACCTTCAGAATGCTTCTGGGTCGGTTCCTGGCTTCTGGTTCGGGTCCTGGTTCGGTCGCGGGTCTTGGGCTTGGAACTCGGGCTTCCGTTGGGCTTCGTTTTGGCTCTTTTTGGGCTCTTTTTAGCTTCTTTTCTCGAAGTTTGTCTTCCTTTTAGATTACCTGCACATTTCACTCAATAAACCGTAAAACTTCGCCTTTTTGCAGGAACACAAGCCAATCTCATTGGTTTGAGAACCGAAAATAACGCCAAAAGGTGGCGTTATCACATAGCAACTTGAATCACCAAAATCGGAGTTGAAATGAGAGAGATATGAAGAAATGAAGTTTGGGGGGGTGAAATTCGCGTTTTAAGCTGATCAGGTGCTCGCGGTTTAGCTCGCGGCCGCGAGCAGAGCTGCTGCCAAATTTTGGGTAATTGCTCGCAGGCGCGAGCAAATGGTAGTGCGGGCGCGAGCAGTTCATTTTTCTGACCAAAAGTGATTCTTTTTCAAAAGCGATATCCGACCCAACCAACACTCCTAATACTTCCAAAAGACCAATTTAGGGTGAAATTATCTATGAAACTTGAAGTTATACTTACCCCAAAAATCCGGGTGTTACAGGACGTCCACGACCCTGGTTTCCCGATTTATTTCCCGATCACTGTTTTGGTCATAACTTCTTCGTTTTCGCTCTGTTTTCGTTCCGGTAAGGTCCGCTGGATTCGTATTCGAATTCCCCATCCAACAAGACCATAAAATCTAGGATTTAACCCAAAATCCTATTTTTCATATTTTTCTTAAAAGATCGATTCCACACTGATTCGAAATTGTACTTATCCGAAAATTACGGATGTTACACATTATATTATTATACATGATGATCATAGTCATAAAATATAGGGAAATTAATTAAAATGGACCAAGTTGGAAATTGACTTACAGAAATACCCCATCTCTCCCGGTTTACAAAAATGCCTCATATGTCCGCATTTTTACCTTCTATCGCGGACTGAAATAAAAAAATCCAAGATTTTCACGCAATTTGTTCCCTCTATCGTGGACTCCTTCATTTACGGACAAAAAAATACAAATAATTTAATTACATTAAATAAATAACTTAATCTATTGCGGACCAATACAAACATGTCACCAAATTGAATAATCAAGTCGAGGACAAAAAATACAAATAATTTAATTACATTAAATAAATAATTTAATCTATCGCGGACTCCTTCATCAAATCGAGGACCAATACAAACATGTCATCAAATTGAGGACTCCAAATCGAGGACCCATTAAATTAAATTTATTATTTTGTGGCTGTAATTTGTCTGGGTCCGCGATCACGGGTTAAATCGCAGGATCTTTTACAAATCGAAAGAGAGATGAGATATTTTTATAACTCAAAATCAAACTTGGTTCATTTTAATTAATTTTCCTAAAATATAACAAATAAAAACAAAAGTCAGAATTTATTTAATATTGTAAAACTTGACAATGATAACCTTTATGCTTCTATTTTGAAACACATCCAAACATTCCTTAAACAACTTTTGTTTCTAAAGGTGGGGATAGGGCCTCACAAAAAGTCGATAGACCCATGATAACGCCACTTTTTGGCGTTATTTTCGGTTCTCAAACCAATGAGATTGGCTTGTGTTCAAATAAAAAGGCGTGTATTTTACGGTTTATCGAGTGGAATGTGCAGGTATTCTAAAAGGCGGTAATCCTCGAGAAAAGAAGCTAAAAATAGTCCAAAAGAGAGCCAAAACGAAGCCCACCGGAAACCCGACATCCTAGCCCAAAACCGCGGCGCACTGTTCCCAAACCGCGGCGTGCAGTTTTCCCAAACCGCGGCGCGCGGTTTGCAAACCGCGGCACAAGCCGCGGCACACACTGTTCCACGCCGCCGCGCGGTTTGGCGCGCGGTTTGCAAACCGCGGCACAAACCGCGGCACGCAGAAATAAAAGTCGTTTTTTGTAGATTTTAGGTCATAATTTCGCGCAACTTTTCGAGGACGGCCAGAGCAGTTTAGGGGGGCGATTTTTGGAGATTTTTCGGGGTCTTTGGAGGCACGATAGAGGTTCAAACGAGGAGCGATTCATCACGCGAAGTAGATACGAGCACGATAGAAGGGAGTCATCACATTCATCACGATTTCATCTTTTTCGTTTATCATGTTTACATACTCGTTTTCATCCTTTTCTATTGTGTTTGAATCCACCACCGGTATGAACTAACCTGTTCATGTTGAGGGTTTGAATGATTTTGGTTTGTAAGCATGTGAATAATTGACTTGACACTTTATCAGTTTTTCCTCATTAATGAAGCATGTGATTTTGTGTTTAATGCTTTTGAGAGTCTAGCTAGCTTTCAATTGTTTTGTTATTTTCAGTTGAGTTCGAGAGAATTAACTGTTAAATAGAACTAGGAATTGCATGCCTAAAACGATAAATCGGTGATAGAGATATATCGAGTAAGTCTTAGTCCCAATTGAACCGTTAGTTGGAAATCGAGAGATAAAACCTAGCCGTTCAACATAAATCTTGTGCTTAATGTATTTTGAAATCCATAGGTTGAGATCGAAAGATAAAACATGTCCTTTTTGAAATAAAACCCGTGTTGCTCAAAAGAGAACAACGGTGATCTTAAAAGATTTGGGAATCATTAGATGGATTAACTGGTAATTGTTTCGAGTCAAGTGTTTGCATGTGTAAAACCTTAGGATTAGCAACCCTCAACTATTTTCTCTATTGAATTTTCCTCAAGCTGTCTATTGTTCCGTTTGCGATTTCTTTAGTTATTGCACTTAATTAGTTTATAAACCAACCATCTCTCAATATCGACAGTTCAGTTAATAGAGCTTATAGTAATTGTGATACTTAGTTCCTAGTTCCCGTGGATTCGATACTCGTACTTACCGTACGTTATTACTTGATTTCGACACCGTACACTTGCGGTTAGATTTAGGAGGGGTGATACCCGCCCTATCAAGTTTTTGGCGCCGTTGCCGGGGAACTAGTTGCAACTAATAGCACTACCATCTATAAGCATTATTAGATTGGACATTTTTTTTATTTCATATTTTATTTCATACCTTTAATTTCTGAATTGCTAAGTCTGTTCATTTTCTTCTCAGGTACTCATGGGCGACGAAGCGAGACGCCCTATGCGGTCGTTCGCCGATCCGAACGTGGCGGCGGCAAGCATAGGAATTCAAGCACCAACCACCGCTGCGAATTACTTCGAAATCAAGCCGAGTACCATCATAATGGTACAACAGAATCAGTTCGGGGGAACACCAACTGAAGACCCCCACGCGCATCTACGAGCCTTCGAACGGATATGCAACACGTTCAAGATCAACGGGATGGAAGAGAACGCGATTAAGCTAAGACTCTTCAGTTTTTCCCTAAAGGGTAGAGCTGAAATCTAGATAGAGGGCCTTCCATCAGATCTCATCACCACTTGGGCACAACTGAAGGCAGCGTTCCTCCAGAAATTCTTCCCACCAGGAAGAACCGCGCAATTGATGTCCGACATCACGCACTTCGCGCAATGGGACCAAGAGACGTTATATGAAGCTTGGGAGCGCTATAAGGACATGTTGAAGAAGTGTCCACATCACGGTCTTCATGGGTGGGTCATAATCCAAACGTTCTTTGGAGGCCTTCACCCGCAATTCAAGAATGATATTACGGCTGCAGCGGGGGGAGCACTCATGAACAAGACCTATGAAGAAGCAGTCGAGCTGATCGAGAACCTTGCCGAACATAGCTACTCCACTCCACGATCGTCCATCGCACGAGTAGCGAATGTTCAAGAGTCAGATGAACTTAAAGAGATAAAAGCTCAACTAGCTTTTATCACGGACCGTATGAAGGGAAGCAATCTAGGGGAACCTGAACAGGTTCAATTTATGCAAAACCGCAACCATCATCCGCGAAACGACCCTTTCTCCAACACTTATAACGAGGGGTGGAAAAAGCATCCCAATCTTTCATGGAATCAGTCGGGTCAACAACCAGGTAATTTCTCTAACTCTTTAAACTCTTCCAATACTAATATTGCTTACCGTCCAGGGAGTTTCTCTATCCCTATTCAAATTGGGGATCTTTCTTTTAATTAAGTTTTATGTGGTTTAGGGGCGAGTATCAATTTAATGCCTCTGTCTATTTTCAGGAAACTTGGATTGGGCGAGGTGAGTCCCACATTCATGACACTTATGCTGGGTGATCGATCGATAAGGTACCCGTATGGAGTGGTCGAGGACGTGCTCATCAAAGTAGGTAAGTTCTATTTTCCCGTCGACTTCGTAGTCATAGATATAAACGAAGACGAAGAGGTTCCGTTAATTATGGGGAGATCCTTCCTAGCTACGAGCCGAGCTTTGATTGACATGGAAGAAGGCGAGATAACCTTCCGAGTCGGCGGCCAAAGCGAAATCTTCAAGATGTTCGAGAAGGTAAGAGTTGGAAGAGATGAAGGATCTGAAGCTGGTCATGGAGGGCCAAAAGTAAGAGAATCCGCGAAGAATCGCAGGTGTGGGTGATCCAACTCCGCAGATACTGAGCCAAGCTGAAACCACATAGTCGTGCCACGACTTTAAATGCGGCGCTGGGTGGGAGGCAACCCACCAAGGTTTGTTTTCCTTTATTATTTGCTTATTTTGAGTGTGTTTCTTATTCCCGAAAAACCATAAAAATCGAAAAATCGAAAAAAGCGAAAAACAAACAGGGACATACGCGACTTGACACGCGGTTTGCAAACCGCGCAGCAAGCCGCGGGGCACTCTGTTGGTTTTCTGAGACAGAGAGTTACGCGGTTTGCCACGCGACTTGCAAGTCGCGGGCTAAACCGCGGGAGTCCCCTGTTGGCTCTCGTTCGTTTTTCGTGCAAATTTTTATTCCTTTCTTGCTTTGTGTGTTTCATATTCCTGCATTCTGTCTTTTGCTTTCATATCTTTTGTTTTGCATGCTCTCTCCATCTTCTCTAAGTGCTCGAATCTGTCGAAAAAATCCTCCTTCGTCCGGGCAAACAGGTACGCTCTCAACTTTGTCTGTTTAACGAGTGGTGTACGATGTATGGTCTTTATTAGTTAAGCGAGATGCCACAAACCTAAGTTTCACTTAGGTTTGGGGTGCCTCAATTTTTATCATCTACACACTCAACTTTTTTTTACCCTGTGCAAACCTCGGTTTTACCGAGGTTTGGGTTGGCTTTTATTGGCAAACCTAGGCCACGGCCTAGGTTTGGGGTGCCCATTTTAGAAATTTTGGGTTTTCTTTTGCTTGCTATGTAATGCCTTACCCGTCCTTTTGATAACTGTAATAATTGCACAATGATTCGAGTCGCATCACCTACGACTTTACTTGCACATTGGGGACAATGTGTGGGTAAGGTTTGGGGTTGCCCAATCGGGCCCAAGTTATGCACGTAGAATTCCTACACTTCTGAGTGTCGAGATCAAAGTAGCTAAAATTTTTGTTTTGAATGATTGAGACCGACCATTGTGGGAAGAATCTTGTGATAGTGACGTGACCGTTAGGGAAGGACCAGGAAAGGATATGACTAGGGACATTAGTGGAGACCACCCGATAGTGAGCTTTGAGCCTTAAAAGACGTTTTTCATTGCGAGGGATTCATACACGAAATTCTTTTACACTTTTTCGAATTTCTTGTCGTGAATGTAGAATGATCTCGCTACATTGTTGTATTGAGTAGCAAAGACGAACATCGGGATATTAGGTAAGGGTATAGTAGACCAAATCGTGTGGACCTTAAGACATGATTCCAGGCATTATGTGTTTGTTTTAACCTGTTTTAGCTATCATTTCCCTTTTTACCCTTTTATGTGTATCTCTAGCCCCTTTGCAGCCAAACACTCACCTTTTCGTTTCTAAACCCATCATTACACCCTCAGCCATGAGCCTTAGCCAACCCTATCCGAAAGTGTGTCAATCGAAAGCAGTAATGAACTTAGAGAGATAGAGCGGAAAAGAAAGAAATCAGGCCAGTCAAGAAAGAGAAAAGAGGGCCAATGTTGCCCCAATCAATAAAGAGGACCAATGAAGTCCCAAAAAAAAACGAAAAGTAAATAAATACCGTTAGTTAGATAGTCTCTAGTAGAGCTGCATAATAAGTGAGTCAAAGCGACTCCAATAGTGACGAAAAAGGACCAAGTGAGCAAATGTGAAGCAACGAGAAGTTCGGAATTGCCAATGATTGACACGCCGAGGATTTTTTGATCCTTTATACCCTTCGTCTCTTAACCTTAACCTTAGCCCCGTTACAACCCGTGTAAAGACCTGGATGATCTTTTGAAAGATGTGATTACGGTATACGACCACCCTCATCGATATTCCATGTCTTGCTACTTGACTCCTTCTGAGATCAAATTTTTGGACAATTGTGCGTCTTTCCTTAGAGTTGTCATGTAATAATTTGAGTATTCTTGTACATAACCTCCTTAAACATGACAACACGAGCGATAACCTAGGTTCGAGTGCAAAGAGAGTATCCCGTGTGTTAGACAACCTAGGGGGGGGTAAGGTTGTATTTAAAATCTTTTACTTTCAAAAATTCTTTTATAAATAAATACAGTACAGAAACAGTATAAATAAATCAGAGTATACAAATAGTAAATACACAACAATTATATAAACAGATATAATTAAAATGCACAGAGATTATATAAATAAATATAAATGCAAAGCAGTTTATATAAATAAATATAATAAAGCACAGCGGAATAAATAAAGAGATAAGGGATAGAGATACTTGACACAGAGATTTACTGATTTACCACCAACTGTGATAAACCAGCAGCCGAGACACTTCCCGACACGATCCAATAAATGTATTCTTTACGGTAGAATACAAACCAAATACAGAGCAAAGTAAACGGTTCTCTAAGCCTCAGCTTATTGAGATGTACAGGATCACACACCCGTTATTCAAATACTTACAAGAGGAGTATAACTCACAATGGGTAATCACTCTTGTATAATATCTCACACTTGGATATTTTATAAAAAATGTTTTATAAAATATATATATATAAATAGTTGAGAGAGCTGAGAGGTGGTAGCAGCTTGTTGTTACTGTTCTTGTATTCTGAGGTCTGATGTCTCTTCTCCAGCATGCATCATTATATAGCATGAAGACTTCCAACGGTCACATGACCTGGCGGTATACCGCCTTGCACACCGCGGTATACCGCGGTCAGAAAGTACACTGGTACACAACGGCTACATGCAAAGTTGACTTCTGGAAAAACGTACCCGCGGTATACCGGATGTACCGCCGCGGTATACCGCCGTCAGGAAAAACACTTTCAGCCAATAGGAATTGCACACGGACTGCCGCGGTATACCGGCTGGACACCCGCGGTATACCGGCAAAAGTGTACCCGCGGTATACCGGGTATTCTCCACGGTATACCGGCGTCAGGAATGAAAACTTTCCAGGACGCAACCAAAACTTGCTGGATCTTCTCAAAACAATATTAAAATTAATTGTTGGGTTTTTAGAAATATCCAAGTGGTATATTATTTTAGGGTGTTTATCATTATTAGTTATAAACAATAATGACGACGTAAACACTTCCGTCTTGAACCCTTCAGATTAAATCTTCGTGTTCTTCAACAACTGCATACTTGGATTAAATTGTTAGATAAACAATAATACGGTGTGTTTGTAATCATCAAAATAAATATATATAAATATATAGAGATGTGGTACACTTGCACCAACAATCTCCCCCTTTTTGATGATGACAAACACAACCGCTAAGCAAGAGCATATGCGGTTTCTCTCCCCCGTTTGTCGAAACAAAAAGGGTCAAGAGAGACGGTATGCTTCCCCTCGAGAGATGCTCCCCCTCAAAATATGCATATAATTGAGGTAGCATACACTCATGGGTAAAAGAGCTAAAACGCTCCCCCTCAAATTAATAACGATATCAAATTGATTTTATAAAATTTGAGGGATAAAATAAAATGCAAAAAGCAATAGAGACAAAGATATACAAACCAATACGAAACACTTGCACCAAAACGGATCTTAAGGCTTCAATATTCGGTTAATTTTATGTGATTAAAAAAAAATCACCACGTATTATGACCTCGTCAGGTAACCACGTATTATAACCTCGGCAGGTAACCACGTATTATAACCTCGGCAGGTAACCACGTATTATAACCTCGGCAGGTAACCACGTATTATAACCTCGGCAGGTAACCACGTATTATAACCTCGGCAGGTAACCACGTATTATAACCTCGGCAGGTAACACCTACAAAAGGCAAAGAAAATATTTCGTGGTACCCTTTTCTTATGGGTCCTTTTAACAGTTAGTATACAACATAAACTGCAAAAAAATATGTTGTCGACATAAAACAAAATACGACAACATATAAAACCATAAAAATGGTTTAAAACCACAAACGCATCACACCGGGATTGTCAACATTAAACATTCCTTTCGGAATCCATTTTCTAACCATTTTAATTTTACGATCGTATTCATCATAGACGTAAAAAGAAGTATGCGGATTAACATTTTTCTTAGGATTCGCAAACTTATTATTATACATAAACGCATGCGGTTTCCTTCCATAATTCACATTTTTTATTTTTGACATGTATGGAGGTTTTCTCGTATCAACTTTAGGAGATGCAAAAAATCTTTTAATGGGTTTACACGAACATTTATCAACACATGTATCGGAACCAATGCCTTTACGACAATTTATGCGATTAGACATATTTAGCATTTTTAACACTTTATCATTGCTATTTTGAAAAGCATTAGCTAACAGATTATCTTTCTCATGCGATTTACATTTAGTATTTAAATATGCAACTTCATTTTCAAGAGACTCGCATTTTGTACATGCAATACTTTCTTTTTTATTTTCACTTAAGCATGCAATTTTATCATTTAAAATAACACAAGATTTACAAATATCTTTTTCACTTAATTTATTTTCTAATTTAGTGATAACATCTAAATCATGAGCAGATTTTTGTTTACCGTCATCTATTTCCTTTTTATATGCAGATACGGTTTCTTTTAAATTAGAAATTTCATCTTTATATTTATTTGCGAGAGCGGCCATAGCATGAAATGATTTATATAATTCGTCAAGATTATTTTCATCGTCACTGTAATAATTATCACTATAATTACTATCACAATTATTTTCAAAAAGATATGATGAAGATACCTCATTATCATGGTCGGCCATGAAACAAAAATTTTTGGCTTCATCTATGCTTGCGCTCAACGCGCCTCCAACGAGAGCTTTTGGTGTGTTGATTTGTTTTGCTCGTTTTGGACACACACTTGCATAGTGATCCTTGTCACCACACACATAGCAAAAGCCTTTCTTTTTATTGGCTTTTTCATCGTCGCTAGATTCGTCATATTTGTCTTCACTTTTGTGGACGTTGCGACTTTGGTTTTTACTACCACGACGGTAGTCTTCATTTTCTTGAAACCTATCAATATTGGCAACCTTTTTGTTAGAAAGAAGTTTAGAAAGTTTTCTTACCAACTTGACTAAATCGTCAAGATTTTCGGGTTCATCATCGGATGAACTTGCATCTTCCTCCTCTTCCTTTTCTTTTGAGGCAACGACCTTGAGAGCGATGGATTTCTTTTTGACTTGCTCCCGGACTTGATTTCTTTTTAGTGCGATTTCGTGCACTTTAAGATTGCCGATGAGATCATCGAGCTTCATAGTTGCGAGATCTCGGGAGTCTTCCAAGGATGTGATTTTTGCCATCCACTCCGAAGGAAGTGCTCGAAGAATTTTCCTTACATAGTCTTCGTTAGGATAAGTGCGACCTAATCCCTTCAAAGTAGTCATGATGAGGTTAAAACGTTTAAACATTGAGTCGATTGACTCATCTTTTGACATTTCAAATAATTCATAATCATGAACTAAAATGTTTATTTTAGAACTTTTAACTTGAGTATTTCCACGATGAGTGTCACTCAAGCTTTGCCAGATTTGGTTAGCAGTTTTACAGGTATAAACTCTTTCTATTTCATCGGAAGTTAAAGCAGCATATAATATATTTTTAGCCTCAAAATTTAAACAAAAAAGAGATTCTTCAGCGGGAGTCCAGTCCTTAACAGGTTTATCAACAATAACATTATTTTTTATAATAGTAGGGTTAAAATTCCCATTTTCTATAATATCCCAAATTTTTTGACTTTTGCCACGAACGTGACATTCAAATAGCTCGGCCCAAATGCCAAACTTTTCAGTATCTATCAAAGGAGTTTTAGAGAACACAAAATTAGTTTGTTGAGCCATTTAAAAAAAATTAAAGAAATGACTTTAAAAATTTAAACAGAAAATTTTTGAAAGCCCCGCTCTGATACCAAATGTTAGACAACCTAGGGGGGGGTAAGGTTGTATTTAAAATCTTTTACTTTCAAAAATTCTTTTATAAATAAATACAGTACAGAAACAGTATAAATAAATCAGAGTATACAAATAGTAAATACACAACAATTATATAAACAGATATAATTAAAATGCACAGAGATTATATAAATAAATATAAATGCAAAGCAGTTTATATAAATAAATATAATAAAGCACAGCGGAATAAATAAAGAGATAAGGGATAGAGATACTTGACACAGAGATTTACTGATTTACCACCAACTGTGATAAACCAGCAGCCGAGACACTTCCCGACACGATCCAATAAATGTATTCTTTACGGTAGAATACAAACCAAATACAGAGCAAAGTAAACGGTTCTCTAAGCCTCAGCTTATTGAGATGTACAGGATCACACACCCGTTATTCAAATACTTACAAGAGGAGTATAACTCACAATGGGTAATCACTCTTGTATAATATCTCACACTTGGATATTTTATAAAAAATGTTTTATAAAATATATATATATAAATAGTTGAGAGAGCTGAGAGGTGGTAGCAGCTTGTTGTTACTGTTCTTGTATTCTGAGGTCTGATGTCTCTTCTCCAGCATGCATCATTATATAGCATGAAGACTTCCAACGGTCACATGACCTGGCGGTATACCGCCTTGCACACCGCGGTATACCGCGGTCAGAAAGTACACTGGTACACAACGGCTACATGCAAAGTTGACTTCTGGAAAAACGTACCCGCGGTATACCGGATGTACCGCCGCGGTATACCGCCGTCAGGAAAAACACTTTCAGCCAATAGGAATTGCACACGGACTGCCGCGGTATACCGGCTGGACACCCGCGGTATACCGGCAAAAGTGTACCCGCGGTATACCGGGTATTCTCCACGGTATACCGGCGTCAGGAATGAAAACTTTCCAGGACGCAACCAAAACTTGCTGGATCTTCTCAAAACAATATTAAAATTAATTGTTGGGTTTTTAGAAATATCCAAGTGGTATATTATTTTAGGGTGTTTATCATTATTAGTTATAAACAATAATGACGACGTAAACACTTCCGTCTTGAACCCTTCAGATTAAATCTTCGTGTTCTTCAACAACTGCATACTTGGATTAAATTGTTAGATAAACAATAATACGGTGTGTTTGTAATCATCAAAATAAATATATATAAATATATAGAGATGTGGTACACTTGCACCAACACCGTGAGGTAGGGTCGAGGCGAAATGTTTTCCCTAGTATGTTTGGACCTAGTCTAACCCGAACGTAATCGGAACAGTCACGAGTTCAACTCCCAATGGAAGGTCATAGGTCAAACAAAATAAGGATGAGGCGAGAGTGAGATAGATATTCACGGGTATGGGAAATCACCGATGCATCACTTGGTACCGATTGGGAATTGTGCAGTTATTCTTATTTCACAAATATATGCTTTTATTATGTTTTTATCGCTAATTAGCTTGGGGACAAGCAACGCTCGGTTTGGGGTTGTTGATAACGCCACTTTTTGGCGTTATTTTCGGTTCTCAAACCAATGAGATTGGCTTGTGTTCAAGTAAAAAGGCGTGTATTTTACGGTTTATCGAGTGGAATGTGCAGGTATTCTAAAAGGTGGTAATCCTCGAGAAAAGAAGCTAAAAAGAGTCCAAAAGAGAGCCAAAACGAAGCCCATCGGAAACCCGACATCCTAGCCCAAAACCGCGGCGCACTGTTCCCAAACCGCGGCGTGCAGTTTTCCCAAACCGCGGCGCGCGGTTTGCAAACCGCGGCACAAGCCGCGGCACACACTGTTCCACGCCGCCGCGCGGTTTGGCGCGCGGTTTGCAAACCGCGGCACAAACCGCGGCACGCAGAAATAAAAGTCGTTTTTTGTAGATTTTAGGTCATAATTTCGCGCAACTTTTCGAGGACGGCCAGAGCAGTTTAGGGGGCGATTTCTGGAGATTTTTCAGGGTCTTTGGAGGCACGATAGAGGTTCAAACGAGGAGCGATTCATCACGCGAAGTAGATACGAGCACGATAGAAGGGAGTCATCACATTCATCACGATTTCATCTTTTTCGTTTATCATGTTTACATACTCGTTTTCATCCTTTTCTATTGTGTTTGAATCCACCACCAGCATGAACTAACCTGTTCATGTTGGGGGTTGGAATGATTTTGGTTTGTAAGCATGTGAATAATTGACTTGACACTTTATCAGTTTTTCCTCATTAATGAAGCATGTGATTTTGTGTTTAATGCTTTTGAGAGTCTAGCTAGCTTTCAATTGTTTTGTTATTTTCAGTTGAGTTCGAGAGAATTAACTGTTAAATAGAACTAGGAATTGCATGCCTAAAACGATAAATCGGTGATAGAGATATATCGAGTAAGTCTTAGTCCCAATTGAACCGTTAGTTGGAAATCGAGAGATAAAACCTAGCCGTTCAACATAAATCTTGTGCTTAATGTATTTTGAAATCCATAGGTTGAGATCGAAAGATAAAACATGTCCTTTTTGAAATAAAACCCGTGTTGCTCAAAAGAGAACAACGGTGATCTTAAAAGATTTGGGAATCATTAGATGGATTAACTGGTAATTGTTTCGAGTCAAGTGTTTGCATGTGTAAAACCTTAGGATTTCCAACCCTCAACTATTTTCTCTATTGAATTTTCCTCAAGCTGTCTATTGTTCCGTTTGCGATTTCTTTAGTTATTGCACTTAATTAGTTTATAAACCAACCATCTCTCAATATCGACAGTTCAGTTAATAGAGATTATAGTAATTGTGATACTTAGTTCCTAGTTCCCGTGGATTCGATACTCGTACTTACCGTACGTTATTACTTGATTTCGACACCGTACACTTGCGGTTAGATTTAGGAGGACCCGCCCTATCAACCCACCCAACACAACTTGAAAATAAGTCGATATAACTCAACCTGAAACCTAATTGATTCGTAAAATACACCAATATAGAATATGAAATACAATATCCAACTTCATCCGTCTTATAAAGTAAAAAGAAACCATACATAGAACATCTCCAATACACTCCCTACATTGGTTCCTATATTAATTTTGATTATCCTACTCGATACATATAAGGAGCGCTCTACAAAAAAATCTATATTATTTTATTATACATATATGTTTATCATGTAATGATTTTTTGGTTTTATTAAAAAAGGTATTATTAAAATAATATATATTTGTTAATGTATGGAGCATAATAGGAGTAACAATGTATTGTTTTACTTCTCACACTAATTTATATACACTTCACTCGCTACATTAGCTTAAAACAATCCCGGGCTGGGCCTAAATCGGTCCCTGTGCGTGACTGTCCTCTTGTAGCTGGCCCCATCGTAACAGGTCCCGGTCCGAGACTGTCCTCTTGTAATTGGACCCATCATAATTGGTCCTGACCAAAAACAAGTGGCCCGTTATTTATGTAAGAAAGGCCGATCCCTAAAACTGGTCCCGACCCGAGCCCAAATTGGTCCCAATTTTCTTTTATATCAAAAATCAATTTTGAACATATAAAAAATATTGTTTGAAGTTTTTTTTTGGAGAAGGGTATCCTAGGCTATGCCTAGACTAATCCCTTTACAAATTATGACTGTAAGACAGCAGTCCTGATTAAACCTCAGTGGCCACAATTATTGTGTACGCCTGGATTAGAACCCCGGACAGATGGGATATTCCATCACATCCCCAGAGGCTTAACCAGTACGCCACAACCCTTGTGGTTTGTCTGAAAGATTTCTTTGAACAATATCTTATTGAAATACACTTTAAAATCTACAATTGATTCATTCAAATACACTTCAAATGTTTTCTAAAATCTCGTTTACACAAAAAGGTTAGACATGTTTTATAATTAGGATTTTGAAATTTAATATCGAAATGCACTAAATAATTCATTTACATACATGGAATTTTGAAAAACTTAAAAGAAAATTTGAAGTTTAGGTCAAATAAAACTTGAAAATCTTAAAAAAAATTGTTATATAATTTATAAAAACTTATTTAAAGTGTTTATTAACTTATTTCAGGATAGTACTTGCAATAAGAAGTTTTTAGTGTCTGGATGAAAAAAAAATGTTTATACCGGTTTGACACCTACAATAAGAAGTTATTTCTTCCTAACTTATTTGAAACAATTAACAAAAATTTTGTTCATTTTACATGTATAAGCAATTTCAAACACCCCTAAAAAACAACTTATCATCTTATTACGTTTTAATACCAAAATTAACAATTTAAACACCTTTTATAGAACTCCAATTTAATACCACATAAATTGATAAATAATTTTATATAAAAAAACATAATTTGTTTTAAATAAGCAATACATAACCTTATATATTGGGTCGGGTCGGATCGGGTCGTTTTTAGGAGTACCGGGTATGCATAGAATCATGATCCACAGGCCCTAAAAAACGTATCCGAGTCCGATTCACAAAACCCCTCTTTTCCATCAGCCGAAATCTCTCTTCCATCCTAAAACCCCAAAACCAGCAATGAGAAATCAATGGCGTCTCCTCTTTCAACGATGCAAACTTGTTTCCCAGCTTCAATTCAAGGTACAATCATCAACTACTCTTCCTCTTTCTCATCATCGCACTTTCTATTCACTTTTCCCCCAATCTCCTACACCTCACATTCACTTCCAAAACCCTAGTTTCCCTCGGTTATTCACTTCGGCATCTGAACTCGCCGTTGAACAAAATAAACTCTCGGATCAATCAGCTATTACATCAGCATTGATTGAACTGTATTCAGATCCAATCAAAAGTAACGAAGATGTAATCCTCGAATTGAGGTCAAAAAATAACTTAGATAGTAGTGATTATGTTAACGAACTTTTTAATAATCGAGGTTCGGGATCTGGAGCTGCTAAGATGTTTTTTGATTGGGTTATGTCTAAGGAAAGTGATAATTTGAGCTCCAATTCATGTAATCGGTTGTTAGGTATGTTAGGGGGAAATGGATTGGTGAAGGAGTTTTGGGATTTAGTTGAGATTATGAAGAAGAAAGGTTATGGAGTGAAGAAAGGTGCTTCTGTTAGAGCAATGACTAAGTTTGAGGAGGAAGGAATGGAAGGTGAAGTGCAGAAATTGAAAGATTTGTTTGCGTTGGGATCCATTGATGATTCTGTCGAGAAAGCTAGTTCTAGGGTTTGTAAAGTTATCCAAAAGGTTCCATGGGGGGATGCTGTTGAAACAAAGTTGCAGGAGATGGGTGTTGTGTTTTCCGGTGATCTGGTTAAGGCGGTACTTGAAAATCTTGGAACAGAGCCTAATAAAGCAGTTATATTTTTTAGGTGGATCGAAGAGAGTGGTTTATATAAACACGACGAGAAAACTTACAACGCTATTGCAAGAGAGTTGGCTAGAGAAGATTATATTGACAAATTCTGGAGGTTCATAGATGAAATGAGGACTGCAGGGTATGATTTGGAGAAGGCTACTTATATTAAAGTTTTGAATCAATTTGTTAGGAAGAAAATGTTGAAAGATGCCGTTGATTTGTATGAGTTTGCTATGGGTGGAAATATTAAGCCCTCGATGCAGGATTGCCCCTTTCTCTTGAGAAAAATCGTGACCAATAACGAGTTAGATATGGATTTGTTTTCCAAAGTCTTAAGGGTTTATAAGGAGAGTGGGAATACTTTTTCAAATACTTCATTGGATGCTGTTCTCAAGTCTTTAACGAGTGTTGGTAGATTTGGGGAGTGCAACAAGATATTGAGAGCAACGGAGGAAGTTGGTTTTCTTCCTGGTGAAAATTTGCAAGGTAAAATCGCATTTCACCTCAGCAAAAACAGTAAAACAGAGGAAGCAAATGAGTTTCTTGATTTAATGGAAGCTTCCGGAACCTCTCCGAGTTACAAAACTTGGGGATCTCTGATTGAAGGATACTGTCTTTCCGGGCATTTAGATAAAGCTTGTGATTGTTTTCAAAATCTGATTAAAAAGGAAGGGGCTTTATGCAGTGGTTATGCATTGGAAATCTTGATAAATGCATATTGCTCCAAGGAAAGAACAGCTGAAGCTTACAAACTTCTTTCGGAGGTGGTTATTGGGAAAGGAGTTGAACCATGGCTTACTACATACAAGTTATTAATAAGCAAGTTATTGGATCATGGCTTATTCAAAGAAGCTACTAATCTTCTTGCTCCCATGAAAAAACATGGATACCCGCCTTTCTTGGATCCATTTGTCAAGTATGTTGCAAAAAAAGGGACAACTGAGGACACTCTTATGTTCTTGAAAGCAATGACTGTGAAAAGATCACCATCTACAGCCGTCTATATGCGTGTCTTTACGGCGTACTTTAAGGCTGAAAGGCACAGCCAAGCCCAAGATCTTCTTTCGAAATGCCCACGCTATATCCGAAACCATGTAGATGTTTTAAATCTCTTTAGTTCCATGAAATGTGTTAAACACAATGCTGCCTCCACCCCTGTGGCTGCATGAAGATCAAGATTTCTTGTTTATGGGTCAATTTTTTTTTGGTATTAGAAGTTTAAATGTTTCTCCTTTACCTTGTTGATTGTTGGATACAATCCACATAGCTTTTCTTTTTTGCTAAGTTAAGCAGCATCCGATTTCAATAATAGTTTCGTAAACTCATTTATTGTTTGTATTATTATCAAGTGATCTTATACAGAGGTGCATGCTGCTGTCTTGTTATGTTTCTATGATCAAGCTTGCATGTGAACAACATAGATAGCACAATTTATTATGGAATAGTGCAAGTATGGTTTGACTTGTTGACCTTTATCGATATTATATTAACTGCAGAACCCGTGAACCATGATTGTTCTTTATAAAATTCCTCTCAAAATGCAGGTACAATCGCGTTTTTTGTGGTAAAATTGTATCACTATGGTTCAGTATGCAGATTCTTTGGGTAGAGGTCAGGTCTGTGTACATCTTATGCTGACCGGACCCCACCTCCGGATAGGATATATTGGGTTGGGTTGGGTTGGTTTGGTTTGGTTTATGCAGATTATGTGGTTTAGCTCTTCGTAATCTCAAGTAGAATCACGTTAGGTACGTTTTTCGTTTCTTCCAGCTGGAATGTGTTGTACTATATGCTGCTAGACTTGTAACAAATTCTGCAGAAAGAATTACGCTTAAGGTTATGCATTCAATTAACCTAAATAACCTTCTCACCTAAGGAAATTTAAGTTTTAACCATCCAAACTTTCTTTTCACCAAAATGACCAGAATTCTGCAAGTCTAACACCGCACGGCACCTTTTACTTGCGGTGTCAGACTTTTTCTAATGCATTCTAAAAAAATTATGATTTTAGCGGCTTGCGGGACGCAACTTGCGGTTTACTATAATGGTTTGCGGCTTTTCTCTTTCTTTTAAACGTGTCATTTTTTTGCAATACCTCAAGACTTGCGATAAAGAAGATAACGACGCGTGGCCTTGCGGTGGCTTACGGTTTTATCAATTTTAAAAAATCATGATTTTTTTAGAATGCGTCAGAAAAAGTCCGACGCCGCAAATAAAAGGTGTCTTGCGGTGTCAGACTTGCGGAATTCTTGTTATTTTGGTGAGAAAAAAGTTTGTATGGTTAAAACTTGAATTTCTTTAAGTGAGAAGGTTATTTAAGTTAATAACTCCAAGGCTAGCTGTGTATCAGTAGTTGTAACCTATGCATCAGTAGTTGTACTTTCTCTCTAGGTTTAAGAACCTGAGAGGGAAAAGTCCGAGAAAGTCAACGGACTTACGTATTTTGAGCGATTAAGTTTCTAGATATTTCTTTGAACAAATAAATCGGTGCACTTATAGAAAGCGAACAAATTGATCCTTCAGACTTGTAAAAATCAGTTATTTCGGTAAAATCATGAGAAAAATTCGAGAAAACCCAAACGACTTTTATATTTTTAGAGCATCTCCAACCATACGCCATTTCCATTTTTTTGCAGTGCTATCGTCTCCAATCACACGCCAAACTGTAAAAAAATTTGCCGGGGGAGATATTCATACGCCAAATTTGGCGTATCAATTGCACACTGCAAATTGGATAGGCCCACCACTACTATTATATATATTAATACTAGATATCTACCCGCGCGCGATGCGGCGCGAAGTATCTCGAATCTAAAACCGAGAATTCGAAAAATAAGTTTGTTTCATGTTCATATTTATTCGCTTTTAAATCGCATATTAAATGTATAAAATTAAAGGTCAATATGGTTAATTGGTCAAAAAAATGAAAAATATCCGTTCGATAGTGAGGTCTTCAAACCCATAACATTTGTGCTCATTTTGAAGATTTTGATGAACGATTATAATGGTATAATTTATAAAAAAAGAAAAACATATTTTGTTTAATATATTTTAGTTTATGTACGTTGATATGATAAGGATGTAAAATGAAAAATGAAAGAAGAATGAATATAAAGTAAATTAAATAACTAATTATAATGATATAAAGTGTAATTTAAAAATAAAAAATAATTTTATTTTTAATTATCATGTTAAACGTTGGAGGTTGTAAAACTTTTAAACTCGTACATGATGTATTGAAATTTGTACTTCTTAAAAATTCAAGAATAAACGTAACTGAAATTATTTTTAAAAAAGTATAATAGATAAATATAGATAAGAGCGTAAAATGTACAAGTTTAAAAAAAATCCCGGTACGTCATTCTTGAAAAATCTTGATACGTATTTATGATATTTCACAATATTATTATGTTAAAAAAATATTCAATAATAAACTTATTTTGAAATTATTGACGAGAATATTGTAATAATATAATTTGTAAAAAAATGCATTTATTAATATGTTTTAATTAAACTATGATTATGTATTTTTAATATTATAAGGGTGTAAAATGAAAATAAATAATGTAAGGGATATAAAACAAATTAATTCGTACATGTTCATGATATTTAATAATATGATTAAATCCAAAAATATTCAATATTGGGCCCATTTTGAATGTATTGACGAGACTATTACAATGGTGTAATTTGTAAAAAAAGAAATGTATTTTTTATTGCATTTTAGTTCATTTACATTATTTATGTTGATATGATAAGAGTCTAAAATGAATAATAAAAAAGTAAGGAATTAAAAGTAAACTACATACCTAATTATAAGGGTAGTAAATGTAACATATAAATTAAAAAAAAAATGAATTAATGAGAGATTTAAGGAGGAGTGAATATGCGTGTGCTAAATGAACTTATAATGTAAACTGCGTCCAGATACATGTTTAAGCGGGAAAATACTGAAGTCGGCTCACCAGAAGTCGACACGTGGCATGCTAGTTACTTATTTATTATATGTATAGATTTAATAATTTATAATTCAATTAATTCTTTATTTTTTCAATTAATTCTTTAAATGTAATATTGATTAAAAAGTTGTATTCTTGTTATTAAGTTTTAAATAAGAGAAAGAAGTTTAACATTTTAAATCAAAGACAAAATCGTTCACTTTGAACTTCGAGATGCATTAATTGATCATTTGTGGGACGAGTATACTAACTCGGAGCATTAGTATGATTTAATTATGCTTTTTAATTTGTGTTATTTGAATTGATGTAATTTTATTTAAATGTATTATCAATTAAAAAATTATCGTTTTTATTTTTATCGGTCTTCATTAAATAAATTAATTACTGATTATTTATTATTATATTTATAAATTATAATTATTGTTATTAAAAATAGTTAATAGTAAATAAAATATGTTATTTTAATGTGAGGTCCACAAATTTGGTGTTTTTTTAGTATGGTTGGAGTTGAGGGTTTTTTTTGATGTTGGGCTCATCAAAATTGGTGTTTTGGTGTTTTTTTTTGTGACAAGGTTGGAGATGCTCTTAGTGCATCTCCAATCGGACTAAAAAAACACCAAAAACACCAATTATGGTGGGCCCAACACCAAAAAAACCTCAACTCCAATCATACTCCAAAAAAACACCAAATTTGTGGACCCCACATTAAAATAACATATTTTATCTACTATTAATTATTTTTATATATATATGTTGATTATATAATACTTAAAAGTTAAATAAATATTATAAAAAAGTGAATAGTGGTGGGCCCAAAGTTTTTGGAGTGTGAAAACCATACTCCATATTTGGAGTACCAATTTCTTGAACTCCAATTTTTTTTGGAGTTTGGCGTACGATTGGATGATGAATCAACACCATATTTGATAATTGGAGTACGATTGGAGATGCTCTTAGCAATTCAGTTTTTAGCATCTTTTTTTCTTTAACTTTAAAATCCATGTAATATTTATTATTTTCATAGTTCATAAGGATCATTTTGTTATTTGTTCAAAAAAGGATTTAATCGCTCAAAATATGGAAGTTTGTTGGGTTTTTTTTTACTTCAAAATGCCAAATGTGTCGGTAACACCCGTGAGGATATACACTATGCATTAGAACTTGTAATGCTCGAATATAATTCTTCCGCTTCACTGTTCTTGATTCAATTATTTGTTTTTTCAAATCTCCCATCTCTTTCAGACTGTTTGGTTTCTCGAATTTTGGATGAACAACGAAAGCAACTCATCGTTCACTTGTTTACGCGCCATTCTGGTGATGTGACGTGTGGTCCGGGGACTCATCGTGAGCAAACCGCAGTGAGGGTGACCAAACAAGATTGGTATGAATAGGTTTCTTTGTCTCTTGCCAAAATTTCTTTTTTTTTTCTTCTGCAATTTTGATTCTTGATTACATAACAGTAAAGTACAACTTATAATGCATGAGGTACAAGTCATTATAGCATATGAAAAAGGGGGGTTTGGGTGTTTTGTGTTTTTGATTGGTGTAAACGTGATGTTGGAATGAAGCCAAAACACAATAGGACAAGGAATATTGGAATAGTGGATATGACAGACAGTCAGACAGATTGGTAATCAACTTGTCATCATTAAGCATTTAAACCCAACTTTTGAATTTGACCCAAAAAAACATGAATGGTAATATGTTATTCACTATTTTCTTGATATTTAAGGATAATTTAAGAAGGTGGGACCCACTGTATAAATCCAGGAGCTCTTTTTCTTTATAGAGTATATGTTATAAAAAATGGAGTGAATTGCATTTTTGGTCCCTGTGGACTGTGGTTATAGTATTTCTTTGAAAGAGGGACCTAAACTTCAGTATCTCAAGAAGTGGTTCCTTAGTTTCCAATTTTGCTCCAAATCCAGTCCCTGGTCACTAACCCGTTACTATTAATATATTAATGATTTTCAAAGTTACATTTCATACCCCTGTAATTATTTACTTTGTTTACTTTATACCTTTTACTTTTCTAAAATTAATTTTACACCTTCATCGTATTAACACATATAATCGTATATTAACTAAAATACGTTAAAAAAATACGTTTTAATTTTAACAAGTTACACCATTGTACTCGTCTTTTCGATACCTTCGAAATGAGCCCAATATTGATTTTTTTTTGATTTTTTGATTTTATTATATATCATATATACTACATAAAAATATTTTTAATATTTACAATTCATACCCTTATAGGTAATTATTTAATTTATGGTAACTTTCTTACTTTTTCAATTTTCGTTTTACACTCCTATCACATTAACATAATAATCATATATTAACTAATTGATTAAATCGTTTTAAATTATTCGTTTTAAAAAATACGTTTTAACATATCACATTAACATACATAATTACGTTAAAATATGTTATGAAGTTCGATATATATATATATATATACGTTTTAAAAAATACGTTTTAACATATCACATTAACATACATAATTACGTTAAAATATGTTAAGGAGTTCGATATATATATATATATGTTTTAAAAAATCGTTTTAAAAAATACGTTTTAACATATCACATTAACATGCATAATTACGTTAAAATATGTTAAGGAGTTCGATATATATATATATATATATATATATATATACGTTTTAAAAAAATCGTTTAAAAAATACGTTTTAACATATCACATTAACATACATAATTAGGTTAAAATATGTTAAGGAGTTCGATATATATATGTTTTAAAAAATTCGTTTTAAAAAATTCGTTTTAACATATCACATTAACATACATAATTACGTTAAAATATGTTAAGGAGTTCGATATATATATACGTTTTAAAAAAATCGTTTAAAAAATACGTTTTAACATATCACATTAACATACATAATTAGGTTAAAATATGTTAAGGAGTTCGATATATATATGTTTTAAAAAAATCGTTTTAAAAAATACGTTTTAACATATCACATTAACATACATAATTACGTTAAAATATGTTAAGGAGTTCGATATATATATATATATATATATATATATATATATATATATATATATATATATATATTTTAAAAAAATCGTTTTAAAAAATACGTTTTAACATATCACATTAACAAACATAATTACGTTAAAATATGTTAAGGAGTTCGATATATATATATATATATATATATATATATATATATATATATATATATATATATATATATGTTTTAAAAAAATCGTTTTAAAAAATACGTTTTAAAATATCACATTAGGGATGAGATCAAGAGAGAACCATGAAAAAAGAAAGAACCGAAAAACCCATTGAAGCCATTAGATTAAGATGATCCAATGGTTATGAATTAAAATGTAGTTATAACCAAATTTTTAATAAAAAAAGTATTTACCCTCTGTTTTTTAAATTCAAAATTGGTGAAATATGACAGAAATTAAAGCGAAACAAATTACACCAAAAAGTTCATCATTTTATTATCTTTAATTTGACATTCATTTTGATATATTTTTTCATCCGTTTTTTCATGGTTTTTCGTTTCTTTCTTTTTTCAAGGTTCTACCTTGATCCTTACCTTATATATATATATATATATATGTTTTAAAAAATACGTTTTAACATATCACATTAACATACATAATTACGTTAAAATATTTAAGGAGTTCGATATATATATATATACGTTTTAAAAAATACGTTTTAACATATTACATTAACATACATAATTACGTTAAAATATGTTAAGAAGTTCGATATATATATATATATATATATATATATATATATACGTTTTAACATATCACATTAACATACATAATTACGTTAAAATATGTTAAGGAGTTCGATATATATATATATATATATATGTGTGTGTGTGTTTTAAAAAAATCGTTTTAACATATCACATTAACATACATAATTACGTTAAAATATGTTAAGGAGTTCGATATATATATATATATATATATATATGTTTTAAAAAATCGTTTTAAAAAATACGTTTTAACATATCACATTAACATACATAATTACGTTAAAATATATTAAGGAGTTCAATATATATATATATATATATATGTTTTAAAAAATCGTTTTAAAAATACGTCTTAACATATCACATTAACATACATAATTACGTTAAAATATGTTAAGGAGTTCGATATATATATATATATATATATATATATATATATATATATGTTTTAAAAAATCGTTTTGACGTAACAAGTCACGTTTTAAAAAATCGTTTTGACGTAACAAGTCACGTTTTAAAAAATCGTTGTAACAAGTCAATTATGCAATGCAGCGAGACGTATAATCCAAATAATTTGACGATTTAATCATTTAAATCAAAAAATATTTTACATTGGGCTCATTTCGAAGGTATCGGCGAGACGATTATAATGATGTAACTTGTTGAAATTAAAAAGTATTTTTTTCAACGTATTTTAGTTAATATACGATTATATGTGTTAATATAATAAAAGTGTAACAAGTTAATTTGACGATTTAATCAATTATGTATGTTATGTAACGACCCGGACCTTTTCGAAGTGTTTTGGGGTTAGTGTGGAGTTGTAAATAAAAGTAGAAGTTGAGGGGCCATTTGGTAATTAAGGAAAGGGGTATAAAAGGGCACAAAACCCTAGGGAACATATCATTTCTACTGATTTGTATGTGTGTGTGTCGGCTGGGAATTAAGAGAGAAAGAAGAAGGCAATTGAATTTTAAGGGGTTTTGGTGCAAGAGAGGAGGAGGATCATCAAGTATTGGAAGAAGAAGAAAGTTTTGGATTCAGAATTCGTTTCTTGCAGCCATCAGCCAGGTAATCCTTACTCCATAACCTCTTCTAAAGATTCGTCAAGTGATTTGTAGTTTTGGGAGTTCTCTTGCAAAAAGGGTTTAAGACCAATAAGGGAGATTTAAACGTCTTTGGGTTGTGTTTAGGCAGTAAAACTTGGTGGAATTGGTATTGGGCCTGTTTATATAGTTAATCGTCGCATTATATTACCGTTTAATGGGTGTTTGACCTGATTTTGAGCATTAAACTCAAAACAGCGTCTCGTCCGGAAACCTTCGTGCGAAGCAGGTGTCCGGACGTCATCCGGATAGCTTCTTGGCACAGGTTACCGGGTAGGTGTCCGGAAAAAGGTAGGTGTCCGGAAAAGGTAGGTGTCCGGAAAAGGTAGGTGTCCGGAAAAGGTTAGGTGTCCGGAAAATTGAAGTGTTCGGACACTGTGGTGTCCGGTAAATAGGAACTTCTGGAAAAAATCAAGAGTGTCCGGTAAGAGACATCCGGATAGTTTGATTAGCCAGCTTATGTGTTATCCTTTAACTCAGGTAGATCGTTTGGGGAATACATAGCAAGGTAGGAGGGAAGTAAGCACATCAGGTGAGTTTTCTAAACTAAAACGTGTGGTTTTAATATGTTTTCTGAAGCGGATAAATGATGAGAAATGCCATGCTTTATGCTTATGCTTTAAATTTGCATGAATTGATATTTGAAAATTTATGTGGAATGTATGCATACATTGATCTTGATGTGAATTGACTAAGTCGGGAAGGGGCCCGCCAGCTCGTGCCGGGAGGGTGTTCCCGTTTATGCCAAGGGCGGTGTGACCCTGAAAGGCAGCATGAGACTGACTCGTTGTCACCTTAGTGTGACTTCAGGGTGTCAATTTATGAGGGGCGGATTCATATCCGAAGTGATGTCATTTGAACTGTTTATGTATGATTTATACTGAAAAGGGAATTCTGTTTAAATGCTTTGATGACTGTTGGAGGGACTCACTAGACCTCATGGTCTAACCCTCACTTTCTTTTAAATTAAAAACCTTTTCAGGAAAGCAGGTAGTGAAGGGTTCTGGCAAGTGAGCAGGGCGTAGCAGGAAGACTTGACCTCTTAGTAACACTATAGACATTTAGTTATTTCTCAGTTGTGTAGGTTGATTTCGCCAACCAGATTTTGAGCTGATGTAAGAAATTTTGGGACCCGTTTTGGGGATAATATTATTATTATGATTTGAAATGTTCATTTTTGTTTGGGTTGTTATAGTTGGTATCAGAGCCATAGTTTAAGGGATTTAGGTGACCGGATGGGCCTAAACTTAAACTTGGGAAGTAGAAATCACAACTGAGAAATCAGGAATGCGTTAGGAGGGCACTAATATAGAAATAGGACTAATGAGGTATCGAGGACGGTCATGTAAGGTAAGTTTGGAGTTACACCTGGCCAGTGTAATTGTGAACTTACAGGTACATGTATGTGCTTAGATTTCCTTATTACCCTGCTGCTATAGTACTTTAAGGTCTGTGGTATTAAATTAGTCGTTCATTGTTGTTGTGCATCAGAATGTCTGCGAGGACCTTGTGGAGTAGGCCAATCCCCGTAGCGGAAGACGCGCGGACAAAGAGCACTACACTACGGGAGGAGGCTGTGAGGAGCGAAAAATTTACTGAGGATGAACCAGTGAATCAGCCAAGAGTGGCGGCCACTCGTGGACGAGGAAGAGGCCGTGGGAGACCCAAAGGGACGGTGCCGAGAAAGGCTGTTACCGAGGTAGGGGCGGCAACCACCAAGGGCAAGAGTAAGAAAGGGAAAGCGCCGGTTAAGCGCAAGGCAAGAAGTGTGGAGGAACCCGAAATCCAACTGATGTCCGAACAAGAGAGTTCGGCACCGGCGAAGAAAGCAAATGCTAGGAAAGGGGGTAAACACGAAGCTACACCGGCTTTCTAACTGAGGATAAGTTTGCAGCAGAGATGGATAAGTTGCAAAAGACTCTCCAAGTAGTGTTAGACAACCAGAACAAGACTACGTCTGGGGAAAGAACCAAGAACAGTACAGGGAAGAAGTCTGGGGAAGATAGTGAACCGCGGACTGAAATGGGGAACAACTCGGTGACAACTCTGATTGCTACTTCCGAACCAAAGGCAGAAAAAGGATGCTCGTTTAAGACCTTCGTTTCGTGTAAGCCTCCGACGTTCAACGGTGAGCGAAATCCTGTTCTAGCTGTGAAATGGGTTCGTGAGATGGAGTTGGCATTTGATACTAGTAAGTGCGCCGAGGAGGATAAAGTGCTGTTTGCCAGGTCGATGTTGAAATCTGAAGCAATCTTTTGGTGGGATGTGGAAACCGGAGGAAAGGGGTCAGAGGTAGCTAAGAGCATGTCGTGGGGGACGTTTGTTGGAAGGTTCAAAGCACAGTTTTGCCCCCTTGCAGCAATCAAGAAATTGGAAGAAGAGTTTCTGAGTTTGGAGCAAGGGTCAATGTCGGTTCAGGAGTACACGTCGAAGTTCATCGAGAAAGCTCGGTTTGCTGAATTGTACGTGCCTACTGAAGAAAGGCGTATCGAGAGGTACATTTATGGACTGAAGAGCAGTGTAAGAGAATTGGTGCAAGCGAAGGACCCAGTTACTTTTCAGGCGGCCGTAGATAAAGCAGAACTTACTGAAAAAGATAAGAGCAGGCAGATGAACGAGAGAGTGGGAGATAAGCGTAAGTGGGACGGGCCGAATCGAGACAGTAAGAGGCCGAATTCAGCTAGACCCGATCTGCGGGTGGGATCTAACTCAGTGGATAAACCGTGTGCAAAGTGTAATAAAATGCATAGGGGTGAATGTTGGGTTGAAAGGGAGGGATGCCTTAGGTGCGGTAAAGTGGGACATCTAGCTCGAGATTGTCGTAATCCGAAGAGCTGTTATCAGTGCGGATTGTCGGGCCATGTCAAGTGGGATTGTCCACAATTAAAGAAAGGTTATGCAAGGGGTGAGGGTGGGAGTAGCGGAGGAAAAAGCAATGAGAAGAATGTGGAGCCGGCTCGCGCCAGAGCTAGGGCTTTCCACATGTCAGCTGAGGAGGCGGAAAACACGCCTGATGTGGTGACAGGTACCTTCCCTATAGACTCGATGTTTGCTAAAGTGTTGTTTGATTCGGGGGCCAATCGTTCGTTTGTGTCGCCCCTTTTTGCTCAAAAAATTGCATGTGATACCCAAGAGGTTGAACTTTGGGTTTGAGGTAGAGATAGCTGGTGATTGTCGAGTCTGGGTAAAGGAGGTCTTTGAGGGTTGTAAAATAGAGGTGGATGGCCACTTTTTCCCGTTAAAATTATATCCTATGGGGATGGGGGAGTTTGATGTAGTCCTAGGGATGGACTGGTTAGCGGATAATGAGGCTAGTATTGTGTGCAATAAGAAGCTGATCCGTATTCCTTTGACCGATAAGAAGGAAGTAGTAATATATGGGGATCAACGAAATAGGAAGTCGTGCTTAATTTCGTTGATCAAAGCTAGACGATGTTTAGGAAAGGGTTGTGCGGGGTACCTAGCGTATGTAATAGATGCTAAGAAGGAAAAGAGGAGTGTGGAGGACGTGCCAGTAGTGGGCGAGTATCCGGAAGTGTTTCCTGATGATTTGTCGAGTCTGCCTCCAGATCGTCAAGTGGAGTTTAAAATTGAAATGTTACCTGGAGCGACACCGATTGCCCGTGCGCCCTATCGGTTAGCACCAGCGGAAATGAAGGAGATGATGACTCAATTGCAGGATCTGCTCGACAAGGGTTTCATCCGTCCGAGCTCTTCGCCTTGGGGAGCACCAGTACTTTTCGTTAAGAAGAAGGACGGATCTATGCGAATGTGCATAGATTACCGTGAACTCAATAAAGTAACGGTGAAGAATAAGTACCCACTCCCGAGGATCGATGACCTCTTCGATCAACTACAAGGTGCGAGTTATTTCTCAAAAATAGACTTGAGGTCGGGTTATCATCAATTGAAAGTTAGAGAAGAGGATGTGCCAAAAACAACTTTCCGTACGAGGTATGGACATTACGAGTTTTTAGTCATGCCTTTTGGGCTGACTAATGCGCCAGCGGTGTTCATGGATTTGATGAATCGAGTGTGCAGCTCGTTGTTGGATAAGTGTGTGATCGTCTTCATTGACGACATCTTAATTTATTCTCGAACACGAGAAGACCACGAGAGGCATCTTCGAGCCGCGCTGGAATTGCTAAAGCGTGAGAAGTTGTACGCGAAGTTTTCGAAGTGTGAGTTTTGGTTAAGGGAAGTCCAGTTCTTGGGTCATGTGGTGTCGGCGGACGGTATCAAGGTAGATCCTGCTAAAATTGAAGTCGTTAAAGATTGGGAGGTGCCAAGAACCCCATCGGAGGTGAGAAGCTTCCTTGGTTTAGCAGGATATTACCGGAAGTTCATTCAAGACTTCTCTCGAATAGCTTCGCCACTGACCTCTTTGACAAAGAAGAACGTCAAATTTGTGTGGGCTGAAGCGCAAGAATCTGCGTTTGAAAAGCTGAAAGAAAGTTTAAGCAGTGCTCCGATTCTATCTTTACCTGATGGATCGGAGGGTTTTGTGATATACAGTGACGCTTCTAAGCTTGGGCTGAAGTGTATAAAAGATCGAGTGTGGGTTCCTAAGCTGGGAAACCTGAGGACAAGCATCTTAGAAGAAGCACACAAGTCGCGGTATTCCATACACCCGGGGACGAATAAAATGTATAGAGATTTGAGAAAATTCTACTGGTGGCCGGGAATGAAGAAGGATATTGCGCACTTTGTGGAGCGGTGTGTGACGTGTTTAAAGGTTAAGGCAGAACACCAACGACCTTATGGGGAAATCCAGTCTTCAGTGATACCGGTGTGGAAGTAGGATAACATTACAATGGATTTCGTCACTAAGTTGCCGAGGACCCCAAAAGGGAATGACGCAATTTAGGTGATCGTTGATATTCTCACCAAGTCAACACATTTCTTACCTATTAAAGAGTCGGATTCGTTGGAGAAGCTAGCTCGATTGTATGTTAACGAGATAGTGTCTAGGCACGGAGTGCCGCGATCCATTGTGTCTGACCGCGATAGTCGATTCACGTCGGCCTTTTGGAGAAGTTTACAACGAGAGTTGGGGTCGCAATTGAAGTTAAGCACGACATATCATCCTCAAACTGATGGTCAGAGTGAGAGGACCATTCAAACGTTAGAGGACATGCTTCGAGCGTGCGTTATCGACTTCAAGGGGTCGTGGGAAGTACACTTACCTTTGATAGAATTCTCGTACAACAATAGTTATCACGCTAGTATCCAAGCAGCACCATTTGAAGCCTTGTATGGGCGAAGGTGTCGTACGCCGTTGTGTTGGAATGAGGTAGGAGAAAGGCAGTTGGCCGGACCGGAAATTGTACAAGTAACGGCGGACAAGATTGAGGTAATCCGGGAACGGATGAGGATCGCGCAAGATCGACAGAAGAAGTATGCAGATAGACGAAGGAAGCCGATTGAATTTCAAGTAGGTGACAAGGTAATGCTTAAAGTGTCGCCTTGGAAGGGCGTGATACGTTTTGGGAAAAAGGGGAAATTGAGGCCGAGGTATGTTGGACCTTTTTCTATCATTGAACGAGTGGGCGTGGTAGCTTATAGGCTAGAATTGCCGGAAGAATTGAAAGGGGTTCATCCGACCTTTCATGTGTCCAATCGGAAGAAGTGTTTGGCCGAGACCGATGTGGCTATTCCGTTGGAAGACGTCAGCATCGTTGAGAAATTGATGTTTGGAGAAGAGCCAATCGAGATCGTAGATAGTAAAGTACGAAAGACGAGGAACAAGGAAGTTCGCTTAGTGAAAGTTCATTGGAGGTATCACAAGGGACGAGAAGCTACGTGGGAGTTAGAATCTGATATGTGGTCCAAGTACCCTCACCTTTTCGAAAATGGAATTCCGGGGACGGAATTCTTTTGAGGGGGGAGTGTTGTAACGACCCGGACCTTTTCGAAGTGTTTTGGGGTTAGTGTGGAGTTGTAAATAAAAGTAGAAGTTGAGGGGCCATTTGGTAATTAAGGAAAGGGGTATAAAAGGGCACAAAACCCTAGGGAACATATCATTTCTACTGATTTGTATGTGTGTGTGTGTGTGTCGGCTGGGAATTAAGAGAGAAAGAAGAAGGCAATTGAATTTTAAGGGGTTTTGGTGCAAGAGAGGAGGAGGATCATCAAGTATTGGAAGAAGAAGAAAGTTTTGGATTCAGAATTCGTTTCTTGCAGCCATCAGCCAGGTAATCCTTACTCCATAACCTCTTCTAAAGATTCGTCAAGTGATTTGTAGTTTTGGGAGTTCTCTTGCAAAAAGGGTTTAAGACCAATAAGGGAGATTTAAACGTCTTTGGGTTATGTTTAGGCAGTAAAACTTGGTGGAATTGGTATTGGGCCTGTTTATATAGTTAATCGTCGCATTATATTACCGTTTAATGGGTGTTTGACCTGATTTTGAGCATTAAACTCAAAACAGCGTCTCGTCCGGAAACCTTCGTGCGAAGCAGGTGTCCGGACGTCATCCGGATAGCTTCTTGGCACAGGTTACCGGGTAGGTGTCCGGAAAAAGGTAGGTGTCCGGAAAAGGTAGGTGTCCGGAAAAGGTAGGTGTCCGGAAAAGGTTAGGTGTCCGGAAAATTGAAGTGTTCGGACACTGTGGTGTCCGGTAAATAGGAACTTCTGGAAAAAATCAAGAGTGTCCGGTAAGAGACATCCGGATAGTTTGATTAGCCAGCTTATGTGTTTATCCTTTAACTCAGGTAGATCGTTTGGGGAATACATAGCAAGGTAGGAGGGAAGTAAGCACATCAGGTGAGTTTTCTAAACTAAAACGTGTGGTTTTAATATGTTTTCTGAAGCGGATAAATGATGAGAAATGCCATGCTTTATGCTTATGCTTTAAATTTGCATGAATTGATATTTGAAAATTTATGTGGAATGTATGCATACATTGATCTTGATGTGAATTGACTAAGTCGGGAAGGGGCCCGCCAGCTCGTGCCGGGAGGGTGTTCCCGTTTATGCCAAGGGCGGTGTGACCCTGAAAGGCAGCATGAGACTGACTCGTTGTCACCTTAGTGTGACTTCAGGGTGTCAATTTATGAGGGGCGGATTCATATCCGAAGTGATATCATTTGAACTGTTTATGTATGATTTATACTGAAAAGGGAATTCTGTTTAAATGCTTTGATGACTGTTGGAGGGACTCACTAGACCTCATGGTCTAACCCTCGCTTTCTTTTAAATTAAAAACCTTTTCAGGAAAGCAGGTAGTGAAGGGTTCTGGCAAGTGAGCAGGGCGTAGCAGGAAGACTTGACCTCTTAGTAACACTATAGACATTTAGTTATTTCTCAGTTGTGTAGGTTGATTTCGCCAACCAGATTTTGAGCTGATGTAAGAAATTTTGGGACCCGTTTTGGGGATAATATTATTATTATGATTTGAAATGTTCATTTTTGTTTGGGTTGTTATATGTTAATGTTATATGTAACAAGTCAATTATGCAATGCAGCGAGACGTATAATTCAAATAACTTGACAATTTAATCATTTAAATAAAAAAAATTCAATATTGGACTCATTTCGAAGGTATCGAAGAGACGAGTACAATGGTGTAACTTGTTAAATTAAAACGTATTTTTAACGTATTTTAGTTAATATACGATTATATGTGTTAATACGATGAAGGTGTAAAATTAAATTTAGAAAAGTAAAAGGTGTAAAGTAAACAAAGTAAATAATTACAGGGGTATGAAATGTAACTTTGAAAATCATTAATATATTCAATAGTAACGGCCGTTTAACGGGGTTAGTGACCAGATACTGGATTTGGAGCAAAATTGGAAACTGAAGGACCACTTCTTGAGATACTGAAGTTTAGGTCCCTCATTCAAAGAAATACTATAACCACAGGGACCAAAAATGCAATTCACTCTAAAAAATGGGTGATATTTGGCTTCGCCAAGATTAATTCAATATGGTAAGTCGTGGTTATAGGTTTCGTCTGCGGTCTTGAAGTAGATCTTTTAGTGGTCACAAACGCATACGTAGATGATCAGATTTGAACCCGAGTTGGTTTTATCCTTCACTTTTCTTTATCCACCACGCTACCACCCTGGTGGTTTAGAGGTTTCCTCGGAAGCTATTTATTTGTCTCACGATACAAAGTTAAGGTTTGCATATATTTTACTCTTTTCAGACTCTACTTTTAAGTGTTATACTGAGTTTGTTTGGTTTAGTTTATTGTAAGAATAATAGTTTGATTGCAATGAAGTTTTTTAATTATTAAATTTCAATCAACAAGATCATAGTCCATTGTCATGTATAAATAGAGGAATATCTTTTTATAGGAAAATAAAATTAAAGTGATTTATTATAAATAATACTATTAATAATAAAGTAAAAGTTGAAGAACCTATGTGTTTTGTTGGACCACTTTATTGCTTGTACATCAAAGACTTCAAATTAAATTTATTTTCTATATTTGGTACATTTCTATGAATAACAAAAGCTCCCCAATCCAACTAAGGCCATCCTCAGCGCATAACTAAAAGCTCTCAAGCCTTCAACGCCACATCAGCGTCACATCAGCTAAGCCCTCAAGCTCTAAAGACCCGCAGCGCATAACTAAAAGCCCTCTTGCCACCTCATTTTTTTAATTCTTTTATTTATACATTTAATTATTTAACAAAATAAAAATATTTATATATTTTTTAATAAATAATAAAAATAAAAATTCATATCATTCATTAAAAAATTAAAAATTATAAAATAAATTTAAAAATTACAAAATAAATTTAAAAATCTACTCGTCGTCATTGTTGGGAACTTGGATACGCCAAATATGTTCGACCAAATCCGACCGAAGGTTATTATGAGTGGCCCGGTTTTGGACTTCTCGAACATTTGTCGCGCGTTGTTCCTCACTGATTTGGGTTTCGTTATCATCCGTGAAAAGGCCGTTTTCATCGCCACCACAAATAGCATGGTGTTCGTCTTCGAGTATCATATTATGTAATATGACACAAGCGTACATAATGTTTCCCAATCTTGTCGGTTCCCATCCGCGTGCCGGGTTATGAAGTATATGCCAACGTTGTTTAAGCACGCCAAAAGCTCGTTCAACATTTTTACGTGCCGATTCTTGCGCGGACTTGAATTTTTATCGTTTAGGGTCCCGTGGGCACGTAAATGATTTTACGAAAGTAGCCCATTCCGGATATATCTCATCCGCTAGATAATATCCGTGCTCGTATGTGGCTCCATTCACCTCAAAAGGGCAGTCGGGTGCTTTTCCATCACATACATCGTTCAAGATGGGCGACTGATTGAGAACATTGATGTCGTTGTTGGAACCGGCAACACCAAAGTATGCGTGCCAGATCCATAGATCTTGAGAGGCCACTGCTTCTAGCATGATTGTCGGGTGCTCATGATCACCTCTCATGAATTGATCTCGCCATGCATTCAGACAATTTGCCCACGCCCAATGAGTACAGTCTATGCTGCCGAGCATGCCGGGAAATCCATGTTTAGCTTCATGCGCGGCGTACAACTTCTGAATATCAATAAAAGTAGGGTTGCATAAATATTTTTGACCATACAGTTCAATAATACCTGTGCAGAATTTGTACAGACAATCTCGTGACGTTGTCTCTCCCATACGGATGTACTTGTCAAGTGCGTCAGCAGTTACTCCATACGCCAATTGCCGAATAGCGAAAATACACTTTTGTATCGGAGAAAAACCTTGTTTGCTTCTGCCGTCCACCCGAAGTGTAAAATACGGATACTCTCCTGCTAAATCTTCAACTATTCGTTCGAATAGTTGCCTGCTCATCCTGAACCGCCGCCTAAACATATCCGGTGTATAAACCGGGTTGTTGCCAAAGTAGTCCCGCATAAGCCGCTCGTTTGCAGCTACTCGACCTCTTTCTATGTTCGCGACCCTCTCTCTTGTTGACGACAAGGCGGTGCTACCATAAATCCATTGTGCAGTATGTCGAAAAACTTCTCTTTGTAGATTAAACAACTCGTCGGTGTCTACGGATGATGATGATGCGGTCGGTGAACCGGGTTGTGGCGAATCCATATTGTTTAAAATATAGAGAATGGAAGAGAATGAGAGAGTTTGAGAGATTTTGGTGTAAAAAAATAAGAGGTTTGGATTAATATATATAGTGTGATTAAATTGAAAAAAAAAAATTATTTTTTTTATAAAAGTAGCCGTTGGGAGTTATTTATTTTCAAGATTTAAAAAAAATGCCAAATAGCCGTTGGAGCTTTCGGGTCCTCGGGTTTGAAAGCCCGCTGGCCGAGCCCGAGGCTTAAGCCCGCAACACCCCCACCACCCGAGGGAGCCCTTGAAGCCCGAAGGTGAACTCGCATGGAAGCCCGAAGGCGCTGCGGATGGCCTAACAACTTGATTCCTGTTTTTTTCATTCATTTTTAAAGGATATGTTTGTGGCAAGGGAAATGAAATTACTATTTTTAATCAATTTTAGAAACTTTATTTTAAATGATTTTGGAAACTTTTATTTGAATGGATTTGATGATCAAATTCATAAATGAATGGTTTTGAAATTAGTTTCTCAAGATAAAAACAAATGCAAAGCTTGTTCTATTTATGTATAATATGCCCTTGTTGATATTATCAAACTATTGCAATTATCTCACTTTTTGATAAGAAAAAGTGTGAATTTTGTTACCCAATTATGAATTTATGTTGGCTTATATCAAATCCAATTCAATCAAAAGTTGATATAGTAATTCAGTGACGGATCCAGAATTTTAGACGATTAGAGGGTGTAAGATTCCAAAGTTGAATAATCCATCTGAACCAAAACGGTTTTTTTAGTCAATCAGGTTGTAGCGCAGTGGTTGATCGTCCTGGGTGATGTGGTGGAATATCCCATCTACCCAGGGTTCGATTCCAGGCGTCCTCAACATTGATCAGACATCTTTAAGTTTCAAAATTGCCAGGGATTAGTCCGGGCTGTGCCTGTGATACCCTTTCCAAAAAACGGTTTTTTTGGTTATTCGGTTTTCAGGTAAAACATTTTGTTTGTTTCAGCCATTTGTTACTATTTTGGTTAAATCGATCATACTACTAGTTTATTTATTTTTACTTATACATGAGTTTATTGATCGTCTAGGGTTTATAAGGCCAAAGAAATGAGGGCCTAAGGTATTAAAAAAAGGAAATGTAAGGCTAATTTTTTTATATTTTCCCATAAATGTTGGTTTCAATGGGGGTCTTTCCCCGCTATCTAAGGAGAGTGTTCGTTATGTGGTTCAGTTCAGTTCAGTTTGAACTTAAAATAATTGTACACAAGCCAACATTAATTCAAGGTTTTTTGCACCAAGCTAAGTAAAAAATTGGAATTTAACCTAATTTTAATTAAATAACTTATATATTGATTACTCGAAAAATACAAGTCATTAGATCGATAAATGTATTGTACAACTTCATAACCCATTTTGTTATACACAAAGTTGATTACAAAGTTGAGTGACTTGTATTGTATTTTCTTATAGTTAAATGGTCTAAATCATATAAGTTCTCCCGAACGTTATACATTTTCAAGATAAAATCAATATTTGACTTATCATATACCATAAAACATAGTTTTAAACATTATTCAATAAAAAAAGATAAAAAATCATTTAGTTATAATGTTACCAACATTTTGATAAACAAAATAACCTTGAATTAGAATGTATTTATTGTAAAATAAAAGTGATAATAGATTTTACGACAACAATACTTGTGTTTATAAAAATCAAAAAGAACAACGACAAAATTGTAGGATCAATAATGACACACATGGTATGATTTTAAACGAAATTTTCTCTCTCTCAAATGAATGGTAAAATTGAAGTGGGGTATTGGTTTCAAGATTTTGGTAAAGTGATTGAATTGAAAGGAGAAAGTCGATTTGGTAGCTTTATCTTTTTTCATCAACTCTTTATAATCTCATCATTCTTCTATGCCTTGCTTATTTTGCTTGTACTTCTTGACCAATTTGACCTCCAATCCCACCTCAAAGGTTGTATTATAATGTACCCTTTTTTATGCATAATGTACAATCACACAATAACTCACAAGCGTTGATGGTAAGATATCGAAATATCCAAAGTTTTAAGTGGCGTGAGGTGTGACGTAGCGCCACAACAATGACACGACGTTTTTTAAAACGTGCCATAAGATGACAAAAATGTGTATGTTATATATATATATATAGGGTCAGGTTCAAGGGAAAACCTCAAAGAAACGGAAAACTGAAGAACACCTAGGAGCCCTTCATCTGGGCGGTATGCACTTGTGCATACATGTTATTTGTGTTGGGTCATCACAGATTTGAAGTTGACTCAATTAAACCCTCTTAGATACTTAGAATGTTTTTGGATTCTTTTGTGTAACTTGTACTCTTATACCAATTGTTCGGTGAAGTCGAAGATCAACCGAAACCAAGTGCGAAGACTATCTCATTGCGGAAGTGAGAAAATCGGCAGCAAGTTTCTACAAGTTACATCACCACCGATATGCTTGTGCTATCGGTGGACACGCATCACCGAATTGAAGAAATTCGGTGAGGATTCCAAGAAGACTTCCACCGATATGTGTTCAGAAATCGGTGGGAGTTCAAGAAGACTGTACCGAAATATTAAAACACTTCGGTGAAACTCTCTCTTTTCTAAAGAAGTGAGATTTCGAATTGGTGCAGTTTTCAATACAAGAGGTCGGTAGCCTTATTCTCTATAGACAAAAGAGAAGATCATTTATTATGAGACAATATCCTATTGTCAGATAAAAGTGGCATTTTGTCATTTTATCTATTCTCAGATAAGGTCTTTTTCTGGTACGACTGTCCTCCTGGTTCCTTGGATAAGTTAAAAAGGAGATATCAGCTTTTCAGAAGTCAACCTCTACAATGAATGGAAGAGTGACAAGTGTCCCATACATTAAATGATGCATGGACTATAAATAGAGGTGAAGACTCTCCATGCAAATCACGCTTCTGAAGATTACTAAGTGCAAGCTCCTTTCTTACTGAAACTGCATCTTGTGTCTAAGTGTCCAATTTGTTCTAAGTGTTTTTCAGTTTACTTTGTGTTAGATTGTTAGAATAGTTTAACTGTTCTTTTCCGCAACAATCTTTTGTTTTCTATGTGTAATTCTTATTGAAAGATTTTCAATATATTGAATTAAAACTTGTGAAAAATCTGAGTATTGTATTCAACCCCCCCTTCTACAATACTTGTTGAGCCATTTTAGGACCAACAAGTGGTATCAGAGCGGAAAGTTTAATTCATAAACTTGATCCGCAATGGCTGCCTCATCTTCATCCCTAACTGTTAAAAACACTGGTCAAAACAATTTTGCTGAAAATGGTTCCATTTCAAAACCTCCCAAGTTTAATCCTAACAACTTTTCTCTATGGAAAAGCCGTATGATGCTATTTATGGAAGGAGTGGATACTAGATATCCAACCATTCTCAAGGAGGGACCTATCATCCCGAGAGTTTGGGCTCGCTATGAAAAGCAGAGGCCGGGTAAGGAAACAGTTGATAAGTCAAGTGACTCTGATGATTCTGAACCTTCCGATATAGAGAAAGCAAAGACTACTGGTCGTTACATTCTCAAAAACCCAAAGGAATATACTGATGAGGAAAAACGATTGGTGTCTCTGGATTCTCGGCTTAGAGCAATCATTGCTCTCTCACTTCCTGATGAAGTCTATCACTCTCTTGTTAATTTCGGTACTGCTAAAGAGATGTGGACTACTTTGTGTGTACTTTATGAGGGTACAGAGGAAGTGAAGAAAAGCAAAAAGATTGGCCTCATTCGAAAATATGAGCTCTTTGCCTATGAAAAGGGAGAATCTCTTCCAAGCTTTTATAACCGTTTCAACTCTCTCTTAAATGATTTAAAGTTACTAGGTAGAGTTTATGATAATGAGGAAGTTCTATGCAAGTTTATGGATTGTCTTCCTGACTTTTGGGAAAACATTTGCACTTGCATTAAAACTACCAAGGATTTGGAATACATGCCTTTAACTGTTTTGTATGGAACTCTGTTCAACTTTGAACAAACCAAGCTTCATAGGAAAACCATCTTCAAAGAGATAAAAAGCTCTTCAATAGCTCTTATCTGTGAAAGTTCCAAGAAAAGTCAAAGTGTTCCTTGTATCACATATCCCTCATCAGACTCTGACACCGAAAATCAGAACAACCGTTCTCACCAAACGGAGGCATATCTGAGTGATGCCGATGATGAAGGTGATGAAATTTTGGTAGACCGAATGTCTGATGAAATGGCTATGATGGCCGATTTTAAAAATAAATCTCGAAATTTCAACAAACCCAGAAGTTTCAGAAAACCATCCTTTACAAAAATGTCTTCTTCTGATAAGACAAATGAAGAATGTTTCAACTGTGGTAAGAAAGGACACTTTGCTGCTGAGTGCAGAAACAAGCGTGTGTCAAAAGTCAATTCTACGTCCTCTGACAAATATCCTTCCAAATTTGAGAAATCCAAAGATAAATCATATTTCAAATTCTCAATCCTCCTCACTCTCTCATCAGGAACGTGCTGAAAAGTACAAAGCTAAGTACAAGAAGGAAAAAGAAAGAAATGAAGGATCTCAAAGGAAAGGAAAAGGATTAATGGCAGAGGCTCATGACTGGGAAGAAGAAGAAACCTCTGACAGTGATTCTCAAAATATGTGCTTTATGGCCATATCAGAAGAGGTGAAAGAAGAAAAGGCAAAGTCTCCAATGGCATTAGTTTCAACTGAATGCTCATCATCATACTCTCAGGTACATCCCTTCAATGACATGACTGATATTGAAAAGATAAATGCTTATGAATCTTTAACTCAAGATTTTTACAATGTCAAAGAAAGCAAGAAAAGAAAATCTGCTCAAGTTAAAAATCTTAAATCTCAACTTGAATCTTTCATGTGTCAACTTGGAAAGTTTGAGATAATCAAAACTGAGCTTGAAAATCTAAAAGTCATAAATCATGAAATTGAAAAGGAGAAGAATAAACTGTTCAAGAAGTTAAAGAAAGAACAGGAAATTGTCATAAAATGGACAAATTCCTTAAGGAATCTTGAACAGATCTTTCAAGACCAAATCGGTGGTAATAACAAGTTTGGGTTAGGATATGAAAAATCCATGCTTGAAAAATCTTCCCATGCACTTGTTCCCATCACCGATACATGGGATGATGACTCTGAGTCAAACTCTTGTGATTCCATTTCTTTAAATTCTGCTGATCTTAGTGAAGCCTTAAAATATGGAATGTTTTTAAAAGCCAAAGAATCTTCATCTGATCAAACCCATAAAGTGCAAAATTTGAAGGATACTGTTAAACCCATTCATGATGTGTTCAAAGATTTAACCATTGATAACAACTCTTCAAATCTTTCAAAATCTCAAGCGTTCAAAGAAAAACACACCATGGAAAAATCCTTCACCGATTTTGTCCAAAAGGGAAAGACCGAAGTTTTCTCAAGAAAGACCCCTGACCATGCTTCAACTTCAAGAACCGAACTTTTTAGAGGTCCTCGCAATCCCCTTTTCGGTCCAAAGATTAAGATTGATATAATTGGAAAGGAAAAAGGAAAGGAACAAAAACCCAAAAGAACTTTCATCTACCGAAAATGTTATAATGATACCTTTCATCTTGCTAAGGACTGCCCAAGGGAAAGAATCGACAGATCCAAACCCAAGGTCTCTCACATCTCTAACCCAAAAGAACCCATTACCAAATGGGTACCTAAGAACTAACTTGATGTTGTCTGCAGGTTTTTGAGCACCAACAAGTTTGGTATTTAGATAGCGGGTGCTCACGTCACATGACTGGAAACAAACATCTTCTTGTAAACTATGTGTCAGAAAAGGGTCCTTCTGTAACCTTTGGGGACAACTCCAGAGGTCACACTAAAGGGTATGGAACTCTCACGAATGGAACCCTCACCTTCAATAAAGTGGCATTTGTTGAAGGTCTCATGCATAACCTCCTTAGTATTAGCCAACTGTGTGATCTTGGATACAAAGTCATCTTTGAACTGCGTATCTGTACTGTTGTTGACAAGAATATGAAGGTTGTCCTCTCTGGAAGAAGGCTAGATAATGTGTATATCATTGATATGAGTCAAAACAACTCTTCAAATGTCTGCTTCGTGTCTGACGATACAGTCAAAAGAAACTGGCTGTGGCATAAACGTTTGTCTCATCTTAACTTCAAAACCCTTCATAAATTATCAAACAAAGAGCTGGTGACTGGCATGCCTAAGTTGAACTTCGTCAAAGAAAAGCTGTGTGATGCATGTGAAAAAGGGAAGCTCACCAAATCTTCTTTCAAAACCAAGCAATGCTCTTCCATCAATCTCCCACTTCAGATGCTGCATATGGATCTATGTGGACCAGTCAGCACTCCCAGTCTAGGAGGAAGAAGGTACATTCTTGTTATTGTTGATGAATTCTCTAGATATACTTGGGTGTCTTTTCTCAGGTACAAAAGTGATGCAACTGAAGAAATCATCAACTTTGTAAAAAAGAATGAAATTCTGAATGGCCAGCTTGTCAGATCTGTAAGAAGTGACAATGGCACTGAATTCAGAAACAATGGTTTAGAAGACTTCTTCAATGAGAAGGGAATCTCTCAAAACTTCTCTGCTGTCAGAACTCCACAACAAAATGGTGTTGTGGAAAGAAGAAACATAACTCTTTGTGAAGCAGCAAGGTCTATGTTGAGTGAAGCAAAACTGCCAACCTATTTTTGGGCCGAAGCTGTCAACACTGCCTGTTTCACTCAAATCAGGTCGGTGATAACAAAAAGACATGAGAAAATCCCGTATGAAGTCTTTCATGGAAGAAAACCAAACATTGGTTTCCTTCATGTCTTTGGCTGTGTGTGCTTTATCCTAAATGACAGGGAAAATCTTGGGAAATTTGATCCCAAGGCAGATGAAGGAATCTTTGTGGGATATTCCTTGACTTCCAAAGCCTACCGAGTTTACAATCTTCGGAGAGAATGCATTGATGAATCTATCCATGTAAAGTGTGATGATTCAAGATCATCTTCCTTGACAAATGATGATGAAGAACTACATCGATGGATATCATCATGCATTGGGGATTCTCCCATTTCAACCTCCACCGATCCACCTTGTACTCCAAATATTTCCTCTGTTCCAAACAATCAAGTTGGGTCATCTTCTTTATCACCTGAAACCCTCTCTGCCGAAATTGCCCCCACCGAACCCTATCCATCATCCACCGAAATTAACCCCATCACCGAACCTCTTGCTGCCAATAATCCCTCTGACAACCCACCTTCATCACACCCTGCCAACACTCCAGCCCCGAACTTCCCTTCCACTTCAATTATTCCTTCACCGATGCCCCCTGCTCTTAAATGGACCAAAGATCATCCCATTGATCAAATCATCGGTGATCAGCAAGCTGGTGTTCAAACAAGGAGAGGTACCAGCAACATCTGTCTCTATGTGAATTTCCTATCTCTTGTTGAACCTAAAAAGATTGAAGAAGCCCTAAGTGACCCATGTTGGGTTTCGGCCATGCAAGAAGAACTCTCCCAATTTCAAAGAAACAAAGTCTGGAGACTTGTGCCTAGACCTTCAAGGAAAACAATCATCGGCACAAAATGGGTCTTCAGAAACAAAATGGATGAAGATGGTACTGTCATCAGAAACAAAGCCAGACTCGTAGCTCAAGGCTACCGACAGGAAGAGGGCATTGATTATGATGAAACATTTGCTCCTGTTGCCAGACTTGAAGCTATCAGGATCTTTCTTGCTCATGCTGCTCACAAGAACTTCAGGGTATTTCAAATGGATGTGAAAAGTGCCTTTCTGAATGGAGAACTAGCTGAGGAAGTCTATGTGAAGCAACCTCCAGGCTTTGAAGATTCCACACATCCAGATTATGTGTACCGACTTGACAAAGCTCTGTATGGGCTCAGACAGGCTCCTCGGGCCTGGTATGACACTCTTGCCATCTTTCTACTCAAGCATGGCTATACTAGAGGTACAATTGACAACACTCTCTTCCACAAGAAAACTTCAGGTAATCTCATTCTTGTTCAAATCTATGTGGATGACATTATTTTCGGTGCCACCGATGAGTCTCTGTGTGATGACTTTGCCTCTCTCATGAAAAGTGAATATGAGATGAGCATGATGGGGGAGCTAACTTTTTTCTTAGGTCTTCAAGTGAAGCAAATTTCAGAAGGAATTTTCATAAACCAAAGCAAGTACATTAAAGATCTTCTGAAGAAATTTGGCTTTGAAAACTCCTCCCCCATGAAAACTCCCATGGCACCACCTTTGAAACTTGATACCGATTTAAATGGTGAATCTGTGGATGTTACCCATTATAGGGGCATGATTGGTTCTTTGTTTTATTTAACTGCTAGCAGACCAGATATCATGTTTGCTACCTGTCTGTGTGCCCGTTATCAAGCAAATCCAAAGAAATCTCATTTGGATGCTGTGAAACGGATTTTCAGGTATCTAAAGGGTACCATGCATCTGGGTCTTTGGTATCCCAAAGACTCAGGTTTTGAACTCATGGGATATTCAGATTCTGACTTTGCAGGTTCTAAAAATGATAGAAAAAGCACAACAGACAGTTGTCAATTCCTTGGTGGAAAACTGGTAAGCTGGTCCAGCAAAAAGCAAAATTCAGTCTCAACATCCACTGCCGAGGCTGAATATGTTGCTGCTGGAAGTTGCTGCGCACAGATTCTATGGATGAAAAACCAGTTGAGAGACTACAATCAGTTCTACTCCAAGATACCCATCCTATGTGATAGTTCAAGTGCAATTGCAATTGCAAACAATCCTGTTCTTCACTCACGGTCCAAACACATCGATATCCGATATCATTTCATCAGGGACCATATCTCCAAAGGTGACATTGAGCTGCATTTTATTCCAACTAATCTTCAGCTTGCAAATTTGTTTACTAAACCTCTGGATGAGGCCAGATTCACCTTCCTCATCGGTGAACTTGGCATGTTGTACTTAGAATAGGTTCAAAAAAAAAACCTTTCGGTCTGATAACTTTCGGTGGCAACAAGATCCTTTTTCGGCATGAGCATCTTCAGTGATCTTTTCGATGATCAGATAATTCTCGGTGGAACCAAGATCCACTTTCGGCATAAAAACCCCAAGTGACCTTTTCGGTGACTCATCTCTCGGTGGATCTCCTCGGTGCGCGTATATGTCCTCTTCGGTGTCTCAACGCCTTGGTGGATCTCTTCGGTAAGCAAATCCTCACCGATTCCATCTCGGCATATCTTTCACCACCGATGCCCACCGATAATCTCTTCATATTCCTCACCGATGTCCACCGAAATTCAATCCTATCCACACGTCACCCCTATAACCCTAGCCTGTCAGACCCTTCATCTCCCCGTTTCGTGAAACGACTTCCAGACCACGAATCCCAAAGTGGTCATGATTGCCTTTTTATTTTATTTAATTCTTTTTATTTTATTTTTTTTAAACCGTTCCCCCCATTTTTTCGAAAACCCTATATATACTCAACTCTTCTCTTCCATTTTTCCTTTACGTTTCCTTCATCCTCTTATTCGTTCTCTCTCTATAACCTGCACCCTAATCCTTCTTCGAGCTCGATCATCAATGGCGTCCTCAAAGAACACCCCCTAGGTGTTTTGCCGATCTGAAATTCAACCCATGCAATCACGTTGCCAGATTTGAGCCCGACCCCTCTCACCCAGAGTTTAACCATGTAAGTTCTTCACTCGCTCTCCCCTTCTTCATGCCTTCTCCTGTAATCCCAAAATGAGCAAAATGCTCATTGGGAAATTCTGGCTTACCTGTGTGTATGACTCCTCAAATGATGCGATCCACACATCCATCCTTTCTGAAGACGAGGGTGATCATGACCTCACCTTTGGGGTCGATGATGTTCGCACTGCACTTAAAATCGATGCTTTCGATCCCTATGACGAATGGCATTCAGATACCGTTCTCGAAAATGTCCTCAGTACAACAGGTTACGTTGTCGATGACAACTCCAAAAGCTCCAAAGGTCCTGGAACTCTTCTTCGGAGTCACATGGGTGGTGTATGGAACTTCTTCTTTGCCCATGTGATCCACTGTCTCTCCCGAAAGACGAGCGGCCACGATCAATCCCCTTCATACATCACCAAACTTTCCCATGCCTTAATCTTTCAATGCCGAGTGGATTTCGCCCAGTACTTCTTCACCGAATTAGTGGAAGTGATCTCCCATCCAAAGAAGTGCCATGTTGCCTACCCCCGATTTATCTCTATGATCATCCATCACAAACTTGGCAAAGCTCTGGACAAAGACCGCAAGTCTCACACTCCCCGATTCACTTATGACTGGTCTCCCCCGATCGTCGGCAGCAAGACTCTCAACGTCGGTGTTCTCGACACCGATCGTCCTTTACGCCGAGGTATGATCACTTTAGCCATCTCTCCAGAACTTCAATGGGGCGATTCTGAAATTCCAGGGTTTCAACACCCTGATATCCCCGAGGTCCTTCCTGCTGTTGTGACCTCCTCCCCTCCTCCCAGAGTAAAGTCGGTAGGCGCAAAGAAGAAACCGGCCACCGACACCTCCGCCGCTGCTTCCAGGACCATGACACCGATTAACCCATCGATGGCTTCCCCGGTCCAAAAACCTTCTAAGCGGAGGCACTCTTCGTCCCCCCCCCCCCCCCCCCCCCCCGAAGATTCGTCTAAAGAGATCTCGAGGAAATGTCCGTGAGCCATCCCCTACCAAATCATTTTTGTTCACCACCGACCATTTGATTATCCCTAAGGAATCCCTAAATTTACCTCCTCCAACTCGTTCTTTGAGTGAACACGCAGACTCTCCCACCGAAAGTCTAGACTCTCCCTCCGAAAGTCTGGACCACGCACTTCACGGCCTTTCACCCGGTCACTTCTTGATCGATGATGATGCACAACCCGATCAGGGTTCCCCCCATTAGATCCCCCCCCCCATGATTTCTTTGCAGGACTCTTTGACGACACTGGTTCTCCCCGAACCTCCCCGTCGGTCGGAGCAATCCCCATTGAGTCATCATCCCCCTCACCGACAGAGTCACCTTTGAACCAGACTTCTCCCCGAAGTTCTCCCCTGGTTCAAACTCCCCAAAGATCACCTACGCCACACCGATCACCCTCCCCGGGTCAGAATTCACCCCGACGAGCTCCCACTCCGCCACCGAGACCATTATTCCCCGATGAAATGCTGTATCCCGGCAACATTCCTATTTCGGCGGAGGATCCCCATCGCATCCGCTACATAGTTACTGGGGATGTCGGGGGTGACACCACTGTTCAAGCACCCTCTTTGATTGAAGACTTACAAGAAAGTGCTCGACAATGTCGGCTTGTCGGCACCCAATTTGAATCTTTCAAACGGGCCACTCTTGCAATGATTGCCATGACGAGTTCCCGAATGTCCACTATCGAATCTCGCCTGCCGCAGACTCTTTCAGATACTATTGCCGATGCTATACGGCCCCTTACCACCGACATCAACTCTTTGGTTTCCAGGGTGGAATCTTTGTCCAGATCTCATGGGGATCTTGCCTTCTCCTTTGGTGATTTCAAGGCAGCGTCCAACATCAAAGATTCTGAACTTCAGAGGATGCTTCAAGCCGCTAAGTCTCATCAAGACTTCAGCCAGACCACTGCCGACTCTCTTCGTGACATTCATGCCACACTTCAAGAATTCGGCCAACTGGAGATGGATCTCGGTGACTTCACCATGGTTTCTGAAGAGGTACCGAAACAACTCTCTTTTCTTCATAAGAAATTCGACTACGTGTTCAGACAGCTGGGTATGAAGATTCTGGCTGGTGCTGAGGGGGAGAAAAAGACAACCCAACCCAAGTTGCCATCTCTTAAACATTCGGTCATCCCCAAGCCTCCATCTTCCACCGATGACATTCCTGAAACCACCGAAACTCACGCTGAAACCGCCGACATTGAGGGGGAGCAACTCTCTAAAGAAAAAGAGTTGGACTTGGAAGACAAAGCAACAACTGAGGGGGAGCAACTTTCTGCGGCCGAACCAGACAAGGGAAAGAAACGTCTTATTGCCGAACAATTGGCCGAACAGGAAAGAATAGAGAAAGAAAGGATGAAGTATGGGACTCGTCCCGCCGATGCAGACAAACTCAAACTTAAACCTCCTTCATCACATCTGCAGGAACCCAATCTCGGACTGACTCCTCAAGAAATTGAGGAGGCCAGATTAGCCCAAAAAGCCCTTGATGATACCAAGGCCCTCTCTTTAAAAGTTGCAGAGGAAGAAGCCAAGAAAGCCAAGTCCACCGATGTCGTGTCGGCACAGAAATCGGTGCTGAGTGAATTTGAACAAGAGAGAAATGAAGAAGTTAGATGGTACAAGAAGAAGATGCACCACCGATCCGACAGAACCCCGATCTCAGGTGTCAAGATCGCAACCTCCAGAGCCAACCCAAAAGACATCTGCCTTATCATTGATCGGGAAGATGGCTCTTTGAAAAGTGTGAGAGACTACCAACTCAAAACTTACGGTCTCCCCGAATGGTACGAGATCTCTCGACACTTGGCCAAAAATCCAAACCCAAAGAAGGACATCTTTGTCAAATACATTGATGGTCTAATGGCAAAGATGAAGGAAATCAAAAAGAAGTATAGCATCGTGCTGACCACCGATGAAAGATCGAAACTGCAATCCTTGAAGGAAGAAGTGCGCCTTCCTAGAGTTCAGAATCCTCCCGACACTGTCTTCAAGGATATGGCAAAGGAAGGAAAGATACCGAATGTAAGTAACTTAAATCTTTCCCTTCCCACTTCGGCATCATATCCCACGACAACTCTGGGCCTGTCACCGATTCCAGGGCTATATTTCAACGATGGTTTCGGCAAACGAGCCTTCTTCAGATTCTCTCAAATCCCAGCTGCCGACACCATGTTTCTTGAAGGCCTCCACAACTTGTTCCCTCACATCCCCGACGCTCAACCCTACTACCGAATCCTAATGGATGAGATCAAGCGCCGACAATCATCAAAGAAGTAGGTTTTTCATTTACCTTTCGGTAGTTTTTGATAATCTTTTGCTTCCTTACTTCACCGATGTATGAGAATGACTTATAAAATTCAAGTGCTTCTCTTGTTTATATGTAGCTGTACATACCTTTATTTCCTTGCTTTATATATACTGTATAGATATACTCAAAGAAACATAGTTCAAAAAAAAAACAAAAAAAAGGTCTATGTGAAAAGAACCCAAAAGAGTAAAAAGGGTCAAAATGCACTTATTTTCATTTGCTCTTTAACATTCTAAGGATAGAGATCAAATTCAAATAGGGGGAGATTGTTGGGTCATCACAGATTTGAAGTTGACTCAATTAAACCCTCTTAGATACTTAGAATGTTTTTGGATTCTTTTGTGTAACTTGTACTCTTATACCAATTGGTCGGTGAAGTCGAAGATCAACCGAAACCAAGTGCGAAGACTATCTCATTGCGGAAGTGAGAAAATCGGCAGCAAGTTTCTACAAGTTACATCACCACCGATATGCTTGTGCTATCGGTGGACACGCATCACCGAATTGAAGAAATTCGGTGAGGAGTCCAAGAAGACTTCCACCGATATGTGTTCAGAAATCGGTGGGAGTTCAAGAAGACTGTACCGAAATATTAAAACACTTCGGTGAAACTCTCTCTTTTCTAAAGAAGTGAGATTTCGAATTGGTGCAGTTTTCAATACAAGAGGTCGGTAGCCTTATTCTCTATAGACAAAAGAGAAGATCATTTATTATGAGACAATATCCTATTGTCAGATAAAAGTGGCATTTTGTCATTTTATCTATTCTCAGATAAGGTCTTTTTCTGGTACGACTGTCCTCCTAGTTCCTTGGATAAGTTAAAAAGGAGATATCAGCTTTTCAGAAGTCAACCTCTACAATGAATGGAAGAGTGACAAGTGTCCCATACATTAAATGATGCATGGACTATAAATAGAGGTGAAGACTCTCCATGCAAATCACGCTTCTGAAGATTACTAAGTGCAAGCTCCTTTCTTACTGAAACTGCATCTTGTGTCTAAGTGTCCAATTTGTTCTAAGTGTTTTTCAGTTTACTTTGTGTTAGATTGTTAGAATAGTTTAACTGTTCTTTTCCGCAACAATCTTTTGTTTTCTATGTGTAATTCTTATTGAAAGATTTTCAATATATTGAATTAAAACTTGTGAAAAATCTGAGTATTGTATTCAACCCCCCTTCTACAATACTTGTTGAGCCATTTTGGGACCAACAATTTGTAACATGCATTTGTGCATAAAACCAAAAAGTCAACTATTTACCTGTATGCACAAGTGCATACCGTCCAGATAAAGGGCTCCTAGGGTGTTCTTCAGTTTTCCGTTTTTTTTTGAGGTTTTCCCTTGAACCTCTCTCTCTCTCTCTCTCTCTCTATATATATATATATATATATATATATATATATATATAACGAAAGATTGTGTGAGAAAAATAGTTAAGTTGAAAAGTATAAAAAACGATTTGGACCATCAATCACTTTTAATCTTAAAACACTCTATGGATTGCTCTTTAGAAGAGAATTGATCTGGTCATTAGTGTTGATTTTCAATTAGAATTGATCCAAATGTCCAAATCTCTTCTTACCTTTCTCACCATAACTCTTACTAGAACCCAACCTTATATATATATATATATATATATATGTATATACATGTAGGGAGGTTGAGGAACACCCTGGTAACCATACCAGATATTGTCCGCTTTGTCCATACACCTAGACTCACGGTTTTAAAACGCGTCTAATAGGGAGGTATCAAGTCCCTCTTATAAGACAACTGTTGGTCCCGAAGGGTTATACAAGTTTGTAGAAAGGGGGAGGGGGGGGGGGGTGAATACAAACACACGTTTTTATCTTTCTAAATTGTTTATTGATTAAATCAAACAATTTACAGTTTGTTGTGGAATAAGACTAAGTATAAACATAATCTAAACAAACTATGAGAATCACACAGATTTCTTGCACTAAGAAAAGAAAGAAGGAAGTTAAGAAAAGCTAAGGATAGTTTTCTTAAGGCACTCAGAAGTTCAGGGATTAGCCACCTTCAAAATGAAGGCATTCCTCCTATTTATACTGCATGCATACATGCATGTCAGGAGGACTTTACACGTGTCAGCACTTGGTTGGTTGCATGATTCTGACTTTTGCCAACATGCTCTTGGCCGCATGATGAACAGTGTAGTTGGCAGAGTGGTTTGTACGATCCTGGACAAAGGCATGTCCTTCTGACAAATCGTACAAAAGTGTACAAGGAGATAAGACAAACATTTCTTGTAGAGCGGGCTTCAGGATCGGCGATCGCTGAGTTGATCTTCTTCAGGGAGGACTGAAAGAAGGTCAGCTCTTGCTGAAGTCTTTTACTTGAAATATCGCGTGTTGTGGACAAGTCTTGGTTTCACTGATGTCCGCATCAGATCATTAGTAGACTTGTCACTTGTTCTTCAGCTTGGTCTTCGATTCAACGTAGAACTCTTTTGTCGCGAAACTTGTCTTCAGGGATTACAAGCAAACATATTACAAATGATCAATCAGTGATCATCAGTGAAACTGAACATGCTCAGTTGTCATTGATGTACATTCATCACTAAGGAATAATTTAGGAGCGGTGGTTTCCCATCAGCGATACTAAACAGACTTAGTATTTTCATTGATGGTGAAACTCTGATACATAATGTTTACTTATAATTTTCACTGAGTGATTCTAAGGGTCATCATCAAATCACTGAAGGGTTTGGATCAACAACAACCTATGTTTTCCTCCCCAACCAATGTAGGATCTTACAATCCACCCTCATTGGGAGCCCAGCGTCCTCGCTGGCACACTAGTCCGGAACCTGGGACCTGTGGGTTATGAGCCCACCACGCTTCCGTTGCGTTGAAACTGTGAGCGATTTGATTAGGTAAATCTATAAAAGTGTAAAACCCAAAGGTTAAAATGAAAAACACAAAAGCTAAAAAATTAATTATTATTTTTTTGAAAAAAACCACGCATTTAAAAAAAGTTATAGACCTTATCGTGGTGGCAGAGAACCGTCTTACACTATGACATGCCATAACGTCCTGGAAATAACCATGATCATAATATGTTATGCATAATGTACGCCATGATAACACGATGGTTCGACAATTGGGATAAGGATTTATCTGATTTCAATTATATAGAAATAGTATTCACCAAAGTGTTGTTTTGAGGAGAAAAGACAAATTTGCCCATTAGTTTAAAGAGAGAGGACAAATGATGCATGAGACTTTTTTTGTAATTGTGGGTTTCCGGACCAGCTTATGTGCAAGTGAGATTTTTCACAAATGGCTAAGAGTTATTGCACGTGAACCTCCATGGCCACAAAGACTTTGATACCACCTGATTTTGAACATTGAGTAGATAAGATTTGTTATTACATCTCCTAAAACTTAACTAGTGCAACACAATTCAAGTGGTTTAGGTGAAAAATGGTCCCAACCCATCTTAGTTTTAATTTAGCTAAAATGCTTATGAATGAGTTTTATTTGGATTTCAAGAAGGAAGAGACAATTTTGCCCAGCTGTAATAAGCTAATGCCATGGGGACATTTTTGTCATTGTCCAAAATTAAGGCACTCTTGTTTCCTTCTTTATGTTTGGTCAATTCATTCTGTTTTTGTTAGATTCTTTCTCAATTGTCTCTTGGGACCTTTGAGTCAATCCATTGATCATGAATTCTTAATCTCAACAATCATGTGTTATAATTACTTGTATACCATGTATAAAAAATTGTACGACTGAAAAAATGACTTGGAACCAGTGTTTTGAAAGGTTTTCCATAGCAACCGCGTGGCATGCCGTGAGCCCGTGACTCAACATTTGTGTTTGATGGCCGCGTTAAACCCATGGCACTCCATAGTCTAATGCACTGTTTTTTATAATGCAATGTTTGATTTTTCTAACCGTTTTAACGTTTTATTTGTTAGTTTTAATATATAACTTAATTTAATGCTTACTAACATAATTAACGCACATTGTAATAGTAGAAAATATATGTTTATATAATATATATATATATATATATATGTATATATAGAGGGAGGATCAAACGAGAAACAATAAATATTTAAAAGAACATGAGAGCGAACAAAATCATTAGTGATTTTACATTAACGCGCAAAAAAGCTACGTGGACCTGAAGCCACAACCAAAGTCCTTTTTTCATGCATTTATGTAAAATCACTAATAATTTTGTTCGTTCTCGTGTTCTTTTAAATATATATTGTTCTCGTTTGAACTCATCTCTCTCTCTCTCTCTATATATATATATATATGATGTAGGAGTTTGTTATCTTATTTCACGCTTTGAAAAACGTCATGGCCTCGTGTGGCTCCTAAGTCATGAGATTTGGCATCGCCGCCATGTCACGTCTCATGACATTTAGAATATTACGTAAAACAACAAAAGACTGCGATGATTCAGCGTGCTACTTATTAATATATGTCTATATCATATCCGGATTGAATTCAAAATCCATACATAATTGTTGGATTTAGAAAGTAGTTTAAAGGGACTGAAATGTCATTAATGAACCCTGAGGGACTAAATAAGTAAAGTTGAAGTTTTATTGGGTGAAAAATGCAAATATGATGATCACTGTGTCTGTCGATGACATCCACTACCACTGCAAACGTACAACTCGTACAACGTCAGGATACAAACTACGAAGCTTTCTTTTCCACTGACCAATTTGTCTCTATATGTGTGTATGTTTTTCATTATTTACACTTTCACCCCTCTCAAATTAAGGATCATTATATTTGGTCCTTTTGCACATCCTACTTGCATAAATCACCAAGACATTCGTTTATTTGGACACCCTTTGTCTTAACTCTATTGATCCAATTTGTAAAATATTGAAATCATTTTTACGTTGTTGAAGTCTCATATTAGCTAGACATCGAACATACTGTTCCAAATTAGTTGGAGACCTTGTACCAAAACAATATATCAAAAAAATTAAAATGTTAAAAAACATATGAAAGTCTTGGTGTCCAGTTTCATATCTGGCATGAGCCTTGTCAAATCCTCAAACCTGTACATTTGTAGAACCGTGTATTTATAATGGCTCTTTTAGAAAGATTCAAAGGCGTTAGACATATTTTAACATGATATCAAAGATAGGGTCTAACATCACCTTTGAGACTCGACATTCCCATTTTTTTGGTAACCGTGGTTTTCCGGGCCAGCTTACTCGCCCCGACTAATCCCCGGGTGACCACGAATGGTCTGGAATCATCGCAGGTGAACCTCCATGGCTACAAGAAGAGATCTTCACTCTTGAATGCACATTAGGATGAGATGTACCGAGATGCACTTGATCAATTCTCATATCAAACGTGATTTATGAGTGAGTTTGAGATTAAAAGTGATTAGGGGTGGTTGTATATTAAGAAAACAATTTCTTTACATCTTTATTGAAGGACAAGAATCATTTGAAGAAAGGTGTTTTAGTAGTGGATCATGTAACCATCAATCAATAAAGTAGGATACATACAATCTCTCCACCCCCACCCCACCCACTCAAATTCACCAATTTCAAGATTTTTAAATTAAACCACCTTGAGATTCCCAAATTCTATGTATTTTTTTCATGGTGTTTGTGAGTATCTTGAATGGCCAAACCCAGGGAATGTTTGATTCCTCCTTGTCTCTACCTTAAAAACCACCAATAACAATCCATTAATAAGAAACTATAACATGGCTAGCGATCATAAAACCCATAAATTTAACATTTTCTCCTTTGTCCTCTTCATTTATTTACTTTTCTCAAAACATAAATCAAATCCTTGGAGACATAATTCAATGATTTTATCTTTATCTCTTTGTTGTTTTATTCAAAACTTGATGAATTTTGCACCATTATACTTGATTTTCTTATAAACAAATCAATATATATATATATATATATATAGGTTCCGTAAAATGCAAACTTTCTATTTGTTGCACACCTTACAAACCACAGTGTGCATATGTGAACAACCAGTGTGCATATGTGAACAATGTGCATATACATACATGCAAGAATATACATATAATATATTTATATGGGATAATGCATATATACACATTGGTTTGTAAGGGGTGCAACAAATACATGATTTGTATTTTATTTGTATCATATATATATATATATATATATATATATATATATATATATATATATTTAATAATAAATTCATTCAAACGTACAAATCATTTTTATGTAAAACATGTTTAAAAATATATTGTATTTACAATGTTGTTTTATACTGTATTATTTCATATTTGAATGTTTATAAATATTTCTTTCATATATAAAACAGTCTTAAACGTCTTACATATAAAACAACATTATGCAAAACATTGCATGTTTACATATTTTGTTTCATAAGTGAAACAATATATAAAAACTTGGTAAGTTTCAATAATTTACTGAGTTTGTGAATAATTATATATAATTTGAATTTGAATTTGAATTTGTTTTTTTTCTTTTCCTTAATCTGTGACCCATGAGCCATAAGGCAAGGCAAGGCATGACAGGCGTGCTAATTCTCTTTATGCTTACAAGAAAACAACAGAAAAGGCCTCAGTTTGCTTTTTCTTGGTTCTTTCAGATTCTTGTGGAAAATGGTAATAATCATCAAGTTTCAAAAACTAATTAAAGCCATAGAAGCATACCACTCCATTTCACCCAAATAAAAACTTACCCAAATCCTCCTCCTCTTTCAACCATTCTCAAAAGTACACTTTTGAAATCATTCCCAATTACTTCCAATTGAAATGAGAGTACAACTAAAGACTGCTGCAATCTTTTTCCTGTTTTTATGGTTTTCTTCTTCTTCAAATGCCTTGCTTTCTCCAAAAGGTGTCAACTTTGAAGGTAAATCTGCATTTTTTTTATGAACTCTGATTCTTAGAACCCTAAAAATGGAGTTCTTTAATCTGGGTTTGGTTTTTTTAGTTCAAGCTTTGATGGGTATAAAAGCTTCATTGTTGGATCCTCATGGAGTTCTTGAAAATTGGGATGGTGATGCTGTTGATCCTTGTAGCTGGACCATGGTTACCTGCTCTGCTGAGAGTCTAGTCATTGGCTTGTAAATCTTTCTTCATAATCTTCACACACTTAAAGTGTATTAGTGTGTGTAAATAAATATCTATACAAAATCCATGTTTTTGATTATACATAATATGACCATTTAATTTTCAGAGGGACACCTAGTCAAAATCTTTCTGGCACACTTTCTCCCAGCATTTGCAATCTAACCAATCTTCACATTGTGTAAGTATCAACCAAATTACAATCATACCCACTTTCTTTTTTGGGTTTTTTTTTGGGTTTTAAAATGGGTGATTCTTGATTCAGATTGTTGCAGAACAATAACATCACAGGGCCAATCCCACCAGAAATTGGTAAACTGAAGAATCTTCAAACACTTGATCTTTCTAATAATCATTTCACAAATGAAATCCCATCTTCTTTAGGTCACTTGAATGCCCTCCAATATATGTAAGTTTTTTTTTTGTTTAAATTATGAATCTAATAATCTGCCATTATTATTTTCTTTTTACTGTTCTTGTTTTGTGGGGTTTCTTTTTAGGAAACTAAACAACAACAGTCTTTCTGGGCCAATTCCAGAATCAGTAGCCAACATGACCCAACTTGCCATGCTGTAAGAATTATCAATTTTTTTTACTTTAACTTTATAATTCAATTGTATTATTATATATATAGAAATGTGTATGTATAGGTTACAAAGGGTCTTTTTTGTTTTGTGTTCATTGCAGAGACTTGTCCTTCAATAACTTGAGTGGCCCTGTTCCTAGATTTCCTTCCAAGACCTTCAAGTAAGCATATTTATACTTGTACAGTACAACTAGCTAATGCATTTATGAAATGAAATACTTCTCCCTCCATTCCAAGATAAAATGTAAAGAATGAAAATGAGACAATTACAGAAAAGGGAAATTGTCAAAAATAGTAATTCGGGACCCCCGAAATTCACTAAATTGACCGAAATAGCCAAAGATTTCGCAAGTACCACTATAGCAATTTGACAAATCTACTTCTTTTATGAAATTAATATTTATAAAGTAACACTTTCACAAGTTAAAGTATTACTTACGAAATGATGATATGGAAGTGACACTCATTTTAAAGTGTTACTTGCCAAGTCAGCATTTCGCAACTAACACTTTAGCAATTTGCGGAAGTGTTACTTTATGAATATTAAATTCATAAAAAGTAGATTTCGGAAGTTGCTAAAGTGTTATTTGCGAAATCTTTCATATTCCGGTTAATTAAGTGGAAAATTGGGTATAAAGTGAATTTGGAGGTTCGAAATGGCTATTTTGGACAATGTTCCTTAGAAATAGATTATCATTACACTTTTTAATTAACTAAATGATAATTTTACCTTGAATAATAGAAGAAGTAATGAATTTCTTCATCTCATAATTAAGAGTATAATTGAAAAATAGTCACTTATTTTTTAAAATAAACACTTATTTTATAAATCATTGTTCATTAATTGCAGCATTGTTGGGAACCCCCTGATGTGCCCAACAGGATCTGATCAACAATGCTATGGAATGACACTTATGCCCATCTCTATGCCATTAAACACCACAAAAGGTATGAAACCATATAGTAATTTTAAAAGGGTTGTAGCTAAACATTTTATGGTGTTTGATTTCATCATAATTTTTAACAGATAACACTTCATCTTCAAGAAAATCCCACAAAATAGCTGTTGCCATCGGTACAAGCCTCGGATCCATCTTCTTGCTCGTCTTCGGAATCGTATTGATATGGTTCAAACGAACCCATAATCGAGAACCCTTCTTTGATGTCAAAGGTTTGTAAACCCGTAACTTTTCAGACCCAAATTGACGTTGATTTTCTGATGAATTTGACACCGACATACTCTTTGGGGTAGAAGTCAGGTCTACGTCAAGTTATTTACTTTAATAACCATCTCAAATTAAAAAAAAAAGTTTTAACCATCAAGATTTTTTACAAAAATGTCCGGAATCCCACATGTCTGACACCGCAAAACACCTTTTACTTGCGGTGTTAGACTTTTTCTGACAAAAAAAGTTAAAAAATTATAACTTTTTAAAAAAATGATAAAACCGCAAGCACCACAACCACAAGGGATAAGAGGCCATGTGTCGTCGTCTTCATTACCGCAACCGCAAGTGGCTTGCGGCTTTATCATTTAAAAAAAATTATCTTTCTTTATTTTTTTTTTGTCAGAAAAAGTCTGACATCACAAGTAAAAGGTGCCTTGCGGTGTTTGACCTGCTGAATTCTGGATATTTTGGTAAAAGAAAATTTGATGGTTCAAATTTAAAGTTCTTTATTTAAGATGGTTATTTAGGTAAATAACTCCCCTGGTGGGATATACTGGGTTTGTTTCGTCAGGTTTTTTCTTCGGTTATCTAGATCATTCTAAGGAAGATTCAGTTGTGGAATTGAGATTGTGACTTTCTAAAATCAAAATGGAAATGCAGATAAGCATCATGAGGAAGTTTCGCTTGGGAATTTAAGGAAGTTTCAATTCAGGGAGCTTCAAATTGCAACACACAATTTCAGTAACAAGAACATATTGGGAAAAGGAGGTTTTGGGCATGTGTACAAAGGGACACTCCATGATGGGACATCGGTGGCGGTGAAGCGGCTGAAAGATGGCGGTGCCGCTGGCGGCGTAAGACAATTCCAAACAGAAGTTGAGATGATCAGCCTAGCGGTTCACCGGAATCTACTCAAATTATATGGCTTTTGTATGACTCCTACCGAAAAGCTCTTAGTCTACCCCTATATGTCCAATGGAAGTGTTGCTTCTCGTCTCAAGGGTAAACCCACCATCTTAATTTCCTGCATTTTATCATGTATCATTTGCATTACAAAAAAAACAAATGTAACCAAGAAATATTGAAACTTCTGTTCGGCTTCAAGAAATATTGAAACTTCTGTTCGGTTTCAATAAATCTTGAAACGCCTGCTTAGTTTCAAGAAATCTTGAAACTTTTGTTTAGTTTCAGACCCAACCTCCGGGTCGTATGCACTGGTAAATCTTGAAACTTCTGTTTAGTTTCAAAAAACTTTTGTCTAGTTTCAAGAAATCTCGAAACTTCTTTTAGTTTCAGACGGGTGGGGTCTTCTGGATTCGTTTGGTTTAGTTCGGTTTAAATCTTGAAGCTTTTGTTTAGTTTCAAGAAATTTTGAAGCTTCTGTCTAGTTTCAAGAAATCTTGAAACTTTTCTCTAGTTTCAGAACCCACCCCACCTCTGGGTGGGGTCTACAGTGTTCGTTTGGTTTAGTTCAGTTTAAATCTTGAAACTTTTGTTTAGTTTTAAGATATCTTGAAGCTTCCGGCTAGTTTCAAGAAATCTTGAAACTTCTCTTTAGTGTCAGAACCCACCTCCGGGTGGGATCTACCGGGTTCATTTGGTTTAGTTCGGTTTAAAATCTTGAAAATTCAGTTTAGTTTCAAGAAATCTTGAAGCTTATGTTTAGTTTCAAGAAATCTTGAAAAGTACAAGCACGAATCAACTCTTACTCTATCTGGGGTTGAAATTTCGACAGCAAAACCGGTGTTAGATTGGGGAATAAGGAAGAAAATTGCATTAGGGGCAGGAAGGGGATTGTTATACCTTCATGAACAATGTGACCCTAAAATCATTCATAGGGATGTGAAGGCTGCAAATATATTGCTTGATGATTGCTGTGAGGCAGTTGTTGGTGATTTTGGGCTGGCAAAGCTTTTAGACCACCAAGATTCACACGTAACCACCGCCGTTCGGGGAACCGTGGGCCATATAGCACCCGAGTATCTCTCCACCGGCCAATCATCGGAGAAAACCGATGTTTTCGGCTTCGGAATCCTTCTTCTAGAACTCATCACCGGACAACGAGCTCTAGAATTCGGCAAGGCGGCAAACCAGAAAGGGGCTATGCTTGATTGGGTAAGACTCCCGATCCCATGCATTGTTGAGTTGTACTAACGATCCCGCAATTTGTATCGATATTTTTTTCACACTTATATGTCTAAATATGACTGTTATGATATGAGTTGATTTTACAAGGCTAAACAATTGGCGTCATATGTAAAAGTGTTACAAGAAGTTGATCAAATGTTTTTCGGCATCCTAACAAGTTTTTTAGGACACTTTTAATATAAAATGTCTTATTAGTTTTTTCTATATTACACTTTCGAGAAGTGTGTTTTTATTTAACTTTTTCAACTAATAGGATATTTTATTTCAAAATTGCCTAAAAAACTTATTAAAAAACATAGTGTGTCAACTTATTGTAACACTTTTGCATATGACGCATGATCATTTGATCTTATAAACAAAGTCGTATATAAATCAATCTAGTAGGATATTTAGACATATTTGGCGTCGTATAAAGTTTAAAAGAATACTTTTCGGTTTCGGACGCTTTCGGATCCAAATTCTAATACCCGGGAAACTTGTACGTTTCGTGGGTACAAAACAAGACTTCACAATCTCGATTCTTCGAAGCAATACTCCTTCATTGACTTATACATTATGCATTAAAAGTTGTACAAATATTTTCAGGTGAGAAAGATCCACCAAGAAAAGAAACTAGACATATTAGTGGATAAGGATTTAAAGGATAATTACGATAGAATGGAGTTAGAGGAGCTTGTAAAAGTGGCATTATTGTGCACACAATATCTTCCCGGCCACCGGCCAAAGATGTCGGAAGTTGTACGGATGCTGGAAGGAGATGGGTTGGCAGAGAGATGGGAAGCTTCACAGGGGATTGAGTCCACCGGAAAGTTCAGAACGCCGGAGTTGTCTTCGTCGGAAAGATACTCCGACATCACCGATGACTCTTCGTTGCTTGGACAGGCCATAGAACTCTCCGGCCCAAGATGAAATTAATTGTTATATAAAAGTTTCAAATTTTATTTTATTTTTCATGTTATAAATTTGAAGTTTTGATATCGTTAATTTGTACAAATTGTTAGCAAGAAAATATGAAATAAATAATAATGGCCAATTATTTAACGTTGGTGTATGTATATACCGGGTGTTTAATTGAAAACCTAAGGGGCTGTTTGGCACTTGCCGAAGGGTTTAGCACAGAAGGATTAAGTGGTCAGATTGATTAAGAGGCTTTTATGATATAGTGTAAATTGAAATATAGTTGTTTGGTAATTGTTTAGAATGAAATCAGGGTGTTGAATGGTTAAGGGAAACCCATGATGCTAAATCATTCAGAGGGTTTTAGAACCATTAAGAGACATACATTTTTTTTGCCAAACATGATTTACCTCTTAATTAGCGATTCAGAGGTTGCCTCTTAATGGAACCATTAAGAGGTAAACTTCTTTTCCATGCTTGGTATTTGGATGATGGTACGATTATCGGAGACACTAAAGAGGTAGCTAAAGCCTTAGATATAATCAGGGCTGAGGGGCCCCGCCTAGGCCTTGAACTCAACATTAAGAAAACAGAAGTTTTTTGGCCGTCATGCAATGGGGTGAAGGTGCAGGATGGATTGTTTCCCCGAGGGATCGGGAGGCCGACGTTGGGTGTGAAACTCCTTGGAGGCGCTGTTAGCCAGGATGCGGGGTTTATTAGTAGTTTGGCCGTGAAAAGGGCATCTCGTGCTGTGGAACTAATGAGTTGCCTCCCAAGTCTGCGGGACCCTCAATCGGAGCTCCTTTTGCTCCGCTCATGTATGGGTGTCGCAAAGCTGTTGTTCGGTCTAAGAACGTGCCAACCTATGTATATAGGGGAAGCTGTTTTTATTTTTGACAATGGACTTCGGAGGGCGATAGAGGCTATTGTGGTTTGTGGGGGTCCTTTTTTGGGGATTTTCAATGGAGGCTAGCATCCCTTCCGGCTCGGTTGGGTGGGGTGGGGTTATGTTCGGCTGAGGATGTATCTACTTAGGCTTTTGTGGCCTCGAGGGCGCAATCTTGGAGTTTGCAGGACCACATTCTTCAGGGATGTGGTATTGATGGGTTGGACTCTGATTATGGGTGTGCGATGGAAAGCTTGCGCATGGCCATTCCTGATTTCGATCTTAGCGGTTTCTCTAACAAGGACACCGCCCCCCCAAAAGCCCAGAATGTTTTGGCGTGTGCCCTTTTTAGTGGAATCGCCCAGAGTTTGGGAGTGAAGTTTGATTTATCCCCTCGCCAAAAAGCGGTGTTTGAATGTCTCCGAGCTCCTCATGCTCAGGATTTTTTGACGGTTATCCCCATTGAAGGGCTGGGTCAACATATGTCGGCTCTGGAGTACCGGGCTATCCTTAAGTACCGCCTAATGATCCCTCTGTTTCCAGCTGATGAGCCTTGCCCAGTCTGTCGCAAGGCTTGTCTGGATTCTTTTGGCGAGCATGCGGTCCATTGCAAGGAGTTACCTGGTTTCAAATATAGGCATGATTTGGTTAGGGATGTTCTGTATGATGTTCTTAAACGGGCTGGAATTTCTTCTAAAAAGGAGGCCCCGGTGAACTTTCTGACGGGTCCGCTTGAAGGGAGATCTACCTTACGGCCAGCTGATATACTTGTGTTTGGGTGGGCTGGGGGGAAACATGCTTGTGTGGATCTTACTGGAGTGTCCCCTCTTGTTGGGCTTAGGGAAAATGGGTTTGTGGCGGGCCAAGCTGCGTTGAGAGCGGAATCGAGCAAAGTTGCTAAACACGAGAAAGCCTGTGTAGAGAATCAACACGTGTTTATCCCTTTTGCTTTCGATACTTTTGGTTTCCTAGCTCCGGAAGCAAGGGAGTTTTTGACTAGGGTTCAACGGGTTGTGCAAAGTAATTTTTCGACCCCTAAGTCACAAAATTTCATTTTTAGTAGGATTGGTTTTGCCATCCAAAAGGGGGTTGCGACACAGCTTGTTGCTCGTTTGCCTGCCATCTTATTGTAATTGGTGACTTTATATTAATTACAAAATATGGCAAAGAATTGCTATGTTTGTTATGAATTCAAAAAAAAAAGAGGTAAACAAACATCCCTTAAGTTTTATCGTGTACCGGTGGATATAATAGAGACATCATGTATCCCGAATTACGGATTATTTATCATGAATGGTGTAAACATTCATTGTGTGTTAACGTTCATCATTGATAATGAACGGATAAAAGGACCAAAAAAGTCAACTTATACTTTTGCTAACGAGTTTTTGCACCGGTAAAAGATTTTAAGTAAGATTAAAAAAAAACTTTTGTCCTCGGTTTTTTGGGCCGATAAATGTTTGATAGAAAAGTCAAAGAAAATCTTTAGTGACAGGAAAATTTGCCGACGACTTTAGTCTTCGGGAAAATAATTTTATACGAATTCTTGAGAGAAGCTTTAGCCAACGACTTTAGTTTTTACCGACGACAATAGTTCGCCGGCAAGGTAGTGTTACCAGCGGCCCTATTGTTCGTTGGCAAAGCGGCTAGCTTTTCACGGAAACAAGAGGGCTCTAAACATAAAAATTGATGAATCATCAAGGCAATAATATTGCCATTAAGTACGACGAGCGAACCAATTTGATCATCATCGTCCTCATTTAATCGTTTCTTTCAGTAGGATAATATGTATATACAAAAAAAAACAATACTCTTGTACGTATATCCATAGGAAAAGGCCATTTCCTGATGGATTTTCCACGAAAACTGACCATCGAAAATCATATAAAAAACTGAAAACTTCCGACCTCGGACTTTTCCAACCACCTTTAAAACTAATAACTTAGAGAACTGAATAGAAAATACAATAAACATTAATAGAAAAAAAACGTAAAAGACATTTACTACGGTCTAAAGAATCTCATAAAAAATAGCATATTTGATAAGTTATATGACAAATGTATCGACATTGAATTTTTAAAAAAATAACAATTATATTTGATAGGTTAAATGATAAATATATATTGAGTGCTTTGAAAATGAATTTTAAGAAATCCAACTATATTTGATATAAATAAAATGACAAATGTATATTAAGTGCATTAAACTAATTTAAAAAAAATATAGTTTAATTGAAAATGGTTTATATGAATGCATTGAAAGTGAATATATGAATGCATTGTCGTGTGGAATACGCGTTCGGGTTTTGTAAAGATGTCTCGTATTACCTCTGTGGTATGTTTTCCTTATGTTTTTTGTTATTTTTTGTATGTTATTTTAAGTTAAGATATATGATTTGTAGGTTGTTATAGTGTTTATAACTTATGTTTGAATATGTTCTATGCTTAACATGATATGTATGGTTTTATGTTTGAATGTGATATTTGTATGTTATAATATGTATGTTGTTATAAAAAAATATAACAACTATAACAACGTACACATTATAACATACAAATATCACATTCAAACATAAAACCATAAAACTATAACATTTTTTTATAAAAACATACTCTTAACAATTTTTTATAAAAAAACTGTTTTTATAAAAAAATTGTTAAGAATGTGTTTTTTAAGAATGACAACTTAGGTCCCTACGGTTTTAAGAATGACAACTTAGGTCCATAAACTTTTAAGAATGTCAATTAGGTCCTAAACTTTTAAGAATGACAACTAGGGTCCCTAAACCGCACTTTATCTATATATAACAATATGATACGTTGAAATAAAATAAACCACACTTTATCTATATATAACACTATTATACGTTGAAATAAAATAAACCGCACTTTATCTATATATAACACTATTATACGTTGAAATAAAATACCACCGCACTTTATCTATATATAACAATATGATACGTTGAAATAAAATAAACCGCACTTTATCTATATATAACACTATTATAAGTTGAAATAAAATACAACCGCACTTTATCTATATATAACAATATGATACGCTGAAATAAAATAAACCGCACTTTATCTATATATAACACTATTATACGTTGAAATAAAATATCACCGCACTTTATCTATATATAACAATATGATACGTTGAAATAAAATAAACTGCACTTTATCTATATATAACACTATTATACGTTGAAATAAAATACCACCGCACTTTATCTATATATAACAATATGATACGTTGAAAAAAAATACCACCGCACTTTATCTATATATAACAATATGATACGTTGAAATAAAATAAACCGCACTTTATCTATATATAACACTATTATACGTTGAAATAAAATACCACCGCACTTTATCTATATATAACACTATTATACGTTGAAATAAAATACCACCGCACTTTATCTATATATAACAATATGATACGTTGAAATAAAATAAACTGCACTTTATCTATATATAACAATATGATACGTTGAAATAAAATAAACCGCACTTTATATATATATAACACTATTATACGTTGAAATAAAATACCACCGCACTTTATCTATATATAACAATATGATACGTTGAAATAAAATAAACCGCAACATCTATATAAAATAAAATAAACCGCAGCATCTATATATAACACTAACTATAACATCTGTGAATGACTATGTAGAAGGATTTCTTTAACATCGACTTGACGGTAAGGTGCAAAGTTTCCTACATCGAGGAATTAGGAGCGCTCTTTAGGGGATTAGGTGATCGCGCGGATACCCTTGAGACCATCTATAGAGGGACACCGTTCGGGCCATGGATGGATGTGTCTTACTCTGGTGGCGACCCTACGCTAGTACACATGTTTCTACAGTTGGAGGTCGAGGGCGCCAACGCTGAGCCGGAGGAGATGCATTTTGATTTCTTCGGCTCTCAATTGCATTTTGGGCGTCGTGAGTTCTGTCTAATTACAGGACTACGTTTTGGAGAGGCTCCCCCCTTCCTCCCTTAGAAGACTGCTCCTTCGTTCCTAGGGTTTGGGGCATTTCAGCATCTCGTTTGAAGCTGAAGGCAGCCCGGGACATGATGAAAGAGGGCCTTAGTGCCCTAACCGACGACGATGCTGTCCGTGTATGCTTGGTGGTGATCGTGGATATGGGCTTCCTGGGCCGTGAGTATAGCCAGTATGCTTCCGAGACGGTCCTTAGGGCCGTCGAGGACCTTGAGCTGTTTAACAGCTACCCGTGGGGTAGCCATATCTGGACACATTGCTACTCTATTCTGCACCGAGCCATAGCCAGACGCATTGATCGATGTCACGCAGGCCGGGATGTCGGGGGTCGGGATGTCCCAAACGCCGTTCGTGGCCACATCCTATTCTACTATCCCGGAGAGTGTAAGTGACACTGAGTAACCATTATAGTTATATGTTTGTTCCTAATTTTGTAACTATTTTAATGATCAATGTCACGCAGGCCGGGATGTCGGGGGCATACACAAACATCTTTGGCGGTTCGGCCGATGACTATTACAGGCCGGAAATGCATACTGTAAGTTATTTTGGTAGTTTTGGTTTAATTGTGAACATTTCCTAAATTGTACTTAAAACATTGAGTAACGTAATTTTCAGACGGGGTCTCCTATTATCCAGGATCACTTCTCGGAGCACTTCTCGGAGCCTGACGATGACTCGATGGATGTTGTAGATCCACCACCACAAGTGACCCCGCTCCCTCAAAAGCGGTCGCATAAAATTTCACAATGGTTTCGTCACCCGTTTGGCCAACAAGGATCTACGACACCACCGGCCGCTAAAAGACAAGCAAAGAAAGCGGGGGGAAATAAGGGAGGAAAGAAAAAGGGAAAGGTCCCTTCACCGGAGCCTCAACCGGCATCGGAAATATTGAGGATGTGTCGGACTGGTCGCCTCTCCCCCATGATATTCGTCCCTTACTTGAGCATGGAAATCACCCCCCGCTTTTTCCAAGTATTGCTGGCGGATGACCCTTTGGAGTCTGAGTTACAGGATGTGGTTAGTATGAAGTTTAACTATAGTCATATAATCAAATATATTTATAATACATGTCTAACCATCTATTTTTTATGTATAGCACATCGATTGTTGGGTCTCGCTGCTGCAAAGACATCGTGGAACAGACACGAGGTGGACCATAATGTATAGTATTTTCTTTCCCTACCTGTTGCTCCCCCATCAAGGTCCCGCCTCCGTGGCCAACTCATGCAACGGCGTGGAAGGGGTTTCTTGGGCTCTCCTCAATGTGGTATGTAAATCGTTTTACTCTTATTTTATTTAAGTTGTTTTGTTGCTAACTAAGTTGTCTAATATTGTAATATTTCAGGTGTACATCCCAATATGCATTCATCCCAAACATTGGATGCTCGGAGTGTTTGAGCTTGACGCTATGACCATGACCATATATGACAGCGATAGTGCCAGTCTCTTCAGAGACCAATTGGAAGACCAGATGTGAATGTTTAAAGATGTGCTATTTGACTTCTTTTGTCGGGTCAAGGACACGAGGCGTCGCGATAGGTCAGAGCTCTTTCGCCATAAGTTCGCCAAGAATACACCCCAGCAGGGCGGGATGAATGCGGATTGCGGTGTCTGGGTATGTCGTAATGCCAGCATCTTGATAAATAACGATGTGGTATTTGTACACCCTGACCAGACCGAGGCCGAGGCCAAGGCATTTCACATACATATTGTCAGGATCGATTCTTAACAAGAATTAAACTTCTTAGAAACAGAATTTAGAGAATCTTGCGGAATAGAACTCTAAATCAATTAAAGAACAATCAATAGAAATTCAATAAACTGTATATATATCAAACAGTTATTACTCACAAGTTTTACACCAAACCTCAATCTTGTTGAACAGGCTCAACAAGACGATTTCTACTTCTCTAGAAATAGGATCTATGATCTTGAGGTTAATTCACTCTTGAATGAATATCAAATTCTATTTCACTCGTATATTATTCATATCTTCTAATAGCTATCTATCAATACTATTTATACAAAAGTAATTACAAGATAACTATCAAAAGTAAATTGATCTTCTGAATCTTCGTTAAACATATCTTGATCAATTCCTTATTTGTCTCCAAAAGCATCGCATCCCAGAATTATCAACTCAGCAGTATTAATGATGATTTGGCTCAGCAGCATTAACAACCTTCAGCAGTATTAATCTTCACAGTCTTCAAGCAGTAGTAACTCAGCTCAGCAGTACTAACCATGTCTAGCAGTAGTAAATTGGTCTAGCAGCACTAACTTCGTCTAGCAGTACTAACTTCATCTAGCAGCAGTAACCTTGCCCAGCAGTAGTAACGAAGAACTGGCAGTAGTAATGAAGACTTAGCAGTACTAACCATACTTAGCATATCTTCAGTTCCCAACAATCTCCCCCTAACTTGACTTTTAGGAAAAGAAGTCAAGTTCTTCAGATGATGCTTCCAAAACTTAGTCATCATGTACACACAGATTAGGACTTAGACCTAGACTTTGATTTAGAATCCTCTTTACCAAGAATCTACCCATTGCTGAATCCTTGTTGCAGGTCAGCTTAGTGTGTAACATTCCTTGCAGCCTCTTCATGCTGTGATTGTATATTTCATCTACCAGATAGTATTCTTGAGTTGCAGAGTCAAGGGAGATGACATATACTCCACAGTTTTCATAGAGCATCCAGTTGGTAATGACTTGAAACTGTGTGTTTAACCTATGCTGAACTGCTTCAGGTTTGAACATTTGGCACAAGAATTCAAGTACCATTTTAGAAATTGACATCCCTTGCTCAGTCAGCATGTTTCCATATATCTTCATCCCAACTTTGAACATCTCTTCTAAGTCTGATCTTGAGCAAGTTCTGACAATTTTTCCCCAAGTAGAAAAGACTTCAAATTTTCCATCAGCTCTTTTTATCCTAATGAACTCCTTTCTACCATCTTTCAAAGTGTCCCAAAAGATGATTTCAGGAGCCTTAGATGATATTGGTTCAGCCTGAAGTGGAATTGGGTTAGAGTCAACACTAGTAATGTACAAATCACATTGGGCATCCGTTTGTGATTGCACATTGCCTGATTGCCCTGATGGAGTTGCCACTTCTTCTTCAGCAACTTTTCCATCAGATTTTTCTTTCACAGTTTCCTCCTGGGCCTCTTCTGCAGATGACTCCACCCTTGGCTTCTTTTCATTTTTCTTCTTTGAAGTTATGGGCTGGGTTCTTGGTCTTTTCTTTGACATCATCTTGGTTCTTTTAAGAGTTTTGACAGCCTCAGGAGTTGGTTCAGCTGCTTTAAGTTTTTCAGCAGCAATAACCATTTCTGCTGCTATGGCTGTTACTGCTTCTCTTAGTACATGTAGTGATGCTGCTTCAATACTGTTCTTTACAATCCAGTAAATTTCTTCATCTATTTCAGCTTGAGTTGTAGTTACTGCTTCCTGCTCAGTTTCTGCTGCTTTGACTGTTTGGCCTTCAGCAGCATTAACTGTTTCTGCTGCTTGTTCAAACTCAGCAGTATTAATAGTTTCTGCTGCTGTGGTTTCTGCTGCTGTGGTTTCTGCTGCTGTGGTTTCTGCTGCTTTAACACACTCTTCCCCCTTTTCTGTCTCACTGGACTCCCCCTTAAACTGTGCATAGTCCATTTCCATCTCAGTCTCTATGTGAGCAGTCTCCCCCTCAATTTGTGGACCCTTCAGTTTCAGTTCTGCTTCTGACTCTGACTCCCCCTTTTTGGGAGCATCATCAGTTGAAGTTCTTCTTCTTAGCACAAATCTTGCCTTTTTCTTTTTGTTCAGCAACTTGGTGACCATCTTTTTGAGCTTCTCAATTTGAGACTGTTGGTAGGTGACCACAGTCTTAAGTTGCTCAATCTCTTTCTTTTGTGCCATGACATCCAAGTTGATATTCCCTAAGGTTTCCATCAATTCCTCATAGTTATATCTATCCTCACCTTGTTTAGAAGTATTTACCTTCTTTAAAGGATCCTTGGAAGTTTCAGCAGAAGCCTTCTGCCTAGCAGAAGCACTACCTGCCCCCTTGGTTTCTTGGCACCTGGGTCCTCCTAATGATTTCTCATTTAGAGTTGCCATGGGGAAGGTCTTATTTATGTTACCACTGTCCTTCTCTGTGCTAGCAGAAGTAGTGGCAGCCTTAGCACCCATATGGTCATCCTTCTCCTTAGAGACCACCTTCTTGGGGTTGGGAGACACCCCTGTGGTTTCCCTGTTGATATTCTCAATTGGAGAATGCTCCAATTGAGGGCTTAAAGGCTTAGGGCTTTGAGTAGGTACATCAAGGGAAGGAGCCTTGTGCACCTTTCTTCTTTGAAACCTTTTGGTGATTGTGGGAGTGGGCTGTTCAAGAATGGACTGAGGGATGTCTTTTGAGATGGAAGGTTGGGATTGGTCATCAGTGGGTTGATCTAATGAGGGCCTTGATCCTGATGCCATACCTTCAGAGGGGTGGGACACAACCATCATTGTAGAGAACAATGGTGTGTCAACTCCTTCCGAGTCCCTAGGAAGTCTTTTCATGTTTGAAAAAACCTTCCCTTTAGGGGATTTGGGTACATATACCTCAGTAAACTGAGGTAAGTCCATCAATTCCTTGTTAAGAACTTCTTGCACAAACCTTGGATACATGAAAAAGGTCTTTTTGGATTCCAAGTTTGATACAAGATCATTAAAGATCATTGCTGAAAAATTGTACTTTCTGGCAGTGGATAAGCAGACCAAGGCATATGCAATGGGACTGCTGAACTCACTCCATCCAGTAGTTTTCTTGGAAATACAGTGCATCAGGGTATGAACAAGAAATCTCCATTGGTTGAAAATTTTTGACTTGTAGAATTTAAAAACACCAATGGGACCTTCATACCCCATTCTTTGTAAAGTAGAAAAGAGTTCTTCATTAGGAATAGAAGATATACCTGAAGCATCATTCAACTGAAGAGAGATGCGAATAACCTCTTCAGTGACTTTCAAGGGTTTATCACAGACCCTTGTTCGAATGGTTTTCTGCCCTTCTTCGACACTAACAGTGGCATTCTCCCAAAATTGTGTCTGATGTTCGATGTAGATTGTTGGGCTCAC